>OX940983.1:5076222-5707835 GCA_954871275.1 Leptopterna dolabrata
GATCAACGTTTCGAGGCGAAATTAGGTCGAAATGCATCTAAATTGGGTTCAAATCGAGGAAACCTTGGAATATCAATGAAAAAAATTATGAATCTGAAAATAATGATGTTTCTGGAGGGATTTCGGTTGCCCAGATCAGCGTTTCGAGGCGAAATTACGTCGAAATACATCTAAATTTGGGTTCAAATTGAGGAAACCTTGGAATATCAATGAAAAAAATTACGAATCTGAAATGATGTTTCTGGAGGAATTTCGGTTGCCCAGATCAACGTTTCGAGGCGAAATACATCTAAATTCTGGTTGAAACTGAGTAAACCTTGGAATATCAATGAAAAAAATTATGAATCTGAAATGATGTTTCTGGGGGGAATTCGGTAGCCCAGATCAACGTTTCGAGGCGAAATTAGGTCGAAATACATCTAAATTTGGGTTCAAATTGAGGAAACCTTGGAATATCAATGAAAAAATTATGAATCTGAAATGATGTTTTTGGAGGAATTTCGGTTGCCCAGATCAACGTTTCGAGGCCAAATTAGGTCGAAATACATCTAAATTTTGGTTCAAATTGAGGAAACCTTGGAATATCAATGAAAAAATTATGAATCTGAAATGATGTTTTTGGAGGAATTTCGGTTGCCCAGATCAACGTTTCGAGGCAAAATTAGGTCGAAATAAATCTAAATTTTGGTTCAAATTTAGGAAACCTTGGAATATCAATGAAAAAAAATTATGAATCTGAAATGATGTTTTTGGAGGAATTTCGGTTGCCCAGATCAACGTTTCGAGGCGAAATTAGGTCGAAATAAATCTAAATTTTGGTTCAAATTTAGGAAACCTTGGAATATCAATGAAAAAAATTATGAATCTGAAATGATGTTTCCGGAGGAATTTTCCTGGCTAAGAACAACGTTTTGACATGACATTAGGTCAAAATACATCTAATCACCGAATTTTCAGGAAAATGAAGCTATTGCAACGGATCTAAAATTTTCAGAACATGAATTTTGAAATTTTTATAGGTAAATCAGTTTCAGAGCACCTGAGTTCGTCCCTAGTCCGTCCAGCCGTTCGTGTGCACCAAAAAGCTTCGCCAACATGTTCGTGAATCAAACGGTATAGCCCGGGTATCACTGCAAGGGAGCACCTGATTATAATCACGAATGGCTTTATGAAGTCGAGTTGGTTGTTCCGTAATATTATTTCATCTGAAAAACGCTGCAATTTATTACTCAACGGTTTATTATTTACCTGTATAGATGCCCCTTCTGCGTAAATCACTGTTTTCTGTGGTCAATACCCTCGAGCTCCCCCCAGGAAAGCCCTAAATCGAGAATTGGAGCCAGCGCGGGAGTTACATTTCCCAAACTTGGAGCCAAATGTGTCCCCAAATGGGGACCCAAAGTGTTTGCGGAAGAACGACGAGCTTAGACCAAATTTTAACGTACACTTAGGTAAACGTTGGTAAACTCGTTGGTCAAAATCGACTTCATATTCGGTCTCCTCTTCCTAAAAAACATAGAAAACGATACTTAACAAGCTCATGTTACTAAAACACCAAAAAACCCCATTTTTACCCCCGTTTTTCACCCAGAACACCCCTGGGTATATTCCGATCGGGCTGCATAGTTTCGGGACACAACTAGGGCCCAAATGGAGCCTGTGTGCGAAAGAACGATTTTTGGTTTATTATTTTCAATAATGAACCATTGGAATCGAGCATGAAAAAAAAAAATTCTTACCCCCCCTCAAAATTTGATGGTTTACGTTTCAAGGTATGTAGAATCCAAAACTGCAATAAAAAAACGCTGCAAATCCCTGCACAACGGTTTATTATTTTGTATAGAATACCCTTCTGTTACAGATCACAGCTCTATGTATAGATAACCCGTCTATATAATATAATATGTACTATTCTATGCATATTTATGTAGATCGCAGACCCTCCGTAGGTTAGTACCTAACCCCGTACTCGTTATACTAGGTACCTACCTAAATCACGAGTTAAATGTTGCTAAAATAATTCTGCCGATGACAAACAGTACCTAACAAAAAGAAACACACATAATGAAGTTCTGAAAAGAAATTGTTGATGAGGAGTGAAAAAAGTTGCAAAAGTACCTACCAACAAACTCCAGCCCCTTCTACGTAGATGGTATAATGAACCGTTGTGTAATAATTTACCGTTGAGTAATGATTTACCGTAGTAATACCTAATTTACCCATCAATAATACTTCAACGTTTGTTCAAGTTTCACTACCTACCAACAAACTCCAAAAGAGCCATCATTTTTCAAATGAAATAATATCACAGAACAACCAACTCGACTTCATACTCCGCCAATATAATCAGGTGATCCCTACCAATGATTTTATCTCCGCCAAATTTCCTATTGTGGGCGCGTCTCTGGTTACGAGATTTGGTTTGAATTGTATACAATTTCATTCACACTGGAGTCGAAAATGCCTGTCGGTGCAAACTTCGGGGCCTTACTGTGAACGAACGGCTGGACGTACGATGCTCCGGATGGTCTTAAAAAACTCGCAAGTTCAAGAACTATTTAAAACCGTAAAAATATTTACGTAAAAAAATGGTATAGGCGTTTTGAAAATTTCAACCCCTATTTTGAACCCCTTAGAGATGACTCACAGTAACGTCGAGCTTCGAGGACCAACTAGACGCCGAACGGAACCTATAACCCGAATTTCATCAATTTTTTTTCATGGTAACTAAGAAAAGTGGCCCGTACGGCGTACGGCGGACAGACAGAAATATTTTTATTGCAGTTTTGGATTCTACATACCTTGAAACGTAAACCATCAAATTTTGAGGGGGGGTAAGAATTTTTTTTTCATACTCGATTCCAATGGTTCATTATTGAAAATAATAAACCAATATTCCTGTCTGTCCGCCGTACGCCGTACGCCGTACGGGCCACTTTTCTTAGTTACCATGAAAAAAAAATTGATGAAATTCGGGTTATAGGTTCCGTTCGGAGTCTAGTTGGTCCTCGAAGCTCGACGTTACTGTGAGTCATCTCTAAGGGGTTCAAAATAGGGGTTGAAATTTTCAAAACGCCTATACAATTTTTTTACGTAAATATTTTTACGGTTTTAAATAGTTCTTGAACTTGCGAGTTTTTTAAGACCATCCGGAGCATCGTACGTCCAGCCGTTAGTTCACAGTAAGGCCCCGATGTTTGCACCGACAGGCATTTTCGACTCCAGTGTGAATGAAATTGTATACAATTCAAACCAAATCTCGTAACCAGAGACGCGCCCACATGCACACAATAGGAAATTTGGCGGAGATAGAATCATTGGTAGGGATCACCTGATTATATTGGCGGAGTATGAAGTCGAGTTGGTTGTTCTGTGATATTATTTCATTTGAAAAATGATGGCTCTTTTGGAGTTTGTTGGTAGGTAGTGAAACTTGAACAAACGTTGAAGTATTATTGATGGGTAAATTATTACTACGGTAAATCATTACTCAACGGTAAATTATTACACAACGGTTCATTATACCATCTACGTAGAAGGGGCTGGAGTTTGTTGGTAGGTACTTTTGCAACTTTTTTCACTCCTCATCAACAATTTCTTTTCAGAACTTCATTATGTGTGTTTCTTTTTGTTAGGTACTGTTTGTCATCGGCAGAATTATTTTAGCAACATTTAACTCGTGATTTAGGTAGGTATCTAGTAACGAGTACGGGGTTAGGTACCAACCTACGGAGGGTCTGCGATCTACATAATATGTATAGAATAGTACATATCATATTATATAGAAGGGTTATCTATACATAGAGCTGTGATCTGTAACAGAAGGGTATTCTATACAAAATAATAAACCGTTGTGCAGGGATTTGCAGCGTTTTTAAAACCGAAATTAAAGTAGATATGGAAAATACGGCGGACGGACATTGCATTTTTGGAATCTACGCACCTTAGAATGTAAAAGAAAAAAATTTGAGGGGGTGTTACCTATAACAATTGTTTGCTGAGAGAATACATAGACGTGCATTATTCACGGAATAATAATCCAAAATGGTTGGATTTTTTTTTTTGGATTTTATTGAAAGGTATTTTTTCAACTTGAACGAACGTTATGCTTCATGAATAACAACAAATAATTAATGATTGAATTATTGAATCCCCGAACTTTTTAGAAATTGTGATTTTCCAGTATTCTAGGCTCCGGTACTCGATTTAGGGCTTTCCTGGGGGGAACTCGAGGGTATTGACCACAGATAACAGTGATTTACGCAGAAGGAGCATCTATACAGGTAAATAATAAATCGTTGTGTAATAATTTGCAGCGCTTTAAAAAAACTATATCCATCTATCGCACTGAAAAGCACAACAAATTTTTTAAAAACCTACTTTGTGTTGTATACCTTCATTTTAGTTGAAATTTGGCGCCGACTTCAAACATTTTGTTGTATCGGTTTGGAATGAATTACGATGAGTTTCATCAGTAGAGTTCGGATCGATATGCAAAAAAAATAGCTGAAATATGCAACAAAAGTTAGCAAAAAATGCAAAAACATGCAAAATAATATGCAAGTTGAAATTTTGGTCCAATTTTTTCGGTTTTCAAGTTTTTATTGAGAATTCTAATACGGGAATTAGCAATGTAACCCCAAACTCTTAATCATTCATCTATATTTTATAAAATGACAGCAAATAAAACTGTACAATATTAAATAAAACTTACAATGATTAAAATTTCAATGTGTAGGTTAATTAATGATTAATTTACAATGATTAATTTCCCTGGACTATCAACACTTTTTCGAGGTTTTCGACTGTGAAATTCCTCCTACTCAGTTGGGGCCAGAATTGACCTGAAGTAATCCCACTTGGGTTTAATACCTTGAACGGAATGAATAAGCCAAGTCTCAAAATAGGTAGTGTTTTTCTTAGGCGTTTCACACGGACGGAAATCTCCTGTCATACAAAGGCACGTTTAAGACCTTTCACATGACCGGAGATCGGAAATTTCAGTGTAGGTACGCAGATATTTCTTAGAAATATGCCATTTATATGCAAAACTCTGTAACATATGCAGATGCATATATAATATGCAAAAAACAGCAAAATGTGCACGAATATGCTATTTTAAATTCAGCTTTAAATGTCCAAAACATCTTCAAATACCTTAATTCGGATAAGTATGACACTTTCTATTGAAAAAACCTGATATGCAAAATATGCAAAATCCGAGCTCTATTCATCAGCATAAAATTATTCTTTACTTCTTAGTTTTATAGAGGTTTTTTGAGGTCGGTTTTTAAAACATTTCTTTCATAAATAAAAATCATTTCAATAAAACAAGGAAACATCAGGAGAGTCTGAGCAAATATCCAGAGTTTATTGGAAATATCTGGGGAAGAGAAACGTATTTTCTTTCTTTTGCCATCAGTTTTCCCACCTGAAGATAAATCGCCTTTTAAGGATTTATATGAGGGGAAAATATATTTTGATCCCGGAGAAAACGGGCGGTGCCAACCCTCCTCCTCCTCGTCCCACGGGGTGCCCACTTCATCCTTGTTCGAGGGTTATGAAGCGGAAGAAGGCCGGGGGGGGGGGGGGGGGGTGTGGTAAAGACGGTATGGGCGGGGTGAAGTATGGAGAAAAAAAGTATGTTGAGACGTGTACCTATGGTGGTAGAGGTATGGTGGGGGGTTGTGTGCGTATGAAAAAGGGGGTTTGTCACAGGGGAATGAGAAATCATGGGGGGGGTTGTGTTTCCTGCGAGGTTTTCCGCTCGGTTTGCTCGTCCAAACGTGCGTCTCTCCGCCGGGGAGGCCTCTTCGGGCGCCTCGGCCAGGTACAGGAGTTGGTGGAGGCCTTTTTAACCATCGATACGCCCCCCCTCCTTACCCTACCAGCTCCATAACGTCAATACCCCCCCCCCCCCCCAACAAACAACGTCAA
Source organism: Leptopterna dolabrata (assembly GCA_954871275.1). NCBI lineage: Eukaryota > Metazoa > Arthropoda > Insecta > Hemiptera > Miridae > Leptopterna > Leptopterna dolabrata. Next base: position 5,082,160 of record OX940983.1, read on the forward strand.
AACCCCCCCCCCCCCCGCAACATAAGCCTTGTCCACGATACATCAGACTTAGCGGCACACGGACGAACACAAGAAACGCGGAACTTATCGCGTATTTTCTCCTTCCCCCACCATATTTTCTCCCCCCCCCCCTCCATACATCCTTTTCTTATCCCATATCCCAATGTCGATAACAGAAAACGTCAACTCGGGTAATTGCGATTTTATCTCTTCCTTCTCTAACATTCCACAAAAGGTTCGCTGATTTTTTTTTCCTCCTTTTTATTCTGTCTCTTCTTCTGTACAAGTTCCAACCTGTCGCCCACTCGTACGTTTCTGACGTTGGTGTATCTTATCCGTGGGTTTTTCAAGCGGAACATATACAACTTTTCTCCTTCTCATGAGAAGTGGATTTCTCCACTTTTCTCTCGAGACGTTCGTCCCCGATCGTCCTCCGTGAAGGGTCAGAACGATTCAGGGGGCCTATTCACTAAGCCAAAGAGGCATCGCTTTTCGGTCCGACTCTCTCTTTTGGCAGAAGAGACTTTTATAGTATCCATGACAGGGTTATTCAGTCACTTCTAAAAGAGATCATTGGCGGCCATCTTGGCATTTTCGAGAGACACCTAATTAGGTGTCTTTTCTCGAAGGAGAGAGTTTTGGTTTATTATGTTCAATAATGAACCATTGGAATCGAGCATGAAAAAAAAAATTCTAACACCCCTCAAAATTTGATGGTTTACGTTTCAAGGTATGCAGAATCCAAAACGGCAATAAAAAAATTAGGTATTAAATTATTACACAACGGTAAATTATTACACAACGGTTCATCTACCAAGAAGGGGCTGGATTTTTTTGATCGGTACTTTTGCAACTTGAACAGCCGTTGAAGTATCATTGATGGGCAAGTTATTACACAACGGTTCATTATACTTACCACGATGGTTGGTATTGACCACAGAAAACAGTGATCTACGCAGAAGGGGCATATATTTCATTCTACATCAACAAATTTCCTTTAGAACTTCATTATTTGCGTTTCTTTTTGCCGTTTCAGTTACTATTTGTCATCGGCTGTATTATTTAGCAACATTTAACTCGTGATTTAGGTAGGTACCTAGTAACGCGGGGTTAGGTACCAACCTACGGAGGGTCTGCGATCTACATAATATGTATAGAATAGTACATATTATATTATATAGACGGGGTATCTATATAGAGAGCTGTGATCTGTAACAGAAGGGTATTCTGTACAAAATAATAAACCGTTGTGCAGGGATTTGCAGCGCTTTTCGATGGATTTGTGTCGCAAAATGATGAAAATCATCACCATTGGATTTTTCACCCCTAGAGATGACTGACGGTAACACCGAGCTTCGAGGACCAACTAGACCGCAAACGAGACCTTCATACCAAATTTCATTAATTTTGGTTCATGGTAACTAAGAAAAGTGCGAAGTACGGCTTGCGGACAGAAATTTTGGTTTATTATTTTCAATAATGAACCTTCGGGATCAAGCATACAAATGAAAAAACGCTGCAAATTATTACACAGAAGTTTATTATTTACCTGAATAGATGCCCATTCTGCGTAAATCACTGTTTTCTGTTGTCAATACCCTCGAGCTCCCCCCAGGAAAGCCCTAAATCGAGTACTGGAGCCGGCCCTGGAATTAAAGTTTCCTACAAATTCGCGGGATTCTGTATTTCAATAATTAATTATTTCTAGTTATTCGTGAAGCATGAGATAAATAATAAACCTTTGTGTAATAATTTACCTGTATAGATGCCCCTTCTACGTAGATAGTATAATAAACCGTTGTGTAAAATTTACCATTGAGTAATAATTTACCCAATAATACTTCAACGTTTGTTCAAGTGGCAAAAGTACCTACCAACAAAATCCAAAAGATCCATCATTTTTCAAATGAAATAATATCACAGAACAACCAACTCGACTTCATACAGCCATCCTTGATTATAATCAGGTGCTCCCTAGTGATGGTATCTGGGCCGGATTTACACCGTTTGATTCGCGATCATGTTGACGAAGCTTTTCGGTGCAAAAGAACGGCTGGACGTACAATGCTTTGTCAACATGATCGTGAATCAAACGGTATAAATCCGGCCCAGATATCATCGCTAGGGAACATCTGATTGTAATCACGGATGGCTGTATGAAGTCGAGTTGGTTGTTCTGTGATATTATTTCATTCGAAAAATGATGGATCTTTTAGATTTTGTTGGTAGGTACTTTTGCAACTTGAACAATCGTTATGCTTCATGAATAACAACGAATAACATTAATGATTGAATTATTACAACTCCCGCATTTTCATGAACTGTAATTCCCGGGCTGGTTCCAATACTCGGTTTAGGGCTTTCCTGGGGGGAGCTCGAGGGTACTGACCATAGAAAACAGTGATCTGCGCAGAAGGTAAGTAATAAACCATTGTGTAATAATTTACAGCGTTCGATCCCTAAAAACTCAAGTTTTTCCCCCTTAAAATGTTTGGCAAGCGCTCATCCTCGAACTCGTTCTTTTGTATGGCAATACGACAATTTTGGCGAAATTTGGAATTTTTATCATGTAGGTACCTACTCACGTTAAAATATCGTCTTGAGTGTCACATAAATAAATAGGTAGGTATATATTATATATAGCAGGAGATTCGGGTTTTTGACCGTTGATGTTCAAACTAGGTGAAGATGGGTTTAGGCCGACGTTTCGTTGTATTTGTACATCATCTTCAGGGCTACAAGAAAGAACCGAAAAAGGAATGTTACACTTAAGACTATAGCAAAACAGAAGTAGGTGAAATGCAATACAAATGTAGGGAAATTGCAGTAAATTGCAATACAAACGTAGGTAGGTACCTTATTTATATTATATGTACATATATGTACATGTTTTTGAAGGTCAAGGGATTGTTTTAGGATGCTCTCGAACGGAGTTTCCTATAAACAAATTTCAAAAATGCATGTTCTGAAAATTTCGGACCCGTTGTAGGTAATGCCTTAAAAAGTGTCTTTGGAAATTCGCTAAAAACACTCTCTTGATACGTGTTTTAGTGAAGAAAGATGTTCCTCCCGGATGTATCGATTTCCCGAGCGAGGAGGGCTGAGGTGGATCCGAGTAATAGGAGAGAGGTCTGCCTGGAACCAGCCATTCACTATACGCGAATAAATAATGTACAGCCCTAACTGTAACGTATCCACCTCCTGGGGGCAGCGCCGCAAAACTCCTACACCGCTTTTCTCCCTGCGTTTCCCAAGTTTTCTCCCGAAGTTTTCTCTTTTCCCACTCCGATGTCTCTACCGTCCAGATTAAACCAAACACGGTCGTCAGGGAGGGTCAGAGATCAACCGAGTTGATTGGCAGGACTGAACGAACGATGTGATCGTACCAGAAATGAAAACGAGCTTTATTCTGAGATCAGTTTTTCGAATGAATCGTCTCGTGAAAAGAGTGGGTGAAAGCCACATTTTAGTCGGTCAAGTGATCATGATTTTGAGAAACAAAAGGTTCATTAGAAATATCCACAACTATTCCTGAATCCTGAAAATGAAACGTTGCAAATTATTACACAAAGGTTTATTATGTACCTACCTGTACAGATGCCGCTTCTGCGTGGATCACTGTTTTCTGTGGTCAATACCCTCGAGCCCCCCCCCCCCCCCCCCTACCACCAATCAGGAAAGCCCTAAATCCAGGACTGGAGCCTGCCCGGGAATTGGAGTTTTATAAAATGCGCGGGATTCAATAATTCCATAATTAATTCTCTGTTGTTATTCATGAAGCATAAAGTTTGTTCAATTTTCAAAAGTACCTATCAACAAAATCCAAAAGATCCACCATTTTTCGAATGAAATAATATCGCAGAACAACCAACTCGACTTCATACAGCCATCCGTGATTATTATCAAGTACTCCCTAGCGATGATGTCTAGGGCCAATTCCCAATAACTCTATATGGGGCCTCAATTGGTGTCAATATTGTTATAGCCGTTCAAAAACAATGAACAATCCCCTCCATTTCCAATATTCGGGACCATATTGCTGCGGCGTCCCTAGCAATGATGATGGGCTGAACGTATACAATCTGATTCACCCTCCTGTTGGCGAAGCCGCAAAATTCAGGGCCTTACTGTGAACGAACGGCTGGACCTACGGGCTGAAACGTAAAAAAATTCGAGATAGCGACGTCCTGGAAATTTCAACCCCTATTTTTAACCCCTTAGAGACGACTGACAGTAACGCCGAGCTTCGTGGACCAACTAGACCCCAAATGGGACCTACAAACCAAATTTCATTATTTTTGGTTCATGGTAACTGAGAAAAGTGCGAAGTACGGCGAGTGGACGGACCGACATTTTTGGTTTTACTGTTTTCAATTTGGAATCTAGCATGAAAGAAATTTTAACCCCCCCCCCCCCCCTCAAAATTTGATGGTTTCCGTTTCAAGGTATGTAGAATCCGAAAATGCAATTAAAAAATTGCAATCCGTCTGCCGCATACCGTAGGTACTTAACACTTTTCTTAGTCACCATGAACCAAAATTGATTAAATTTGGTTTGTAGGTCCCGTTCGGGGTCTAGTTGGTCCTCGAAGCTCGGCGTTACTGTCAGTCATCTCTAAGGGGTGAAAAATAGGGGTTGAAATGTCCACAGTATCCCTATGTCGGAAAATTGTATTTTGAGGTGTGGGTTTTCTCGCATTTTTAAATAGTTTGATTTTTTTCTGCATTTTTGGGACCATCCGTAGCATTCTACGATGTTGCCATAAAATATTCTATACAATTTGCCGTAAACAGCAGGGTGAATGCAGGCATCAAGCTGGATGGAAAGCGCACATCACTGGTCTCTCGGCTAGCTGGGATCTATATAGCACAGTGGTTTACCTGAAGGATTGATATGTCATAGTTCCGGAGATCCGGGACTGATTATTGGTTTATTATTTTTAATAATGAACATTTGGAATCGAGCATGAAACAAAAAATCCCCCCCCCCCCCCCCGAAAAGCTTCGTCAACATGATCGTGAATCAAACGGTATAAATCCAGCCCAGATATCATCACTAGGGAGCACCCGATTATAATCAAGGATGGCTGTATGAAGTCGAGTTGGTTGTTCTGTGATATTATTTCATTTGAAAAATGATTGATCTTTTGAATTTTGTTGATGGGTACTTTTGGAAGTTGAACAAACGTTAGGCTTAATAACAACAAATAATTAACGATCGAATTATTGAAACCCGCGCATTTTTATGAAATGTAATCCCCGGGCTCGCTCCAGTACTCGTAGAGTCTCAAACTTTGTTTTTTTTGGCTATTGATAACTTCCGGTCCCGATGTCTCGATAGCTTTCTCAGCGTTACTCTAAGCCTTTGAATTCACTGCGCATGTCTTACATTGAATTTGTTGATATCTGTTAAGTGATTCGCCTCTGGAGGAAACTCTGGTCCAGCTGTCTGACAGAGGATGATTAGACACCAACTGAATGAGGGCAGGTCAGATTGATTTTGGAAGATGGCGGATTTCACCAAAACGCATACGTTCGCGCTTTAGGCAGAAATTAAGCTGTTTCAATGGGGGAAATGCGTGTTGAAGCCGCTCATTCCCATTTCCTCCACGAATCATCCTTTCTGTGATATGAAACTTTTCCCTTTGGAGTCCCGCCGTGCGTGATCCTGACACATACGGAGGGGAAGGAATCTTATTCATTTTTACCAAGCCGCCCTCGTTGGCCGTTATATCCTGAAGCGGCACGGGATATTGAGTTAGACTCGCATCTAATGGGGAGGCGCTCACATATTTCCGGTATATCGGGGATATTCTCTTCGAGTCGGGTCGTGCTTACGCGTGATTATCGGAAGCGAAATGAGATGGCGTTATGTGAATGTGTTGTGTTTTGGTAGGGGGGGGGGGGGGGGGGGAGAGACAATGCCGGTAAAGACCTCCTGGCGCATCATGAAAAATAAGAACTGCTAGGTCATGTGGATCGTGGGGCCAAGAAACATTAACAAGCCTGGGAAAAACTACGAGAAAAGTAATATAATAATAATTATACAGTAGTCTAGTGTAATCTGTAAATCATTTGGCTCAGCCGGGTGGCCAAAATTATTGCCGAACGTCTCACTGAGGCTTATTGTGCCGGGTTTACACCAAGCCAACACGACTGTTTCTGTTTTATTTTTGTTTAAGAACAAACACTCAACAGCGACAAATTTTCATTTTCATAACAGAACACAAACTCAGACTGTCTTTATTCTATTTTTGTTTCGGACTGTTTGCGACGCTAGGTCTTCTAGAAGCTTTAAGTTATTTTTATTCCTCTTGTGGTGGCTAGCTAAGAGGCGAGGTGAGGTGAGAGTGATGGAGGAGAAGGTTGCTGGATCTAGCGTCTAAAAGGTTAACACCTATAACCGAAGTCAGGGAGGTTACTACCACTAAAGACGCTAGAGGGAATATGCCCAGTGGTTACCACTCAAGGCTGGTTATCACCAGTGCCGGTTCCACCAATGTGGGATCTTTTGTGAGAAGAGGTAAGGAGGCATGAGAGGAGAGAGAGAGAGAGAGAGATAAGTCGGTGACTTAAGGAGAGCGTAGAATGAGGTGACAGGCGCAGCCGGCGAGTTTTTATACTGCCCAGTCCACTCTCCTCCAGTCCAGGAGAACTGGTGGGGAGCTTTCGGGTCTCTGGGCCTGTGGTCACGTATGTCACCTCACCCTTTGCATTTATTAGTTGAACAATCTTAATATACAAGATGTGATGTTCTGGGAGGATCACGACACCTCTTTTACGTCTTATCTGTCCTACCTACCAAATGTTTCTACCGCGATCATGTTTACGAATCTACGATGATGCTGCCCTCGTCTACACCACCGCACGAGTCCTGTCGGCCTGTGAGTCTGCTTCCACGCTTCGATCGTCATCCATCGTCCTAATTTTGGTTTATTATTCTTTGAATAATAAACCTATGTATTCGGTCAGCAAAAAATTTTTATAACACCCCCTCAAAAATTTTTCTTTTCCGTTTCAAGGTGCGTAGATTCCAAATAGCTTCATTTTCTTTGAAAATTCGCTAAAATGCAATGTCCCTCCGCCGTCCGCCGTATCACATGTACAGGCTTCATTTTTGGTCTAAAAAAGTCGTTCTTTCGCACACATGCTCCATATGGGCCCTAGTTGTGTCCCGAAACTTTTCAGCCCGATCGGAATATACGCAGGGATGTTATGAGTGAAAATGTGTGTAAAAATCGGTACTTTTTGTGTTTTAGTAAAATGTTAGTAACATGAGCTTTTGAGGTACCGTTTTCCATGTTTTTGGGGACGAGAAGACCGAATATGAAGTCCATTTTGACCAAAGAGTGGAAAATCGAGGTTCTACCAAATGTTCAGCTGCCAAAATTGATTTTTTATGAGTCAAAAACCTGGGAAATCGTCTGAAATCACCATCAATTTGCATAATTAATAACACTGGAAGTAGTATCAACACGTGGATCATGAAGGTTAAATGGCACTACCAATGATCAAAGATAAATTGAAAAAAAAAGAAAAAAACGCTGCAAAGTCCTTGTCACATGGGTTTATTATTCTATTGGAGTTCTAAAGATTTTTGTTGGCTGTTAAATGTATTGTTTCTTTCATGTGGAATGATTGAAATAGCTATTTCTGATGATTTCCACCAATTTTGGCCCCCAAAACATGAAATAGGTACGCTTTTTTTTCTTTTTTTTTAAGATCATCTTTGATCATTGGTAGTGGAATTTAATGGTCTTGATTCACCTGTTTACACTTTTTCCAATGTTATTGTACACATTGATGGTGATTTCAGACAGTTTTCCAGGTTTTTGTCTCATAAAAAACCAATTTTGGGAGCTGAACCTTTGGTAAAACCTCAATTTCCGCATCTTTGGTCAAAATCGACTTCATATTCGGTCTTCTCGTCCTCAAAAACATGGAAAAAGATACCTCAAAAGCTCATGTTACTAACATGTTGTTAAAACGCAAAAAGTACCTATTTTTATACACATTTTCACTCATAACACCCCTGGGTATATTCCGATCGGGCTGAAAAGTTTCGGGACACAACTAGGGCCCAAATGGAGCATGTGTGCGAAAGAACGACTTTTTTAGACCGAAAATGAAGCCTGTACACGTGATACGGCGTACAGCGGACGGCGTACGGCGTACGGCGTACGGCGGACGGCGTACGGCGGACGGCGGACGGACATTGCATTTTTGGAATCTACGCACCTTGAAACGGAAAAGAAAAAATTTTGAGGGGGTGCTATAAAAATTTTTTGCTGAGCGAATACATAGGTGTATTATTCACAGAATAATAAACCAAAAAGGGAGCGTACCTACCTAATTCGTGTTTTAGGGGCCAAAAATGGTGGAAACCATCAGAAATAGCTATTTCGATTATTTCACATGAAATAAACAATAAATGAACAGCCAAAATTTCTGTAGGTATGTACAGTAGAATAATAAACCCATGTGACAAGGACTTTGCAGCGTTTTTTTTAAACTGTCCTTAACTACTGCCACGTCAGGTCATCAGAATCCTGCCATGTGGACTTGGTATATCGACATTGGGTCACAGCATCCCTTTGAATTATTTTTACTTTTAATTATTCGTAAGTACCCGTACCTACTCACTCGAACCCTGTTGATTATGTCCTTCAGACAGACCAACTGGTACTTATCCAGATGCCTATTAACCATTTATCAGTTTCCTGGACACTACGACAGCACCGTATGCAGTCTACTCTTCATTTGGCTCAACTCCTATCTGACGGATGGTAGGTACGATCTTCGTCGAAGACCTCCTTGACACCAGTATCGGCTCGGAACAACTGCATCGCGTCGCTGGAGGTGTACGAGTTCGAAACCCAATCCCGGCCAGAACTTTTATTTTTTCCAATTTATTCGACAAAAATAGAATTTTCACGACCAATCGTATAATGGTGAACCTTTTCATGGGAAGAATTCAGGTGGGATTTTATGGGTTTTATATGAGGCTAACAATAGGGCTATCTGGACACGTCGATATTCTCCATACAGAATTGAAAAATCGTAGTGTATAATAATTTAAACTTTTCTCTCCTCCTCGTATTTATTGATACGAGTGTACCATAAAAGCCTGAAACATTGGAGATGAATAGAGAGAAGGTAAGAAGAAGCGACAAAACGCCGACTCTCCGAGTCGGTACCTGGCGCTTCTGTAAAACTCCCTTATAAATATATCCGCAGGGCAGTTAAAAGGGACTGTTTAAAAGTAAATGCTTCCTTTTCCTTCTATCCACCTGTGGAGCAACACGTTCTGCCAACATATCACTCTGGATGGGTTAACAGTGGGGCCTTACAGGGAGCAGAGTCCAAAGATCGAGCTTAAGGAGGTAAATACTGGAAGAAGGGGGGGGGGGGGTGATCCATTGAAATATTATTCACACACCCCCCCCCCCCCCGCCCCACGGCCATACACACCTCGATGTGTTGCTTCGCCGATACTGGGTGTTAGAAAAAAAGTTCCCCCAGTCGGGGGCTTTCTTGTGGAGATTTTCGCTCGGATTACCGCTCCGATCTCTCCCCGCTTTGGTTTATTATTCTGTGAATAATACACCTATGTATTCGGTCTGCAAAAATTTTTTGGAACACCCCCTCAAACAATTTTTTTCTTTTCCGTCTCAAGGTGCGTAGATTCCAAAAACGCTGCAAAGTCCTTGTCACATGGGTTTATTATTCTACTGGGCATACCTACAGAAATGTTGGCTGTTCATTTATTGTTTCTTTCATGTGAAATAATTGAAATAGCTATTTTGGCCCCTAAAACACAAATCAGGTAGGGCTACGCTCCTTTTTTTTCAATTTATCTTTGATCATTGGTAGTACCATTTAATCGTCATGATCCACATGTTGATACTACTTCCAGTGTTATTATACAAATTGATGGTGATATCAGACGATTTTCCAGGTTTTTGACTCATAAAAAATCAATTTTGGGAGCTGAACATTTGGTAGAACCTCAATTTTCCACTCTTTGGTCAAAATCGACTTCATATTCGGTCTTCTCGTCCCTAAAAACATGGAAAACAATACTTCAATTCACATGTTACTAACATGTTTAAAACACAAAAAGTACCTATTTTTGTGCACATTTTCACTCATACCACCCCTGGGTATATTCCGATCGGGCTGCAAAGTTTCAGGACACAACTAGGGCCCAAATAGAGCATGTGTGCGAAAGAACGACTTTTTTAGACCGAAAATGAAGCCTGTAGCCGTATCCTCCATAGGTGTATCGACTATATTTTTGGTCTAACAAAAATTCGTTCTTTCGCACACAGGCTCCATTTGGGTCCTAGTTTTGTCCCGAATGCAGCCCGATCGGAATATACTCAAGAGTGTTATGGGCGAAAAATGGTTGTAAAAATAGGGTTTTTGGTATTTTAGTAACATGAGCTTGTGAGATATAGTTTTCAATGTTTTTTAGGGCGAGGATGCATAATATGAAGTCGATTTTTACCAAAGAGTGGAAAATTGAGGTTCTAACGATGTTTCAGCTCCCAGAATTCACTTTTTGTGAGTCAAAAACCTGGGATTTGTCTGAAATCATCATAAATTCGTAGAATAACACTAGAAGTCAACAGATGAATAAAAAAAAATTAAATGGGACTATCAATGATCAAGGATAATTTTTCAAAAATGGGAGCTTAATTAGTGTTTTTGGGGGCCAAAATTGTTGAAAACCATCGAAAATAGCTATTTAGATTATTGAACACGAAAGAAACAATAAATGAACAGCCAAAATTTCTGTAGATATGTCCAATAGTATAATAAACCCATGTGACAAGGACTTTGCAGCGTTTTTTCCTTTATTTTAGAATAGCTTGAAGGTTGGCGTATTCGGATTTTTTAAGTGCGTTGTTTAAAATAACGGAATTTCTTGTACGTTTTATTTCGTTTAAAATTGTTAGTAGGTATGTACCTTTGTCTGATTTCTTCGTGTACTACAACAGAGTAAGCATTGGTAAGAAGCCTTGTGTTGTTCGTTGTTGGGATGAAAAATATTGTTCTCTCCAAGTCCCAATTTCCACTCATGCCTTGCGGTTTAGCGGTGTCCGAAAGAAATTGTTCCCTGTCTGTCCGTATTTGTATCCGCGAATTCTCGCAACGCCCCAAACTATACGAAACAATCGTCGAAATGAACTGAAACTTGAAGGAGGGAGTCTTCAATGACGGATTTCATTGAAATCGTACAGGAACATTGCAGAATCCTTGCTGGGTGGACACATACATTCCCCTCCCGGGAAATCCATCTGCAAGGGGCCCCACATACATATATTTATGTATATAACCAACTAACAGTTATTCACCCGTTTGTTCAATGAATTCTATGGTAACAGGGAAGGAAAAATTGAATAATTGCATCACTGCATGAGCATAATTGTACCTAGGATTAGCTAGATACCCACCAAAACTTTAATGGAATAATCAATAAAATCACCAATAACATGAATCATTATTCACTTCAATAACATGAATAACACGGTAGCCGTTCTCACGGTATCCTCTTGCATCCTGGGGATCGCACAATGAGGCAAAATGCGATTTTGCGATCAAAATTATTTTATGACCGATCCTAACAGGAAATTTTGTATGCTGGTTCCGAATATACCCCATTTTCATCTACCTGAAATAGCTAATTGGCTGAGGACTCATCAAAAAACCTAGAAATCACATTTTTGACTATTGGAACCGCCCAAAATTGGTTTTGTCTAAAAGAAAATTTGTAGAATATAGACCATCAAACTCTGCGTCGAATGAAACCAGCTCCAACTCATCAGCATCGTAATTATAATTTTGGTAATTTTTCGAAGTTTTCTGAAAGTTATCACATTTCACTGAAAAAAGTCAGCTACACGACACAGGAGGACCCCAAACGATGGGGGGGGGGGGGGGGGGAAGGGTTCATGCTGAAGGGCACCAGCCATTCCTTACTTAGTAAGTTTTTAAGCTTTATTTATTTATTTATTTTTACATTGTAGTCCCCCCCCCCCCCCCCCCCCCCGGGAATTTCCCACTGCTTTCTGCGGCCACCCCGGCCTCGTACATGATTGTGTCGAACGCATTGTATAGAATTATTCGCGGTATGCCGTACCGTTGAATTAAGGTAAGTGACTAAACCCATTTTCGGATAAACCCTTTCAAGATCGGAGCAGGTGCTATAAAGAGCCGATGCCGAGTTGGGCTCATCAGCCCTCACACTGAACACAACCAACTCGTGGAGTGAGTGCTTGAAAAAGCAATAATATAATTGGGCTGTCTTTGAAAACGAACGGCAATATTATTATGAAAGGTCACGCAGTATTGCCGCATGAGCGAATTTTCGAATTAGTCGTTTCGGTGACGCTGGATTCCTGGCGTCAATTTCTATCCAGGAGTTCATTTGAGCTAGAAGTTAATAAATTACGTTCCCAGTTACGGACGTACCTATTTATCCGGCTTCCTTAGTTTCTGGCTGAACGAGGAGGTTTAGAGGATTCTCACAATTAGCCAGTAACATGGCCCAGGACTTTGACATCGTTTTGCAAAAAGCCGCATCGAAATCGTTGTAACCGTTCGAGCTTGAAAGGGCACAGACACACAGTGGCTAATATAAAGAGAAGACACCAGTACTTACGTAGATATTAAGGTTTGACACTCTGTCATTCCTCTAGAGCTTTGTTGTAGCGCAGTTCTGAACCGTTCGGTACCATCCCGCGCATGCGCAGATTAGTTCTAGCGTTCACAGTGGAGCGATCCCGAGTTCGCAGTTCGAGTGTTGTGCTTATTGTGCGTCTACATTCCAGTTCGGAACCTTTCGATTCCGCTCGGAAATTTTTTCAGAATTCAGAACTAGCACATGCGCATTGTGGTTGGCATCTCTTCCGTGATTAGACGCCGTGAGCATATGAGCTCATAGACCATCGAGTAATCGCAGGTTATGAAGCACAGAAGGTTCCGATTTCTCCTTCTGGTTTTGCATATTCTGAAACCGTTTATAGTGAAGAGTTCCGCCTTGAGTCCCAGAACATCAAGAAAACTTCTACTTTCCCTTTCATCGCTACCCACTAATTTAAAAGAGAACTGCAGTTGGAGTTCAGCAGTTCTTTTGCTTCCTCATTACCAGAAGGTAGGGAAGCCTTGGATTCGTGATTGAGTAAAAGAAATTCATTTCCTCCAAAATGAAATTTCCATTACCAGTTTGCGTTTCAGATATCAAGGAACATTTTTGGTTCCGTGTCTCTCTCTGTCCGTCTGTCTGTCTGTGGTCAATTTCTTGTAACGTCCATAGCTTCACAAAACAATGGTCGAAAGGGGCTGAAATGTAGAGGGTAGGTGCGGGTTGGGTCAAAGATGGTCACATACGAAAATCATTGAAAAAGTAATGTAAATTTCGTCTGCGCATGCGCAAACGTTAAATAATTGAAACACCCATAACTACCTTAAATATCGTTGAAATGAGTTCAAAGTTGGAGGGTTGATCGGGATATTGATAGTTCCACATGAATTTCATTGGAATCGCGCGCGCTGACGAACATGAAATGTTGAAAACATTCTGAAATGTTTAATCGTATTACGCATATTAGGTATTTTATTACTACTATATTTATTGCAATTCAATCATTTTGACACATAATTTTTTTATCAACTGATTCTATACGTCTATGTGCAAGTAAGTGAGGAACCTATACTGCCCACCCAACTTGGCAGACCTTTTTTTTCTTTTAGCGAATTTTCAAAGAAAACATGCAGCATGACTTAATGAGCGAATTTTCAAAGAAATATTCGAATTAATGGCTATGGTTTTGAATAAAGGAAAACTTCTTCCTCCTACTGTTAGTACCTAAATTGAATAATTTGAAATAGATTTTTTCTTTCGTCTTCCTTCTAGTAATACGTGGGCCGGTACTTGTCTATCTATGAAGGTATCATAACAATTATATGTCAAATGGGAAATTCAAGGAGTTGTACTAATCGTTTGCCTCCCCCTTTTTTGCTTCGAACTCTCGTCTTCAATTAATACTTCTCACATTTTTCAATCTGACCACTCTAAGGGGGTGGGGGGGGGGGGGGGGTAAGAGTTTAAAGATTATCCTAGTTTTGGGTAATTTTTGCGCACTTTAAATGCTCTAATTTAAGAACGGATTTAGATATCTAAAATCCGATTTCACCATCGTGTTCAGCGTGCAAAAACCTTTAAAATGAGGGGTCACTTGTTAGAAAATAACATTTTGGGGATTTTTGGGTAATTTTTGCGCACTTTAAATGCTCTAATTTGAGAACGGATCAAGATATCTAAAATCCGATTCCACCATCGTGTTCAGCGTGCAAAAACCTTTAAAATGAGGGGTCACTTGTTGGAAAATAACATTTTGGGGATTTTTGGGTAATTTTTGCGCACTTTAAATGCGCCAAAACCCTCCTTAGAGTAGGCCAATTTCGCCCATCTTCGAACTTAGCCTTTCGATTGCCAAGATAGATTTTTTGTGCAAATTTGAGCTGTTTATCTCAATTCTATCGAGAGTTATCGTCTGGAGTGACACATATATAAATAAATATATATATATATACATATAAAAAAAAATCAGTCATGCAGCATGACTTAATGAGCGAATTTTCAAAGAAATATTCGAATTAATGGCTATGGTTTTGAATAAAGGAAAACTTCGGTCTAAAATTTGGTTTTCTATGTATATTCTCTTCGTATTTATTTTAATTTGTACGTTTTGTCCATCCTGATTCTACCGTTTGTTTATTACGTAATTGTACTAAGTGCTTATTTATTTGATCGCTGTGGGTAAATTCAAGGAGTTGTACTAATCGTTTGCCTCCCCCTTTTTTGCTTCGAACTCTCGTCTTCAATTAATACTTCTCACATTTTTCAATCTGACCACTCTAAGGGGGTGGGGGTAAGAGTTAAAGATTATCCTAGTTTTGGGTAATTTTTGCGCACTTTAAATGCTCTAATTTAAGAACGGATTTAGATATCTAAAATCCGATTTCACTATCGTGTTCAGCGTGCAAAAACCTTTAAAATGAGGGGTCACTTGTTAGAAAATAACATTTTGGGGATTTTTGGGTAATTTTTGCGCACTTTAAATGCTCTAATTTGAGAACGGATCAAGATATCTAAAATCCGATTCCACCATCGTGTTCAGCGTGCAAAAACCTTTAAAATGAGGGGTCACTTGTTGGAAAATAACATTTTGGGGATTTTTGGGTAATTTTTGCGCACTTTAAATGCTCTAATTTGAGAACGGATCAAGATATCTAAAATCCGATTCCACCATCGTGTTCAGCGTGCAAAAACCTTTAAAATGAGGGGTCACTTGTTGGAAAATAACATTTTGGGGATTTTTGGGTAATTTTTGCGCACTTTAAATGCGCCAAAACCCTCCTTAGAGTAGGCCAATTTCGCCCATCTTCGAACTTAGCCTTTCGATTGCCAAGATAGATTTTTTGTGCAAATTTGAGCTGTTTATCTCAATTCTATCGAGAGTTATCGTCTGGAGTGACACATATATAAATAAATATATATATATATACATATAAAAAAAAATCAGTCATGCAGCATGACTTAATGAGCGAATTTTCAAAGAAATATTCGAATTAATGGCTATGGTTTTGAATAAAGGAAAACTTCGGTCTAAAATTTGGTTTTCTATGTATATTCTCTTCGTATTTATTTTAATTTGTACGTTTTGTCCATCCTGATTCTACCGTTTGTTTATTACGTAATTGTACTAAGTGCTTATTTATTTGATCGCTGTGGGTAAATTCAAGGAGTTGTACTAATCGTTTGCCTCCCCCTTTTTTGCTTCGAACTCTCGTCTTCAATTAATACTTCTCACATTTTTCAATCTGACCACTCTAAGGGGGTGGGGGTAAGAGTTTAAAGATTATCCTAGTTTTGGGTAATTTTTGCGCACTTTAAATGCTCTAATTTAAGAACGGATTTAGATATCTAAAATCCGATTTCACTATCGTGTTCAGCGTGCAAAAACCTTTAAAATGAGGGGTCACTTGTTAGAAAATAACATTTTGGGGATTTTTGGGTAATTTTTGCGCACTTTAAATGCTCTAATTTGAGAACGGATCAAGATATCTAAAATCCGATTCCACCATCGTGTTCAGCGTGCAAAAACCTTTAAAATGAGGGGTCACTTGTTGGAAAATAACATTTTGGGGATTTTTGGGTAATTTTTGCGCACTTTAAATGCTCTAATTTGAGAACGGATCAAGATATCTAAAATCCGATTCCACCATCGTGTTCAGCGTGCAAAAACCTTTAAAATGAGGGGTCACTTGTTAGAAAATAACATTTTGGGGATTTTTAGGTAATTTTTGCGCACTTTAAATGCTCTAATTTGAGAACGGATCAAGATATCTAAAATCCGATTCCACCATCGTGTTCAGCGTGCAAAAACCTTTAAAATGAGGGGTCACTTGTTGGAAAATAACATTTTGGGGATTTTTGGGTAATTTTTGCGCACTTTAAATGCGCCAAAACCCTCCTTAGAGTAGGCCAATTTCGCCCATCTTCGAACTTAGCCTTTCGATTGCCAAGATAGATTTTTTGTGCAAATTTGAGCTGTTTATCTCAATTCTATCGAGAGTTATCGTCTGGAGTGACACATATATAAATAAATATATATATAAATATATATATATATATATATACATATAAAAAAGTGTGAGAGTGAGGTGCCTCGGGCTAGAAGATGGCGCCCTGATGCCCTTATAGTAGAACAATACGTGAACAAGGGACCATCCCATTTTCCACTCTTTGGTCAAATTCGACTTCATCTTCGGTCTTCTCGTCCCCAGAAATATTCTTTTTAATGATTTAAAAGCGCTTTGTTAAATAAAAAAAAAAAAAAAAAAAAAAAAAAAAAAAAAAAAAAAAAAAAAAAAAAAAAAAAAAAAAAAAAAAAAAAAAAAAAAAAAAAGATTTAAAAGATAAAAAAGATTATTTAAATTTCGAAGCCATTGCAATAGCTTCATTTTCTTTGAAAATTCGCTAAAAGTGTTAAATTTCAGGAATCGTTTTAGAATGGTCTGAAACGGATTTCTATGAAGAAAATTTCCAAAAATTTATATTATTTAAATTTCGAAGCCATTGCAATAGCTTCATTTTCTTTGAAAATTCGCTAAAAGCTATTGCAATGGCTTCGAAGTTTAAATAATATAAATTTTTGGAAATTTTCTTCATAGAAATCCGTTTCAGACCATTCTAAAACGATTCCTGAAATTTAACACTTTTTTATATGTATATATATATTTATATATGTGTCACTCCAGACGATAACTCTCGATAGAATTGAGATAAACAGCTCAAATTTGCACAAAAAATCTATCTTGGCAATCGAAAGGCTAAGTTCGAAGATGGGCGAAATTGGCCTACTCTAAGGAGGGTTTTGGCGCATTTAAAGTGCGCAAAAATTACCCAAAAATCCCCAAAATGTTATTTTCCAACAAGTGACCCCTCATTTTAAAGGTTTTTGCACGCTGAACACGATGGTGGAATCGGATTTTAGATATCTTGATCCGTTCTCAAATTAGAGCATTTAAAGTGCGCAAAAATTACCCAAAAATCCCCAAAATGTTATTTTCTAACAAGTGACCCCTCATTTTAAAGGTTTTTGCACGCTGAACACGATGGTGAAATCGGATTTTAGATATCTAAATCCGTTCTTAAATTAGAGCATTTAAAGTGCGCAAAAATTACCCAAAACTAGGATAATCTTTAAACTCTTACCCCCCCCCCCCCCCACCCCCTTAGAGTGGTCAGATTGAAAAATGTGAGAAGTATTATTTGAAGACGAGAGTTCGAAGCAAAAAAGGGGGAGGCAAACGATTAGTACAACTCCTTGAATTTCCCATTTGACATATAATTGTTATGATACCTTCATAGATAGACAAGTACCGGCCCACGTATTACTAGAAGGAAGACGAAAGAAAAAATCTATTTCAAATTATTCAATTTAGGTACTAACAGTAGGAGGAAGAAGTTTTCCTTTATTCAAAACCATAGCCATTAATTCGAATATTTCTTTGAAAATTCGCTCATTAAGTCATGCTGCATGACTGGTTTTTTTTCTTTTTAATAAGTCAGTAGCGATGATGGGGAAGGTAGGAGTTTCATCGCGAGTTGATTTATTTCGAAGGAGCCCTCTTGATGAGGGGTTTTAGGGATCGAAACTCATACACTGTGACATCTCGAGATATCCTGAGAGTATTTGATGCGAACGGAAAAATGAAAAGTATTGATGTTCCCAGGGATAGCGGGAAGGGTAAGTGAGGAGTTTCAAAGGAGATTTCTGGGTCCTTTAAAAAAAAGTGGTTTCCTGAGGAGAACTCCAAGTGGTTTTCGGGGGGGGGGGGGGGGGGCTTGAAATGGTGGGAGAAGGTGATCTCGGAGTCAGCTGTAAGGTCTCTGGAGGGGGGGGGGGCTGACGTTTGATGGGGAGGGGAAGGCTTGAACGTCACATGCAGCAACTCACGGAGGAAGTTGCTGAAGGAGTTGGCGGAGTGTGGATGTTGGAGGTGAAGAGGAAGTTGTTGTGGTAGTGAGGGAGGGGGTGACGTTCGACTCTGTGGTGGATGTGTGGTGGATGAACGAGGGACACCAACAGCGAGATTTAAGCTCAGGAGAGGTTTGGCTCGGATTTTGGTTTATTATTATGCGAATAATACACCTATGTATTAGCTCAGCAAAAAAATTTTATAACACCCCCTCAAACTTTTTTCTTTTATGTTTCAAGTCTTTTGTGTTTCCAAAAATGCAGTGTCCGTCCGCCGTACGCCTACAATCCATATCGACTTTATTTTCGGTCTAAAAAAAATTGTTCTTCCGCATACAGTCTCCATTTGGGTACCAGTTGTGGCCCGAAAATTTGCAGCCCGATCGGAATATACCTGTCGTGACTGCGACTGGGTAGGTAGGGTTGGGGTTGAGGTTGAGGAGAGAAATGGAGTGAATTGATTGGCTGGACGAAGATATGAAGGAAGGATGTGCTCCGTAGGGGTCTTTTCACTAACTCCCCGCGGTTTTCACCACAGCAGGCGTTAGTTTGGACAGGAGGTTAGCTCCCCGCGGTTTTCACCACATCAGGCACCTAGGTTGTGAGATTTAGTGCCCGCGGTTTTCACCACAGCAGGTACTAATGGAGACGGAAGTGTCCTGCGGTTTTCACGACAGCAGATACCGGGGAGAAGGTACCTAGTACCCCCGCGGTTTTCTCCACAGCAGGTACGAGGAGAGGGACAGAGTAAGTCGGGCAAGAGAGAGAAGTCGAGAATGACGAGCTGGGGTCGAAGGGCTGGTTATATAGGGACTTTTCCAACCATCTCCCGTCCATAATCGGTCGTTGCGACCTTTGAAGGCGGTGGCGGTTGATGGAAAGGCCCCTTTCTCCCTGGCGTCACCCGACCCGTCGTTCTCAACGTTTATTTGGTAAAATCTTATATATAACATATAGGAGTGGTATAACACGAAGAGGTTTGAGGGGAACCACGACAATACCCAAGGGTGTTATGGGTGAAAAATGGATGTAAAAATAGGGCTTTTTTGTGTTCCAGCAACATGAGGTTGTGAGGTATCGTTTTCCATGTGTGTTTTAGGACGAGGAGACCGAATATGATGAATAGGAGCCTAATTCGTGTTTCTGAGGGCCAAAATTGGTGAAAACCACCAAAAATAACTATTTCAATTATTACGCACAAGATAAACAATAAATACATTTCCAGCATTTATGTAGGTACGTCCAATAGAATAATAAACCCATATATTGTGAAAAAGCCTTCGCAGTGTTTTTCACTTATTACTCGTACATTACTCGTACATTCGTATTATTCTATGAATAATACACCTATGTATTCGCCCAGCAAAACATTTGTATAACACCCCATCAACAATTTTTCTTTTACGTTTCAAGATGTGTAGATCCCAAAAATGCAATGTCCGTCCGCCGTACGGGACCAAAGAGTGAAGAACTGAGGTTGTAACGAAGGTTCAGCACCCAAAATTCATTTTTTATGAGTCAAAAACCGGGGAAATGGTCTGAAATCACCATAAATATTAGTACAGTTAGTAACGCTAGAACTAGGATCAACAGGTGAATCAAGACAATTAAATGGCACTATCAATGATCAAAGATAATTTGTAAAAAAATAGGACCCTAATTCTTGTTTTTGGGGACCAAAATTTGTGGAAACCATCAAAAAATAGTTATTTCAAGTATTGCATATGAAAGAAAAAAATAAATGGACAGCAACATTTCTGTAGGTATGTCCAATAGAATAAGCCCATGTGACAAGGACTTTGCAGCGTTTTTGTTTATTAAAATAATATTTGCTTGTCCTCCAAAAAATTTTAAGTTAGCGCTCTCTCATCTGGTGGTTGGGATTGCGACGGCAACTGCGGTCCGAACCCCAACGCCCCTGGCAGTAAGCAGCCATGAGCGAAATGATCGGATCAAATTCTGATCCCCCTGAGGGGTCAGCCGATCACGTCCGCGACGGCTGCGGTGCAGTTGGAAACCGGTGGTCATTTTTTACTGCGTCTGATTTAGAATGCTTTTCAGCGGATTCGTATCGAGAAAATCCTCAGTTGGGAAGTATCACCCATCTTATCCACACTCAGGCGATATGCATTGAACAGCACTGTTGAAAACCTGTTACATGGTCTGGTTTTTAAAAAGCCGTATTAGAAGGCACGTGAGTTATTTGTGACTCGCTAACGAAACAACGAGCCCATTTTGCACCAACATTTCTTTTCTTTAACCTACAAGTGGATTCAATGCCTTCAGCTATAATGAGTTTTTAGTTAAATTCGTAAGTGTGGCTGAAATTAGAGTAGTTCATGGAAACTTCATCAAGATCATAACAAGTTTGAGGCAATAGGCACGGCAGGCTTCAGAGAAGGCCGCGGCAGTATAGAATTTGCAACGTCGCACTTCAGGCCGGCCACCACACCACCCACCATTAAGCCTAGCTTTGTTTATTTCCGGGTTTCGATAGTTTACCTGTAGATCTTCTCGCGAAAATTATTTTCAACAGTACCTACTATTGTTAACAAAAGTTATTGTTTTTAATGATAACAGAATGCAGGAAAATTGTGTCGTGGCAGAGTGCAAAAGTAATTACGAAATCACAAAAGAATATGTGACTTTGTTTAGTTTTCCCAAGGATGAAGAGAAGAAGTGGATTCGTGCGATTCCCCGTACTAATTGAGTACCAAAACGTAGGTCAGTGGTTTGTATTTATAACATTTTTTGCGAAAATGATTTGAGTACAGTAGATAAGTAGGTACCTTCAACAGGGAGAACAGAAAGAATGAACCCTTGCGAAACCTAAAGATACGTACCTAAAGTGCTTTCCATCATTCAGCTACAGTGATGGTATGACAATAGAATATTCTATGACATTCATCATGAATATTATGAACATTTTAATCCCTCAAGAGTTCGAAGATACGTTTTTGAAGGCTCCTAACCAAAAAGGCATCGTAACATTTGTCTCAGAGAGATCGCATTCCAAATTAGAAGACAGCAATACGTGCGGTCAATGTGATTACGAACCAATATTCCAAGAAAGTTCGCGATCAAAAATCGAATAATGCTGCAAAATCCTTGTCACGTGGGTTTATTAGGTATTCTATTGGACATCAAAAAAGCTGGCTATTAATTTACTGTTTATTTCATGTGTAATAATATTGATATAGCTATTTTGGTATTTTTCACAAATTTTGGCCCCAAAAACTCGAATTAGGCTCCTATTTTTGACAAATTATCTTCGATCATCGAACTTCTCATTGAATTGTCCGGATTCACTTCTGAGTTATTATACAGATTTCTAGTGATTGCAGCCATTTTCACAGGTTTTTGACCCATAAATATTGAATTTTGAGAGTTAAAACTTCGTTAGAACATCAATACTTCACTCAGTGGTCCAAATCAACTTCATATTATTTGGTCTCCTCACCCTAAAAAACGCGGAAAACGATAAATCACAAGCTCAAATTCACTAACATGAAAAATACCTAATTTTGCACCCATTTTTCACCCATAAAACCCCTCGATGTTTTCTGATCGGACTGCCGAGTTATGGGACACAACTAGGGCCCAAATGCAAAAGTGCAAAAGAATGGTTTTTTTTTTTAGACCGAAAATTAAGGAAGATAATTAACCAAGATGACAGTCGCAAGTTGAAGAAGTTACAGAAGCAGAATACTGTAAGAAAACTATAATTAATTCATGTTCCATTTCCTTTTCTCCAAGTCGTCTTGCTTGTTCCTTCTGTTGTTCTAGGTATTAGTTCGGTACCTTTCTTTTAAATAATGCATCATTCAGAAGACGGTTGTTTTCATTAATTATACCTACTCGCAATGTACAGGTATAATAATAAAGTAAGTGAAGGATTCATTCATCGAGCTAAAAGAACGCAGTGGTTACGAAAGGGGCCTGAACCAAGAAGCTATTACAGCGTTGCCAAATCTAGCGCCACGGCCTTCTCTAAAGCCGGCCATGCAATAGGTCGTAATTCTGCTAAAAACGATGATTGTTTAGTTGTTTTTTGTTGATTTTAAAAAAATAGTTAAGTACATAGTTATTCACCTAATTATAACCTTGAAACTGATTTTTAGTATAGCAGCTTCCTTTGGTGAACAGAAATTGAGCCTCGTATTTTATTTCATTTCTTTACAATGTTATTAGATGCCAGTATCTTGCAGACGGGTTAAACACTGCAATAAGTTGCTAATTTTTATCGAAGCTTAATCCTTACTCTTAATTAAGCACGAATTTCGATAAAAAATTCCCGTCTAAAAGATTCTGGCATCTAAAAACATTGTACAGAAATAAAATAGATAAATTTTACCAGAACTGTTCATTTTGTACTACTACTTGTAATGTGCCTGATATTTGTTTATTTTGTAAAGTACGGGCGAGCCCAATTACAAGCAAGTTGTTATATATAAGAGAACAAGTCGTGGTATAATAATAATACTAATGAATGATGATGATGAGTAGTAGCAAGTAGCACACTTGATTCAATGTGGTATGCACTAACCTTTGACGTTGGCTAGAATGTTGGAAATAAATTTGATTCTTTCCCATCATCGCCTAGTTTTCCTCCTTATGTGGGGGGGGGGGGGGGGGGAACAGTCACTTAGAAACATCCTCGCACTTACTTTTCTCAAACTTGGAAGACTTTTTCCTTGTACCAGAAACAAGCTTTTCAAAGTGAGGCAAATAGAAGAAAACTTTCGGGGAAAACGGGAGACAAGAAAAGGAGAAAAATCCAAATGAAAGTTGGAAGTGGGAGTCCGGAAGGTCAGCAGGGCGGTCCCCCTTGAAGAGGACGAGGAAAAGTTGCCATCTACAAGTAACTAACCCACGAAGTTGGCTAACCCACTCGAGTCAGGTTCACCTGAGAGGAATTTAATGCGATGGCTATTAAAAATTAGTGAGTTCAGACCGAGAGTTAGAAAGCGTTTTTATTTACTTGGGAGCGCCAAATCAAATATTTTATTCGTTTCTAAGTGGAAGATGTTGAATTTTATCGGGTTTATAAAATCTGAAAGGTTGTACTACACTGAACTCGGGTCTCAAGGTAAGCATGAGAGCGAAGTCAATATCAGTCTGCTTGTCACATATACCCCAGGTCCCAAACGTGAATGGATATCGTCTGAGGAGGACCGGAAATTGTTAAGATCATTTTGCTCAACGCCCTGGGTTGCGATTAGGGGCGTTCGGATTCGAACAGACGGACCTCAGTAACCGTCCAAACACCAACCACCAAATGGCAAAGCGCTAACTCGCTTAGCAATCGCCACCTCACCAATAGTAATGTGATCCACTCGGGTACACATTGCCAGTGTAGAACGGCTACAGTGAAGTTGTACATCGAATAGTTGCGTTGGCTCCTGTGCACTGGTCGCACGCTGCTTGTTTGTTTTGGCTTGTGTATGACTTACGTGTTGCTTGTTTAAAATGGCTCCTGCGCATGTTATGTTGTATCTTTCCCATTTTCTACTTTCACAGATATACTTTTACTTTAAAAAAAAAATTGTAGGCACTACTTCGATAATTTACTGATGGATAACATCATAACTCGGGCTGGTATGCACGATAAAATTCAGAAAAAAAATAAATTCACGAAAAACCTCGAATGTTTCTAGCAACTTAACAAGAGTTGAACCTTATTTATTACCAGTAAATCAATAAAAAAAACCACAGTCATGCAGCATGGCTATAAGAGCAAATTTTCGAAGAAATAACTGATTTTATGTAAAACTGTTTTATCTCAAGAAATAACCACGTTCCTTCATCTTCAAAGTGCTCCAGTTTGAGAACGGAATGAGATATCGCAATTCTGATTTCACCATCGTGTTCAGCGTAGAAAAACCTTTAAAATAAGGTGTCACTTGTCAGACTGTTTCATTTTGGGAATTTATGGGTAATTTTCCCCCCCTAAAACTCCCCAAAACTCCCCCTTAGAGTGACCCGATTCTGCCCATCTACGAACTCAGCCTGAATTCAGGATGGTCTGAAACGGATTTTGGTATAAAAATCTTTCGGAAATTCGAGTTTTAAAAATTTTGGACCGAGAACAATAGCTTCCTTTTCTTCGAAAATTCGCTAAAATGAAGATGAACGTGGAAAAAGGACAAGAAACTTGGGTTATTCACTGTGCACATTTTTATTCTTTATTTTCAAGTAAGCATGTGATTATACAATACAACAAGTGCTGCCTCAACTGAAATATCTTCTTCGGCGGAATCTGAAATAAGGATTTTAGGTACTGTTTTTCAAAAATGTTTGATAGAACACCATTTCACTTAGGTACCTACTCATGACACAGCACAGAACTTTCCTGTCAGTGTCAAAAGATTTTGGGTCAGAAGCAGCACACATCCGAAGAAGAGCACTTAGGGGCTGTATAACTTTAGGCATAGCAAAAGTGAAAAATACGATATCACAGTCATGTTCAGAATGCTATTCACCAGATCTCAACAGCAGGTACTTGAATTCAGAATGAATGAAAGAATTATAAGGGCAGAATGAGTTCAGGGGCACCAGTGAGCACAACAGTGACAACAGTGGCAGTTCCTGATTACTTCGCTGCATTTAGGGATTACCCCAGAGCCCTAAGCCCCTAAGATATGCATGATGTACCCCTTAATAACGGGTCCTACATGGCATTTCCTTCTTAGAAAACAGGAAATAGAAAGATTTTGGAAGAAAAAATGAAAAAATACGTCAATTTTTTTAAATCTTGAAAAAAGAACATTTTGTCAAATATACCCGGAATATTATGCTCAAAAAATGCTGCCAAGTTGGGTGGGCAGTAAAGATTCCTCACTTATTGTAACATGGACGTATAGAATCAGTAGTAAAAAAAGATGAGTCAAAATGATTGAACAGCAATAAATACAGTAGTAATACATTACCTAATATGCGTAATAGGATGAAACATTTCAATATTTCATTTTCGCGCACGCACAGACGAAAGTTACAGTACGATTCCAATGAAATTCATCATAAGGAACTATCAAAGTATTATTCCTGATCGACCTTCCAAGTTTAAACTCATTTTAACGATGTTTAAGGTAGTTATGGGCATTTCAATTATTTCACGTTTGCGCATGCGCAGACGAAAGTTACGGTACGATTCCAATGAAATTTATGTATGGAACTATCAAAGTACCATTCCTGATCGACCCTCCAAGTTTGAACTCATTTCAACGACATTTAAGGCAGTTACGGGCGTTCCAAGTATTTCACGTTTGCGCATGCGCAGACGAAAGTTACAGTAGCTTTCCGATGATTTTGGTGTGGGACGATCTTTGACCCAACCCGCACCTACCATATAAATTTCAGCCCATTTTTACCATTATTTCGAGTAGTTATGGGCGCTACAAGGAATTGACCACAGACAGACGGACGGACCGACACACAGGCGGAACCAAAACTGTTCTTGATGTCTGAAACGCAAAATGGTTGTGGAAACTTTCATTTTGGAGGACATACATTTTGTTTTACTCAATCACGAATCCAAGGCTTCCCTACCGTCCGGTAGTGTGGAAGCAAAACCAAGGTCCGGGCACATGCATTTATATGCTTCATAAATTTGAATTTGGAAAATCGATTTGGTTTTAAAATGGTATAATTGGGCTTCTTGCAGCTTGGGCGTATCGCAAACAAAACGTGCAAATATACCAGACCCCCGAGCCCTAGTCATAAATAAACGACTGTAACTGATTTGAAATTGCCAAAGTTGCTCAAATGTTCATTTATACCGTTCTACTTCCTACTAGGTACCGACTTCATTGTCATTAGGCATCTGTAGAATGAGGGTTGGCATTCACCGACAGGGTCAGTCGTATTTGTACTAGTTTGCTTCAAACCGTTTTGAGCAGTCATAGGTGGAAGTTGTGTTCTAAATGCGGCAGGCATAAACCCCGCGACGGCAGGGCGGACAAGGGAAGGCACGAGAATGGAGAAGGGCGAGGGACCGAGGAGTAGGAAAATGAAGGGCGGCGGTGGGCTGCCTCTCCCAACGACATTTCTGAAATGCTTGGCGTAGCTCGGACACAAACTATGTATAACCCCTTGCCGTTGGGGCTGCCCCTGCCCTTTCCCTCCCCACACAATTCACCGTCACGCAAACCAGGAGAGTTGGTTGCACATCAAAGTTACCGCCATCCAGACATCTTCACCTAAACCTCTCTCATCCTCTGTGGAGCCTCAACTTTCCCATATTGATCCCGCGGGAGGCCTCCGACGCTTCAGCGTCTACTAGTAGAGGCAATTTTGTAGGTAGCACGAAATCCGGGTTTACATTGGTCGAGTTGGAGGTAGAGCAGAGTGGTAGAGTAGGGTAGAATTAGTCTGCCCTACTCGCGTAAAATTTTTCAGTAGAGTAGAGTTGACTCTACTGACTAGTGAGTGGTAGAGTTTGTAACAGTGTGGGCTGTACTCGATACATTTTTTCTTCCGGTGGAGACGGGATCGGTTTGGGGAAGACTAATCGATATCCCTTCTTAACCGGTGATAATCTCGCTGGTCTAGGAGGGGGACTCTCGAGGGTCCATCCCCACTGTTACACTCTGTCACAAGTTGGAGCGACCAGCGGTGGTAGAGTGACTCTACTCTACTGACTCCCCCACTACCAAAATTTGAACTCTACTGTTCACTCCACCATCTACTCTATCCAGGTAAACGGTACAGTAGAGTTGGAAGGAGAGGAAGAAGGGAAGAAGCACAAGTTTTAATAAGGAGTGACCTCCAGCATTACTCTAGGAGTTATGGCATCCATCATTATAATATAATTGTGTTTGAGCAGTGGCTATACCATGCCAGGTCATTGTTCAAATGCCTCAGGACACATTCTCATCACAAGTTCAAACTCATCCGGATCTTCAAACCCCTGATGACCCATTACCTTCTTTCTCTTCTTGCTTCCTCATTTCCTCTACTCTTCCATTTCCTTCAACAAAACACGAGACAAACGAAGTAAAGGCTTTCTCAATTCTTTCTTTATAATAGACATAGCACACAAGAACTAAACCGATGAGATTAGAATAGAAAGCAAAACAGAAACTCAACAGAAAGATTTCTCTACTACACCTTTCTGGAAACAGCACTCGACTTTCGTGTGAATGATTCACGTAGAGTAGAGTCGAATTGGTAGAGTGGTCGGTTCAGCTCGACCAATGTAAACCCGGCTTATATTTGTGCATCTAAAATAAGTACATGGACCCCCAAAGCCACCTCGTAATGGAGTATGCGCACTGTTTTACACTAGTTTTAAATGAAAGCAAGTTCTAAGAATTTTTAGAGCAACCGCACTCTTCTACGATGAATAGTTCTTTTAGCGAATTTTCAAAGAAAATGAAGCTATTGCAATGGCTTCGAAATTTAAATAATATAAATTTTTGGAAATTTTCTTCATAGAAAT
The DNA here is from genome assembly GCA_954871275.1 of Leptopterna dolabrata. Lineage (NCBI taxonomy): Eukaryota > Metazoa > Arthropoda > Insecta > Hemiptera > Miridae > Leptopterna > Leptopterna dolabrata. The sequence continues at coordinate 5,110,152 of OX940983.1, forward strand.
CCGTTTCAGACCATTCTAAAACGATTCCTGAAATTTAACACTTTTTTATATGTATATATATATTTATATATATATATGTGTCACTCCAGACGATAACTCTCGATAGAATTGAGATAAACAGCTCAAATTTGCACAAAAAATCTATCTTGGCAATCGAAAGGCTAAGTTCGAAGATGGGCGAAATTGGCCTACTCTAAGGAGGGTTTTGGTGCATTTAAAGTGCGCGAAAATTACCCAAAAATCCCCAAAATGTTATTTTCCAACAAGTGACCCCTCATTTTAAAGGTTTTTGCACGCTGAACACGATGGTGGAATCGGATTTTAGATATCTTGATCCGTTCTCAAATTAGAGCATTTAAAGTGCGCAAAAATTACCCAAAAATCCCCAAAATGTTATTTTCTAACAAGTGACCCCTCATTTTAAAGGTTTTTGCACGTTGAACACGATGGTGAAATCGGATTTTAGATATCTAAATCCGTTCTTAAATTAGAGCATTTAAAGTGCGCAAAAATTACCCAAAACTAGGATAATCTTTAAACTCTTACCCCCCCCCACCCCCTTAGAGTGGTCAGATTGAAAAATGTGAGAAGTATTAATTGAAGACGAGAGTTCGAAGCAAAAAAGGGGGAGGCAAACGATTAGTACAACTCCTTGAATTTCCCATTTGACATATAATTGTTATGATACCTTCATAGATAGACAAGTACCGGCCCACGTATTACTAGAAGGAAGACGAAAGAAAAAATCTATTTCAAATTATTCAATTTAGGTACTAACAGTAGGAGGAAGAAGTTTTCCTTTATTCAAAACCATAGCCATTAATTCGAATATTTCTTTGAAAATTCGCTCATTAAGTCATGCTGCATGACTGGTTTTTTTTTCTATGATTTTGGTTTATAATTTTCAATAATGAAAAACAAGCATAAAAAACAAAATGTTAACCCCCTCAAAATTTGGTTTCCATTTCAAGGTACTTTTTTAAAAACTTTTTATCTGTGATCCACACCAAAATAAACACAAGTAAATTACAAGCAGATGTGCTACGTAATAGGTTTCACATAGGTAATGGTGACGTGTTGGCTGGAGTGAGGAAGGTACTCATCAATACCACTTCAGTGGCGTGATGACGCTGAAGTTGATAGAAAAATGAAAACGAGCATTTTACGAAATTATCATGCGGGACGTCAGTCACTGCTGGCAAGCCAATCACGTGGCCAGCGACGTTTCAGCCGCGGCGGATGGAGGAAATGGGGTTGGTTGTGGAGGAGTGTTTTTGTACAAGGGGATTGGGGTGGTTTGATAGAGACGCATGGAATTTTGTGTATTTTTTTCTGATATAATCCCCAGTGAATGTGCTGGGATTTAGCCCCATTTATTTTCATTCTCCACTTATTAAAGTTCTGACTGAAGATGTTGAGGTGGTGTTGAAGATGTTCGGTGGCGTTAAATTGATTCATGGAGTATGTCAAGAGGGCTGTGTCGTCAGCGAACGTATGGGTGGAAACTTTGGGGCTAACAGGAAGATCAGAGGTGTAGATTGAGTAGGTATAATACGGGTCAAGTATATACTGCCCTGAGGGACACCAGCTCTCACAGAAAGAATGGGGGAATAGGCGGATTTTTGTCGTACTTGGAAAAGCCTATCACTGAAGTAGGATTTAATTACTAGAAATTAAGTGAAGGGAAGGAGGTCTTTAAGCTTCCAGAGTAAGCCCTGGTGCCAAACCTTATCAGAGGCAGAGCGCCACATCAAGGAAGACACCAGCGCAGTACCCCTTCCGCTCTAGTACTGACGAGATATTGTCAACTACTCTGTGAAGTTGTTGGATCGTCGAATGCTGGGACCTGATTCCAAACTGATGAGACGGGATAACATTAGTTGATTCTAAGATTGGGTACAAACGCTCAAGGAGGAGCTTTTCTAATATTTTATTCATTTCTGGAAAACTACATTTATTTATTCCAACATTTATTTATTTCTGGAAAACTACAAATTTTCATATTGTCTGACAGAGGCAGTTATATTCTGGAATTACACTCCTGTAATGTAGGTAGTACATGATGAAGAAATGTCTGCCAAGTCGGGCAGGCAGTAAGCTTCCTCACCTATGGACGTTTATAATTAGTTGTTGGGTCCATTTGGTGGATAAATGGAGAATTGACGCCTATGGATTTGAAATTTAGAGGTTCAAAAATGACAGAATAGTAGGATGGAATAGGAGTTGTAATGTAAGCATAATAGGAGGCATTTTGAATATTTGTTGCAGTGTTATTTGTTGAGTATTGTTGCATTTTGGAGGTGTTTTGAATATTTGTGGTATCATATACCACTTGAAGAAAACCAAGTATTTCAAGTTTCGAAGCAAGTTACAAGATTTTATAAGATTTTGTACTGAAACAAATTATTAAAACCAACTAACATTGAGAGAGAAATCTAAATACATGTCGTTTTAAGTTTAACTCCAAATACATGTGGTTTTCTAGGGTGCTCTACTAGGATTTCGCTTTTGCGCATGCGCAGACGGAAGTGACTGTACTTTATCATTGACTGTATATTAGGACTATCTGTGGCCCAACCCCCACCTATCCTCCAAACCTCATCGCTTCACGACGATTTCTAGGGTAGTTGTGGGATCTAGAAGGATACCACGCCAAATGAAATGGCATAGCAAAACAACTTTTCTTGATGGTGAAAACAATGGCTCGAATCAGGGGAATTTTGTTTGTCTATGCATGACGTATTTCATTCAATTACCCGGTCATTCGCAGTGCATTTCCTTTTCTCTTTCCCTTTATTTGAAAAATAAATTCCTTATAATTTATTATTAATATTAACCTCGCAGTCCGGTATTTCACTGCTTTAATAACCATGCTATTTTCTTGTTATATTTCATTTTTTTCATAATTTTATCTTATCACAGTTATAAGTGGATTGTTGAAGTTACAGCGTTGAGAGCTGAAAAAGCCAGATCGCTGTTGACAAGATGACGTATTAGGGCACTTCCCGTACTGTAGGTTTGATTTATTCATGTCGTTCACATTTGGTCAGATCACAATTATTTTCCCTTCGTACAAACCAACTTTACGTCATATGAGGAAGTCCAAGATTGTTGTGAAGCAGGCCCAGGTGTATTGCTGCAGGGGGATTCATCAGAATGAAAAAATAAACGAGATCCCGATGTAAACATAAACATTGCGCCCTCGGAGGAGGAAGAGACAAACAGATTCCCTTTTACTGATAAAAGAAAAATCTTGTGAAAGAAACCAATATGTTCGGTCGGAGGAAAGTGCGGCTGAAGGTGGAAGAGGTTTGGGTGCATAGAAGGTGGGGAAAACGGGGTGAAAGGGGGAGGGAAGACGCCAAACTATAAAATATTAAATATAAATAATTCAATCTTGGGGCAGAAGAGCGGTCGTAAATGCCAGGATGGAGTTTAGTAGATGTGAGCCGACATATGTTGGTTAGAACTAGGAGGTTTTGAGTTTGAGGGCGGCGCCGTGATCTCTGGGGAGAACCGGAGGCGGTGGCAAACCGTCGGAAAAGAAGGGGAAAAGACTCTTTCGGGCAATCTTACTCCAATCCAACTAATATGAATCTCCGGAGGACTCTCATTTATAGACTTATTTTCCAAATGAGAGTCCTACAAATATATCCCATAGTTCATTTCTATATATATAAAAACGCTGCAAATCCCTGCACAACGGTTTATTATTTTGTACAGAATACCCTCCTGTTACAGATCACAGGTCTCCGTATAGATAACCCTTCTATATAATATAATATGTACTACTCTATACATATTATGTAGATCGCCGACCCTCCGTAGGTTAGTACCTAACCCCGTACTCGTTACTAGGTACCTACCTAAATCACGAGTTAAATGTTGCTAAAATAATTCTGTCGATGACAAGCAGTAACTAGAACGGCAAAAAGAAACGCAAATAATGAAGTTCTGAAGGAAAATTGTTGATGTGGAGTGAAATAGATGTCCCTTCTGCGTAGATCACTGTTTTCTGTGGTCAATACCTACCTTGTAATAACTTCCCCATCAATAATACGTCAACGGTTGTTCAATTTTCAGAAGTACCGATCAACAAAATCCAGCCCCTTCTTGATAGATGAACCGTTGTGTAATAATTTACCGTTGTGAAATAATTTACCGTTACCTATGTAATAATTTACCGTTGTGTAATAATTTACCCATCAACAATACTTCAACGTTTGTTCAAGTTGGAAAAGTACCGATCAACAAAATCCAGCCCCTTCTTGGTAGATGAACCGTTGTGCAATAATTCACCGTTGTGTAATAATTTACCGTTGTGTAATAATTGACCGTTATGAAATAATTTACCGTTGTGTAATAATTTGCCGTTGTGTAATAATGTATCATTGTGTAATAATTTACTCATCAACAAAACTTCAACGTTTGTTCAAGTTTCAGAAGTACCTACCTTCAAAATCCAATAGTCCATCACTTATCAAACGAAATAATATCGCAGAACAACCAACTCGACTTTATTCAGCTGTCGTGAGTCCCTCCAGGAATCACTCCTCTAGTAAACTTAAGTTCTCACCAATATTCAACCACGAAAGTTAAGCTCCGTTAATAAACGATACGAGTGGGGAGACAAGCCACAGGACCCAGGGTACACAACCTGGAGCCCCACCATCAACCCCCAACAGGGGGTTGGAGGGAGAGGACTCACTTTCCTATAAAACCCCGGATCCTGCGACTTTAGCTTCATTCGACACTTCCTCTAACCAGCTCTCTCTTCTCTCCTCCTACCTTGCTCTCTCCTCCTCTAAAAGAACCTAGATGTCGGTGGTGGTCAGCCCATAACCGCCTAGGCAACCTCCTCTTCCAAAAAGATCCCAGATGTCGGTGGTGATTCGCTCATAACCGCCTGGGCAATTTCCCTCACACCACCGTGATGCAATTTTAAATTCATCACATCAGCCATCCTTGATTACAATCAGGAGCTCCTTAGTGATGATATCCCGGCCGGATTTATACCGTTTGATTCACGATCGTGTTGACGATGCTTTTGGTGCACACGAACGGCTGGACGTACAATGCTCTGGGTTGCCTCAAAAAATTGTTTAGCTCAAGACGAATTTAATAACGTAAAAAAACCATACCCTTCTATCGAAAGTTTTCGAGATACGGCGTTCTGAAATTTTCAACCCCTATTTTGAACCCTTAGAGATGACTGACAGTAACGTCGAGCTTCGAGGACCAACTAGACCCCGAACGGAACCTATAACCCGAATTTCATCAATTTTGTTTCATGGTAATTAAGAAAAGTGGCCCGTACGGCGGACGGCGTCCGGCGGACGGACAGAACTATTTTTATTGCATTTTCGAATTCTACATACCTTCAAACGTACCCCCCTTCCCCCCTCTCATACTTCTGCTACCCAGAATTATGTCATGTGGGGGAGTAGTGTGACAGTGGCAGTTCTCGAGACGTTTGTTTTTCCGGTGAAGATGGGGTCTTTTGCCGGAAGCCTAATCGATATCCCTTCTTAACCGGTGATAGTATCGCTGGTCCAGAGGTCCCCTCGAGGGTCCACTGCCTCACTCTGTCGCAGAGCCATATGGTGACTGTTCGTGTGCATACAAGTACTTGAATATGGATAACCGGGGTAATGACATAGCAGGCTCTCCAACGTCTGTGGCTCACGGTGGTCAGCTTTGACTATGTTTGGACACGAAAATAACCTCCCTGCATCAGCCGCCCTCAACTTGTTCGCCGAAAAGCACAGGATCAACGTGTAATTGAGGTTCGGTGAATAAAACGAGGAGGACAACACAAATGACAATAAGGAAAGAAAACCTGGAGGACCTAGTGAACAGGAGGCGAAGGAAACCAGAGGATTACCACGTGACAAATTTGTTGTTTGCTGCTCGGTAACGGCCAGAAAAGGAACCCCCATCGGAAAGGAGAAGGCTGATAGGATTGTACAAGGGCTTGTGTATATATATATATATCACCTGACACCCACGGAAAAAAAAACTTTTCGAAGTCTTCCTTACCCACAGACTCCCCTCAGTCTGTTTCTCCCGTGGGATGGCGCTAGGCGGGACCTCTCACCTCTCTTTCACAATTTCACCTATGAATGTCACCTTATCTGTTTGGTAAAGGCGTCGAGGGGTGAGGAAACCGCCAGGAATAGGTGATCCGCCCAAATCCCGTCTCTCCTCTTATTCTCCGGACTTTATGTGCGAATGTATCCTGGTTATGTCTACCAGGGGGCTAACAGCCTTCACTCGTAAATATACCTTCCGCCGTTCGGGGTGGGATCAACTGTTATTTACTCATTTTATTATTTCGGGTCAGAGGAGTTTTCCCCTTTCTCCGACTCGCTTTTCCTCTCGTTTTGCAGTACCATCAGGTTTACGGCCTTAATTTCGAGTTCCGCCCCATCGACACGTAGGAAGAACGAAGACTTAGAAGGCTAAGTCAGTCTTGGAATCAACTAAATAATCAAGTTTCCTTTTTTTAAGAGAAGGCCCACCAAGGCTTCAATTTGAGAAAATATATTTCTATATCACAGGTAAGTAACGAAATATAGGTACAACAAAAGAAAAACGGAGTTATTGAAAAAATAGGCTATTTCCACCTACACCTACACTAAAAACACTGTTATACCGATTTCGATGATCAAACCATCGTCAGTATTGTTTATTGTTAATGACGACGGTTTGTTCACCAAAACCGGTATAACAGTGTTTTTCGCGTTTTTTCGTGTATTAGTGGACTATTTTTTCAATAACACCGTTTTTCTTTGAAATGGGTTCCCACGATTTCTTGGCGAGTGATTTAGTTTGGTACAACAAAAATTTGTTTTCTTAACGAATTCCTGTCAGGAGGACAGCTGGCTCTGATTGAATGATTGATACCGTTTTAATTCGAGCAGCACACATGTTAGGGCCTTAAGGCCCCACACTATACGGAAATAATAATTACTTGTACATAATGAAGGAAAACTTTGTTAAATCCCTTTGAATTACACGTACACGCGTGCGTTATATAAAGTCCTAAAGTTTAGAACACAATTCATAATAATGTAAGAACTCACAACAATAGCAGTAAACAGTCGTCCGTTGTATTTCCAAAACTCCTCTTGTTTCACATCCTTTGTGAGATCAGCACACTTCGTAGCTCCTACATCTGATGCTTTAACGTTAATGGGTTCACCACAGCAGTGTAGTAAAATAGCATTCCCATCAAGTCAAATGAAACCTTTTCCTAATCAAAATTGTATATCTGTAAAATAAGCAATGTAGTAGCAGCAACCAACAAAATCCAATAGTCCATCACTTGTCAAATGAAATAATATCGCAGAACAACCAACTTGACTTCATACAGCCATCCTTGATTATTTTGATTATTTATTATAATCAGATGCTCCGCAGTTATGATATCTCGGCCGGATTTCTACCGTTTGATTCACAATCGTGTTGACGAAGCATTACGGACGTACGATGCTCCGGGTGGCCTCAAAAAATTGTTTAGCTCAAGACAAATTTAATAACGTAAAAAAAACAATACCCTTCTAGTGAAAGTTTTCGAGCGTTCTGAATTGTCAACCCCTATTTTGAACCCCTGACAGTAACGTCGAGCTTCGAGGACCAACTTGACCCCGAACGGAACCTATAATCCGAATTTCATCAATTTTCTTTCATGGTAACTAAGAAAAGTGGCCCGTACGGCGTACGGCGGACAGACAGAAATATTTTTATTGCAGTTTTGGATTCTACATACCTTGAAACGTAAACCATCAAATTTTGAGGGGGGTAAGAATTTTTTTTTCTTGCTCTATTCCAATGGTTCATTCATTATTGAAAATAATAAACCAAAAGTGATACAGCATATTCTCAAAAGGGAATACCTCTGAAACAGATATGATCGAATAGTTTATTCTTGATGAATTTCACGGATAAATTGCAGCCAAAAGGCTTGTTGTTTTCATCGAAAACCTAATATCAGAAACCCCCTATTAATTCCCCAATGAACGTGTATGATGTTGCGGGATTCAGGGTGCCATTTTCAGCTTTTTCAATTCAACGTGACCTGTGTCATTTATTGTACGAATGCTTATACAAGCGTTCAGTAAATCGTTTGGGTAATTATTGCTAAGGAACAGTTTAGTAGGAGAAGGAATTTCGCGCAAAGATACCTACATGAACCTTGTGCTATATGTAGGCATATAGCCAATTGAGACTAGAAGTTGATTAGCTTTATGAATCATTGCAGTAAGCCCCACAGTCTAATTTCTTCTCCTTATCATATTTGTTATCTGCCTACGCGTTTGAACTCTACATATATGACTCTGTGTTTGATTGCAAATGCTATGTAATCAGATAAATGAGGCCTGAATTTCTTAACGAATACCCTTAGGCGAGATCTGGCCTTGAAATACTGAAGGGATGGTGTGAAAAGCAATCAGATAATAACTTGAGTAAAATATGGAGTAAACCGTTTTCGTGAAATTATGAGTTGATAACTATAAATTTTAATGCCGTGGAAATGGCGAATAATTTCTGTGGTAGGATAATTTACCACGTTCAACAAAAGGGAGATGTTGGGTTGTCACGAGGAGCCCCCCCCCCCCCCCCGACATTCACAACCACCAGGCAAGAGAACTGAAAGTCGTCCCAGCTATGCCCCCCCCCCCCCATTCCCCCAATTATCAACCACCAAACTCGCCCAAAGAGATTATGAGGGGGGGGGGGGGTGGAGGAGGTCGGACGACGAGGGGAGTTAAAGGGGGGGAAGGGAGTAGGAAGGTCCGAAAGAAGCTGCTCCTGACAACTCCCAGCTCCTCAACTTCTTTTGTGCCCAACCGGAAAACCTCTCAATGGGGGGGGGGGGGGGGGGCACAATTCCCGCCATTTACCGACCGCTTTTCCCCGAGACCCCCCCCCCCCTTCTGCCATTTAAGTTTTCCCCTCTTACCACTCTTTTCCATCTCCTCAACCATCAGTAGCCTCTTCAACCCCCTCCCCTCTTCCCCCGCAACAATAAACGATCCGTTATAAAGCCCCTCCCCTTTGCCCCTCCTCCCCACCGCGGGTTCTTTCCGAAACTCAACTTTGTTCACTTTGTCAATGTTACGGGTTTTCCATGTCATTAATAATTGTCGGCTTAAGGGGAAGGGGAGTTAAGCGGGGGGGAGTTATTGGGGGGGGGGGGGGATATAAACTGGTGGTTGAGATTAGGTGAAGCATTTTCCTCTGGAAATATCCTCCAATAAGTGTTTCAGCCCTCCGATCAAGTTGCAGTGATTGATTGAATCTCGAGCCATCTTGATGGATTCCTGTAAATCCAACCTTTAAATACCGAACATGAGGCGACCAACGGCTTGTTCAACTTGTTGTTTCTCCCATCTTTCATTTTATTTGGAGTTTACAAATGGGCCGATATTGTCAGACTGATGGAGTTGCCATAGCAGGGGAATCCTAATTCATTTTACTCAACTTTAAACCTCAAACAAACGAACATCAAACGTGGGCTTACCACAATGCTGTGAAGGTTTTAACCTCGCTCTCCACGTTCATATGGAACCTTCAGTGTTTCATTCTAGATCCACCCTCCAAATTTGAATTCTTTGCTACGATTATAAGGTAGTTGTGGGCTGTACAAGGATTGCACGTTCGCGCATGCGCTAACAAAGCTTACAGTATTTTTTAAATGATTTTGATTTGGGACTATCAGTGACCCGACCTGCACCTGCCCTCTAAATTTCAGCTCGTGACAACCATTTTTTTTCTGGCACTCATGGCCTTCATCAGGGATTGTACACAGACAGACACGGAAAAAAGTTCCTTGATATGTGAAAAGCACCATGGAGCAGAATATATTATACATAGGTATATGATAGGGGATGGGGACTCCAGTGCACTTGTCAAAATTTCTCAAAATGCTTCGTATGGACGCAATATGACAAAAATTGAATGCGCCAATCACGTGATCAAAAATTATACACAAGGGCTTTTTGGTTTGCAAAAAGAGTCCCGGACTTAACTCTAAAATGTTAACCAACTCTTGTAAAGCGGCTGAAAGCGTGCGCGAGAGGTGCAATCGCGCACAATTCGAAATCCACCGGTCTAGTAGAACATTTAAGGATAGATTTAACTAATGGGCCAATTCACATTTTTGGGGATCATAGAGAATGCAAAGAGTATTACTGTTCAAACCCCCGAAACGGGAAGGCGTTTGATGAGGTAACTATTATTTTACTTTCTAAAATACATGTGGCACTTGCCCTGTACTAGTGAAAAGTCACTATTTATTGTCAAATGACACAAGTAACTTGGCAGAAAGTTATATGGCATTATTGGCCAAGTTTACTGGGGGTAAACAAATCAATAGGGGGAAGAGAGGTTCGTTTACGAGTAGAGTTAGAGGGGCAGCTTTAGATTACCAAATTGGTCCCGAATGGCACGCTAAAACTATTAGATATATAACGGGAAAAACGTAGGAATGCCGGATGTAGGCGAGCTCTTTTTACTGGTGGGAAAAATAAGAATAGAAAGCAATTTTCTAAAAAAATAAAGAGTGCTCCAAAAGATTACGGCCCGAATTCCATTCAATCATACAATTGTACTTCGCAATGTTCTTAGTTACCATGATCCGAAATTAATGAAATTTGCTTTGTAGGTCCCGTTTGGGGTCTAGTTGGTCCGCGAAGCTCGGCGTTAGTGTCAGTCATCCCTAAGGGATGAAGAATAGGGGTTGACATTTTCAGAACGCCATAGCACGAAAACTTTCAGTAGAAGGGCATGGTTTTTCAACGTTTTTAAATTGATCTTGAACTAAAGCGTTTTTTGAGACCACGCGCAGCTTTGTACGACCAGCCGTTCGTTTTCACCGGAGGTTCGTCAACCTGATCGTGAATCAAACGGTATAAATCCGGCCCAGATATCGTCACTAGGGAACACCTGATTATAATCACGGATAGCTGTATGAAGTCGAGCTTGTTGTTCTGTGATATTATTCCATTTGGAAAACGCTGCAGAGTCCTTGTCACATGGGCTTATTATTCTATTGGACATCTACAGAAATGGTGGCTGTTCATTTATTTTTGTTTCATGTGACATAGTTGAAATAGCTACTTCTGATGGTTTCCACCAATTTTGGCCCCCAAAACCAAAATTAAGTACTACGCTCCTTTTTTTTTTTTAAGTTATCTTTGATCATTGGTAATGCCATTGATTCACGTACTGACACTTTTTCTAGTGTTATTATACAAATTGATGGCGTTTTCAGACGATTTCCCAGGTTCTGACTCATAAAAAAATCAAATTTGGGAGGTGAACCTTTGGTAGAACGTCAGCTTTCCACTCTATGGTGAACATCGATTTCATATTCGGTCTTACCGTCCCAGAAAAACATGGAAAACGATACCTCAAAACCTCATGTAACTGAAACATACAAAATAAGTACCTATTTTTATACACATTTTGACTAACAACACCCCTGGGTATATTCCGATCGGGCTGGAAAAATTCGGGGCACAAGTAGAACCCAAATGGAGCCTGTGTGCAGAAAAACGATTTTTTAAACACCGAAATGAAGTAATGCGTGATACGGCGGACGGACATTGAGTTTTTGGTTTATTATTCTGTGAATAATACTCCAATATATTCGCTCAGCAAACAATTTTTATAGCACCCCCTCAAATTCTAAAAAACCACAGTCATGCAGCATGGCTATAAGAGCGAATTTTCGAAGTTTTCGGCATCTTCCTCCTCCGCCTAAAATTTTCTGAAAATTAATTTTCGGTCAATGTTTTCCCAACTTGATACCATACAAAATTAAAACAGGAGTAGTTTTACGCAAAGTAAAATTTGGGGTGGAAGGAGGGGGAGGGGGAAATCAAAAATGTTTTGAATACCAGAAGAGTAGGTATTGGGTACGTAGGTAACAAATTTTTTGTTCCATTTTTTGCCGAGTAACACCTCGGTTTGTAGATTTTCCAACGCTGAACACGATGGTGAAGTCAGAATTGCGATATCCCATTCCGTTATCAGATTAGAGCAGACGAACCAGGAAGAACATCTCAAGAAATAACCACGTTCCTTCATCTTCAAAGTGCTCCAGTTTGGGAACGGAATGAGATATCGCAATTCTGATTTCACCATCGTGTTTAGCGTACAAAAACCTTTAAAATGAGGTGTCACTTGTCAGACTTTTTCATTTTGGGAATTTATGGGTAATTTCCCCCCCCCTAAAACTCCCCAAAACTCCCCCTTAGGGTGACCCGATTCTGCCCATCTTCGAACTTAGCCTGTCGATTGCCAAGACAGATTTTTCGTGCAAATTTGAACTTTTTATCTCAATTCTTTCGAGAGTTATCGTCTGGAATGACACATACATATATAAATATATATATAAATATATAAATATATAAATATATAAATATATATATAAATATATATATATATACATATAATTTTTGGTGTCTTTCGGCAGGGAATTCAGGATGGTCTGAAACGGATTTTGGTATAAAAATCTTTCGGAAATTCGAGTTTTAAAAATTTTGGACCGAGAACAATAGCTTCTTTTTCTTCGAAAATTCGCTAAAATGCGAATGCTAAAATTGCGAGCAATTGATACAAAATCATTGAAAGTTGTATGGAAGGGTGAGTAAAGACGGAAAAATAACGTTTAAATTTTTTTTCGTCCAGAATATGGGTTAAATTTTGGTGGGGGGGTCAAAAGTTCGTATTATGGGCTAAAACTAATATTATTTCACCTGACATTGTATGGGATGGTGATTCGCGAAAACAGTGTGGGTCAAATTTGACACATCTGTCAAGTTTATAAGGGCCAAAAATCGGTAAAAATGGGTCAACGTGCAGACGCCTACAGATCGCTCACCGTCATCAGGCCGTCATTTCGAAGTTCCTTGGCAACAAATATCCTGCTGGATTTGACGGCCGTTATTTTCCATTGCCGTTTGTTCCACTGAGGGTTGTTCTCAGTTTTAAGATTGTTGTTTCTCTTGAACACGGGTAACGAAAAACTGACTGAGGAATCCAGCCCAGATATCATTGCTGGGGAACACCTGATTATAATCAAGGATGGCTGTATGTAGTCGAGCTGGTTGTTCTGTGATTATTTCATTTGAAGATATTATTTCAGTTCTTATGCAACTTTAACAAACGCTAGCTTCATGAATAACAACACATAATATTAATGATTGAATTATTGAATCCCGCGCATTTGTATGAAACTGTAATTCCCGGGCCGGCTCCAGTACTCGCCACTACTCGGTTCAGTGCTTTCCTGGGGGGAGCTCGAGGGTAGGTGTGGACCACAGAAAACAGTGATCTACGAAGAAGGGGCATCTATACAGGTAAATAATAAACCGTTACATAATAATTTGCAGCGTTTTTTCTTTAATTAAAAAAAAAAAAGATTTTGGAAGACAGTATGAACAAAAAAAAAGGTAGCAAGAATAAAATTTTTTAGATGTTTCAAAAACTTCGACAACAATAACGAAAATAAATAAAATAACGATAACAAGTTACACGTTTTACGAATGTCAATAACAATTAAAAAAATGCATGCAATAACGATAATAACAATAAAAATGTTCAATAATCGTAACAACAATAACAAGATGAAATTAAATCATAACAACGAAAAATATAATGAAAATAACAAGAATAAACCAAAAACCCTTTGGGGTTAATGATGAATATGACAATAAACATAACAATAATAAAAAAATAACTGACATCAATCTCATCTTTCTCCCCTGATAGCTTCCTATACTTCCTGTCTGTCGGCCAGCGTATTACCAATACTGCTGAGAATAATTCGACGGCATTAGATCAGAAATGTCGGTTTACCTTGTTGAAAACGCTGCAAATCCCTGCACAACGGTTTATTATTTTGTATAGAATACCCTTGTGTTACAGATCACAGCTCTATGTATAGATAACCCGTCTATATAATATAATGTGTACTATTCTATACATATTATGTAGATCGCAGACCCTCCGTAGGTTAGTACCTAACCCCGTACTCGTTACTAGGTACCTACCTAAATCACGAGTTAAATGTTGCTAAAATAATTCTGCCGATGACAAACAGTACCTAACAAAAAGAAACACACATAATGAAGTTCTGAAAAGAAATTGTTGATGAGGAGTGAAAAAAGTTGCAAAAGTACCTACCAACAAACTCCAGCCCCTTCTACGTAGATGGTATAATGAACCGTTGTGTAATAATTTACCGTTGAGTAATGATTTACCGTAGTAATAATTTACCCATCAATAATACTTCAACGTTTGTTCAAGTTTCACTACCTACCAACAAACTCCAAAAGAGCCATCATTTTTCAAATTAAATAATATCACAGAACAACCAACTCGACTTCATACTCCGCCAATATAATCAGGTGATCCCTACCAATGATTTTATCTCCGCCGAATTTCCTATTGTGGGCGCGTCACGCGTCTCTGGTTACGAGATTTGGTTTGAATTGTATACAATTTCATTCACACTGGAGTCGAAAATGCCTGTCGGTGCAAACTTCGGGGCCTTACTGTGAACGAACGGCTGGACGTACGATGCTCCGGATGGTCTTAAAAAACTCGCAAGTTCAAGAACTATTTAAAACCGTAAAAATATTTACGTAAAAAAATTGTATAGGCGTTTTGAAAATTTCAACCCCTATTTTGAACCCCTTAGAGATGACTCACAGTAACGTCGAGCTTCGAGGACCAACTAGACGCCGAACGGAACCTATAACCCGAATTTCATCAATTTTTTTTCATGGTAACTAAGAAAAGTGGCCCGTACGGCGTACGGCGTACGGCATACGGCGTACGGCGGACAGACAGAAATATTTTTATTGCAGTTTTGGATTCTACATACCTTGAAACGTAAACCATCAAATTTTGAGGGGGGGTAAGAATTTTTTTTTTCATGCTCGATTCCAATGGTTCATTATTGAAAATAATAAACCAAAAAGTCCAACTATTATATATAATGAACCTGGATATCCACCAACTCCCCAGACCCCTGGTTCTAGAAAACTTCTCCAGGACCCTCGTAGACTCTCACCAGGTGGAAGTAGAAAGTCAACGACGCACCTGCGTAGGGGTAGAGCCCCCCCCAGAGGATTAGAGGGCTAACAATAGGCCCCTATTGTTATAGTGATTTTCCCAGATGCCGTTCGATCTAATGATCCGATTTTCAATCTGAAAACGGATTTGGATTCTTCGATTTTTTTGCTACAAAAGTACTAGTTGCTTTTTTCAAAAAAATTGAAATTGAGTAAAAAAAATCTCGGGAACTCCATGAAAAAAATTTTAAAATTCAAAACTGAATGTACGCACTTGTGGTTGTTTATAACGATTACAGAACACTTTACAGATTGAAAATCGGTTGATCCGTTCAAGAGATAAACCGAATATTGGATTGCCCCCGACGGTGCAGCCATCTATTGAAAAAATGTCTTACTAAAATCCGTGACATTTACCCTTAACCGACTTCAAGACCCCCCCCCTTCAAAGTTCGACCTGCTTGTTTTTTTAGGACATCCCTCAAGTAGTAACAGACGTCCTTATATACCTGATCCGGTCACAAGAGGACAACGGAGGAGCGTTATTTTCTGATAACGGGTTATTCGCTAACAGTTATCGGCCAGTAACCGGTTCCGATAACCGGTTATTCTGATAACCGGTTACCAGTTTAATGATGGGGATGCTTTTCACCCACGGAGTAGAGAAACAATCATGAGTGTTTACCTGAGAGCCGATGACGAAAAGTTCATCTTTTGAGCATTGTTGAACTACACTAGCTTCAGCTCTGTATTGTCCACGTACCTACAGGCCCTGGCCTACTGTGGGTTTTCCACCATACTAAATACGGCGCTTACTTTGATTCCTAAGTCTCAAATTGTTATAAACTCACGTTTAAGAAATATTTTTGTAACTAAGATTTTATTTTGATACCTATAAGAATCTTAACTTGGACGTAAGTACAAAGTATGTAACCACGTTAAAAAAAAACGAACTTTTTATTGAACTTACCATATTTGTATATTTCGAAATTTGTAGGAATAAAGCAATTTCTCTCTCTCTCATCCTATGATACCTACCTACCTATTGCTTCATCATGTGAATCTGTCACTTACACTGATTGGGCTTACATTCAAATGCTGACCATAAATATAACTGAGATAAATTGTTGATAGAGGAATAAAAATATTGGAATTTCTTAATTTCAAAAAAAAAATCTGTCTGAGGGGCTCCTGGGATCCCACAAAATTGAGTTTAGTAGGTCGGTAACTATGGTTGTAACATCATGCAGCTTTTTTTTAGGCCCTTCAACGTTTTAAACGTTATTACTCGATAATTAGAACTGTACTGAGAGAATGAGGAATAACTCTTAATTTTTTGAAGGGCGGGGAAGGGCACTAAGCTGAGGGATACCGCCCTAAAATAGGTAGGTAACCTGTTAGGTATGGAGTAAAGGGTAAAGAGTGATCGCAACGCTGTGTCCTATAGCGTACAATACCATCTCACATCAGAGGGAAGCGAAAGGTCCAAAGCTGATGGATAACTGCCGGGAGAAGCGAAGTTGTTATTCCAATAACGTAGGTTATCTCAGTAACCGGTTCTTGGTCGATAACCGGTTATTTTAAGCGGTTCCGTTATTCAACGCACATCACTAGACAACATCCAGCCGAGAATGAGAATGAAAAGAACCACTCGCAAATCTGTTTCCGACCACCTGGAATCCAAATCCGTGAAAACAAAAACCATAGGTGTGTGTGTGTGTGCGCGCGCGCGTTGTGCGTGTGTGTATGCGTTTTACGTATCAAGGATATTCAGAAAAATGCTATGTCCGTCCACCGTCCGCCGTTTCATCAATATCTACCTTAATTTTCGGACTGACAAAAATCGTTCTTTCCCACACAGGATCCATTTGGGCCCTAGTTGTGTCCCGAAACTTTGCAGCCCAGTCGCAATACACCCGGGGGTGTTGCGGGTGAAAAATGGGTGTAAAAATAGGGTTTTTCGAGGTTTTTTGAGGTTTCAGTGAACATGAGCTTGTGAGGTATCTTTTTCCATGTTTTTTAGAGCGATAAGACCGAATATAAAGTTGATTTTTGACCAAAGAGTGAAGAATTGAAGTTGTAACGAACGTTAAGCTCCCAAAATTAATTTTTATGAGTCAGAAACCTGGGAAATTGTCTCAAATCACCATAAATTTGTATAACAACACTATATTATGTAGTATTATTAGGTGGATCAAGACAATAAAATAAATTGCACTACCAATAATCACAGATAATCTGTAGAGATAAAAAAGAGACTAATTCGTGTTTTTTGGGGGGCCAAAATTGGTAGAAACCATCGAAAATAGAGATTTCAATTATTACTCAAGAAAGGAAAAATAAGTGAACACCAACATTTCTGTAAGTATGTCCAATGAAATAATAAACGCAAGTGACAAGGTCTGTGCAGCGTTTTTGGAATCTACGCGCCTTGAAACGTAAAAGAAAACATTTTGAGGGGGTGTTATAAACTTTTTTTCTGAGGGAATACATAGGTATATTATTCACAGAATAATAAACCAAAAGGATATTTTAAAAAAAAACTTTTACATTCTTGGTACCTACTTTTATGATTGTTATGGACAGAAACGAATCGTTATACCTGGGGACAGCTTTAGTTCCTGTCCCTACCTACAACAAGTCAATCTGTCCCTAGCTATAACGGATCGCCATTTTCCAAATGACTCAGATGATGGGGTACAATATGTGACAAAACCTTCAAACTAAAATGCTTCCTAGGTAGGTAATTCTTTCAGGTCATTACAAGTGGATTTCGGACAAAAGGTAATTAAAGATGGAAAATATCACAAAATTAGGCGGAAAAAATTAATTTTCACGCCTAAAAATACAAAAATTGGAAATTCAACTTACCACGTGATCTTTCAGCTATGAAAACTCTTTGGTGGCCTCATCAGTACAGTGCTGCCACCTCGTGACGGGATTTCGCACAAAAGGTAATTAAAGATGGAAAATTTCACAAAATTAGGCGGAAAAAATTAATTTTCACGCCTAAAAATACAAAAATTGGATATTCAACTTACCACGTGATCCTTCAGCTATGAAAACTCGTAGGTTACTATTAGTCATCAGTACAGTGCTGCCACCTCATGACGGGAATTTTCCCTGCTTTCCATCTATTGCTTCCGAGTCTGCGAAGCAGCGGAAGCCTTGTGTTCACTTTCGTGAGCCAAAAAATTTTTGTCTTCAGAAATCAAAATTTCCACTTGCATTTTGCGTTTCAAAGCCTACTGAACAAATTTGGTTCCGTGTCTGTCGGTCTGTGGGTCTGTGAGTCTGTGAGTCTGTGGGTCTGTGAGTCTGTGAGTCTGTGAGTCTGTCTGTCCGCATTTCCTTGTTACAGCCATAACTCCCACGATTTTGAATTGATTCAGCTCAAATTTTGAGGGATGGTGCGGATCAGGCCCGTTGAGGTCCCATACAAATTTCAACATGATTGATCCAGCGGTACGCCCTGCGCATGCGCTAACGTTAAATTCAACAAACATGCATAACTTTCACAATTTGGATTTTGACAAGGGTTGTTTGGACAAGGCCTAGTGAGTTCCAGTATGAAATTCAGCATGATCGGACCCTCGGTGCGCTCTGCGCATGCGCTGGCGTGAAATAGATTCAATTTCCTTGTTACAGCCGTAGTAACCAAAGATTTCTCCCAATTTCAATGTAATTCTCAGGGATTAAGCGGGTAGGGCCCATTGAGGTCCCATATAAATTTCAACATGATAGAGCCAGCGGTTCGCCCTGCGCATGCGCTAACGTGAAATTCTTCAAACACGCATAACTTTCGCAATTATGTATAATGGACGTAATGTATTATGGACGTCATGTTATGTAATATGTATATTTCATGTAATGTTATGCAATGTTATGTAATGTAATGTAATGTTATGTAATATGTATATTTCACGTTATGTAATGTAATGTAATGTTATGTAATGTAATGTAATGTTATGTAATGTTATGTTATTTTGCTTCCGAGTCTGTTCTATTTTATAATGGGTCACTCTGATTGTGTATTTTGCTCCTGTGCCATCACCTTGGCAGTGTATTTCTTCCCTCCGTTTCTCCCTAGGTATAACTGTACCTTACCTAAACAGTCTCCCGTAGTTATTAAATTTAAGAACAAAATCATGGAAAACGTTCGTTAGTTTATGTATAGGTAATTTACTACGAAAATCCGCTCATGTGGTGACGCTGCATGGGTGTTTAAAATCTATTTTTTTCGGTACAAATCAGAGATTCTGCGTTATGATACACAGTCTCACACAAGGAACAATGGCCTGTTCGGAACAATGCTCGCTCCCTGTTCAAAGTTTAATCTTTCCAATAAGGAATCCCAATTTCATTCCGCTAATTGCTTCATTGTTCCTAACTTCGGGGGCTAAAAGGCTGGCGTATAGCGAAGCCGGGTTAGCAACAGGTTGAGAAGCGAAGTTGAGAAAGTTTCTGTTAAACTCGAAAGGGAGGGAGTTTCTACAGGCCGATTAAAGAGCGCTCTGATATCCTGATTAGAGACGGGAGCGGTCGGTCAGAGCTGGGTTGGAAGGGTCAAAGCTTCTGGCGAGACCCACCAACGGTCAAGCAAACGGTTTCACTCTCTCAGGAGGCGTTTAAAAATACATACCTACTATGTATGTTTAATACCTTTGCAAATATATGTACAGCCAGGAGCGTTGCGTCCATGAGGCCACTTGGGCCACTGCCCCGACACCCAGAAACACTGAGAGTAAAAAAAACGCTGCAAAGTCCTTGTCACATGGGTTTATTATTCTACTGGACATACCTACCTACAGAAATGTTGGCTGTTCATGTTGGCTGTTTCTTTCATGTGAAATAATTGAAATAGCTATTTCTGATGGTTTCCACCAATTTTGGCCCCCAAAACACAAATTAGGTAGGTACGCTCCTTTTAATTTTTTTTTTTTCAAATTATCTTAGATCATTGTTAGTGACATTTAATCGTCTTGATCCACGCGTCGACACTTTTTCTAGTGTTATTATACAAACTGATGGTGATTTCAGACGATTTTCCAGGTTTTTGCCTCAGAAAAAATCAATTTTGGCAGCTGAAACTTTGGTAGAACCTCAATTTTCCACTCTTTGTTCAAAATCGACTTCATATTCGGCCTTCTCGTCCCCAAAAACATGGAAAAAGATTCCTCAACAGCTTACTACCATGTTACTAACATGTTACTAAAACACAAAAAGTAGATATTTTTATCCACATTTTCACTCATAACACCCCTGGGTATATTCCGATCGGGCTGCAAAGTTTTGGGGCACAACTAGGGACCAAATGGAGCATGTGTGCGAAAGAACGACTTTTTTAGACCGAAAATGTAGCCGGTACACGTGACCGCCGTACGGCGGACGGACATTGCATTTTTGGAATCTACGCGCCTTGAAACGGAAAAGAAAAATTTTTGAGGGGGTGTTATAAAATTTTTTTGCTGACCGAATACCATAGGTGTATTATTCACAGAATAATACACCAAAACTCAACTATGTGTTCAGTTGGCATTTGAATTTCCCTCCGTAAACTGTACCTAGCATTTTTCACAAAGTTCAACAGCGACTCGACAGAGTTCTCTGGCTACGGATATTCAATATGTGGTTCCGACATGTTGGTAAGGTCAGAATCGCAATTGTTGTCAGATGTAGGTTTATATTTCAAAAACGCCCAAGTAACCTACACTAACTTTATATTTGAACCCGACCAAGTACCCACCTACACTGGCTTGACCAAAAAATCATCATGTTCAAGTCATATAACTGAATCTAGGTTTACTAAACGTATCCACTTACGGACATATAAAATCAACGGCGTACTTACCTAACCGTTTTGATCATCATTTTTATCTATTTATTTATTTGTATTTTTTATTTTTTATTTTTTTAACCCTGGATTTAACCTTTTGGGTACTATATCCCGAGGGAACTTTTTACTCGCAAGCTTCAAGTCCGTTATTTGAACCTTTGTCCCTCACTTGATTTCACATGATTTGAGTGAAGAGAGTGGAAGCACAGGCTTGGATTGCAAAGTGCATAGAAAAACAGGCAAATGGTAGCCTTTCATTGTACACATTTTGTTCGGACGTAAGTACATAAACGCCCGAAGTAGTGCGTCTGGTGTCCGCTCGAGCGCTAGCGGCGGCTAGCGGGTTCGATCAGATCATGCTGTTTTTTGGGTTAGAACGAACGAATATAATTGTGCTTATATTAGTAAATTGCATCAAGCATCACGTCAGCCATAGGCGGTACAATTTCGGTCTGTCGGTTCAGAGTTATGAAATACGTTCTTTCATGTAGTTCTTTGGTTTGTGCAAACCTCAGCCCCTCTCGAACAGGAAGATGGCGTAGAGCCTCCGAGAGAGAAAGTTGTAAGAAGTATTTTAATTGTGAAAATTGTTATCCAAGTCGATCGTTCCATATCGTTCTCATATTAAATTCGTTAAAGTGAATTTAGTTTGCGTTTTTCGTTCCTGATCAAACACATTTTGTAAGAAAAGTTTCGCGCAAGCTCCGGCCCCACTCGAGGAGAAATGGCCATTGCACTTTTCGTTGCAATGTAGGTACTTTTTGTTTTTGTTCATTTTTTATTATTTTAATTTATTTTTTTATTTCACTAATTTATTTTTCTAGGTTGGCAATATTATGATCATTTTCATAGATGTTTCATAGTAGATTGTTTGTCGGGGGTCAACTGTGAATCGGTGGTGAATCGTGTTAACCCATTTTCGAACTCCCTCGGGGGTCAATCGTGCCAGAGCGGGTGTCAATCATCATCTTTTTTCTTGGCCGGGGGGGGGGGGGGGGGGTCAATGGGAAGTCCCCCGTTCGGATTCGAACAAACGGACCGCAGTCGACGTCCCGATCCAACCCGCCGCCGTTTGACAGAGCGTCGAAGCGCTCGGCCACCGCCTCCCACGCACGCAGCTGCGTTATTCAGAGAACGATAAAGCAAAAAATGGTATCAAGTTTTTTTTTTTGCTACCGGCTATCAAACCTCATTTTTAAACTACACATCCTCAACGCAATTTCTGACTCTCAAAACGACCGAAATAAACCGATTTTATCGCGCCCCTTCGGCGCAAAGTAAGAAAGCCTCTCGCCTTTTTGTCTGTCCGCCGCATAAATGCCCCGGAACCATTTTTTTTTTTGTTTCTGAAAAATTCAAGTTGAAGTTGTATAATCCAAGAAGTAGTGGCGGGGGGGGGGGGGGGTTAAAACTTGAAATTGGGGTATTTACATTTCTGCGGCTACCCTCAAGTTTTCGTACACTTTCGGTGTGTGTTACACAGTGGTGGGGGGGGGGGGGGGAGGATTTCGACGGTTCAAAGTCATAACGCCTGTTTTTTTATCGTAGCTATAAACAACGGGCATAAAAACATTTCATTACCTTTCTTCGACCCCCCCCCCCCCCACAGCAGCCCTCACTGTCTTTCCCAAAGGATGCGCTGTGGAGGGGGAAAGGGGGGGGTTTCCTCCTGGTAAAACACAGCAAAGTCCCGAGGGTCCCGTAAAATTCGTTGTAATTCTTTTAGCTGGGTCGCTACCCCCTCCGATCGCCCCCTTCCCAACATAAAGCCCCCCCCCCCCCCACGACCCCCCACGCGACTCTTAAAACCACCTTCAACCGCCCCTTTGAAAAAAATACCCCGAAACTCAACGACTACTACCTACCCCCTCATTTTTTTTTTCAAAAAAAATTCTCTTGGGTAGGTAGTACATCAATTTAATTTCCTCGTCAGTCCCTCTGCCTGTACAGCGGGGGTGAGGGCAGGTTTTCTCGAAAACGTATGGCTCCGAGATTTTTATAAATATGCCTCGCCTCATCCCAACGGTAATTCCGACTACCATACTCTCTGGAGGATTCAAACCGTCATTAAAAACATATTTTCCACTCCTTCGCATCCTCCAGAATCCTTCCTCTCTGTAAATGTCTGGCAAGTTTATTCTTTGATTTGCTTCCTTCGGAGTGCCTTCGAAAAAGTAGGGTTTTCTCTCAATTCCCCAGCCATTTTGTGCTCTCCGCTCAGCTGAGTCGAAAATCGGAACCGCCTCCAGCTCAGAGTTCCTCGGGCTATCTCCGCGCTAAGTACGAAGTTGTTCGTCGTTGTGCGAAGGTGATTCATCGTCGGTGTTCTCCATATAGAATGAGACATTAGGGACATCATGCTGCTTATCTCTTCATCCGTCCATTATAACTTTTTCCAGTGAAATTCGTACTTTTCCGCTCAATTTCATGCTTTTTTTCGACCAATTTTACACTTTTCCCAAGCAATTTCATGATTTTCCAACCAATCTCATACTTTTTCCAATCGCTTTTTCCAACCGATTACATAGTTGTTATTTTTTTTTCAGCCAAATTAATACCGCAAGCATATACCTAGTGAGTAAATAATATGAATAGAGTTATTTTTGAATAAATTTATGAAATCGATTAAACAAATTATGAATTGGGTTAAAAAAAAGGTATGAAACTGGTTGAAAAGTGCGCGAAATCGGTTGGAAAAAGTAAGAGTTTCTCTGGAAAAAGCTAGGTATAATGTCCAGTTTGATAATAAACCTCCTAACAATACCCACACGTTCAGGTAAATCCTATCACAATTTAGGTGAACTATATTTTTCCTTTTGTACAAACCGAACTACCTGCATCATCCGTGCGTTGCAAGAGAAATTTGGGTTAGACTGATGACACCAAAAACTCCAGATGGAACGTACCTAAGTTTCGCTTTGTTATAGTCGAAAATAGCTGCATATGGTTGTGGGTTCCATTGCCTTGCAAGAAATTGCAACCCTTGTGGTACAGTCTGATGATTTCGCCCGTGAAAAGTGCCTACAGGCCGGCACTGTTTAAAAGTTCGCGCAAACTGCCAACACTTTCAGAAGTAATTGTAGCTGCAAATTGTAGTATCCACGCAGGTACCTTAATGATTATCCGGAACGTTTGATATGAAATGAAGCACTGCCAGAGGGTCCTGGAGGAACAGTTGCTGGCACTGCAACGTTTCAAGAAACTGACGAACCCTTCATGCTGTACCTATCAGTCCAATATGAATATGACGGATTGATTTTGTGGCAGTGGCAGTGGAACGCTTACATATCGACATTGCTGGGACAGAAAATAAAGTAGATATGTATGATACGGCGGACGGACGCATTTTGGTTTACAATTCTGTGGATAATACGCCTATGTATTCACTCAGCAAAACAATTGTATAACACCCCCTCAAAAATGAGTTTTTTCTTTTACGTTTCAAGGTGTGTAGGTTCCAAAAAGAAATGCTATGTCCGTCCGCCGTCCGCTGTATCACGCATATTATCTACTTTATTTTCGGTCTAAAAAAAATTCTTATTCCGCACACAAGTTCTATTCGGGCCCTAGCTCTGTCCCGAAACTTTGCAGCCCGATGGGAATATACCTAAGCGTGTTATGGGTGAAATATTTGTGTAAAAGTAGGGCTTTTTGGTGTTTTAGTAACACGAGCTTTTGAGGTATCGTTTTCCATGTTTTTTTAGGGCGAGAAGACCGAATATGAAGTCGCTTTTGGCCAAAGAGTAAAGAATTGAGGTTGTAAAGGTTCAGCTCCCAAACTCATTTTTTATGAGTCATACTGGGAAATTGTCTGAAATCACCATGAATTTGTATAATAACACTAGAAGTAGTATCAACAGGTGAATCAAGACAAGTACCTAAGTGGCATTTTCAATGATCGAAGATAATTTGTTTAAAAAAAAAAGTTGGAGCCTAATTTGTGTTTTTGGCGACCAAAATTGGTGGAAATCACCAAAAATTGCTATTTGAATTATTGCAAGTGAAAGAAACGAAAATGACCCATCGAAATTTCTGTAGGTAAGTCCAGTAGATTAATAAACCCATGTGACATGGACTTTGCAGTGCTTTTGGAATCTAAACACCTCGAAACTTAAAAAAAAAAAGTTGATGGGGTGTTACAACTATTGCTGAGCGAATACTTAGGTGTATTATTCACAGGATAATAAACCGAAAGGTGCCAGGACATAACCGGGTACTGGGACAGTGCAAAGGCTGACACGCACCCGGAAAGTGCCCGGACCCACCCACCATGGCGGCTACAACACAGGAAGGAACAATACCTGAAGCAACGATGAACCCTTGCTGTAGAACAACACCATTCAATTTTGTTCCAGCCCGTCTAATAGTATTTGGGACGCGTTTCCTTTACCCGTAATATACTTGATGTATGTTAGTTTTAAGTTACATTGACAGGACACCGAGAATCGATTAGTGCTCCTCGTCCAAATCGATGGAGCTAAATATTCAAATTCATTTCTCTTCCATCCCAAGTTGGGAGAAAAAAAAGGGAAAAAGATTTGCCGTAACCAATTTCCTCATCTTATTCGAGAAACTTAAAACCCCGTACAATCAATAAACGGCACTGGGGGGGGGGGGGGGAGCCTTAATGAGGTAATTTTTTCACCCCCCCCCCCCCCCCTCTACCGATAGGGCGATCTTGTGCCCCGGTAATTCGCATTATTTTAGATGGGCTCCCTCGAATTAAAAGCACTTTCCAAAGGGATTTCGTCACTCGCCTTTTTACTCGAGTTTCACTTGCGCCCGGGCGGTGGAAAAGCCACTTTTCACCAGCTTTCTTCGTCGGTACCAAACCGCCTTTCGACGAAGGGGCCTAATGAAGGCGACTCCTCAGCGCGCGCTTTATCAGACTGAACCCGTTGAAGTTCTCCAAAGTTGACTGTGCCGACCCATTTCCTGTCGATATTGAATATTGTCGACTGAATGTTGATTCAAGGCCGCTTCGACGAGTTTTGACAGTTTGTGTCAAACATTCAGCCCCTAATTAGTAATTAGTATTAGAGTTAAATAATAAATAATACGTATACAGTGTGTCCAAGTTCCTTCTGGATAAACTCAGAGAATCGATTCTACTCTTAATTTGTAGCAAAAGATGCCCAGTAGAAATTTTTCGAAAGGTCCTTCGTTTTAAAGATATTCGACAATTTGTGTTTTTCCAACTTTTCGTTACCTTACCACATAGAAACGCTAATAAATTCGAAAATATTGAGACTGCAACAAATCCAATTACACCATTTGAAAGAAGTTAAATTTCCTGTAAGATTCTTCTGTTTTCAATGGTCAGAGTTACTTAAAACGTTGGCCAATATCAGTTGGAACATTTGAAAATTTCAAAATTTAAAAATGCGAAAAAGATTTTACGTTATACTGAGGTTACAAAAAATACTTACAGCTTGTCAAATTTCACAAAAACTTCTTCATCTAATAGGCTTTACAAGTGTTGTGCTGCTGCAGTTACAGTATCCATACACGTGCAGCACAATCTCGGTACTCTGATTTGAGAAATAAAGCGGCGTAACAACTACCTTTCCACGAGACACATTAAATTGAACTGGTGGAAGAGAAGCGTTCTGTTGCAGTTTGATAATATGGTTAATCGAGGTTTCTAATTTATTATTAAGAAATAATTGTGCAAGCAAAATCACGTTCTAGTGATCCCTGTCCATTCTAGCTGAATGTTTGAACTAATAATTCGTAATTGTTTGACTTCGATATGTCCCCTTCATATTCAAGCATTATTTTTAGTCAACCAGTCAAGGAAACAAGGTTTTACTCGTATTTTACGAGGTCTAATTAATCCCCCCCCCCCCCCCCCATTCAACTCTGCTCATGTTTTCAAACGTTCAATTATAATTTTGGTTTATTATTTTCAGTTATGAACAACTGGAATCGAGCATGAAAAAAAAATTCTAACCCCCCCTCAAAATTTGATGGTTTACGTTTCAAGGTATGTAGAATCCAAAAATGCAATAAAAATATTTCTGTCTGTCCGCCGTACGCCGTACTGGCCACTTTTCTTAGTTACCATGAAATAAAATTGATGAAATTCGGGTTATAGGTTCCGTTCGGGGTTTAGCTGGTTCTCGAAGCTCGACGTTGCTGTCAGTCATCTCTAAGGGGTTCGAATTGGGGTTGAAATTTTCAGAACGCCGTAGCTCGAAAACCTTCGATGGAAGGGTATGGTTTTTTTACGTAATTAAATTTGTCTTGAGCTAAACAATTTTTAGAAACCACCCGGAGCATTGTACGTCCAGCCGTTCGTGTGCACCAAAAAGCTTCGTCAACACGATCGTGAATCAAACGGTATTAATCCGGCCCGGATAATCATCACTAGGGAGCACCTGATTATAATCAAGGAGGGCTGTATGAAGTCGAGTTGGTTGTTCTGCTATTATTTCATTTGATAAGTGATGGACTATTGGATTTTGTTGATCGGTACTTTTGTAACTTGAACAACCGTTAAAGTATTATTGATGGGCAAATTACTACACAACGGTTCATTACAGGTATTGACCACAGAAAACAGTGATCTACGCAGAAGGGGCATCTGTTTCACTCCACATCAACAATTTCATTATTTGCGTTTATTTTTGCCGTTTTAGTTACTGTTTGTCATCGACTGTATTATTTTAGCAACATTTAACTCGTGATTTAGATAGGTACCTAGTAACGAGTACGGGGTTAGGTACTAAGCTACGGAGGATCTGCGATCCACATAATATGTATAGAGTAGTAAAAAATATTATATTATACAGACGGGTTATCTATACAGAGACTTGAGATCTGTAACAGGAGGGTATTCTGTACAAAATAATAAACCGTTGTGCAGGGATTTGCAGCGTTTTGTAACTCTACTACAACGTTATTTTTAAATCTAAGTATATCAATGTAAAGCCTATTAGATGAAGAAGTTTTTGTGAAATTTGATAAGTTGTAGCTAATTTTTTTAACCCCAGTAGAACGTACAATATTTTTCGCAATTTTAAATTTTCAAATTTTCAAATGTTCCAACTGATATTGGCCAACATTTTAAGCAACTCTGACCATTGAAAACAAAAGAATCTTACAGGAAATTTAACGTTCTTTCAAATGGTGTAATTGGATTTGCTGTAGTCTCAATATTTTCGATTTTATTAGCTTTTTTATGTGGTAAGGTAACGAAAAGTTGGAAAAATACAAATTTTCGATCTTTAAACGAAGGACTTTTCTTAAAATGTCTATTGAGCATCTTTTGTTACAAATTAAGAGCAGAATCGATTTCCTGAGTTTCTCCAGAAGGAACTGGGACACCCTGTATATACAGATCTAAATTCTTCTTCTAGTTTTACAGTTTTTCCTCTTTTATATTGATAAATTAATGTCCCTTTTCAGCCCCTACTTAGTAATTAGTATTAGTGTTAAATAATAAATAGTACGTACTTATATACAGATTTAAATTCATCTTCTAGTTTTACAGTTTGTCTTCTTTTATATTGATAAATTAATGTCCATTTGCAGCCCCTACTTAGTAATTAGTATTAGAGTTAAATAACAAATAATACGTATATACAGATTTAAATTCTTCTTCTAGTTTTACAGTTTGTCTTCTTTTATATTGATAAATTAATGTCCATTAAGTCAAAAAAAATTTAATCCATTAATCAAATAAATAATTGATTTCCATTAAATAAGTGTTAATTAACTACAATTTATTGATTTTGTTAATGATAAATGATACCCCACACTCTCGCGGGTTGATGGGTGGAGAACGGTAGGAGGAGGAGGACGTGTAGGACGTGGACGAGTTGAAGGAGGAAATGACCCCCCACCCCCTCCACTCCGCCACCGCACGCCGTCGACGTCGTCCACAATGTTCCAGGAGGACGCGGTCCCGCGGTTATTGGAGGACCGAACGGCGGCGGTGGCGGAGGCGGCGGGGGACGTCAATCACAATCACACGGTGGAGCGCCGCTATCTCGACCGAGCTTCCCCTGTCCCCTTCGCCACCTCCGTTTCCGCCCCTTTCCACCCTTTTCCGCCCCTTTTCGAAGGGAGATATGACGTCATATTGTTTTCTCTCTTGACGTTTCCTCCTCAGATACGGCGGCGTCCTATTGTCCTCCTCCTCCGCCGCCGCCGCCGCCGCATCTGGTGTCACATTCAAATGCGTGGAATCCTGCGCCGCCCCACACAACCAAACCTCGTACCGTCACCGTTTCCCTCAAACCCCACAAGAATTATACAAATTTACATAACTAACGTACGAACACTAAAATTTTAACAAAAACATGAACAAAAAAAGAAACCGTCTTCAAAAAACCCTGCCAAGTCCTTGTCACATGGGTTTTCTTTTCACCTACAGAAATGTTGGCTGTTCTTTATTGTTTCCTTAATGTGAAATAATTGAAATAGCTATTTCCGATTGTTTCCACCAATTTTGGTCCCAAAACACGAACTAGGTGAAGCTCCTTATTTTCAAATTATCTTTGATCATTGGTAGTGCCATTTAATCGTCTTGATTCACACTATTTCTTGTGTTATTATTCAAATTGATGGTGATTTCAGACGATTTCCCAGGTTTTGGACTCACAAAAAATCAATTTCCGGAGCTGAACCTTTGGTAGAACCTCAATTTTCCACTCTTTGGTCAAAATCGACTTCATATTCGGTCTCCTCGTCTTAAAAAATATGAAAAATGATACCCCAAAAGCTCATGTTATTAAAAAACAAAAAATACCTGTTTGCATACCCGTTTTCACTCATAATACCCCTGGGTGTATTCCGATGCGGCTGCAAAGTTTTGGGACACAACTAGGACCCAAATGGAGCATGTGTGCGAAAGAACGAATTTTTTAGATGGCAAATGAAGTACTTATGCGTGATACGGCGAACGGACATTGCATTTTGATTTATTTTGGAATCTACGCACCTTGAAATGTAAAGGAAAAAATTTTGAAGGGGTGTTATAAAAATTTTTTACTGAGCGATTACATAGGTGTATTATTCACAGAGTAATAAACCAATACGATGTTTTTCAGATTTGCTTTTTGGGTTTTGTTCAGCTCGTTAAACTCTTCAATTTGAGACGAGAACGAGCTTTCTACGTGGAAAAATAAGGGAGTTACGAAGGGTTTTCTAATTTTTAATTTTTCAACGATAACAGCCGTAGAGGTGGACCAAAATCGGGGCGGGTGGCGGCAAAATGCCTGTTAGAACGTATAGATCGTGCTTATTGATTTTGACCTTGAAGGCATTCAAATACCTACCGGAAATTCTGTGGAGGGTTATCTGGGACTGAACTGACTTTCCACCGTTAAGAGTCGCTTGGTTGCTTATCTCTCACCGATCTTTTGATGTAGTTACAAGAAGTATTCTGTCACAAAATGAGAGTTTGCTCTCACCCGCTTCCATCTCGGGTTGATGACGAGAAATCCTTTAAAAATGGAGTCTTAAATAAACACGGAAACCCCTAAAAGATTAAGTGAAAGCGGTAAAATTCAAAATATGTAACGTGATAACAAAAAAAGAGAAAAGTGAAACTTGAGGGTTGACAAGAGAAAACACTCTGAAAATGGCTTGCGGGGTTGTAAGAAGTTTAGCTCCAGCTGAAACATAGAACTGATGTTTTATATATATAACAAATCTACGAGGAGAAATGGTTTTCTTCTGAACCGCATTCACATGGTCATAACTTCCTCAAAATACGGTCTTTTTCAGATTTGATTTTTGGGTTTTCTTCAGCTCGTTAAACTCTTCAATTTGAGATGAGAACGAGCTTTCTACGTGGAAAAATAAGGAAGTTACTAATTAAAGGTTAATAAGGTTTCTAATTTTTAATTTTTCAACGATAACAGCCGTAGAGGTGGACCAAAATCGGGGCGGGTGGCGCCAAAATGCCTGTTAGAACGTATAGATCGTGCTTATTGATTTTGACCTTGAAGGCATTCAAATACCTACCGGAAATTCTGTGGAGGGTTATCTGGGACTGAACTGACTTTCCACCGTTAAGAGTCGCTTGGTTGCTTATCTCTCACCGATCTTTTGATGTAGTTACAAGAAGTATTCTGTCACAAAATGAGAGTTTGCTCTCACCCGCTTCCATCTCGGGTTGATGACGAGAAATCCTTTAAAAGTGGATTCTTAAATAAACACGGAAACCCCTAAAAGATTAAGTGAAAGTGGTAAAATTCAAAATAACGAGATAACAAAAAAAAGAGAAAAGTGAAACTTGAGGGTTGACAAGAGAAAACACTCTGAAAATGGCTTGCGGGGTTGTAAGAAGTTTAGCTGCAGCTGAAACAAAGAACTGATGTTTTATATATAACAAATCTACGAGCAGAAACGGTTTTCTTCTGACCCACATTCGTTTGTTTTGTATTTAGGTCACAAATACACGTCCGTGTGGATGTATTCTATACACAGGTGCGCTGTAAATGTGCGGGGGACGGTGGCTGTGTGCAAGGAAACGGCGTCAGAATGTATTTTGTATATCTGTGAGCATAAATAAAACACGTTGATGTTGAAACGGCTCCCCTTCCCCGTCTGTTAGTCCCTATCCGGGGGAAAACCCTTACGAAAAGCCACTCTGTAAATAATTATATATAGTGTATAATTTAGAAAGGAGGCACCGCCGTGAGGCTCAGGTGTGTACTTTGGGGTTCCAGCACTTAGCGTAATGACTGGTGTATTTAACAGGGGTGAATAGCCTTTACCCCCTCCCCTTACCGTCGTGTTCTATCTAGGTGTTTCCTTCAGACTCATTACAATTCAGTTTATATACACCCAGGAGCGACGCCTCGCTCCACACTTTGCCGTTAGGGGCGCTGGTATCGTCCCGCCCTCCCCTTCCCCTTGGAGTGGTGAAAATCGAGGTAGAAAACGCAGTGTTGCTACCTACAACTCTCCCCGTCGACCTCGTTACGAAAAATCCTCCCGTTTCTCCCGTTCGCCTCTCTGGCGTGGGGGATCATCTTTGGCAATTTACCTTTAAATATGGCCGACCTCTATTTCACGGAGGGGCATAAACGTTGCCCAAAACTAATCCCTGTTTCGTACTTGAAAGCACCATTCGACCCCCTCGCCACAGCCTTATAACTCAACATTTTCCGAGATATTTCTTGGCAAACTTTCTGCTCTTAAATCTGAAATTCCGGAGCAGGATACCTTCTAATGGGAGTTTTAATCATACCACCGGTGTGTCGATATTTTGTCTTTTACCGAATTTTCAAAGAAAATGAAGCTATTCCAATGTGTTCGAAATTTTGAGGACACGAATTTTTGAAATTTTTTATAGGAATTTTTTCGCAGAGCATCCTGAATCCATTCCTAGATTTTAACAAAATTTATGTATTTATATAGCATTTCCAAATGAAAATAAACATTTTCCGAGATATTTCTTGGCAAACTTTCTACTCTTAAATCTGAAATTGGGAAGCAGGATACCTTCTAATGGGAGTTTTAATCATACCACCGGTGTGTCCATATTTTGTCTTTTACCGAATTTTCAAAGAAAATGAAGCTATTCCAATGTGTTCGAAATTTTGAGGATATTAATTTTTGAAATTTTGTATAGGCATTTTTTCGCAGGGCATCCTGAACCCATCCCTAGATTTTAACAACATGTATATATAATTATATAGCTTTTCAAAATGAAAATAAACATTTTCCAAATGGAATGTAACGTTTTCCAAATTAAAGTAAACATTTTCCAAATAGATTGATTATTTTCCAAATAGATTGAAACATTTTCCAAATAGAAATAAATATTAATCGTGTACGTTTCTCAAATCACGAGTTAAATGTCGCTAAAATAATTCTGTCGATGTCAAACAGTAACTAAAATGGCAAAAAGAAACGCTAATAATGAAGTTCTGAAGGAAAATTTTTGATGTGGAGTGCAATAGATGCCCCTTCTGCGTAGATCACTGTTTTCTGTGGACAATACCTACCCTCTGGCCAAGTATAATGAACCGTTGTGTAATAACTTGCCCATCAATAATACTTCAACGGTTGGTCAAATTGCAAAAGTACCGATCAACAAAATCCAGCTCCTTCTTGGTAGATGAACCGTTGTGTAACAATTTACCGTGGTGTAATAATTTTCCGTTGTGCAATAATTTACCATTGTGTAATAATTTACCCATCAATATAATACTTCAAAGTTTGTTCAAGTTTCAGAAGTAGCTACAAACAAAATACAATAGTCCATCACTAATCAAATGAAATAATATCACAGAACAACCAACTCGACTTCATACAGCCATCCTTGATTATAATCAGGTGCTCCCTAGTGATGATATCCGGGCCGGATTAATACCGGATTCACGATCGTGTTGACGACGCTTTTTGGTGCACACGAACGGCTGGTCGTACAGTGCTCCGGGTGGTCTCAAATTTTTTTTTTTTAGCTTAAGATCAATTTAAAAACGTAAAAAAGCCGTACCCTTCTATTGAAAGTTTTCGAGCTACGAAGTTCTGAAAATGTCAACCCCTATTTGAACCCCTTAGAGATGACTGACAGTAACGCCGAGATTCGAGGACCAATTAGACCCCAAACGGGACCTCAAACCAAATTTCGTTAATTTTGGTTTATGGCAACTAAGAAAAGTGGCCAGTACGGCGTACGGTTTACGGCGGACAGACAGAGATATTTTTATCGCATTTTTGGATTCTACATACCTTGAAACGTAAACCATCAAATTTTGAGGGGGGGGTAGAATTTTTTTTTTTCATGCTCGATTCCAATGGTTCAGTATTGAAAATAATAAACCAAAAAAATTAACCTCCCCCCACCACCCCCCAAATTTAATGATTTACGTTTCAAGGTACGTAGGACACTTAAATGGAATAAAAAACGCTGCTAATTATCACTGCCTGGTTACCTACTTGTCACCTGAAAGAGGAGAAAAAGCAAGCAAAGGAATATTTTTTATGAAAAGGGAGTTGATTAGAGAACTACGAGAACAGAAAAGACAATTCCTATGAGGGGAGAGGACAAGAGCTCATTGTCAAGCTGCTAATTGACCTGTCAAGGCCGGCGACAAAACGAACAGCCCAATTAACCACTTCATTTCAAACCCCCCCCCCCCCCCCCCCATAAAATTTAACCCCCCCTCGTTCAACTAATTATTTTGTCGAGTGCATTTTATTATTTACGCCTCGGACGGCGCCTTGTTCCGGTGGCGGCCTGAGACCAAGTGGCGGAACCGGTTCAGGGAGGACAAAGCGAGGAAACCGAGTGGCAGAGCGAAATTTCGTTCAGCGGGTGTTTTTTGAGACCCCTGAACCGCCTTTCCCGACGAGGCCTCCTGAAGCGAACTGCGACGGCGGAGCCAATGAATTTGAAGGGGCCACTCGAAACGCGACGCTTGCAAACCCCCCCTCAAAAGCCAACGTCGTACCGAGTTTTGTTTCATTATTGCAAAAATAATAAACAAATAATTACACAACGGTGTATTATTTACCTCTACAGATGCCCCTTCTGCGTAGATCACTGTTTTCTGTGGTCAATACCTTCGAGCTTCCCCCA
Source organism: Leptopterna dolabrata (assembly GCA_954871275.1). Taxonomy (NCBI): domain Eukaryota; kingdom Metazoa; phylum Arthropoda; class Insecta; order Hemiptera; family Miridae; genus Leptopterna; species Leptopterna dolabrata. Next base: position 5,144,623 of record OX940983.1, read on the forward strand.
GGAAAGCCCTAAAACCGAGAGCTGAAGCCGGCCCCGATTATTACAGTTTCATAAAAATGCGCGGGATTCAATAATTCAATCATTAATTTATTTGTTGTTATTCATGAAGCATAACGTTTGTTCAAGTTGCAAAAGTACCTATGAACAAAATCCAAAAGAATGGACCATTGGAATCGAGCATGAAAAAAAAAAAAATTCTAACCCCCCCTCAAAATGTGATGGGTTACGTTTCAAGGTACGTAGAATCCGTAAATGCAATAAAAATATTTCTGTCTGTCCTTCGTACGCCGTACTGGCCACTTTTCTTAGTTACCATGAAACAAAATTGATGAAATTCGGGTTATAGGTTCCGTTCGGGGTCAAGTTGGTCCTGGAAGCTCGACGTTATTGTCAGTCATCTCTAAGGGGTTCAAAATAGGGGTTGAAATTTTCAGAACGCCGTAGCTCGAAAACTTCTGATAGGAGGGTATGGTTTTTTCAACGTTATTAAATTTCTCTTGAGCTAAACAATTTTTTGAGACCACCCAGAGCACCGTACGTCCAGCCGTTCGTGTGCACCAAAAAGCGTCGTCAACACGATCGTGAATCAAACGGTATAAATCCGGCCCAGATATCATCAGTAGGGAGCACCTGATTATAATCAAGGATGGCTGTATGAAGTCGAGTTGGTTGTTGTGCGATATTATTCATTTGATAAGTGATGGACTATTGGATTTTGTTGGTAGGTACTTGTGAAACTTGAACAAAATTTGAAGTATTATTGATGGGTAATTATTACACAACGGCAAATTATTACACAACGGTATATTATTACATAACAGTAAATTATTTCACAACGGTAAATTATTACACAACGGTAAATTATTACAAAAAGGTAAATTATTACATAACGGTAAATTATTACACAACGGTTCATCAACCAAGAAGGGGCTGGATTTTGTTGATCGGACTTGAATAACCGTTGAAGTATTATTGACGGGCAAGTAATTACACAACGGTTCATTATACTTGACCAGAGGGTAGGTACTGCACACAGAAAACAGGATCTACGCAGAAGGGGCATCCACTGCACTCCATATCAACAATTTTCCTTCAGAACTTCATTATTTGCGTTTCTTTTTTCCGTTTTAGTTGCTGTTTGCCATCGACAGAATTAGTTTAGCAACATTTAACTCGTGATTTAGGTAGGTACCTAGTAACGAGTACGGGGTTAGGTACTAACCTACGGAGGGTCTGTGATTCACATAATATGTGTAGAATAGTACATATTATATTATATAGAAGGGTGATCTATACAGAGATCTGTGATCTGTAACAGAAGGGTATTCTGTACAAAATAATAAACCGTTGTGCTCGGATTTGCAGCGTTTTTTATTTTATATTCGGATTCTACGTACCTTGAAACGGAAACCACCAAATTTTTAGAGGGGTGGAGGGGGTTAAATTTCAATCTTTTTCATGGTAGATTCCGAGGGTTCATTATTGAAAATAATAAACCAAAATTGGGTGCCGGCCGAGTGGCCCGGACAGTGACAGCTGGAGGTTGCAGCGATGGTCGTTTCATTCCGCAGATACAAGAAGGACGTCCATCGTCAAGTACGTACAGGAGGAGGAGGAGGTGGAGGAGGAGTAGGAGGAGGAGGAGGAGGAGGAAGAAGGACTTCAGTTAGTAGTTTTCCCATGTACGTCGAGTGGGCGGAGGGAAAACACGGTGTAGTCATTGGCTGGTGGAGTGGTGGGGTGGGGGGGGGGGGCTCATTACGGTCATAAAAGTGAATGTTTCATTGAGAAGTGGGGAGGATGCGCCTTCAGTTGAGAGGATGAGAAGCCCGCGACGTTGAGAGCACGTCGAGCTCGTGGTGCGGTGTGACGCCATGAAGGGGGTGTTTGGGGGGGGACATAAGTCAGTGTGCCTGCGGGACGTGCATGGGCGAGGTGAGTCGGGGCCGCCATCAAATATGCATCCCCCCCGCCCAACGTCTCTCATCACACTGTGGTCCAAACTCGCATGTTCCCCCCACATTTCCACCCCACACTTTCCCACCACATCTCCCCCCCCCACATCTCGACATCTTTCACCCGTCTGTAGCTGCGTCAGGGGCGCCTTCTCCCTCGTTCCGCCTTCATGTTTTATTCAGCGTTTCCTTCACCAATCCAAATGAATGGATAAGTGAAACCCGATTATACAACATAAATATGTCTTCACAAAGAAAGACAAACTGGAACAGACCAACTAGAAGAAGAAGAATTGTTGAAATATTACTGTATAGACCTACAGTTTTGAATGCTGCATATGTCTAATACCAGTTCAAGAAAAAAACGCTGCAAAGTCCTTGTCACATGGGTTTATTATTATATTGGAGTTCTAGAGATTTTTGTTGGCTGTTAAATGTATTGTTTCTTTCATGTGGAATGATTGAAATAGCTATTTCTGATGATTTCCACCAATTTTGGCCCCCAAAACATGAAATAGGTACGCTTTTTTTTTTTTAAGATCATCTTTGATCATTGGTAGTGGCATTTAATGGTCTTGATTCACCTGTTTACACTTTTTCCAATGTTATTGTACACATTGATGGTGATTTCAGACAGTTTTCCAGGTTTTTGACTCATAAAAAACCAATTTTGGGAGCTGAACCTTTAGTAAAACCTCAATTTCCGCGTCTTTGGTCAAAATCGACTTCATATTCGGTCTTCTCGTCCTCAAAAACATGGAAAAAGATACCTCAAAAGCTCATGTTACTAACATGTTGTTAAAACGCAAAAAGTATATCGGGAACGCCAATGAAATTTCTTGATTTTGAACCTTTATGTTAAAAATCGGCGCCCGATGGCTGTACCAGCGTTTCATGACTGTTTGTTCATTCGCGCACACGAGCGCAGCACCTGACAGGACGACGAAAGGTTGACGTCATATTCTCGAACTCTGATTGGCTAATGCGTTCACCCCCTCCAAAAACCCCTTTTTCTTGAAGCCTGGTTAGGCTGGATGTGCTTCAGTTGAGTTGAAAAAGTCGAATCGGTGACGTTCATAGTAATAAACTTATCTTTTTTTTGGAGAGTTTAATCGATTTGTGTGTCAATCCTGACTCCTCGTACTAAAATCCGACATCAGAAGTGGGATAATGAGTTCTCGCGTCCGCGAAAGTGCCTTTTGTACAAATTTGTGAGATAGTGACTCTTAAGTATTTCAAAATCGTGATTCTTGTTTGAGATAGTGACTCTTTGTGAATTGAGACAGTAACTCTTTCGGTTGTGTTTTGTTGTGTTCCACCACGGGCTCCCGACTTTCTTCTACAAGGGACATGACAGATCCGAAAGAGGACGACGTCCAGACAGCGGACCCAGAAGCCACGGCAGAAGCCCTTTTTCAAGGTGACCCTCAGCAAGAGGACGTGACTCAAGGTACACCTCACGTTTCCTTTACATTTGCGGATGTTATAAACTTGCAGAGGGAATTGATAAAGGGCCTTGTTCCCCAGCTCCAACAACCACACCAGTCACAGATAATTGTTCCACAAGAAAAGTTTCTAATCCCAGATTTCACACCTGGAAAACAAGACGCCAAAGGATGGTTATTGACTGCCGATATGGTTGTGCAAGGCCACCTACCGACGATTTCCCAATTAACCGTCCACCTGACCAGCTGTCTCAAGGAAGCAGCCTCTGAATGGTTTTCGGGAATTATTAACCCCGAATTAACGTGGGAAAAATTCAAAATCCTATTCAGTACAAGGTTTTGCGATGTTCAAACCTCCCCTGGATTGATGCATCAAGTGCTGACGTCACACGTCAAAGATGGTGACGTTTACGCGATGGTAACTGCGCAATTACCTAAAATTCGCAGTGCCACTAGCGGAAGAACCCCAGACCAGATTGCTATATTGATAGCGACCTCTTTAGCGGCACGGTATGACCCAGACATTCGAGAATGGGCATACAAGAAGGAGGATGTAACGGAGATAGAATTATTGCAAGAATTACAAGCTGTGAAGGCGAGGAAGGCCGTCCGACCTCCTCCTCGCGGACCTCGTCTGGGCCCGCAGGCCTCTACATCGGGAGTGAAACGACCCTCAACCGAACCGACACCAAGCAGTGGTACAAAAAAGTTCAAGCCTGGGAGTCAATCTTCACCCCGACCAGGCCAAAACCCATCAGACCACAAACCCCAAGGCCAAGAGCAGCAGCAACAACAACAGAAGCAGTTCGGCAACAAATTTTGTTCCAGGTGCCGAATGACGAACCACACATGGTCCAGATGTTGGGCCAATCCGAACAGCCCGACATACCGACCCAACTTCAGGGGCCAACAGCAGCAGCAAAGGCCTGAGAAAAAGGTGGCCGAATGCGCTACCAACCCGAAAGGAACCTTGGAGCATCAGGGTAAGACGTTTCCCTTCTTGTTCGATTCGGGTAGTGAAGTTTCTCTTTTATCACAAAATTTATTGCCAAATTTTACAGGTCAAATGTTTAAAAGCCCCATCTGTATTTCCGGGATTGGAAACAACAAAATACCTATCGATGATCAAATTTCCGTACTTGTCACCATTAATAATATAGAAGTTCCTGTAGTATTTCATATTGTTCCAGAAGGTGTTATCAAAAATCAAATACTATTAGGTAGAGACATCCTGGCTGCCGGTTTGGCAGTAAATATATTCGCAGATCGATATGAGATTACAAAAGCGGACAAAGCACGTGATAAGGTTAGGGACTCTAAATTGAAATATTTAATGCGGAAAAATAAAAAAGTAACACAGAAATATCCACAAATAAAAACGTTAGAAAAAGCTGTAGAAACATCCGTAGAAAAATCTGCAAATAATCCTATAGAAAAATCTGAAAATAAAACTGTAATAAAATCCTTAAAACCGTGTGCAAGAAAAGCTGTGGGAAAAACTGTAGAAAATGAAAACGAATTATACGATCAACCTTGGCCAGTTCCTTGTAAATTTCCATCCATAGACCTTAGAGTTGAGTCTTTTTCAGCGTATGAAACACAACTTCAACCTCGTATGATTCAGGGGTCAAGTGTGGGCAAACCCGATAGTGAAAAATTTAGACCAGATGTAGAATCACTAGAAACCGACTTACAGGATGGAGAGTTGAACACACTTAGACTAATTCTACAAAAATTTTCAGATATCTTTACTAGGGGACTTCCTATACGTCACGTGAATTGTGCTGAATTCAATATAAAATTAAAGGACCCAAATAAGATTATTTATAGACGTCCATATCGACTTCATCCCCGCGATAGAGAAATTGTGCGGAATTATTGCCAAGAACTTCTGGATGCCGGAATAATAGAACAATCTAAAAGTCCATATTCTTTTCCCATTTTGCTAGTCCCAAAGAAAAATGGTAAATTACGGATGTGTACGGATTTTCGGGCATTGAATGATAACACTGTCCCCGAAAGATATCCGATTCCTTTGATCCAAGATCAAATAGCCCGATTAGCGGGACAAAATTATTTTACTAGTCTCGATTGTGCATCTGGATTCTATGGCATTCCCTGCGGCGAAGAGACACGCGAAATTCTTGCATTCCAAACTCCTGACGCTCACTATCAATACAAACGTATGCCGTTTGGCGTTCGAAATGCGCCGGTTTGTTATCAACGAGCCATTACTACTGCGCTAGGAGACTTGGTAGAGTCCTGGTGTCTAGCTTATATGGATGATGTACTGATTGTAGCCACTACGAAAGAGGAAGCGCTCTCTCGCCTAGAAATTGTCCTCAAAGTTTTATCAGATGCTGGATTCTCATTGAATCCAGATAAAAGTCAATTCGTGAAAACCTCTATTGTTTATTTAGGTTACGAAGTTAAAAATGGTGAAATCAGACCCCATAATGATAAGATTAAAGCCCTTTCTGAACTACCGCCTCCTCAAGATAGAACTGCTCTTCGATCATTCCTAGGTTTATGCTCGTTGTCGTGAGTCCCTCCCGGGAACACTCCACTACAACCTTAAAGCTCTCACCAATATTCCGATGTAGAAATTACCTCCCGTCAATAAACATCTGAGTGGGGAGACAGGCGACAGAATCCGGGGGACACAACCTGGTGCCCCACTACCAGCTCCCAGCAGGGAGCTGGAGGGAGAGGACTTCAAGTCCTATATAATCCCGGATCCTGGAGCTTTAGCTTCTTTCGACACTTCCTCTAACCAGCTCTCTCTTCTCTCTCTCCTACCTTCCTCCTCCCAGATGCCTGGTGGAATCCGCCGCTCTGGGAATTTACCTCCTACCTTTTCCTCTTGTCTACATCGGTGGATATCCGCCGCCTAGACAAGCACCTTCCTTCACCTACATCGGTGGATCACCGCCGCCTAGGTGAACTTCCTTCCTCTCGCCTACATCGGTGGATTACCGCCGCCTAGACGAGATTCCTTCACTCACCTACATCGGTGGATCACCGCCGCCTAGGTGAACTTCCTTCCTCTCACCTACATCGGTGGATTACCGCCGCCTAGGTGAAATTCCCTCGCTCTTCTCTATCTACTCCTTCACGCCACCGTGATGAAGAATTTAAATTCAACACAGTGGTGAACCCGACGTTCATCCAACCTTCTATCTACCCTTCCTACCTTCTTACCACCTCATGTGTCGCCCCCAGTCTAGTTCGGTGTCCCCAATTTTAATTTCAAATGCAGCTTAAACAGTCAGTGTAAATTCGCAATTTTTGGCCCACCCACAACCGCTCACACAGCTCTCAACTCTCCGCCACAAGCACCTCCGCTACCGCAAATTGCGAATTTAAAATTCAAACCTCACCCAATTTGAATTTTAGTTACAGACCTCAGCCATGGACCCGAACTCACCAACGCCGCCGCTCCTCCGGCCATCCCTGCTGCAGCCGCCGACCGCTGCAACTTCTGACGCAGCCGACAACCCTTTCACCAGCCTCTCGCCACCCAATTCTACCGCATCCGCCGCCGCCGCTGCCGCCGCCGCTGCAGCTGCCGCACACGCCGCCGCCGACGTCACGACGGCCTCTGCGTCGTTCCCGCTGTCGCTACCCCCCTTCTACGCGCACGACCCCGCCCTCTGGTTCTTCCAGGTCGATGCTGCGTTCTCCGCCGCCAACATCCGCAGCCAGCGTTCCCGCTACTCCCGCATCATCTCCCTGTTGCCATATGACATCCTCCTGCAGACGTCCGACATCTCCCCCGACGCCACGGCCGCCTACGACGACCTCCGCAGCCGCCTCATCAATTTATACCAGCCCTCCAAGATCGCGCGCGTCGCAGCGCTATCCCAGCCCCAACATCTCGGCGATGCGAAGCCTTCCCACCTGTACCGTCGCCTGCGTCATCAGTTACACGACGTCGTGACGGCCGACATCGCCCGAACATTCTGGCTGCGAGCCCTTCCCCACCCCATCCAAATGGCGCTCGCAAGCCACCTCGACGGACCGGACGAGCCGCTTCTCCGTCTAGCAGACACGGTCTACGACCTCGCCGCAGCCGCCGGCGTCACGGAGGTCGCCGCACCCCGCTTCCCCACCCCGCGCCGGGACCGATCACCGTCTGACGAGCGCCGCCGACCCCCCTCCCTCCACCGGCGCCGTTCCCTCTCCATCGATCGCCGACCGGCCCCCTCCTCTGACCACCGACGCCAGCGCTCGGCCGACCGCCGCACCGTCTCCCCCGCCCACCAACGGGGGGGGAGGTCCCCCAACACAGCGGCCCCCTCCACTTCTACACGCCCCACCAGGACCTACCTCCCAGCGGACCCCCCCCACCGATGCTTCTACCACGCGAACTTCGGTGGGGAGGCCCGCAAATGCCAACCCCCCTGCTCCTACCCCTCCAAGCAGGGAAACGCGGACGCCCGCCGGTAAATCCGGCGGGCTCCCCTCCTCGCCAACACGGGGGGGACCAGCACCGAACCCCCCCCGCCCATATTCACACCACTTCCACCGCAACTCGCTACCCCTCCTACGCCGCCGCCACTGCTGCCAACCTCCCGACCGCATCTGGCGGCGCCGCAAACCACCCCACCTCTCCATCAACCAGTACCCCACCACGAGTCAACCCCCCCACGCCCGCCCCCAGGGCTGCCAACCCTCCGGCCGCCACTAGCGCCGCCGCTCCCGTTCCCCCACCACGGAACGGCCCCTCCAAGCCCACCTCCAGGGCAGCCAACCCTCCGGCCGCCACTAGCGCCGCCGCTCCCGTTCCCCCACCCCGGAACGGCCCCTCCAAGCCCGCCTCCAGGGCAACCACCCCTCCGGCCACTACTCGCGCCGCCACTGCCGTTCCCCCTCCCCGGAACGACAGAAAACCACCCCGCGTCTCCTTTGCAGGGGACCTACCACCACCATCACCCCTAACCATCACCCCGGACGAAGCAAGCCCCCCCCCTCCGGCGGATTCCAACACCTCACCCATTTTACCCCACTCCACCCCAGCTCATCAACGTCTATTTTTAAAATGTTCCAAAACGCACGTCCCCTTCCTCGTCGACACAGGGGCGGCGCTTTCTATTTTCCCCAACAATATTCTCCGGCGACAGGCGCGTTGTTACCGGCAACTCCTCTACGCCGCCAACGGTACCACCATCCCCTCGTACGGGACGTACCGCTCGTCAATTCATATGAGCGGACTCGCGTACGAGTGGGAATTCACCGTGGCGGACGTAGAGAAAGCTATCCTGGGGGCCGACTTCCTCGCACATTTCGGCCTCCAGGTGGACGTCCGTAACGCGCGCCTGCTCGACCCCTCCACCAAAAAACCCATCCCCGGATTCATCAATGCGGTGGATCAGCCCCCATCCCACTTTAGCGAACTCCTCACCAACTACAAACCCCAGCGCCGCCCCTCAGCTCACATTTCACAAACCCAACATCATATTGAAACCTCTGGCCCCCCAATATCCGCGAAAGCCCGACGCCTCCACCCCCTTCAACTCACACAGGCCCGCAAACATTTCGACCTCCTCATCAAGGACGGCATTATCCGCCCCTCCAAATCCCCGTGGGCTTCTCCACTACACATTGTGCAGAAGCCTAACGGGGATATTCGCCCATGCGGCGACTACCGCCGCCTCAATGCCCGTACAACCCCAGACCTGTACAACGTCCCACATCTCCGTGATTTCTCTTCCCACCTCCACAACACAACAATTTTCTCCACACTCGACATCTCCCGTGCCTTCCATCACATTAACATCTACCCCCCGGACGTCCCTAAGACAGCTATCATAACCCCGTTCGGCTTGTTCGAATACGTCAAAATGGGTTTCGGCCTCCGTAACGCTGCCCAAACATGGCAGCGTTACATGGACAACATCCTACGAGGCCTACCCTTCGTCTTCTGTTTTTTGGACGACGTACTGATCGCTTCCCGGGACCCAAAGGAACACCTCGCCCATCTGAAACAAGTCCTTGACATCTTTGCCGCCGAGGGCCTCACGATCAACGCTTCGAAATGTGTCCTCGCCCAACCCTCCGTCCGCTGCCTCGGCCACCAGGTTTCATCCGAAGGGATAAAACCCCTACCAGATAAAGTCCACACCCTCACAGATTTCCCCCAACCCAACACTGTCGCAGAACTCCGCCGTTTCCTGGGCATGTTAAACTTTTACCGTAGACACATCAAACACGCAGCACAACACCAACAACCACTCATTCACGCTATACCACAACCGGCAAAGAAACACGATAAACGCCCCATTTCCTGGACCCCCGCCCTCACAACAGCCTTTAAACAATGCAAACAGGACCTAGTAGACGCCGCTCTATTGGCCCATCCCGATCCCCATGCCCCCCTCTCCATCACCACAGATGCGTCCGACTGGGCCATCGGGGCAGTACTCCAACAACACACCGGCGCCACCCCCCAACCTCTCGGTTTTTTTTCAAAAACTCTGTCCCCCACACAAAAAAATTATTCCACCTTTGACAGAGAACTCCTCGCCATCCACGAAGCCATCAAACACTTCCGTGACTTCGTGGAGGGCAGGCAGTTCTCTGTCATCACCGACCATAAGCCCCTCACACACGCCCTCCTCCAAAACCGGAAATCCGCCTCCCCCCGTCGCCTCCGGCAACTCGAATTTATCGGACAATTTACGTCCGATATTCGTTATTTGCCGGGGGCCGACAACTGCGTCGCCGACGCCCTCTCCCGCCCCACCCCTGCGCCGGTGTCGGAATTACTGCCCTTCCCGTCCCCACAAACCCTCAAAAACCACCAGACTCCTCACTCCGATCCCGCACTTTCCCACCTCATCTCCGCCTCAAAATTGGAGCAACTGCCCCCCCTAGATCTCTGGTGCGACGTATCGGCCGACACACCGCGCCCGTACGTCCCACCGGAACTAAGGAGGCAGTTGTTCCTCCATTACCATTCACTCCATCATCCCGGCATTCGGGCGAGCCGGGACCTCATCAAAACGCGGTACTTCTGGCCCCACATGAACACAGATATACGTACCTGGGTTCTGGGGTGCCAGAGGTGCCAGCAATTCAAGGTCTCGGCTCACCCGCATGTACCTCCCCAACCTATCCCCGATTCTCTCCCGTGGGAACACGTCCACCTGGATCTGGTCGGCCCCCTTCCCCCCTCCGAGGGGAAGAGGTATTGCCTCACCATGATCGACCGTGCGACTAATTGGGTAGAGTGTATACCACTCGCCCACATTACCGCGGACGCCGTCGCCGCGGCCTTCCTTAATCAATGGATCAGCCGCTACGGCTGTCCGCGGACACTCACGGTCGATCAGGGGAGGCAATTCGAATCAGCCCACTTTGCCGACCTGCTCCGTTCCCTCGGGATTCAGAAAATCCGTACCACTCCTTATCACCCTCAATCAAACGGGAAAATAGAGCGGTGGCACTCGGTCCTGAAGCAAGCCATCTCCACATCAGCCACTTCCCCTTCATGGACCAAAACCCTCCCCTATGTTTTACTTAGCCTCCGCACCTCCGCCCGTCCTTCAGACAACACAAGTCCCGCTCAACACGCTTTTAAAGACCCCATTCGTTTGCCGGCCGACATTTTCCCTCCACACAACACCCCGTCCATTAAAAGGGAACCGTTACACACCTCAACACCGACAAACGACACAACTTACCCCAAACGCTTTTACACTTCCACACATATGTACTTAAAGGAGCCCGGCATGCATAAAACCTTTCAGCCCCTTTATGCCGGGCCCTTTCAAGTCATCCGCACAACACCGACCACCGCGACCCTATTAATGGACGGGAAACCCCACACCGTCCCTTTCGCCCGCTGCAAGCCCGCCCCTGTTTTACCTCAACCAACTTCCACTATCAGTCTCCCGCCGTCTGTTTGCAATGCAACATCTCTTCCCGCCACAACAGTCTCCCCCGTCGCCGTTTCCGGATTTCGATTCGGATCCGGAAATGGCGGCGATACTCCGGGACGTGTACGTCCCGGACCCGCTCTCCCCCCTACCCCCTTCGCCCGGACCTACTGCATCGCTTCTATTTTTTCCGCAAAGGATCACCGGACTTCCTCCCCGGCCCCGGCGATGGAAGTACCCCCAGTGGCGCATACTGCGCGAATTTCGCACAGCGCAAGCCACCGGGGTACATCCCCCCTACATCCCGTCCGACCCCCTCATAGACCCTCTCCTCCACCAGTTACACCTCGCCCTCCTCATGCCTCCCCCACCACCCCCCACATTTCAACAACCACCGCCCCCCACATCTCAACAAACCCCGCCCCCCAAATTTCAACAACCCCCGCCCCCCAAAATTCAAACCCCTCTTGCCCCTCCATTTTTCTCAATTTTCGACCCCCCAGTTTTAGAGTCAGCCCCGGAAATACCCCAACCCACCGAACCTCCAACACCCCCTCTTCCCCCGCCATCGCCGGGGATATCCATAATAGCCTCCGCCGGGATGAAAAGGTCCGGGCGCCGCAACAGACGACGGGAGCGTCCCTGCCCCCGCGTCCCGGCGGCCAAGTCCCCCGCCCCGCTATGAGAAATCACGGCGGGGCCTCGAGATTTCGGGGCAGTGCTTGTGTTTCATTATCCCACAGACACTGTGCCGAACCTCGAGGCCCCGACGTGGCCACCTCGTCGCAGCGGGCGTCACCCCCATTCCCCCCACACACAAAAAGCTTCACAACACACAACACACAACACACAACGCACGACACACAACATGCAACACACAACATATACCCAGGAAACGGCGAAATTCGCAACCCCGCCCAATTTTGTCTCCCCTGACACCGTACCAAAAATTTGTACATACCTGTAAATACCTGTACATACCTGTAAATGTTTCCTGTAAATACCTTGCACCTGTAAATATCTAATGTAAATACCTAACATACTATCCTCATCATCATCGAACTCACCACCTTTGTAAATATTGTCACCTCATCAAATTTTTCATCACACCCTCTTTGTACACATGTTTCCCACCATCGTCTTACATCTACTTATGTCCTACATCTACTTATGTCTTACACCTACTTATGTCTTACATCTACTTACACCTACTTATGTCTTACATCTACTTACATCTACTTACATCTCCTTAGCTACTTAAGTCTCCTTATGCCTACTTATTCTACTAATTGTATGTCACCCTAGCTTTAAGACACCTCCGGTCACTCTTCTGCCTTCAGCACTACCATTGTTTGTTTCAGCCTTCAGCTCCTGTATCCTTGCGCCTTCAGCTCCCCTTTTTTGTTTCCGCAGCCCTCAGCCACTGTCAACTTGAGCCTTCAGCTACCTCAATCATTGGTTCGAACTGGGGGGACCTCTGTCGTGAGTCCCTCCCGGGAACACTCCACTACAACCTTAAAGCTCTCACCAATATTCCGATGTAGAAATTACCTCCCGTCAATAAACATCTGAGTGGGGAGACAGGCGACAGACACACAGGGGACGACAGGGGACACAACCTGGTGCCCCACTACCAGCTCCCAGCAGGGAGCTGGAGGGAGAGGACTTCAAGTCCTATATAATCCCGGATCCTGGAGCTTTAGCTTCTTTCGACACTTCCTCTAACCAGCTCTCTCTTCTCTCTCTCCTACCTTCCTCCTCCCAGATGCCTGGTGGAATCCGCCGCTCTGGGAATTTACCTCCTACCTTTTCCTCTTGTCTACATCGGTGGATATCCGCCGCCTAGACAAGCACCTTCCTTCACCTACATCGGTGGATCACCGCCGCCTAGGTGAACTTCCTTCCTCTCGCCTACATCGGTGGATTACCGCCGCCTAGACGAGATTCCTTCACTCACCTACATCGGTGGATCACCGCCGCCTAGGTGAACTTCCTTCCTCTCACCTACATCGGTGGATTACCGCCGCCTAGGTGAAATTCCCTCGCTCTTCTCTATCTACTCCTTCACGCCACCGTGATGAAGAATTTAAATTCATCACACTCGTATTTTAGGAATTTTGTCAAAGACTTTTCACTAATATGTGCTCCATTATATGATCTTACTTCGGTCAAAATTCCATTTAATTGGAGGCCCGAACATGAAGAGATCCGCCAAAAGCTCATTGGTATTTTTACTTCTGAACCTTGTTTAACTATATTTAATCCAAATTATCCCGTAGAGGTATGGACAGATGCGTCAGTGGTTGGTTATGGAAGCGTAATGTTCAATATTATTGATGGGGAGAGAAAGGTAGTGGCATATTATAGCCGGAAGACGACAGCCGCAGAAATGAGGTATCACAGTTATGAGCTTGAAACGCTTGCGGCAGTGAAAGCGTTCAAGCACTGGGAATGTTTTCTGCTTTACAAAAACTTTACTCTTGTATCAGATTGTAAGTCCTTCCAGGCCTCTTACATGAAACAGTACTTGAATCTAAGGGTCCTTCGTTGGTGGGCGTATCTTCAAAATTTTGACTTCGTCATACAGTACCGTCCTGGTACTAAGATGCAAGTAGTTGACTTCTTTAGTCGCTATCCAGTTGGAGAGCCTGAGCAGGTAAATGTATTTGAGACACAAGTCAACGACTATCCCCCAACTCACACTTACAAGACATATAAACTTATTCAGTCCAACTTACCCTTTGAGTCAAAACCCACAAAACAAATTGAAAAGGTAGTAAATTTAGTAGAGCTTACCGGAGAGTGGCTACAGCTGACACAACAACAGGATCCAGAGATTAGACTTATTATTGAACGATTAGAAAATGATTCTTTACCTCAAAACTTGGCAAATACTTACCTAATTCAAGAAGGGATCTTGTTCAGAAAATTTCAATATAATAAAAAGACTAAAACGGCTCCTATAGTTCCAAAACATTATCGTTGGATTGTCACGAACTCTGTGCATGAGGCAATTCTTCATATGGGAGTCACTAAGACCATGGATAAGATCCTAGAAAAATTCTGGTTTGCGAATATACGCAAATTTGTTAAAAAATTCATAGAGAATTGTGTCACCTGCAAACTTACCAAGACACACTCCGGAAAGCAACAAATACAGTTGTACCCAATACCTAAAGTTGATATACCGTTTGACACAGTACACATAGATATAACTGGTAAATTAAGTGGACAAGACGGACCTGCAGATTATTATGTTGTATGTATCTGTGCTTTTACAAAATACATTCATTTACATCATACGCGTACACTAACAGCTAAAGCCGCCATAAACGGTTTAGCGGAATTAGTACAGTTTTTCGGCCCACCGTCACGACTCATTTGTGATGCAGGAACCTCTTTCACAGCCAAGTCATTTATGGATTATTGTGACAAAAATAATATTAAAATTCACGTAATAGCCACAGGTGCCCCTAGAGGTAATGCTCAGGTAGAACGATACATGAAAAGCATAACCAATATGGTCACTGTTGCACAATACCTTAAAAAGCAAAGTATTCGTCAATTAGCTCCTCAAATACAACTAGTTATGAACTCCACAACAAACAGGATAACTGGAGTATCACCGATAGAACTACTTACAGGTCGTAAACCTCACTTGCCCAATCTTATAACAGTTGATGAAAGTCTCTGCCCTCCAGAGCGTTCGGACTTGCCTCAGATTCGTTCTGAAGCAAAAGCAAACCTTGACCGTAGTGCCCGTTATGAGGAGAATCGTTTTATTGGAAAAGGAGCGCCTGTACAACCTTTACAGTTAGGAGATTTTTGTGTGAGACATGTGGAGCCAAGATCGTCACAAAAAACTACGCCAAAATTTAAAGGTCTTTACAAAGTTGTTGAAGTCCTACCTACCTCATGACAGGTACATTTTGGAAAATTTAAATTCAGGTATTCGCGTGAAATATCCACATGAACGAATCAGAAAATTAACTGAAGATGTTACCTTATTGCCTCAGTTATTTGAGGATACAGAATCAGAATCTGATGAAGAGTAATCATTCATTCCAAAGCAATATCACCAACTATTTCGAAACTATTATAAATTTTGTGAGCGAATTCTATTGACCGTCCCTATAGTATGACTTTCAGATTTTCCATATTTATGCATTATTCATTGCTAACGGACGAAGTTGGGGTAGTGCCTGATTAGTCCCTTTGTTGCGTCGGCCATTGCGTGTTGCAGCGTGTTTCTAGAACTCTGTGTACACTGCACATTGTTTCTGAAAGCCCGGGTCATACGCTTTGGTTTGGCAACAAGGAGCTTCCTGTTTTCCAACGTACATTGCATACTTCCGGGGTATGTAGTGGCGTATAACGTCCGTGTTCCGAGATGAAGGTATCACCTCACTCGTGATCGGCGGGTAATCACGTGACTATGCGTTTTCAAGACTTAGGCTCTTGGGCGTCGGGAACCACGTGAGAAACCCTTTGGAGAGATCCTGCCAGACTTGATCGGCCAGATATCGAACTTGGGGAGACCCTGCCAGACTTCTGTCGGCCAGAAATCTACTTTGGAGAGATCCTGCCTGATTTTATCGGCCAGATATCTATCACAACATGTGGGGGACACCCCACTCACACTTTATCTTGCTGGAGCATACAGCATTACTAAAACCCAAACATACCAACGCAAGGGGAACAGTAAAATATATTTTGGAGTTCCACCTGCAATTTCACTTTTATTCATTGATCCGAACGATTTTATTAATGGTCAATTTTATTGCTCACCCATAACTAAACTAACATCCGTTCATTTCTCAAAGTAAAATTTGTGAGATCTTGGACTCTTCACAGTAATGGTCAGAAATGGCCGAAATGACTGTCATGACTATGTTATTTATCAGGTTTGGTGAATCGTAAGAAGCCTCTTTATAACTCAATCAGTGGAAAACTATGCTGATAAAATGATTTCTATATGCCAAAGTCAGACTGGTGGCTTCGCTCGATTCACTCACACATGCCATTATAAAATAATTCTAATGTTTGCTTTCGATTTTCAGCTCAGGTCCACAAGTAGCCGAGTGGCCTACGGCTATGTAGGCCATACTGACTCTGAAAAAAGGGCATTGAGTCCAATTGATTGATGGCCTAATTCTAGTTTAACAATGTAAAGGTTTATTGTCCATTTTTTTTTTTGTAATATTATTTTCAGCGTTAATTTAATGCCTTTGTACAAATGAAAGAAAAGCAGTTTCATGCCGTTTAATTGTATTGGTGTAGTCAATAATTTGTTACAATCATCTAATGAAGTGTTATCCAGTAATGAAGTAATATTGTCAAGTATTTAAAAATTGAGTACCTATTCTTACAGCACCAGCCAGTAGGCGATCCGTACTATTGCAATACTATTGGCAAATCTGACAAGGTTTTACATTTTCCTGGCATCAGCACTTCACAATTCCGTAAACGGAAAGTCGTGAGTGTTATGATGACATGTCTTTTTTTTTTCCTTGTCCAAAATTTAACTTCGCGAAAAATTCACTCTGACATTTTTTTTTATGGTAGTGGACGCCAAGCTTCACAATTATTTTGTAAACCGCATCATAGGCTCCTGGTTGTAGGAGATAATTTCACTTTGTCTTTCCTAAAAAAATTTTTAGAGTTTCACGTGGGGCCGTGAAACGTCAGTATGGCCGTATCGGGAACGCCAATGAAATTTCTTGATTTTGAACCTTTATGTTAAAAATCGGCGCCCGATGGCTGTACCAGCGTTTCATGACTGTTTGTTCATTCGCGCACACGAGCGCAGCACCTGACAGGACGACGAAAGGTTGACGTCATATTCTCGAACTCTGATTGGCTAATGCGTTCACCCCCTCCAAAAACCCCTTTTTCTTGAAGCTTGGTTAGGCTGGATGTGCTTCAGTTGAGTTGAAAAAGTCGAATCGGTGACGTTCATAGTAATAAACTTATCTTTTTTTTGGAGAGTTTAATCGATTTGTGTGTCAATCCTGACTCCTCGTACTAAAATCCGACAAGTACCTATTTTTATACACATTTTCACTCATAACACCCCTGGGTATATTCCGATCGGGCTGAAAAGTTTCGGGACACAACTAGGGCCCAAATGGAGCATGTGTGCGAAAGAACGACTTTTTTAGACCGAAAATGAAGCCTGTACACGTGATACGGCGTACGGCGGACGGCGGACGGACATTGCATTTTTGGAATCTACGCACCTTGAAACGGAAAAGAAAAAATTTTGAGGGGGTGTTATAAAAATTTTTTGCTGAGCGAATACATAGGTGTATTATTCACAGAATAATAAACCAAAACGCTGAAGTCCTTGTCACATGGGTTTATTATTCTATGGACATACCTACAGAAATTCTGGCTGTTCATTTCTGTTTCTTTCATGTGAAATAATTTAAATAGCCGAAATAGCTATTTCTGATCCACAATTTTGGCCCCCAAAACACAAATTAGGGAGGTACGCTCCTTTTGGTTTATTATTCTGTGAATAATACTCCTATGTAATCACTCAGCAAAAAAATTTTATAACACCCCCTCAAAAATTTTTCTTTTACGTTTCAAGGTGCGTAGATTCCAAAAATGCAATGTCCGTCCGCCGTCCGCCGTACGCCGTATCACGTGTACAGGCTTCATTTTCGGTCTAAAAAAGTCGTTCTTTCGCACACATGCTCCATTTGGGCCCTAGTTGTGTCCCGAAACTTTTCAGCCCGATCGGAATATACCCAGGGGTGTTATGAGTGAAAATGTGCACAAAAATTGGTACTTTTTGTGTCTTAGTAACGTGTTAGTAGGAACATGAGCTTTTGAGGTATCGTTTTCCATTTTTTGGGGATGAGAAGACCGAATATGAAGTCGATTTTGACCAAAGCGTGGAAAATCGAGGTTCTACCAAATGTTCAGCTCCCAAAATTGAATTTTTATGAGTCAAAATCCTGTGAAATCGTCTGAAATCACCATCAGTTTGTATAATAACACTAGAAAAAGTGTCAACAGATGGATCAAGACGATTAAGTGGCACTACCAATGATCAAAGATAATTTGAAAAAAAAGAAGGGCTTACTTGATTTGTGTTTTATGGGCCAAAAATGGTGGAAACCATCAGAAATGCTATTTCGATTATTACGCATGAAAGAAACAATAAATGAACAGCCAAAATTTCTGTTGGTAAGTCCAATAGAATAATAAACCTATGTGACAAGGACTTTGCAGCGTTTTTGGAATCTTCGCACCTTGAAACGTAAAAGAAAAAATTTTAAGGGGGTGTTATAAAAATTGTTTGCTGAGCGAATACATAGGTGCATTATTAACCAAAAACGCTGCAAATCCCTGCACAACGGTTTATTATTTTGTACAGAATACCCTCCTGTTACAGATCACAGCTCTCTGTATAGATAGCCCGTCTTTATAGTATGTACTAGTCAACAATTGGCGCTTTAAAAAAAATTTCGCGCTAGTAAGCATCGATATTACTGAAAATATAAATGCTTACTTTTAATTTGAAGTAAAATGTACCTAAATAACAAAGCAATTTTATCCAGTCCCTCTTACACAAAGAAAAGAAAGTGTACCTTATTTACTTTTTTGGTTTATTCTTCTTTAGCAACATTTAACTCGTGATTTAGGTAGGTACCTCGTAACGAGTATGGGGTTAGGTACTAACCTACGGAGGAGGGTCTGCGATCTACATAATATGTATAGAATAGTAGGTACATATTATATTATATAGACGGGCTATCTATACAGAGAGTTGTGATCTGTAACAGAAAGATATTGTGTACCAAATAATAAACCGTTGAGCAGGGATTTGCAGCGTTTTTTTTATTGCATTTTTGGATTCTACATACCTTGAAACGTAAACCATCAAAATTTGAAGGGGGGTTAGAAATTTTTGTTTCTTGCTCGATTCCAATGGTTCATTATTGAAAATAATAAACCAAAACAACCGCAACTATTATCTAAATCCAGTCTACTGTTATCTGTTTTGCAGGAGCAACCGGCTCGTACGTCCTGACACGCTCCTGTCCAAATGGCCCTCCGACATAATTCAGCGCGCAGCTCTAGTTAACCTTCTCTTTTCCCCCCGGTTAAGTGAGAAGATCGCTATTTGACCTTGTTAGCAGTATAGGAGTAAAGATGGCGATGGAGGCGATAGAGAAAGAACGAGCGGGGGCCGGGGTCTTTGGAGGCGAGGAAGAAGCGTTGGGGGCTGTTAACTTCAGGCTAATCAAGTTAAAATAAACTCATTAAAGCAACTCCGCCGACCTCTTCTGCTTTTCCGCACTGAGAATCTCCTCCTCCCGAGGTGCCGGCTCTAGTTTAACCCGGTAAGATGTTGATAGGTGAGGGGTGTTGGAGGGGAGAAAGGGGGGGGGGGGCTGTAGATCCGCAAGATTTAGTTTTAATTACACCTCCATATCTTCCACTTTTAGCGACTTTACGAAGAAAATAATCATCCATTATGAATCCATCGCCAGGATTTTGGTTTATTATTTTCAATAATGAACCATTGGAATCGAGCATGAAAAAGAAAATTCTTACCCCCCCTCGAAATGGGGTGATCTACGTTTCGAGGTATGTAGAATCCGAAAATGCAATACAAATATTTCTGTCTGTCCGCCGTACGCCGTACTGGCCACTTCTCATAGTTACCATTTTAAAAAAATTGATGAAATTCGGGTTATAGGTCCGTTCGGGGTCAAGTTGGTCCTTGAAGCTCGACGTTACTGTCAGTCATCTCTAAGGGGTTCAAAATAGGGGTTGAAATTTTCAGAACGCCGTAGCTCGAAAACTTCCGATAGAAGGGTATGGTTTTTTTTACGTTATTAAATTTGTCTTGAGCTAAAAAAATTGTTGAGACCACCCGGAGCATTGTACGTCCAGCCGTTCGTGTGCACCGAAAAGTTTCGTCAACACGATCGTGAATCAAACGGTATAAATCTGGCCCAGATATCATCACTAGGGAGCACCTGATTAATAATCAAGGATGGCTGTATGAAGTCGAGTTGGTTGTTCTGCGATATTATTTCATTTGATAAGTGATGCACTATTGAATTTTGTTGATTGTTGATAGCTCCTTTTGCAACTTGAACAAACGTTATGCTTCAT
Organism: Leptopterna dolabrata; assembly: GCA_954871275.1. Taxonomy (NCBI): domain Eukaryota; kingdom Metazoa; phylum Arthropoda; class Insecta; order Hemiptera; family Miridae; genus Leptopterna; species Leptopterna dolabrata. The sequence continues at coordinate 5,165,041 of OX940983.1, forward strand.
GAATAGCAGCAAATAAATTAATGATTGAATGATTGAATCCCCCGCATTTTTATGAAATGTAATTCCCGCGCTGGCTCACTACTCGATTTAGGGCATCTATACAGGTAAACAATTCCACAACTGTTTACTATTTGTAAATTATTACACAACGGTTTATTATTGGGTAAATTATCACGCAACGGCAAATTATACACAACAGTTTATTATACAATCTACGCAGAAGGGTTATCTATACAGGTAAATAATAAACCGTTGTGTAATAATTGGCAGCGTTCTTGTTTTTTCATTCCACATCAACAATTTCCCTTCAGAACTTAATTCTTTGTGTTTCTTTTTGCCATTTTAGCCACTGTTTGTCATCGAATGAATTATTTTAGCAACATTTAACTCGTGATTTAGGCAGATACCTGGTAACATATGGGGTTAGGTACTAAGCTACGGAGGGTCTGCGATCTACATAATATGTATAGAATAGTAGGTACATATTATACTATATAGACGGGTTATCTATACAGAGAGCTGTGATCTGTAACAGAAGGGTGTTGTGTACAAAGTAATTAACCTTTGTTTGGGGATTTGCAGCGTTTTTCTGCGTCGACCCAGCTTGATTTCTGCCATGTAAGTATTCATAGGTAGGTAGTTTTGTATTTTATTGAATTTTTAGTCGTGTTCATTTATTTTCATGTTACCTACCAACCTACCTGAAAAGAAAGAAACAACGGATGAATCTCTATAAATATGTAATTATACCGACCTGAATTGATATATTTGTAAATTTTGATATTACTTGTTTGAATGAAGTACATTTTTTGGTACTGAATATACATTTTCCTTGCACCTGTTCATATAATACATTTCTTATGGTACTTCCTAGCGTTTTTTGGGAGTGCGAATGATGAGTGAAGGGCGGTTTGGGGGGGATTATAGACCCTTGTATACCTACCTTGAAAACTCTTCTTCTGAGAAAAATGAATGATTTTTAGTAAATTTCAGTTTCATTTTGAAGTCACTCCAATTGTACTTACATTCTAATTGCAATAGACAATAAAGTAAAATAAGTATTAAATTTTTTCTAGTTTTCTTTATGTTCAGGTACTTCCCCTAACAGTAGCTTCGAATAATAACAGATGCTAGGGTCAATGAACGCTGAATAATGATCGAAAACGAATATGCGGTCAGAGTACCGCTAGCGTGTTCTAATGTTACAGCCATCATAGCGTTTAACTTGGGGTGAGGGAAATAGAGATTGAAATATTCAGATCGGCGTAGCTCGAAAACTTTCAACAGAAAGGTATGGTTTGTTTTACGTTTTTAAATTGATCTCGAACTAAAAAATTTTTTGAGACCACCCGGAGTATTGTACGACCAGCCAAAACTCAAATTCGACCCTTTTTTCCAACTTTTGTCTAACTGAAAAGTGTCTCTCCATGTCCCAATTTATATAACGGCTTTCGGTTTTCGCCTCTTTTGTCGGTTATATCCATTTTAACCCATAAAAATCTAAATTTGTTTCACTTTCTCATTCAAATGAAATGAGTTATTGGTCCTTGAACCATTCTAAACCAATTTTATAGCAATTTTTTGTGATTTTAACAATTTTTACCAACTAGGTAATGCTTTGATTTTGACCCCCAAGAACTAAAATTAGACCTTCCACTTTTTCCCAGATGAATATTATTTTCTAACTACTGAAATAGCCTTTCTATAAAAATATATTTCACGTCGACTTGTGCTTTTATTGTCAGTATGTATAATTTATGAAATTTTTTGACCCACGAAAATTCAAGTTTGACACAAATTGCTATTCGAATCAATTTAGGAGCGCCTTTCTGAAACTTTGTTGATGCGATTTAATTCAATTTTTTTGGTATAGATATTTTCTATCAATTTCTCTTCTTTTTTTCTAGAGATGTCTAACAATTTTTTCGATTTTTGGCCCCAAAAACTCGACTTCAAAATTTTTTACTGAACTTTTATTTTATTGAAACTTTTCATGTCTCAATATTTGGTACCTATTTCGATTTTTGGTTTTACCACTTTTGTAGATTTGTATCCATTTTTGATCCCGCAAAAGCCTGAATTCGCCTCACTGTTTCATTCAAATCAAATGAGTAGGTACTTGAACCATTAAACTACTTTTGATGAGTTTCCAATAACTTATCGTGATTTCTTTGCCATAATTATATCAATCAATTTTTTCGATGTTTAATCCCAAAAAACTCGAATTCGACCCATTTGCACCAAGAATAAATTTCTCGGACACCGACATTTTGGATAAATAGTCTTTTTGTGTCAATTTTAATACATTCTTAGTTTTTTGCCACTTTTGTCGAAATGTATCAATTTTCGGCCCACTAAAACACAATTTGTCTCACTCTTTCATTCAAATCAAATGAGCGGTTAGGTGAATGTCTCCTGTGATAGCTCCACGCCGATTTTTCAAACATTCATACCGGATCATCCAGAAACCACACCAACCTATTGAGGAATTCATCGTAAGTAAAGACCAATCAACAGGTCATCGGCGTTTCCGTGATTTCCAGTTGCTTTCATTTTACGTCGACAACCAGTGGGTGATTTTAGATTTACTGTGGACAAATTTCGTTTCATTAACAGTCGACTCAAGTTTCCATTAACTCAATACACGAATCCACCAACATTTCGCACATTCATGTTCTTTAACGTCTTTCTCAACGCTACTTGCTCTTGCCCATTTTCGAGAGTTTATTTATTTTTTACCGTGAAAAGACCATTAGGCCGCGTTTCAGCAACCTCTTAGTGAAAAAGAGATGGGAAGAAGACAAATAATGCAATATATCCCCGAGGTCGAGGGGCTTACTCCAACCGGGTAAAATGGAGAGCGGTCCCATTAGCGGTGAACGAGAGCATTTAATAACCTCACCGCAACAGACCGCATAAATACATTAGGCGGAACCACCAAGAAATACTTTTTAACCATTACGAGTGTACAAGAACTGCTTCACACTTGAACAATATTTTGTTCTTAGTAATGTAAAATTTTGGATAAAATACACTGGAACCATCAGTGGCCTACAGAGGGGAAGGGCAGGTTTTGGGACAGCTATTGTTGATTTGATGCAATGATTTAGTTGGAGCAATCATTAATTTATTTGGAACAGTTGGGACAATGATTCAGGTCTCACACAGTCCCATAGAATTTGTTGTATTGAGTCCGGCTGCTTGCAATCAGAGCAACAGTAAGTGATCCCAGCTTCTGTAGCCATTGTTATGACATGATTTTCGTAGGATCGGAAGTGTTTTCTGGAGCCATGGATTTGTCATTTGTCTCAAGGCTATTAATGGTTTGGGTTGTTGGGTATCGTTGTGTATTGCTCCAATATTCATCAGGTGAGATTGATTGGTGGCGTTTATTTAACAGAATAGGAGAGGAATAGGACCATGAGCCTTCCTTCCTGTAGCATAAGCTGACAATCCTATGTCGTGAGAGTGAGAGGAGTGAGAGGGAAGAGAGAGCGGAGTGATAGGGGAGAGGGAGGGGAGAGAGAGAGAACTTGAACTTTTTTTAATAAAAATGTGTACAAAAATTAGAGTTATAGAGCCCTCTTTCACAGAATGCACAGAAAAAATAGTAATTCATACAAAATAAATCAGCTTGTCAGACACAGAAAAAATAGTAACAATAAAATTCAGTTAAAATAAATACATTAAAAATTAACTTAGGTATATCCTCATGTGCTTTGAGTTCTAATCATATTTCTCCCAGAGACAGAGAGAGAGGGGAGAGAGAGAGTGTGAGGGGGTGAGAGAGGGGAGATTTTTTAAAAGGTAGTTTTGGCGTTATACTAAATGGATAATCAAATGTGGCTGTTACATTTCAAAAGACAATGAAATGCTGTAGGCATCCGAAAATTTTTTTTAAAGCAAAATTCCAAAAAATGGAGCTCAGGCAATGGGTCCGAAATTTTCAAAACATGAATTTTTGAAATTTTTTTTTTACAGGCAAATCCGTTTCAGAGCATCCTGAATTCATCCCTAGATTTTAACAAAAATTTATTTGTTTATATAATATCTTAATTTATTTTTGTGTCACTCCAGACGATATCTGACCTTGGGTAAGTACTTACATGATAAAAATTCCAAATTTCGCCAAAATGCTCGTTTTGCCAAATAAAAGGATGATTTTGAAGGTGAGCAGTTTTGAAAAATTCTAAGGGGATCAAATTCCAGTTTTTACGGTTCAAAAATCTGTAAAAACAGCTAAAATTGCGAGCATGATATAAAATCACCGTTTTTTTTTTCAAAGTTAGGGTAGTGTGACAGAAATTTTCGCTTGAAATGGGGGGGGGGGGCATACGGAACCACACCCAACCTGTCTTTCATATTTGCGACCTGTTTCTCTGCAATGATTTCCGAATGTCCCAAGTCTACCACAATCTGGTACCCAAACCCCTCCTCTTGCTCCTGAGCCCTCACCTCGGCCCTTGAGAGGATCACCCAAAGTGAAGATCGCTGTTGAATCGATCCATCGAATTGTGTTACCCGCCCAGACGTGGTAAAGGGCTCAAACACATGACTCAGGCCTCCTCCTATTACCTCGAACGCCCATAGGGGAAGCCAGGGTGTCCATAAAGAAAGGGGAAATAGGTGTCGAAACGACGTGGAAAAAGGGCCGGTTGGATAGCGATGATTGAGTGATGGGAGGGGGGGGGGGGAGGGGATCGGGCAAAACACGATTAAATTTAAGGGCACCTTCGATCGTCGAACCACCCCTGAGGTTAATGAAAGCTCATTCGCCGTATTAAACGCTAAACGCGAATAGTTTACATCCGGGGCGCCCCCTCTGTAGTCGAACGATCGTAAAATCTGCTCAAGTTAATACCCAAAACGACCTCTCGGTGATGAGGATGAAGTTAGGGGGGCTGCGAAACCCCTTCTTCCGCACACAACAGTTTCAATACCATCAGTTTGCAGGCCTGCTCTGAGAACGCTATGACGTCACGAACAACTTTTACGAAAACTTCACTTGCTTTATACTTACTTCCTATAATTATATACTTTCTATACCTATATAGAATACTACACTATCTTAGTATTCTCCTCCTATTCTCACTATGAATTCTATGCTTCCGTCATTATTTCGGCTCTTTCCGCCATTGAAGAATAAACGCATCTTATGATTTATTCAGTTAATTTTGTTTTATTATTTTCAATACTGAGCCATTGGAAACGAGCATGAAAAAAAAATTCTAACCCCCCTCAAAATTTGATGGTTTACGTATCAAGGTATGTAGAATCCGAAAATGCAATAAAAAAATTTCTGTCTGTCTGTGTACGGGCCACTTTTCTTAGTTACCATGAAACAAAATTGATGAAATTCGGGTTATAGGTTCCGTTTGGGGTCTAGTTGGTCCTCGACGTTGCTGACAGTCATCTCTAAGGGGTTCAAAATAGGGGTTGGAATTTTCAGAACGCCGTAGCTCGAAAACTTTCGATAGAAGGGTATGGTTTTTTTTACGTTATTAAATTTGTCTTGAGCTAAACAATTTTTTGAGACCACCCGGAACATTGTACGTCCAGCCGTTCGTGTGCACCAAAAAGCTTCGTCAACACGATCGTGAATCAAACGGTATAAATCCGGCCCGGATATCATCACTAGGGAGCACCTTACTATAATCAAGGATGGCTGTGAAGTCGAGTTGGTTGTTCAGCGATATTATTTCATTTGATAAGTGATGGACTATTGGATTTTGTTGGTAGGTACTTCTGAAACTTGAACAAACTTTGAAGTATATTGATGGGTAAATTATTACACGATGGTAAATTATTACAAAACGGCAAATTATTACACAACGGTAAATTATTACATAACGGTAAATTATTACACAACGGTAAATTATTACAGAACGGTAAATTATTACACAACAGTTCATCTACGAAGAAGGGGCTGGATTTTGTTGATCGGTACTTTTGCAGCTTGACCAACCGTTGAAGTATTATTGATGGGCAAGTTATTACACAACGGTTCATTATACTTGACCACGAGGGTAGGTACTGACCACAAAAACAGTGATCTACGCAGACGGGGCATCTATTTCACTCCACATCAACAATTTTCCTTCAGAACTTCATTATTTGCGTTTCTTTTTGCCGTTTTAGTTACTGCTTGTCATCGATGGAATTATTTTAGCAACATTTAACTCGTGATTTAGGTAGGTACCTAGTAACGAGTACGGGGTTAGGTACTAACCTACGGAGGGTCTGCGATCTACATAATATGTATAGACTAGTACATATAATATAGACGGGTTATCTATACAGAGAGCTGTGATCTGTAACAGAAGGGTATTCTGTACAAAATAATAAACCGTTGTGCAGGGATTCGCAGCGTTTTATCTTGTAGGTAGTTATTTATAATAATAATAATAAATCTTTATTGTGCATGATGCTTTACAGTCTATGTGAAACACACATGAATTTCATGAAAATAGATAGGTAGGTACGTCAATAATTAAAAAGGCAGCTTTGCACACAAATAAAAGTAATTTTAAATGTAGTTAATTCTAATTTTTTTAATAATATTTAATTTTTTTTGAATCTATACATGTTCGATCGCTCCTTTTACATTGAATAGCCGATTTTTTTAAATATTGATAATATATATTTATTTAATATCAATAACATAACAACTGAGCATTCATGTTCACCAAGTTTATTTGCTTTCCTGCAACAGGTATTTCAACATTTAGTAGAGTTAACAGCTCAATGCAGATGCTCTAGAAGAGAGCACCCGCACTACACTGTGTCACATGACGTTACTAGATCCAAAGGGTTTTGCCCTATCAAGTCGCGGGCCACGTTGCTATTGCCTGGGAGACGAAGAACTTCGGGGTTTGTATGACCATGATTGTTCGCTTGCTGCGTGATCACTGACAGTCTCCATAGGTCACGATGGAGGTCTTCATAGCGCACATACCTCGAGGCATTTACGATGTCCTCTATTTTGGAAAGTTCGTATAATCTTGATGTTCCAGAGCTGAGTACCGTATGCCCACTATATTTTTAGCAGTAGCTTGTGTATGGAAAGCTCAGAATGCCTACCGAGTAACCAGTACAATTTTGTAAACTTGATCTTCAATTATTCTTCTTTTTTGACTTCCATGTTTCTATTAGGTAGGTATATATATAGTGTCGTGAGTCCCTCCCGGGAACACTCCACTAGCAACCTTAAAGCTCTCACCAATATCCTTATGTAAAACTTACTTTCCGCTAATAAACATCTGAGTGGGGAGACAGGCAACAGAATCCAGGGGACACAACCTGGAGCCCCACTACCAACTCCCAACAGGGAGTTGGAGGGAGAGGCCTCCAAGTCCTATATAACCCTGGATCCTGGAGCTTTAGCTTCATTCGACACTTCCTCTAACCAGCTCTCTCTTCTCTCTCTCTTACCTTCCTCCTCTCAGATGATCGGTGGATTACCGCCGCCTGAGAATTTACCTCCTACCTTTTCCTCTTGTCTAGATGATCGGTGGACTACCGCCGCCTAGACAAGCACCTCTCCTCACCTAGATGATCGGTGGATTACCGCCGCCTAGGTAAATTCCCTCACTCACCTTTACCTCCTCACAGAGGCGTAGATGATCGGTGGAGTACCGCCGCCTGCGTCTCTCCTTACCTCTCACCACGCCACCGTGATGATAAATTTAAATTCATCACAGTGGTGAACCCGACGTTCATCCAACCTTCTACCTTCTACCCTCTTACCGCCCCATGTGTCGCCCCCAGTCTAGTTCAGTTCGGTGTCCCCAATTTTAAATTCAAACTCAGCTTCAACAGTCAGTGTAAATTCGCAATTTTGGCCCACCCTCACCGCTCAACTCCAGCTCTCAACTATCCGCCACACGCACATCCGCTCCCGCCGATTGCGAATTTCAAATTCAAAACTAACACATTTTGAATTTTAGTTACAGCCATGGACCCAAACTCACCGACGCCGCCGCTCCTCCGGCCATCCCTACTGCAGCCGCCGACCGCTGCGACACCTGACGCAGCCGACAACCCCTTCACCAGCCTCTCGCCACCCGGCTCCTCCGCATCCGCCGCCGCCGCTGCCGCCGCCGCTGCGGCCGCTGCACACGCCGCTGCCGACGTCACGACGGCCTCGGCGTCATTCCCGCTGTCGCTGCCCCCCTTCTACACACACGACCCCGCGCTGTGGTTCTTCCAGGTCGATGCTGCGTTTTCTGCCGCCAACATCCGCAGCCAGCGAACCCGTTACTCCCGCATCATATCACTACTTCCGTATGAGATCCTCCTACAGACGTCCGACATCTCTCCCGACGCCACGGCCGCATACGACGACCTCCGCAACCGCCTCGTCACGTTATACCAACCTTCAAAGATCGCACGTGTCGCAGCGCTCTCCCAACCACAGCACCTCGGCGATCTGAAGCCCTCCCACCTCTACCGCCGTCTGCGTCATCAGCTGCAAGACGTGATGACGGCCGACATTCTGGCTGCGGGCCCTACCCCACCCCATGCAGATGGCACTCGCCAGCTACCTCGACGGCCCAGACGAACCACTTCTACGTCTCGCCGATACGGTCCACGACCTCACCGCAGCCGCCGGCGTCACGGAAGTCGCCACGCCCCGCACCCCCACCCCACGCCGGGACCGGACGCCGTCACAGGAGAGCCGCCGACCCCCCTCCCTCCACCGGCGCCGCTCCCTCTCCACCGAGCGCCGGCCGACCCCCTCCAGCGACCACCGACGCCAGCGCTCGCCCGAACGCCACAACACTTCCCCCCCTCAGCAACGAAGGGGAAGGTCTCCAGCCGCAGCAACCCCCTCCACCTCCGCGCGCCCCACCAGGACCGCCTACCTCCCAGCGGACCCCCCCCACCGATGTTTCTATCATGTCAACTTCGGTGGGGAGGCCCGAAAATGCCAGCCCCCCTGCTCCTACACCTCCAAGCAGGGAAACGCGGCCGCCCGCCGGTAAATCCGGCGGGCCCCCCTCCTCGCCAACACGGGGGGGACCACAATCAACCCCTCCCCGCCCGCATTCACACCACCACCACGACGCCTCGTTACCCCTCCTACGCCGCCGCCACGGCTGCCAACCTCCCGGCCGCGCCTGCCAGCGCCACCAAAACCCTCACCCCACCATCAACCGTTCCCCCACCTCGGAACGGCCCCTCCACGCCCGCCTCCAGGGCAGCCACCCTTCCGGCCGCCACTCACGCCGCCGCTACCGTTCCCCCACCCCGGAACGGCCCCTCCACGCCCGCCTCCAGGGCAGCCACCCCTCCGGCCGCCACTCACGCCGCCGCTGCCGTTCCCCCACCCCGGAACGACCCCTCCACGCCCGCCTCCAGGGCAGCCACCCTTCCGGCCGCCACTCACGCCGCCGCTCCCGTTCCCCCTCCCCGGAACGGCACCTCCCCACCCGCCACCAAGAGGACCAGCCCCCCAGCCGACGCTACCGTTCCCCCTCTCCGGAACGGCAAAGTACCGCCCCGCGTCTCCTTCGCAGGGGACCAACCACCACCAACACATCCGCCCACCGCCTCCGCCATTTTACCGCACTCCACCCCAGCTCACCAGCGCCTCTTCTTAAAGTGCACGAAGACGAATGTCCCGTTCCTCGTCGACACAGGGGCGGCGCTCTCCATTTTTCCGAACAACATTCTCCGGCGACAGGCGCGTTGTTACCGGCAACTCCTCTACGCCGCCAACGGTACCACCATCCCCTCGTACGGGACGTACCGCTCATCCATCCACATGAGCGGACTCGCGTACGAGTGGGAATTTACCGTGGCGGACGTGGAGAAAGCAATCCTGGGGGCCGACTTCCTCGCTCATTTCGGCCTCCAGGTTGACGTCCGTAACGCGCGCCTGCTCGACCCCTCCACCCAGAAGCCAATCCCCGGATTCATCCACACGGTCGATCGCCCCCCAACCCAATTCGAAAACCTCCTCCTCCAGTACAAACCCCAGCGCCGCCCCTCAGCACATATCTCCCAAACTCAACACTACATTGAGACCTCTGGTCCCCCAATCTCAGCCAAAGCCCGCCGCCTCCACCCCCTCCAACTGTCCCAAGCCCGGAGGCATTTTGACAATCTCATTAAGGATGGCATTATCCGCCCCTCCAAATCCCCGTGGGCTTCACCGTTACATATTGTACAGAAGCCCAACGGGGATATCCGCCCCTGCGGCGATTACCGCCGCCTGAACGCTAAGACCACTCCGGACCTCTACAACGTCCCCCATCTCCGAGACTTCTCTTCACACCTCCACAACACGACCATATTTTCAACCCTAGACATCTCCAGAGCCTTCCACCACATTCATATATACCCTCCCGACGTACCCAAAACCGCCATCATAACACCTTTCGGCCTTTTTGAATACATAAAAATGGGCTTCGGCCTCCGGAACGCTGCCCAGACGTGGCAGCGTTATATGGATAATATTCTGCGGGGACTACCTTTCGTGTTCTGTTTCCTGTACGACGTATTGATCGCCTCCCGGGACCCGAAAGAGCATCTAGCGCACCTCAAACAAGTCCTCGACATCTTCGCCGCCGAGGGCCTCACCATCAACTCTCAAAAATGCGTTCTCGCCCAGCCCTCTGTCCGCTGCCTCGGCCATCAAGTCTCGTCCGACGGGATCAAGCCTCTCCCGGACAAAGTGCACGCCCTCACCGATTTCCCACAACCCCGCACTGTCTCAGAACTTCGCCGTTTCCTGGGTATGTTGAACTTTTATCGTAGACACATTAAACACGCGGCACAACACCAACAACCACTCATACACGCTATCCCACAACCAGCCAAAAAAAACGATAACCGCCCCATTTCCTGGACCCCGCCCTCACAACCGCCTTTCAAAATTGCAAAAAGGACCTAGTAGACGCCGCTCTATTGGCCCATCCCGATCCCCATGCTCCTCTCTCCATCACCACCGATGCGTCTGACTGGGCCATCGGGGCAGTACTCCACCAACACACCGGCGCCACCCCCCAACCCCTAGGTTTCTTCTCAAAAACTCTGTCCCCAACGCAAAAAAATTACTCCACCTTTGACAGAGAACTCCTCGCCATCCACGAAGCCATCAAACACTTCCGTGACTTCGTGGAGGGCAGGCAGTTCTCTGTCATCACTGATCATAAGCCCCTCACCCATGCACTCCTCCAAAACCGTAAATCCGCCTCCCCCCGTCGCCTCCGGCAACTCGAATTTATCGGACAATTTACGTCCGATATTCGTTATTTGCCGGGGGCCGACAACTGCGTAGCAGACGCCCTCTCCCGCCCCACCCCCGCGCCGGTGGCGGAGTTACTGCCTTTCCCTACCCCACAAACCCTCAAAACTCACCAAACTCCAACTTCCGACCCCGCACTCTCCAACCTCATCTCCGCCTCCAAATTGGAACAACTGCCTCCCCTCGATCTCTGGTGCGACGTAACGGCCGATTCACCGCGCCCTTACGTACCGCCGGAGCTGAGGCGGCAGTTGTTCCTCCATTACCACTCCCTCCATCATCCCGGCATTCGGGCGAGCCGGGATCTGATCAAGACGCGGTACTTCTGGCCCCACATGAACACAGATATCCGTACCTGGGTTCTGGGGTGCCAGAAGTGCCAGCACTTTAAGGTCTCGGCTCACCCCCATGTACCTCCTCAACCCATTCCCGACTCCCTCCCGTGGGAACATGTCCACCTGGATCTGGTCGGCCCTCTTCCCCCCTCCGAGGGGAAGAGGTACTGCCTCACCATGATCGACCGTGCAACCAATTGGGTTGAGTGTATCCCACTCGCCCACATTACCGCGGACGCCGTCGCCACGGCCTTCCTCAATCAATGGATCAGCCGCTACGGCTGTCCGCGGACACTCACGGTCGATCAGGGGAGGCAGTTTGAATCAGCCCACTTTGCCGACCTGCTCCGTTCCCTCGGGATTCAAAAAATCCGCACCACTCCTTATCACCCCCAATCCAACGGGAAAATAGAGCGGTGGCACTCGGTCCTCAAGCAAGCCATCTCCACATCAGCCACATCTCCCTCATGGACCAAAACCCTCTCCTACGTATTACTTAGCCTCCGCACTTCCGCCCGTCCTTCAGACAACACAAGTCCCGCACAACACGCTTTCCGAGACCCTATTCGTTTACCGGCCGACATTTTCCCTCCACACAACACCCCGTCCATTAACAGGGAACCGCTACACACCTCAACACCGACAAACGACACCACTTACCCCAAACGCTTTTACACTTCCACGCACATGTACTTGAAAGAGCCCGGCATGCATAAAACCTTTCAGCCCCTTATGCCGGGCCCTTTCAAGTCATCCGCACAACACCGACCACCGCGACCCTGCTAATGGACGGGAAACCCCACACCGTACCTTTCGCCCGCTGCAAACCCGCCCCTGTTCTCCCTCAACCAACATCAGCCATCAGTCTCCCGCCGTCTGTTAGCCATGCACCATCTCTCTCCACCTCAACAGTCTCCCCCGTCGCCGTTTCCGGATTTCGATTCGGATCCGGAAATGGCGGCCATACTCCGGGACGTTTACGTCCCGGACCCGCTCTCCCCCCTACACCCTTCGCCCGGGCCGACATCATCGCTTCCGTTTTTCCCGCCAAGGATCTCCGGGTTACCTCCCCGGCCCCGGCGGTGGAAGTACCCCCAGTGGCGTATACTGCGCGAATTTCGCGCAGCACAAGCCACCGGGGTACACCCTCCCTACACCCCCATCGACCCTCTCATGGCCCCGCTCCTCCACGACTTTCGCCTCGCCCAACTCATGCCAGCCCCACCGCCCCTTCCAAACATCAATCCCCCCGTCTTCAACAAACCCCCGCCCCCCGAATTTCAACCCCCTCTTGCTGCCCCCCCATTTTCAATTTTCGACCCCCCAATTTCAAATTCTCCCCCACCAACACACCAACCCACCAAACCCACAACACCCCCTTCCCCCCCAACACCGCCGGGGATATCCCCCATAGATTCCGCCGGGACAAAACGGCCCGGGCGGCGAAACAGACGGAGGGAGCGTCCCTGCATTCCCCGCGTCCCGGCGGCCAAGTCCTCCGCCCCGCTCTGAGCAATCACGGCGGGGCCTTGAGATTTCGGGACAGTGCTTGTGTTTTATTAACCCACACGCACTGTACCGAACCTCACAGCCCCGCCGTGGCCGCCTCATCGCAGCGGACACCACCCAAACCCACCCACACACTTCAATCACACACTTCACTCCACCCACACACTCACTACAATTCACCACACACTATCCACACCCAGGGAACGGCGGATTTCAACACCCCGCTCCAATCTGTCAGCCCCACCCAAATTTGTAAATACCGACCTTGTAAATACCAATCTTGTAAATACCAACCTTGTAAATACCAACCTTGTAAATACCAACATTGTATATAACAACCCTGTACATATTAGTCTACTATCTCACCATCATCATTGTACTCATGATCTTATAACAACCCTGTACATATTAGTCTACTATCTCACCATCACCATTGTAATCATAACAACCCTGTACATATTAGTCTACTATCTCACCATCATCATTGTAATCATGTCAACTCACTTCATTGTCAATATCATGCACCTACACCTATACTTATCTTACTTCTTACTTGTACTATCTTACTTCTTACTTCTTACTACTTACTATGTTACTCCTATGTCACTTCTACTTACCTCTTACTAACTAACTATCCTATATGTCAATCCTAGAATTAAGTCACGACCTGTCACGTTTCTGCCTTCAGCACACCAATTGTTTGCATCAGCCTTCAGCTTCTGTCACCTTGCGCCTTCAGCTCCCCTTTTGTTTTCCGCAGCCCTCAGCCCCTGTCACCTTGCGCCTTCAGCTTTCCCAAACATTGGTTCGAACTGGGGGGACCTCTGTCGTGAGTCCCTCCCGGGAACACTCCACTAGCAACCTTAAAGCTCTCACCAATATCCTTATGTAAAACTTACTTTCCGCTAATAAACATCTGAGTGGGGAGACAGGCAACAGAATCCAGGGGACACAACCTGGAGCCCCACTACCAACTCCCAACAGGGAGTTGGAGGGAGAGGCCTCCAAGTCCTATATAACCCTGGATCCTGGAGCTTTACCTTCATTCGACACTTCCTCTAACCAGCTCTCTCTTCTCTCTCTCTTACCTTCCTCCTCTCAGATGATCGGTGGATTACCGCCGCCTGAGAATTTACCTCCTACCTTTTCCTCTTGTCTAGATGATCGGTGGACTACCGCCGCCTAGACAAGCACCTCTCCTCACCTAGATGATCGGTGGATTACCGCCGCCTAGGTAAATTCCCTCACTCACCTTTACCTCCTCACAGAGGCGTAGATGATCGGTGGAGTACCGCCGCCTGCGTCTCTCCTTACCTCTCACCACGCCACCGTGATGATAAATTTAAATTCATCACATATAGGAATGTAAGTAGTACGGTATGGTGATACCGCCAAAAATAGATGTTCGAGAAAACCGTGGAATCTTGTTCAGAAGCGCTCAAACGAATTTCCAGACGGTTTTCCGCTTGATGTCGCTCCGTATGTATGTATGTACGTATGATATTGGAAGTTCAAATGGTCGAAACTTCCTCAAAATACGGTATTTTTCAGATTTTCTTGTTCTGTTTTTTTCAGCTCGTTTTGACTATTAATTTGAGATGAGAACGAGCTTTCTAGGTGGAAAAATAAGGGGTTATAACGGGTTTTCTAATTTTTCGGTTTTCAACGATAACTGCCGTAAAAGTTGACCAAAATTGGTGCGGTTGATGCCAAAATGTCCGATTGGATGTCTAGATCATGCCTATCGATTTTGAGCACGATCGCATTCAATTTTGCTAATCGAAACCTTTTTCCCCCCTGATGCATCCAAGCAGGTAGGTATGTACAAATAGGAGCAAAACAGAAAACTCTTTCCTGACATGAACCCTATCAATTTTCCTTGGAAGTCACTGTCATAATAGTGACATTTCATCTGAGCAAGTAGGTTTAGGTGCACCAGTGTTTAAAATTTCCGGTCTTCATATCCCCGTTTGGGATAAATGTTCGTTCTCGTACGAACTAAATCATTCGCGGAGAAATCGTGGAAACCCATATCAAAGAAAAACGGAGTTATTGAAAAAATAGTATATTTCCACTAATACACGAAAAAACGCGAAAAACAGGTTTCGGTGATCAAACCATTGTCAGTAACAAACAAACTATTCACAGAACAACCAACTCGACTTCATACTCCGCGAATATAATCAGGTGGCCCCTAGCAATGATTTTATCTCCGGCTAATTTCCTATTGTCGGGGCGTCCCTGGTAACGAGATTTGATTTGAATGTATACAATTTCATTCACACTGGAGTCGAAAATGCCTGTCGGTGCAAACTTCGGGGCCTTACTGTGAACGAACGGAGCGACGTAAAATGCTCCGGGTGGTCTTAAAAAACTCGTAAGTTCAAGAACTATTTAAAACCGTAAAAATATTCACCTAAAAAAAAGGTATAGGCGTTTTGAAAATTTCAACCCCTATTTTGAACCCCTTAGAGATGACTGACAGTAACGTCGAGCTTCGAGGACCAACTAGACTCCGAACGGAACCTATAACCCGAATTTCATCAATTTTTTTTCATGGTAACTAAGAAAAGTGGCCCGTACGGCGTACGGCGGACAGACAGAAATATTTTTATTGCAGTTTTGGATTCTACATACCTTGAAACGTAAACCATCAAATTTTGAGGGGGGTTAAGCATTTTTTTTTTTCATGCTCGATTCCAACGGTTCATTATTGAAAATAATAAACCAAAATGGGGTTTTTTGGTGTTTTAGTAACACGAGCTAGTGACGTATCGTTTACCATGTTTTTTAGGTTGAGAAGACCGAATAAGACGTCGATTTTGACCAAAGAGTGGAAAACTGAGGTTCTAACGAAGTTTCAGCCTCAAATTTACATTAAATCTTGGTCTAAAATCGTCGTTCTTCCGCAAACAGTTTGGGTCCCCATTTTGGAACACATTTCTGTCCTAGCTGTGCTCCCAAGCTCGGCAGCCCGACGGAATACGCCCAAGGGTGTTATGGGGGAAAAATGGGTGTAAAGATAGGGGTTTTCTAAGTTTTTTTTAAAGGTTTTAGTGAACGTAAGCTTGTGAGGTATCATTTTCCATGTTTTTTCGGACGAGAAGACAGAATATCATTTCTTCTTTTGGCCTTCACCCATAATCACTTATTTTTGTTATATTGTATTAATTGTATTATACTTGCCAATCTGTGGTTGAAGAAATAAAATATCTTCAATTCAATTCGGTAACAGTAAAACGTATGAACCAGTAGAAAGAAAAAAATGAGAGTAAGGCTACATTCGCTATTCAAAGGCTCAGAAAGGGCATACGTATCACATTTGAGCGCGTTTCAAAACCGTTGGTAACATATGAATTCAGTCCTAGAAATGTACTAGTAGACCCTCGAAAACTAAAATGAATTAATAAAACAGGTTGCAGAAATGTGTGCGAATTTCACGGAACGAAAAAGGACAACGGAGGAGATTGAATAGCAGCGGTTCAAGTCAAACGGGAGCAAAGCCTTCTAGGGAAGAGCCAGAAAAACTTAGCGACAAATAACAGGAAATAAGACAACGCTGTCAAGGGCTGGATCTTTAAAATAAACATGTGAAGAACAATAATATTCTAATCGCCAGTCCGTATAAATCGCATATTATTGGACCACGATGGACACGTTGCTAAATGAAACACTAGGTATTGGATGCAGAAAAATTTCTGTTTATATCGAGGATGAAAAATTCGCCTCACGTAAGGGCAGTTAGGTCTCCGTCTCTCATGATTTGCGACAGGGCCACCCTCATTGGACTAATAGTTCGTTTTGGCGAACGAAACGGAAAGAAAACGGTATCTCCACGTGTCCGATACAGTTGCACGTATATGGTACCTACCTAAAAACGAAGTTTTACACAGGTACACGTAGAACTATGTACCTACAGCTAGGTAGGTTGATGTTCATGTGATGAGCAATTTAATATTTACTCTGTCTCCAAGATTATTAGATTAGTTAAGTACTATCTGAATTACCTGTGCGTTGCACAGGGTAGTCGGTTTTAATTTGGATACTGAATAACATCCACAAACCTCCTAATGGGACAGAATGGACTAAAGTTAACTACCTATTTTTTCATGAGAATAAGTCGAACATTATCCAGACGATGTCGACGGGTTTTGGTCCACGTTCTTTTTGCTTCCGAGTCTGCGAAGCAGCGGAAGCCTTGTGTTCACTTTCGTGAGCCAAAAAATTTTTGTCTTCAGAAATCAAAATTTCCACTTGCATTTTGCGTTTCAAAGCCTACTGAACAAATTTGGTTCCGTGTCTGTCGGTCTGTGAGTCTGTGAGTCTGTGAATCTGTGAGTCTGTGAGTCTGTGATAACTTCCACGATTTTGAATTGATTCAGCTCAAATTTTGAGGGATGGTGCGGATAAGGCCCCTTGAGGTCCCATACAAATTTCAACATGATTGATCCAGCGGTACGCCCTGCGCATGCGCTAACGTTAAATTCAACAAACACGCATAACTTTCACAATTTTGATTCAATTTCGCTCAAATTTTCAAGGGTTGTTTGGACAAGGCCTAGTGAGTTCCAGTATGAATTTCAGCATGATCGGACCCTCGGTGCGCTCTGCGCATGCGCTGGCGTGAAATAGATTCAATTTCCTTGTTACAGCCGTAGTAACCAAAGATTTCACCCAATTTCAATGTAATTCTCAGGGATTAAGCGGGTAGGGCCCATTGAGGTCCCATATAAATTTCAACATGATAGAGCCAGCGGTTCGCCCTGCGCATGCGCTCTGTCTGTCTGTCTGTCCTTCTATGTACGGCCAAACGGCTCGACGGATATCGACCAAATTTGGCACGAATATCCAGTAGGCTCCCACGTTGTGCAACGTCGCATTTTTAATTCCCTGACCATAGCGGAACTATGGTCGACCATGGTCAACTCCTGAATGGCTTGATGGATATCGACCAAATTTGGCACGAATATCCAGTAGGCTCCCAAGTTGTGCAACGTCGCATTTTTAATTCCCTGACCATAGCGGAACTATGGTCGACCATGGTCAACTTCGTTAATTGAAATGGTAACCCCTATTTTTTATCGCGTATTCGTAATCTACGTGAAATTCTATCTACGATCGACCCTTCGGACTACCCCCGCGGTCGACCATAGCGCATCCATGGGCCCCTCCATGGTCGAATCCCGAATTGCTCAACGGATATCGACCAAATTTGGCACGAATATCCAGTAGGCTCCCAAGTTGTGCAACGTCGCATTTTTAATTCCCTGACCATAGCGGAACTATGGTCGACCATGGTCAACTTCGTTAATTGAAATGGTAACCCCTATTTTTTATCGCGTATTCGTAATCTACGTGAAATTCTATCTACGATCGACCCATCGGACTACCCCCGCGGTCGACCTTAGCGCATCCATGGGCCCCTCCATGGTCAACTCCTGAATGGCTTGACGGATATCGACCAAATTTGGCACGAGTATCCAGTAGGCTCCCAAGTTGTGCAACGTCGCATTTTTAATTCCCTGACCATAGCGGAACTATGGTCGACCATGGTCAACTTCGTTAATTGAAATGGTAACCCCTATTTTTTATCGCGTATTCGTAATCTACGTGAAATTCTATCTACGATCGACCCATCGGACTACCCCCGCGGTCGACCATAGCGCATCCATGGGCCCCTCCATGGTCAACTCCTGAATGGCTTGACGGATATCGACCAAATTTGGCACGAGTATCCAGTAGGCTCCCAAGTTGTGCAACGTCGCATTTTTAATTCCCTGACCATAGCGGAACTATGGTCGACCATGGTCAACTTCGTTAATTGAAATGGTAACCCCTATTTTTTATCGCGTATTCGTAATCTACGTGAAATTCTATCTACGATCGACCCATCGGACTACCCCCGCGGTCGACCTTAGCGCATCCATGGGCCCCTCCATGGTCGAATCCCGAATTGCACAACGGATATCGACCAAATTTGGCACCAATATCCGGTAGCCTCCCAAGTTGAACGTAGGCGCATTTTTAATTCCCTGACCATAGCGGAAATATGGTCGACCATGGTCAACTCCTGAACGGCTTGACGGATTTTGATAAAATTGGGCACAAATACCCGGTAGGGTATGGGATTTTTCCGTCGTTTGTTGGTTCCACGATACTGCGTACAGCGAATCTCGGATAGCGAGCGAAGCGAGCGGTCAGGCTAGTTATGTATAATGGACGTAATGTATTATTGGTGTCATGTTATGTATAATATGTATATTTCATGTAATGTTATGTAATGTTATGTTATGTAATGTAATGTTATGTAATATGTATATTTAACGTTATGTAATGTTATGTTATGTAATGTTATGTTATGTAATATGTATATTTAACGTTATGTAATGTTATGTAATGTAATGTAATGTAATGTAATGTTATGTTATTTTGCTTCCGAGTCTGTTCTATTTTATAATGGGTCACTCTGATTGTGACGAGGAAGCTCCTGTGCCATCACCTTGGCAGTGTATTTTACACTAAATCGCAGTTACTTACCTAACTAACGAACATCAAAATCTCTGCGACCGTACATACCTCATCAGTCTCCAAATTGCATTAGACGCTGTTCAAAAAACCATTTGGTATACTGCTCACTACAATGCACTTTATATTTACTTCTACTTTTCCATGATCCGCTCTAATCGATTTCCAGAAGTATGCTGACGCAAGCATGAACCGTCCGGAACATTCTCGAACATTCCGGAACAGGAAGTCCCTTCGATGGGTGCACTCTTTTGACGCCCTATATCTCCGAACCCACTTATTACCTCCATTTATTATATATAAGAGGTACTGATAGTTCATTTCCATCCAAGGAGGTAGTAGCTACCGAAATCAGGAGAATCGAGGCTCTGGTGGCCCGTAGGCAGTGACGGGAAAAAATTAGCTATAGCTAACGGGTAAAAGCTACAGCTAAATTAGCTGAAATTTAGCTTAACTAACAGCTAAATTTTTAGCTATTACCTTCTGAGGGACAGTTTTATAGCTTTAGCTATAAAAAAATGTCCCAACACCGCTTGTAGGTACACGTAGATTGGTATAGGGATGTATAAAAAGTATCGATACTTCAAAATATCGATACTTTTAAGAAAAAGTATCGATACTTTTTGATACTTTAATTTTTACAATGTATCGGGATACTTTTTCTTTTTTCGCGGTATCGACACCGTTACTTTTTTCAAGGATCTTTTCTTACTTCCAAGTTTCACAGAAGACTACAAAGCCTGATCGTTACCATGCCTGAAGTCCCACTATTTGTCAACAACCTTGACATAAAAATGGAGATGATCACTCATTCAACTGATACTGTCCGGCATCTAGTAGGACTGGAAACGTGAAACAACTCAACTGATACTGTGCACTTATGTCAGGCATAGAATTATTCTATGGTGGAACTGGAACACTGGAAGGGGAAGGCGCAAAACAACACAATCCATGAGGCCGGAACTTTTCTAATTTTGAGTTTGTAAAAAGTATCGATACTTGAATGTATCGATACTTTTTGAAAGTATCGGCCTGATCTTTTCGATACTTTTTAGAAATATCGATACGATATGTATCGATACATTTCGAAGTATCATACATCCCTAGATTGGTAATTTGTGCTTCCAATATTGTTCGTTTGAAAGAGGGAAGAAGAAGAAAAAACACTGAGTAGTTATGTAAAAGAGCGGAAAAATATAAAGTTTGTTCTAGCCCTCCGGAAGGAACATCGGTATCACATACCGATGTTCCTTCTAATATCATTACTCAACAACTTTCATTTTTTTCTGTCAATCAAACATTTTTCATGTTGTCTACGAGTACCTACCATGCAATTTATGAGCATCCAAGTGTTTTTGCTTTCACGAGGAAGGTTTTTTATGTTTTGTTATAGTTAGCGATGGCATCAAACTTTCCTGTTTCCTCTCGTACAAAACGCCTTGTAACTCTCGCACTGATGAAGAACCCTCTCTTGGAAGACTCTGATTCAGAATTCAAACATGAAAATAGTATTTTTCTACCATTTGATATTATTTTAATTTTGTACTCTTTACCTAGTCCAACAGGCTTTTTTTTTGTTATCAGAATAAGACTGACAACGAAACATTATGACTGAGTATAGGTAGGTACGTAGGAAGTGTGTGTCATTTTTATTCGGTACCTACTTTTGATCTCATTGAGTCCTTCCTATAAGTATGGTTACCAATGTACAAGAATTATTGTACATACGAGTAAATATAAGTACCTACTTATCTGAATAAACGTTTATTGCATTGAATAACGTTCCTGAATAATCCCTATACGTTCCCGAATCCTAAATAAAATGTTAGAGTTGTTAAAAGTTGCAAATATTTATGAAAAATACAGACTTTCTGAAATAGCGGTATCACATACCGACGTTCCCACTAACCGTCAAAAAAAAGATGTTCCTTCCGAAGGGCTAGAAGCTGTCTAGAAGTCTGTAACTCATCCTCAATGGTCTGTAGTGCGCAGTAACGCAAAGGTCTGAGCTACTGAGTTCAAAAGTTAATTATTGTCTGTCTAGATTACCTTATGTGTTCTGTAGACAACCCTTGTGCACTTATGTAGACCTAGGAATGGTTGGTCGTAAAGTTCGATAGGACGAACTGGAATATTCAAGTTTACATTGGCACTCACTACCATACAAATGGGTACCTATCTACGTAAATCGGGCATACATTCCCCTCGACTTTATAAAGAAAATACGGTTATAAACCAAAATAATAAAGTAGTACACGTACCTTTAGTATAGGAAGATCCGATTTCCGATGATGAAGCTGGTAGAAATCAAACAGTCGCACGAAGCAAAAACACAATATCAATTCGACTCGGGCCGACCTGATGCACCACCTTTGTAGGTTTCGATTGCCCATAAATCACTTTGCGCGGTTAATCGGCGGATCATACCGAGGCGATTCGAGGAGAAAACACAGGAGCACACACGAAATTAAGTCCAGAAACAGAAATGATTGCTTCTTGATGAATTTGGAAAGAAAACCGCCACACACCTACCATCCGTCAGGGGTGATCGGAGACTGTGGTGCGGGGTGGCTACGTGGCTGGAGGGTGAAGAGCCCCCCACTCTTCGCCCTCGGTAGGTAGGTAGGTAGGTAGGTAGGTAGGTAGGTAGGTAGGTAGGTAGGTAGGTAGGTAGGTAGGTAGGTAGGTAGGTAGGTAGGTAGGTAGGTAGGTAGGTAGGTAGGTAGGTAGGTAGGTAGGTAGGTAGGTAGGTAGGTAGGTAGGTAGGTAGGTAGGTAGGTAGGTAGGTAGGTAGGTAGGTAGGTAGGTAGGTACAACCCTGATATTTTTCCCTTTCCTATTATACCTGATGATTCAGGAAAAGACAGTGGTCTTTTCCTGTTCTCACCCTCTCAAAACAATCAAGGAAAATGTAGAAGTTACTGATAAAGGTGGAATTGTGTGGGTCACCAGAGAAATCGATTCTCTTAATTAATTAAAAGGGCCCTCACACTGGCAAAAATTTCGCTCATAATTTGTGCAAAAATATTGAGCTCATTTTTGTACAATATTATTGAATGGTCCCGGACGCCTCACACTACGCAAAAATACTGCTATATTTTGTCAGCCCCCACACACTGCACTCTCATGCTACGAAATACTGACGGGTCTAAACTTTCAGAAAACTTGAAAGCTCCCACAAAATATTGAAGACCCCGTTTTTGCGCAATATTTATCCTCACGCTCTCAATATTTTTGCATAAAAACGACGTCTTCAAAACTTCGTTCAAAATTTTTGCCAGTGTAAGGGCCCCCTTTAGGTAGGTACTGGGAGCGATAAAAATTCCAACAACCTAAACAAATTATTATAATGTCAACGGCGGTTTTCGAAAATTCAATATCATATTATTGATGACCGATTTTAACCAATTGTTAAAAACTTAAGTACCTACCTATCAAGGTTATCCCCACCCAGCCACGCCCTTCTAAGCTCAGTCAGCTCCGATCACTCGCGACGGATGGTAGGTTCCTGTGCGTGTCTTCGAAAAATTCATCTTAGAAGAATAATCCCTGGATTAAATTACGTGTTCTTGTTGTGTTTTCTCCTCGAATCGCCTCGGTATGACCGGCCGATTAACCGTGTAGTGATATATGGGCAATCGAAACCTTCCGGAGTGCATCAGGGGGCCTATTCACTAAGCCAAAGAGACCTCTTTCAGGTCCAACTCTCTCTTTTGGCAAAATGGATTTTTATAGTATCCATGACAGGGTTATTCAGTAACTTTTAAAAGAGAGAGTTGGCGGCCATCTTGGCATTCTCGATCTCTTTAAGAGAGACAGCTAATTAGGTGTATTTCCTCGAAAGAGAGAGTCTATTTCTCGTTTGTTTCACAGTGTTCGTGTAATATCCTCGTTCATCCGCAACCACATCGGTAATTTTGATCGTGTATTTTTTTCATTTATTAAAGTTTTTCATTTCATAAAGATTAAATTTTTCATTTCAATTTTCAATTAAAAATATATACATAACTATTGAGTCATGAGTAAAAACGTCCAAGTACGGGTTGAGGTAGGTACCTACCTTCAAGAGTGGCCGTTCATTAGGTGTAGATGTAATACAAGCATTAAGCCCCCTAATTCGACTTTTGGTTTATTATTTTCAACAATGAACCATTGGAATCGAGCATGAAAAAAAAAATTCTTACCCCCCCTCAAAATTTGATGGTTTACGTTTCAAGGTATGTAGAATCCAAAACTGCAATAAAAATATTTCTGTCTGTCCGCCGTACGTCGTACGCCTTACGGGCCACTTTTCTTAGTTACTATGAAAAAAAATTGATGAAATTCGGGTTATAGGTTCCGTTCGGGGTCTAGTTGGTCCTCGAAGCTCGACGGTACTGTCAGTCATCTCTAAGGGGTTCAAAATAGGGGTTGAAATTTTCAAAACGCCTATACCTTTTTTTTACGTGTTTTTTTAAATAGTTCTTGAACTTACGAGTTTTTTAAGACCACCCGGAGCACCGTACGTCCAGCCGTTCTTTCACAGTAAGGCCCCGAAGTTTGCACCAACAGGCATTTTCGACTCCAGGGTTTATGAAATGTATACAACAGACGAAATCTCGTCACCAGGGACGCGCCGATTTTATTGGTGGGGTACCTATGAAGTCGAGTTGGTTGTTCTGTGATATTATTTCATTTGAAAAATGAAGTGCGTTTCTTTTTGTTAGCTCCTGCCTGCAATCGACAGAATTATTTTAGCAACATTTACCTCGTGATTTAGGTAGGTACCTAGTAACGAGTGCGAGGTTAGGTATTAACCTACGGAGGGTGTGCGATCCGGCTGGATTTTGTTGATAGGTACTTTTGCAACTTGAACAACCGATGAAGTATTATTGATGGGTAAATTATTACATAATGGCAAATTATTACACAACGAAAAATTATTACACAACGGTAAATTATTACACCACGGTAAATTATAACACAACGGCTAATCTACCAAGAAGGGGCTGGATTTTGTTGATAAGTAGGTACTTTTGCAACTTAAACAACCGTTGAAGTATTATTGATGGGCAAATTATTACACAACGGTTCATTATTCTATCTCCGTAGAAGTGGAACCTATACAGGTAAATTATTACACAACGGTTTAGGGAGGTGTCTAGTAACGAGTACGGGGTTAGGTACTAACCTACGGAGGTCCGCGATCTACATAATATGTGTAGAATAGTACATAATATGTTACATAGAAGGGTTATCTATATGGAGACCTGTGATCTGTAACAGGAGGGTATTCTGTACAAAATAATAAACCGTTGTGCAGGGATTTGCAGCGTTTTTCTGTTTATAATTGAGACTTTTTTTCAATTTCATTTAAACTTTTATCCGATTCGTGAGTAAAAACGTCCAAATATGGATTAAGGTAGGTAGGTACCCATTGAATAGGTATTACTAAGAAATGCGTTCATTATTAAGGAATTGAACTCCCCGGGGCACAAACATCTCGCACTTCATGGATACTATGGCATTTTCGTGTATTAGGATCCATATCTCTTTCTCAAGGTCTCTGGAGCTATTCAGTAAAATAGACGAACCCGGGAGACATTGGAAGAGATTTTCAAAATAGATAATCTCTTTCTACTATCTATTTTAGTTAATAGGCCCCCAGATCGGCCCGTGTCGACTGATGACTGTGTGTGTTTAGTGCTGCAATCTGATTTCTACCACCTTCAACGTTGGATCTTCCTCAACTAAAGGTACGTCCTCTTTTGCTATTTAGATTTTAGTGTTTACTGTCATATTATCTTTACGAATCGAGGGGAAACAATTATGAAATATTTGATCCAAATTAGGTGGATACAGAAACTACTTACAGCAACAGCGAGGTTACATGTTTTGGAAAACTAGATATTCATATCGGGATGCAAACTAATGCGTTACAGTATCCAGCAACACGAACATAAATATTCAAGACTCAAAGGAGCCCTATCACAGTTAGGTGCATCAAGTATTGAACATAAAATAATCATATAACAGACGTAGATTGGGAAATCTCAGGGAAAAGTATCAAGTACTTTTTTTCACAGTACAAGTTATCAACCTACGTGGGATTGTTTGCGACACCAGAGAATTGGTTATATTGATTCAGGTACGTACTGGGAACAATGAAAACCCCAACTAGTTCAACTATCATCGGTTTTCAAAAACTGAAGGCCACATTAATGCCCAAATCCAATCATATAGTTGGAATTTTCGAAGTAGCTACCTACCAAGGTTACCCTCACTTTCACTCGCGAAAGATGGTAGGTCTGTAGCGGTTTTCCTTTTAATAATAATTCATCTAGGAAGACTAATTCCTGGACGTCATTATGCGTGCTCGCGCGTTTTCGCGTATTATTCACAAATCGCACTGATAATATCAATGCGATTTCCGACGAATTAGCGGAGGATCGTATTGTGATGCGCTGATTTATTTTCTTGAAGGACAGTCGAAACCTACGGGAGTGTAGTGATTGGCCCGCGTTAATCAACGGTAGTTATGTGTTCAGTGCTGTGATCTACCACCTCCATCCTCGGATCTTTCACCAATATAGGTAAGTTCTGAAGTTGTTATTTGGGTTTATTATAAGCAATATTTTCTTTACAGACCGTTGACGATGAGTTTATGAACTTGCTCCTAGAAAGAACTTGATATTTATCAGGCTTTTGGTTTATTATTCTGTGAATAATACACCTATGTATTCGCACAGCAAAAAATTTTTATAACACCCCCTCAAAAATTTTTCTTTTCCGTTTCAAGGTGCATAGATTCAAAATCCTTGTCACATGGGTTTATTATTCTATTGGACATACCTACAGAAATGTTGGATGTTGATTTATTGTTTCTTTGATGTGAAATAATTGAAATGGCTATTTCTGATGGTTTCCACCAATTTTGGCCCCCAAAACACAAATTAGGCAGGTACGCTCCTTTTAATTTTTTTTTTTCAAATAATTGTCTTTGATCATTGGTCATTGGATCATTTATTTAATTTTAATTTTTAATCATTTGTTTAATTGTCTTCAAGTCAGTGTCCTTTTAGTCCTACATCGGACAATTGCCATTCTGACCTTACCTATAAACTCACCTTATAATCACGTTATAAACATTCCAGAACTTTCATGATTCAAGTGATTTGTATTATGTAGTACTTTCCGGTTTTATATGTAACTATATCAATATAATATTGGAATATAACTGCGAATACCTACATTTCTGGCTTATGGTTAAAATGGCAGCCAAATAATAAAAAGCGCTACAAATTATTACACAACGGTTTATTACCTGTATAGATGCTCCTTCTGCGTAGATAACTGTTTTCTGTGGTCAATACCTACTCTCGAGCCCCCCTCCCCCGGAAAGCCCTAAATCGAGCACCGGAGCCAGCCGGGATTCAGAATTCTATAGTTAATTATTTTTTGTTATTCATGAAACATATCTTTTGATGAAATTATAAAAGTAGGTACCTATCAACAAAATCCAAAAGAGCCATCATTCTTCAAATGAAAAATATCACAGAACAACAAACTCGACTTCATACAGCCATCCGTGATTATAATCAGGTGCTCCCTAGCAATGATATTATCTGGGTCGGATTTATATCGTTTCACTCACGATCATGCTTTTCGGTGCAAATTAACGGCTGGACGTACGACGCTCCGGGTGGTCTCGAAAAATGCTCAAGTTTTAGATCAATTTAAAACATGTTCAGTGAAACCTCAAAAAAAACTCGAAAACCCTGATTTGTACACCCATGTTTCACCCATAACACCCCTGGGTGCATTCCGATGGGGCTGGCGAGCTTTTGAGCATAACTAGGGCCCAAATGGAGCCTGTGTGCGAAAGAATGACGATTTTCGACCATAATTTTGGGTCAGCATAAGGCTGAAATTTTGTTAGAAACTCAATTATTCTATCGTTGGTCATTATCGACTTCATATTCGGTATCCTCGCCCTAAAAATAATAATAAATCGAAATTAAAAAAATAAAATGAAAACTCCTTCCTTCCTTCAAAAAACGCCCCTGCGCGCATCCCATTTATTATCATTTATTTGGAAAGGTAAGTGTCCCTACACATTTCGTTCCAGAAAAACGCTCTCTGTTTCTCAAATGACGTCACATAAAACCTCACATGACGTCAAATTTCCAATACAAGCCTCTCACGCCCGAAGGCGGTGGTTCCTACCACCAAAAGTCACACCACTGTGTTATCACTAGGGCTCGGATCCGGGCATATTTGCATATTTTAATGGGCGATTATACCCGTTGAAACAAGCATTTTGGTAGTAGAATGAGGTCTCTAGAGTTTACAGAATAGAAGTTATAAAATCTTATATAATCCTATTGGGGCCTTTTTAAAAATAAAATCCTATAAAATCTTATATGTTTGTATTGTATTTTCTTGGTTTGGTGTAATATTTTGCTCATTTTCGCATGAAAATCGCATATTTCCTGCCATCCGAAAATTGAAAAATACTTGAAGGATTTTTAATCCTCGAACCGTTTCAAGTTCATTGCCAAAGCTAAGGCTGCCCTTATGAATGAGGCTGCATTTCATCTCTCATTTTTATTAAAGCAGACCTAAGTTCACTTCCTGAACTCATCCTGAGGCTCGAAACCAGCGGAAAGGAACTCACTGAAGTTGTTAAATTGATGGAAGATGCCCTTGAGAAAGCCGGCAATTGGCCCGGCAAGACTGGGAAAATTGTCAAAGAGAAGCTGGAATTCGTTCTTGAACGGAATCCTGGCTGAAAAGTTGGCCAAAATGCTCAGAGGAGAACCGTGCAGAGGTCTAAATTTCACCCCAGCAGAAGCAGCTTCACTAAAGTATTTGCCTCTCGTTTCAGCTGACGTCGAGAGATCATTTTCCGCCTTGAAGTTGGTAACTGATTTAAGAAAATCTCTGAAGACTGAAAACATTGAAAGGATGCTGATGATTCAGTACAATTCCCAGTTGTAAAACGCTGCAAAGTCCTTGTCACATGGGTTTATTATTCTATTGGACATACCAACAGAAATGTTGGCTGTTCATTTATTCTTTCATGTGAAATAATTGAAATAGCTATTTCTGATGGTTTCCACCTATTTTGCCCCCAAAACACGAATTAGGTAGGCTCCTTTTCTTTTTGGTTTATTATTCTGTGAATAATACACCTATGTATTCGCTCAGCAAAAAATTTTTATAACACCCCCTCAAACTTTTTTCTTTTACGTTTCAAGGTGCGTAGATTCCAAAAATGCAATGTCCGTCCGCCGTCCGCCGTCAGCCGTACGCCGTCCGCCGTATCACGTGTACAGGCTTCATTTTCGGTCTTAAAAATTCGTTCTTTCGCACACATGCTCCATTTGGGCCCTAGTTGTGTCCCGAAACTTTTCAGCCCGATCGGAATACACCCAGGGGTGTTATGAGTGAAAATGTGTGTAAAAATAGGTACTTTTTGCGTTTTAGCAACATATTGGTAACATGAGCTTTTGAGGTATCGGTTTCCATGTTTTTCTGGACGAGAAGACCGAATATGAAGTCGATTTTAACCAAAGAGTGGAAAATTGAGGTTGTACCAGATGTTCAGCCCCCAAAATTGATTTTTTATGAGTCAAAAACCTGCGAAATCGTCTGAAATCACCATCAATTTGTAGAATAACACTAGCAAAAGTTTCAACACGTGGATTAATACGACTAAATGGCACTACCAACGATCAACGATAATTTGAAAAAAAAAAAAAAAGGAGCGTACCTACCTAATTTAAGTTTTGGGGGCCAAAATTGGTGGAAACCATCAGAAATAGCTATTTCAATTGTTGCACATGAAAGAAACAATAAATGAACAGCCAACATTTCTGTAGGTACGTCCAATAGAATAATAAACCCATGTGACAAGGACTTTGCAGCGTTTTTTTCTCTTTTTTTTCAAATTAATAATCTTTTTTGATCATTGGTAGTGCCATTTAATCGTCTTGATCCATGTGTTGACACTTTTTCTAGTGTTATTATACAAATTGATGGTGATTTCAGACGATTTTCCAGATTTTTGCCTCATAAAAAATCAATTTTTTTTTCGGGACAGAACTAGGGCCCAAATGGAGCATGTGTGCGAAAGAACGACTTTTTTAGACCGAAAATGAAGCCGGTACACGTGATACGGCGGACGGCGTACGGCGGACGGACATTGCATTTTTTGAATCTAGGCACTTTGACACGGAAAAGAAAAAATTTTGAGGGGGTGTTATAAAAATTTTCTGCTGACCGAATACATAGGTGTATTATTCACAGAATAATAAACCAAATGCGCGTTTTCGCTCATATGAACCTACGCATATTTTTATATGTTGCACGTAGCATGTATCTCCAAATTCACATGTGAATTTGGACGTTTCTGGACGTTTTACCTGCCTACCTAGTATATAAATTTAAAATAAAAGAATAATTTTTAAACCCCTTCACTTTCCTTCCCTTTTTTTCTAGTTTTCTATCGAGCGCTATGCTTTTTGAGCTCATGACTGAGCTTATTTTTATCCATTTATTGATCCTATATGACAGTCTTATTTGCCCATTTTTCGATCCTTTTTACGATCTTATTAAATGGGTTTAAAGCGCTTATTCAGAGGTTTTATCAGTCCTATCGATCCGAGCCCTAGTTATCACCTTATCACTATACCGTTTCTGAGTAATAGAAAAGCCCAGACAAGTCCCCCCCCCCCCCCCCCCGTGAAAAACCACTTTCTCTCTCATGACGTCACTAGGAAACTTCCCTTACAACATATGACGTCAAAACTCCATTACCGGCCTAGTATGCCCGTACGCGGTGCTCACTCCCTCCGAAAGTCACCCCAGAGCACACATCACTCCCTATATGGGAAACGGAACGGCCTCGACACATTTCACCCAAGAAAACCGCTCTCTCTCCCGGGAAAACCTTTCCCAAGTATTAATTCAAACGGGATTTGTCTTCCTTGGAGACACTCTGTGACTAGTGCCCCTCCTACTTATTCGGTATTGAGGCATAAAACTCACACATGTTTTCCTCTTGCTCCATGCAACGTTGGGGCATAAAACTAACATAAAGATATACTGCTTACTTGCTCTCTACAATATTACCTGCGCCTTTTGGCTCTATTCGTAGGAATGCTTCAGTTTAACGGCGCCGTTTTTGGGAAAACTGTAGCGCTCCCTTTTGAATTAATTATAAGATTACTTCGCTCTGGAGCTGCCTTCGCTTTGCCAATTTTTACTCCAACGGCGGATATTGCGTGGCTCTGAATACTTTCCAGTGTTTCTTTTTAACATTTTTCACGCTCAAATTCCTGTTTTCCGAACGTGGAATCGATATTATAACATTTCCAGCAGTGGATCCTCAATCTCTGACACGGTCCGTGATCGATGATGAACATTTAGCCAAGAAAACCGAAAAACTCGAAGCTACCAAGAAGACTGTTTACACGACAGAACAAGTAGTTTTTAACCCCCCAACCCACCACCACCCAAAATTTGGACCCCTCATGGTATTTTTGGTACACCCTTCTCGAAAGGCCCCTGAGGACGTATAACAAATTTCAACCCTCGGAGCCACCAGGTGCCGAAGTTATGAAAGTTTGGAAATCGCTATTTTCAAATTTTTCTACATTTTTTGTCGTTTTCGTCGTTTTTGACAGCCTCACAGATATAACGGATCGAGCTGAAATTCTGCATACCTGCACATCCGCTATCGTCCCCCGAAAGCAGAATATTGTAAGCACCAGCTTTTGCTGCTGAGACTCCTTTTGGTTGGGTAGGCTTGGGTATAGGATGAATAGAGTGAGGGATATTTATTTATTTGGTAAAGCACGGGCGAGCCCAATTACAAGCAAGTTGTTTATATAATAGAGCAAGTCGTGGTATAATACTAATACTAATGATGATAAAAAGTAGAACAAGTACATAGTACACACTTAACTGAATGAGACGGGAGATGAGTTGATTAAAGTTTTTAATATAAACAAAGAATGGGAGAAAACAATCATAGTCGGGGTATGTACAAAGAAGGAGGTTTGCAGAACGGGGAAGTGTAGCTAATGGACGGTTCATCAGGTAGTTTGTTGCACAAAAGGGGACTTTAACAACAACGATGACCGGGCACAGGGGCGAGGCACCAGGAAACAGATCGCCTCCAGCAGAGCAGGGCAATTCAACCGGCCATTGATCAGCTTGTGGAGCAGCACGAGGTCAGCAATGCAACGCCGTGAACTCAAAGGCAGCAGGTTACAGGTGACAGGTACTTCACATCGCGTTGTGGTATTCCCTGCTTGAAGGCTATGTGTCGCAGAAACCTGTTCTGCACCCTCTCGAGGCTGTAAATATGGGTTGCGTAGAAGGGAGACCAGACTGTGCAGGCATATTCAAGCCTCGGGAGTACCAGTGCTCTGTAAAGCAGTGGTACAGCACGAATATCTGTGAAATCCCTTGTATGCCGCTTCAGGAACCTAAGAGCCCTGAAGGCTCCGTTAGAAATATGGTTGATATGTCCAGAAAACGACAACTTACTATCCAATAGCACACAAAGGGATTGGATGATAAGAGGATGGGGAAGGATGTGCTATGTAGGAGTCTTTTACTAACGCCCCGCTGCTGTGCTGTGGTTTTCACCACAGCAGGTGCGAGAGGAGAAGGAGGTGTCCCGCGGTTTTCACCACAGCAGACACTGGGAAGGTGGTGGATAGCTCCCCGTTGTTTTCACCATAGCAGACACTGAAAGAGAGAGCACCCCGCGGTTTTCACCACAGCAGGCACAGAGAGGGAGAGAGCGACAGGAGGCGAGGGTCGAGTGAGAGAGAGAAGTCGTGGGTAAGAGCGAGATCGGTCGAATGACGAGCTGGGCCAGAAGGTCTTTTTATATAGGCCCATTTCCACCCGTCCCCGGCCCACAATCGGCCGTTATGACCGTTGAGGGCGACGGCGGTTGATGGAAGGGGCCCTTCTCCCTTGGCGTTACCCGGCTCGTCATTCCCTTCATTTATTTGGTTAAATCTTTCTATATTACATAGGAGAGGTATATGTAGAGGGCTGAGGAGAACCACGACATTCGCGATTTTGAGTCATTGTAACCGTTGGATTCTTCTTAAAAATGCCCATTTTTCTAGCTAGGTACTTACTGTAAGCGATATACGTCTATTCGAAAAACTGTTCAAACTTTTCGAATCGTAACCACTAGTTTGGTAAAATATCGTATCCACCACTCATCCAGAACGTAAGCACCACGAGTGGAATGTAAATACGGAAGTAAAAATTGTCCATTGCCGTAAGTGCCCCATCCCAACTGTAACTTGCAATAAAATGACAGCATGTTAATATTATTTCATCCATCGTAAGCGCCATGGAGCTGCATATCGTATAAACCTATCGAAGTTGAGCGAAGTATATAAGTGCCCATTCCTGAGTGCGTGCGAGTGGAGATACGCAAGCTTTCCAAATAATTCTTTTCCAGCAAGACATCAAGAATATCTAAGTGCCGAAATGTGTATCGTATCTTCAACTATTCTCCCAGTTCTTCGAAATAGCAAGAATAGCGCAAGCGCCTTTTTCTCAAAAAAGTACTTCTTCCCAGGGCTTTTATGCAATTTTTTTTTTAATAAATCGACCGAAAACGTCCTATTTACGATAAAATATCAAGTTTTAACGGGTTAAGCAATAAAAAGATCGTTCCACAGTTTTTCGTATCTGCTGTAAAATTCGGAAAATGGCGCATACGATATTCTGCCTTTCAGGAGAAGTTATGCACCTTTTGCCTGAGCTTTTTGTGCGATTTGCCCCCCCCCCCCTCCTCCATTTAAATTTTTTTAAGGTAAGTAAGCGCTAAACCTCCGCCAAAAAAACCTCCTCAGTCGCAAAATGGATCAATCCTTTTTGCGGCTGAGTGGGTTTTTTGGCGGGGAAATATTTGCAAGGGTAGTTTTTCCTGGAGGAGGGGGAGGTGGTTATGGCTTACTACTCATCTACTCTCGTGGATCACATTCTCATCAAAATAGAGCAATAACGCACTGTCAGTCAGCCTTTGAAAAATGAATAAATTTTCATTAAGAGATGTAGCATGATCGTGTTTTAGATTTCAGCGATTTTTATCCCCTAAACTCAAACTTTTCGTCTCTTTTTTGGTTTATTATTTTGAATAATTAACTTTTGGAATCGAGCATTGAAAAAAACCGTGCTTTCCTGGGGGGATTCCGAGGGAGTTGAGCATGGAAAACGCTGATTACGCAGAAGGGGCATCTATACAGGTAAATAATAAACCGTTGTGTAATAATTTGCAGCTTTTAAAAAATATGTTTGACTATCGTTAAAAATAAATTGAACACCGTCAAACAATATAAATGTATTTATACCTCGGGTTGAATTTCTTATGTTTTTCTTTAAAAATACGAAATTGTTTATCCAGAAGATGTCGTTAGGTAGTGTGGTTACATTTTTTCAATGAATAAAATGGGACACAAATTTTTGGTTAACCCCCCTCCCCCCGTGAAGACATATCCATGTGAATAAATAAACTGACCTGCACGCAGAAAACTGTTTTTTGTATGTGTGTGTGTGTGTGTGTGTGAATATTGGTTGCAGTACCTAAACTCGAAAAGACACGAGAAAGTTTTCAAAAGGGAGGGGCCACCCGCCAATTGCTCCTTCCCCTGTAAGGGCTTTGAAATTTTCAGTGTTTCCGTGTATACGCTGCCCTTAAGTGAGAAGGGCGAAGGGAGGAGGGGTTTTCTTAGGGTATGTTTCTTTTATAGAACCGTGGGACACGACCATTCGCCTATTGTGCCTACCAGTGTCTGGCCCTTCTCCCATGCATAACCCATATTCTTTTCCCTCCACCATACCGACGTTTTCAGTCGAGTTTTCTCTAAAGCCAACCCCTTCCTTCTCACTCATATCCCGTATCCGCAACGCCTTTCGAATTATATTTACATATTTTACTACATTAAGCCCTCCACGGTGCGATTCTTCCTTTCCTTAGTGGCGGTCCTACATTCGCTGCTCAGACTAAACATATTATTTAGTCTATGGTTAACAATAGGTACGTTATGTTGTTAACGAAAAACGTTTACGACATTGGCTGACACGGAGCCATTGATTGAGTACGTTATTATTTAATTATCTTACATGATAAATTATAGCAATAGTGGATAATGTAGAAACAAAATTTGATTACATCCTTACCTATTCTGTTTATTTCCACTTGTTGATTTCTTCGCCTATTCCCGCGGTTCAACTTTCTAACTTGTATCGAATATAATTTCCCTATTCAAATGCGTGCAGATTTCGATGCCAATCACAATGTGCATGCGTGGTTTTTGGTTTCATCAAGTGTACTGTTAACTTTGTTTCTTTCACGTCTTGAACAGTTCAAGTTAATCTCGTTGAACCGTCGAAGTTTGCTCAATTGTTTGGCGCCACACCGACCCCAGGGTGGATCGCCTCGGCGCCAGTGCCGACGACAGGCAACCAAATAATTCAAGCTTGTGCACAATGGCACGGCTACTACCATCACTGCTTACTAGGATGGAACCTTATTGTGACTGTGATTGTCCCTTCCATTTATAATACTCATTTTTCCCTTGCACAGCAATTTTATAGTCATAGTAATAATGGAAGCCTACTTTCCGAAAAGGGATGGGAGGGAGGGGGGTTCAGAATTTTCTTTATATCCATGATGCTTTTGGTTTATTATTTTCAATAATGAACCTTTGGAATCAAGCATCGGGAAAAAACGTCTGCCAATTCGAGTAGGCAGTAGGTATAGCTTCCTCACTTGAATCACATGAACGTATAGACTAGTTGGGTAGGTTCATTTTGATACGGGACCATCTGCGATCCAACCCACGTGCACCCTCAAAATGTCAGCTCTCTACGACTGTTTTTCGCGTAGTTAGAAGCGTTACAAGGAAACGGCAACATTTCATGTTCGCGCATGCGCAGACGAAAGTTACAGTACGACTTTAATGAAATTCATGTGGAACTAGCAAAGAATTACTATTCCTGATTGACCCACCAAATCTGAACTCATTTCAACGATATTTAAAGTAGTTATGGGCGTTTCAAGTATTTCATGTTTGCGCATGAGCAGACAGAACTGTTTCCATGATTTTGAAACGAGACCATCTGCGATCCAACCCGCGTGCACCCTCAAAATTTCAGCTCTCTACGACTGTTTTTCGCAGTTAGAAGCGATACAAGGAAATGGTCAACATTTCATGTTCGTGCATGCGCAGACGAAAGTTACCTTACGATTCCAATGAAATTCATTTTGAACTATCAAAGTATTATTCTTGATCGACCATCTAAGTTTCAACTAATTTCAACGATATTTAGGGTAGTTACGGGCTTTTCAAGTATTTCACGTTTGCGCATGCGCAGACTAAAGTTACCGTAATTTTTCAGTGATTTTGTAATGGGACCATCTGTGACCCAACCCGCACATATCCTCCAAATTTCAGCCCATTTCGACCATTATTTGGGGTAGTTATGGGCGTTACAGACACGGAACCAAAAATGTTCCTTGATGTCTGAAACGCAAAATGGTAGTGGAAATTTTCATTTTGGAGGACATAAGTATATTTTTTGTTTTTGCTTCCTCACTACCTAAGGCAGGGAAGCCTAGGATTCGTGATAGAGTAAAAAAAAAATTTATGTCCTCCAAAATGAAGATTTCCACTTCCATTTTGCGTTTCAGACATCAAGGAACATTTTGGTTCCGTGTCTGTCTGTCTGTGCCAATTCCTTGAAAAGCTCAGAACTACCCTGAATATCGTTGAAATGATTTCAAACTTAGGAGGTCGATTAGGAATAATACTTTGATAGTTCCAAATGAATTTCGTAGGAATCGTACTGTAACTTTCATCTGCGCATGCGCGAACATGAAATGATGACCATTTCCTTATAACGCACCTAACTTCGCGAAAAACAGTCCTAAAGAGCTGAAATTTTGAGGGTACACGCGGGCTGAATTGCTAATGGTCCCGTTTCAAAATCATGGAAATCGTTTCGTCTGCGCATGCGCAAATTTGAAATACTTGGAGTGCCCATAACTACTTTAAATATCGTTGAAATGAGTTCAGATTTGGTGGGTCGATCAAGAATAATTCTTCGATAGTTCCATAAGGATTTCATTCGTGTGCGCATGCGCGAACATGAAATATTGACCGTTTCTTTGTAACGCTTCTAACTACGCGAAAACTAGCCGTAGAGAGATGAAATTTTGAGGGTACACGCGGGTTGGATCGCAGATGGTCCCGTTGAAAATGAACCTACTCAACTATTCCATACGTTCATGTGATACAAGTGAGGAAGCTATACTTTGTGCCAATTTTCAGAAAGTTTTTATATTTGTTACGACTATAAGCACTTCTGCATGCTACTTTTCCTACACTGTCACCATGTTTGATGGCATGGAAAAAGAGACTTCTCTTGGACCATGGCTTGAGGGGTCAACACCGTTCAACATTCTTCGCCCTTTGTTAGCCTCTCCGTTGCGAAGCGATGGGAGGGAGGTCGGCTGGTTACTCCTGCCACCGCGAGATGGCAGGATCGTCGCATCATTCTCAGCCGACCAATCGAACTAAATCAAATCCCTGGGACACTGCTGAATATAGATCACCTCGAAATATTTTCCATCCAGTTACTTGCGTACAGCACCGTTACCACAGTAAATCTATTCATCACTCGCTATCGTGTTGCTGTTACGTTCGGAGGCAGACATCGATTGGAAGCTCTGAATAAGCGGCCTCTTCTCAATCTCACGACGGATCTACTGTACGCCCGGCCGTTTGAATGATTCGTCTAAATCATACTTACCTGGTGTGGGGACTAACCATGATCCTGTAGGCGGTTACCCCAGGGTGAGGCCTGTCCATTGCACTTCGGACGGGTTGACCCCTGCGAATATCCCAAATGTGGATATCTCGGGCACATAATTTTTGGTAGTTGGGACTGCGTTCGCGCTGTCCCATCCTAATTTATGAAAGAGTATGTTTATAACAAAACATATGAAACTTCCGCAAATTCTATCCGCTTATTGTGGTTTCAGGTTTGAGAATAGTCCTGAACTTGATTCCTAACTCCTAACATTTAGGCGTATCCGATATCGATAGTAGCCAACTAAAGCGGGGGAATGACGATCGACCCCCAAATGACGAAAAGTGATGAGTTCGGTCGTCCGCACGTTGAGTGATGACTGAGTGCGATGTACCCTGGGTTTGGTCTTCAATCTTTGACCCGCCAAGGAGAGAAGATTGCGGTCGACCCCCACCTGCTTTCCGTTTGTTATCGCTTTCGTTCGTTGTTTGGATGTGTTTTCAGTCAGTGTCGAATGATGGCAAACGTGGAACGTGTGGCAGGCAAAGTTGGGTAAAGACGCGATTTTTTACAATTCTTTAAAATTTGTTTTACAAAAAAAGCTGAAGGTTGTTTGAGACTTCTGAATAGATTAGTGGAATGCATTGTCAAGCGATATGGATCAAAAAAGATAAACAATCCCAGAAACTATCCCGTGAATGAGCAGGTTGTTTGGGACTTCTGAATAGATTAGTGGAATGTGATGTGTGTGTTCGGGGGGGGGGGGGGGGGGGGGGGGGGTACAACGCCTCCTCGTTGTAGTTCACACCCTACTTCATGGAACCGAACCGGGGGTCGATCACACGGGGTCGATCGTAACGGGGGTCAATCGACAGCCCCCTAACTAAAGCTAGGTTCACATGGAGACGCAATTGCGGACGGTAATCCGGCACGGCAACACAAGGGTGTGCCGGTCCAGCTAATTCCCAGCAACGGTTCCGGCAGGTAGCAGGTACAGTGACAAGGATGTAACCGTTCCAACTTACCGTACAGTTCCCTTATCGGTACACCCACGCACATACCCTTACACCTTGACATCCCTGTCCTGATTTTTTTGGACTTACGTAATGCAATAGATAAGTTATCCATTCAGGAACTGAGGCTGGTATTTGATAAACTTTAAACGATTTAAACGTGCAAACTATTTATTGAACGCTTTATGAAATTAATTTTTTTTTTAACTCGAAAATTAAAAGTTCATGGCAGGAACAATACCTCATTATAATTTTAAAAAATTAGCATTCTCGCTTTTGTTGGAGTCAGCGAGCTCCTTCTCTCTGAAATTATCAAGCCGGCTTTTGAAAAAAGCATATGTTTTTTCAAATTTGAAGTTGACGATTTGTAGCTCACAACAGATTTACAAATATAACATTTTGCCACAGCTCCATCCATTTGTTCAAAATGTTCCCACATTTCACTTTTCTTGGTGCGAGCACAAAACTTTATATCACGACTTGAAGCCATTATTAAATTGAAAGGTGAAAAAAAAGTGACTGATCGCGATAACCAAACACAAGCAACTGATACCTATCTCTCTAGTAAGAATTGAAAAATGGGGACCCAAAATGAAAGGGGTGGAGAGGAGGAAAACAGCCATGAAAATTCGCTGAAGGATTGAAAATTCGCTGAAGGATTTGAAGGTAAGGTCCAAAGATGCTCGTGAGTGTGAGAGGGTAGTAGAGGGGTCGAGGACCCTGAGTTCCCGCACGTGCCGTCATATTTCCCGGTCCAGCTAATAACTGGAACTGGAACCATTATGCTGTACTCGGACACCGATTACGGTTCCATCTTTCCCGGTCCAGTTACTCAGTAACTGGAACCATAGTGTCATACTTGGAGACAGAACGATTCCATCCTTCCCGGTCCGGTTCCATCCTTCCCTGTCCGCTTACCGGTACGCGTGTACCGGTAAGGGCCAAGATGTTGTCACTGCTTGGAACCGTTCCAATACGAGACTAGGTTCCACAGTCCCGGTACAGCAGTACCGACCCACCCCTGCCACATTTGCCGGAATTTTTACCGCAGAGGCGTTCACATGGCAGCGGAATCATAACAAAACGCAATAGCAAAAAACAAACAATTGCTCGAACTCGAAACCGCTAAATCAACCACATATTTATGTCGAATTTCAATATGGCTGAACAACCAAACAAGAGAGGTATGCGCAGTAACCTCTGCGCAGATACGGCAACGGATCCGACAGCGAAAATATCTGGAGATTTTGATATAGTATCCAAGGCACTGCGTTGCAATAATCCATTTTCCGTTGGCCAATAGAAGTGCAAAACGCATAGCCGTGCCGGACTGCCGTCCGGAATTGCGTCTCCATGTGAACCTAGCTTAATAGCCATAAATTGGCTTACAAAAAAATCTGCACGTCAGGCTTCTGGGGGCGTTGTCTAGGGATGTCTGATACTTCAAAAGTATCGATATATATATCGTAACGATACATCTAAAAGTCTCGATACAATACTTTCAAAAAGTATCGATATTTTGAAGTATCGATACTTCTTCAAAAATGGGTGGAAATGTTTTTGTTTCCATCGCTTGACAGTGAATATTATATCACATCCCACGTTTTTACTTAATCTACATTGGTATAATATAAAATGCCATCGTCAGCCTATCGAAGAATTATTTCAGGATAATATTATAAAATGAACAATACAATAAATCACTTCTTTCTTATTTGAAACTTTTTTTTTGTTTGGGCGCTTGTTTTTCAAAATTATTGACAAGGCATTACATTATTTCGTTAATCACATCAGAAAACAAGAAAGAACAAAGACAATCCAACCAAAAAACTATTGAGTTAGGTTGGTTGGTTGCTAGGTTGGGTTAACATTTTGTTGGACCTTCCTACTAAATGGAGGACAGCTGATTCTCACTGAGAGCTGGAGGTCGTGGTACATCAACTTTATTTAATTTGTTGAAGTGGTTGGTCTCCCAGCAATCTAGTTAAAGGTACTGTCAACAGTAACCACACGTCGTAGGTGTTGAAACTGATAAAATGTGAGGGATAAAAAAAGTATCGGCTCCGATACTGGGGAAAAAGTATCGATACTACGATATATATCAGGGGGGAAAAGTATCGATATGTATCGATACTTTTTTCAAGAAGTATCGATACTTTTGGGACATCCCTAGCTGTTGTAAATCCCTACCGACTTCTTTATTTTTTATGTTGGTACCACAGTACAGATGAATGTGGTTGCCCCGGGAAAAAAAGGAGGCTATATTTTCACGTGTGTGTTATGTTCGATTTTGTTTTATGGTCAGGGAAAATACAGTTGTTTGTCAAGTTCGAATCTGATGTTTGTGCAGTTTCTTTAAAAACATTCTTTGCCCACGAATCTCTTGAAGTTTTGTTGTGAATCAAATTTCACACTAGCGTTGTCCAATTCTGATTTTCTCAACTTACCTCTCGTGCATATGGTTCAACAATATTACCAGAAAAAGAAGTAATTTTTCTTTGTTTTGACTGACTTGGCCCAGTTTGGTGGTTCTGATTCTGAGGATGTTTCATTCCCAGGAGATTGATGCTTTCGCGTCAAGTGGTCACGGAGGTTGCTCGTGTTCGATTTGTTGTGCAGGACTTTGCTACACAATTTACACTCCCATGTGGCGTGGTCTTTACGGATGAAAAACTCCCACACGTCAGATTTTTTTGAAATACTCATGATTTTTCTACTTTTTTAAATTGATATTGAACTAAAGAATTTTTTGAGACCACCGAGGCATTGTACCACCGAGCCGTTCGTTTGCACCATAAAGCTTCGTCAACACGATCGGGAATCAAACTGTATATATCCGGGACAGATATCATTGCTAGGGAGCACCTGATTATAATCAAGGATGGCTGAAGTCGAGTTGGAATTTGTTCTGTGATATTTCATTTAAAAAATGATGTTACTTTTGGATTTTGTTGGTAGGTGTACTTTTGCAACTTGAACAAACGTTGAAGTATTATTGGGTAAATTATTACACATCGGTATACTATCTACGCAGAAGGGCCATATATATACAGGTAACACAATGGTTTATTATTTACCCTATGCTTCATGAATAACTACAAATAATGAAATTATTAATTAATTATTGAATCCGGCGCATTTGTATTAAAATTTAATTCCGGGGCCGGCTCCAGTACTCCATTTAAGGTTCTCCTGGAAGCAGCCCTGAGGCTATTGACCATAGAAAGCAGTGATCTACGCAGAAGGGGCATCTAGACAGGTAAATAATAAACCGTTGGGTAATAATTTGCAGCGTTTTTCTTTATGGATGCCCCTTCTGCGTAGATCACTGTCTTCTGTGGTCAATACCTAACCCCCTCCCCCCCCCCCCCCCCCTCATTGAAATTTCAGAAATATTTTCGGTGTATTCAAGAAGCCTATCATTAATTAATTATGTACCTACTCAAGTGTTTGTTATTATTCATGAAGGCTTGACACGGCTTATGGTTGTTTTACGTTTTTAAATTAAATTGATATTGAACTAAAGAATTTTTTGAGACCACACGACCAGCCGTTCGTCTGCACCAAAAAGCTTCGTCAACACGTTCGGGAATCAAAGGTTTAAATCCGGGACAGATATCATTGCTAGGGAGCACATACACGGTTATAATCACGGATGGCTGAAGTCGAGTTGGAATTTGTTCTGTGATATTATTTCATTTAAAAAATGATGTTACTTTTGGATTTTGTTGGTAGGTGTACTTTTGCAACTTCAACAAACGTTGAAGTATTATTGGGTAAATTATTACACATCGGTATACTATCTACGCAGAAGGGCCATATATACAGGTAACTCAATGGTATTATTTACCCTATGCTTCATGAATAACTGCAAATAATTATTAATTAATTATTGAATCCGGCGCATTTGTATTAAAATTTAATTCCGGGGCCGGCTCCAGTACTCCATTTAAGGTTTTCCTGGAAGCAGCTGGAGGGTATTGACCATAGAAAGCATTAGGGTATTGACCATCTACGCAGAAGGGGCATCTAGACAGGTAAATAATAAACCGTTGGGTAATAATTTGCAGCGTTTTTCTTTATGGATGCCCCTTCTGCGTAGATCACTGACTACAGTTTCAGAAATATTTGCGGTGTATTCTAGAAACCTATCGTTAATTAATTATTTACCTACTCAAGTGTTTGTTATTATTCATGAAGGCTTGACACGGCTTATTTGTCAGACAACCCTCTCTCCTGACGGCTTCCCATCCATGTATCGCCCCCCTTCACTTCACCATACACGTACCCCACCCCCACCCCCTCCGGACACATACATCCCATTTCCCCTATTTTCTTCCTAACCATCCATCCAACTGCTTTCCCATAAGATAAACACTCAAGGCGATGAGGATTAGGAAGAGGCGTTTCACTAAGCACGTGCTTGATGTAAACGCCTCATGAGCTTGACTGGTGAACTATTTCACTCCTTCTCAGACCCTCTCTTCCCCAGAGAGCATCACAGAGGACAGGAGAGAGAGAGAGATAGAGAGAGATCCTTTATTTTTGGCAGTGGAAATTGTACATCAAAATTATTGTCAAAATCATAGGTGGGCATATCTCAATCATGATATTATGAATGGTCCACTAAAACCAACTCTATCAGGCAAAACCAAACAGAATGCGAAAATGAAAAACAAAAACGAAAAAAAAAATGCGTTGCTGTATAGCCGCCAGTGGTTTGTAATCATGACGGTACGTTTATTGTCGAATGAAATCTGGGGGACACCCCCAGACCCCGGATTATAACAGTTTAGATCAAGGATCAAAACAAGGAAACATGGAACATGTTTTTCGAATAGGTAGGTACATGATAACAGAGGATATGGAGATATGTAGAAAAACGTCTGCCAATTCGAGTAGGCACTATAGCTTCCTCTCGACAATTTTCAACAGAAGGGTATGGTTT
Source organism: Leptopterna dolabrata (assembly GCA_954871275.1). Taxonomy (NCBI): domain Eukaryota; kingdom Metazoa; phylum Arthropoda; class Insecta; order Hemiptera; family Miridae; genus Leptopterna; species Leptopterna dolabrata. The sequence goes on from OX940983.1 coordinate 5,208,457, forward strand.
TTAACGTATTTAAAATTGATCTCGAACTTGAGAATTTTTGAGGCCACCCGGAGCTCCCTCGGGGAGCTCGAGAGTGGCTACTGACCACAGAAAACAGCAATCCGTTGAGTAATAATTTGCAGCGTTTTTTCGGTTCATTAATGAGAACAAGGCAGTAGATCAACGAAAAAATTGTTTTTAAACCATTAAATTGTAACAAACGAGCTATATTAAGCCACACCTTCAGCTCTCCAGGTGGCATTTCTCAGTTTTTCTTGTTATATTTCTGGGCATCATAAAAACATGAGTAGGGCCTAGGTACTGGAAAAAATCACTCACCGTACCCCAGTTATAAATACCCAATGTGTATTTACCACAGAATAAACCTTTAAATAATATTAGGTATATTATATTAGGATGTACCCTTTATTTTAGAGCAAAATTCTGAGTTTATATGTCATTTTAAATCCTATTTATCATAATAATCTTTTATTATCATAACTAACTTATTGTAATACCTTTTATTTATGCCAAAATGCACACGGAATTCAATTATTAGTGTAATATAAATCATTATAATTCCCAGTAAGGCCCGTAAGGCCCGTGATAGGGAGATGAGTCGAACCTAATTTTTTGACAAAAATCATTAAAAAGAATCTAAAAACAGCAGAAAAACGGTGCAATAATCGTTTATTTATGAAGAACTTTGTGTAAATTATCGTATAAAATTTGGTTGAAAGGTTAAGGCTGTAGTTCGGAATGTAAAGGTAAGGTACCTATATGGCTAGATGAAGGAGAAGCACATTAACTGGAGGAAAAGGGAATACTTTTGAGAGATCAGGTGGGGAGGAGAGATAATAATTATTGAACAGGTCAATATTAATCAGAATCAGAATCAGAATCAGAATCGGCTTTATTTGTCGTTCACACAAGGTATATGACAATGGTCAACATATTTAAACTTAAAAACTATAACTAGGAATGTATCACAGATTAAGTATTTAGTGAAGTCAAATAGTAGGTACACATAATTTATTATAAACAGTTTTTGACGAATTTGAAATAATTATCAAACGTATAGAGGACAGTTTGAAGCAACTCTTTTTTTTTTTAAATATTATGCTTTTCTTGTCGTATATACTGTGGCAGAGCATTAAAAAACTTGATTCCCCACCGGTTAGTCGAATTTTTACTGACTTGTAGACAGGATGACGGCAGTGCAAGTGAATCACAGTTTTTTGTACTATAAGAATGGGACGGGCGGGGGAAATCAACATTTTTATGGACGTATATTAGGCACTCGAAAATGTAGAGAGCCGGGATAGTGATGACTTCGAGGTCCAAAAATACGTCTCGGCAATCACTCCGATAGCCAATACCTGCAACGGCTCGCATTGCTCTCCTTTGGCTGCTGAAAATCAATTCGCTATGTGGTGAGTGACCCCAGCAAAGAATGCAATATCGTGCTTTGCTCTGGAAGACCGCGTGATATGCCGACAATACTGCAGATTGTGGGAGTTTCTCTGTGATTCGACGGATCAAATATGCGATGCCATTCAAGGAAGAGGCCAGTTGTTCAGTGGACTTTCCTGCTCAACTCTGGGTCCACGAGTACTCCCAAAGTCCTCAAGTCCCAAAGTCCCAAAGTCTCTGGATTATCCTCAATATCCGAAAGATCTCCAAGTCCAAAGACGATTTGTTCGGTTTTAGACTCACTGACCGCCAGGCGATTTTCGAGGAACCAGTCACAGATCTTAGCAAGTGATTCCTCGGTCTTCCGCTTCACCTCCATCAAACTGGCATCAACCGTCAATAGTGTTGAGTCGTCCGCGAAGAGAACTGTACGATTTGGAGTGCATTGAGGCAGATCTTTAGTGAAAATCAGGAACAACGTGGGAACCAGAACGCTGCCCTGAACCACCGATAATCCCCCCAGCTGTGTAACTTGGGATACTTGGCCACCCATTCGGACCATCTGCATTCTATTCTCCAAGTACCTATATCGTGACCAGACTTACGGCACATATGGAACCCTCCGCCACCCAGACGTCTCCTGACTTTTAGGTCTTCTACGTCCGCTTTGTTCTCTTAGTTTTGGTTTTTCTTTGCTTCTCGAGTCGGGGTCGTATTGGTTCTCTCTTCGTCTTGTGCCAAAACTGGTCAGTTTAGTTATTTTCTTGGTCAATGCATTCATTTCCCTTCTCTATTGTTCTTCTCCTGGTAATCTTATAATGTGGTAAAATAAAAAATAATAAACTCGGCGCTGCGCGCCTCGCCAGGGGGCAAGCCCCCTGGACCCCCGGATGCTTACTGCTTAGAGCCTACGGCTAAAATTCAAGAAACATGGAACATGCTTTAGCCACGCTTTTTATGATTCTGTAGCCGCACTGTTATGATTTCACTTCGTCACCAGGATACAACCAAGTGACAACCAAACAAGCGTCATTGTTTACTATCCATTTATAACATCAATTATATAGTTATAGTATGAAAGTACGAAATAAATACCAAGAACGAATACGAAATAAATTTGTGATAAATCAAGAGCTTTCCAACGAATGGAAAACGATTTTTGTCCGATGAAAATGAAAGAAGTTTCATTTCCCTAGCAACTACTCAGTTGTACATGAAAATCATCGTTAAAATTTCGTGACACTTCCGCGTGACATTTTTCGGATAGTTAGTCCAAGGCTAAAGCATGTTCCATGCTAAAATTAAACCAGTTGCATGTTAGCGAGCAGTTTCTCATCCGCTTGCTTCGTGGTGCTTCTTCTTATCATTTCCTTGAACCTCGTGAAATGCGCCCTGTTCGTCACTAGCTCTTGCTTCGGTATTGCTTCTAATGCATGATACTCGTCTCTTTCGTCTTCATATAGGCTACACTGCCATAACACATGTTCCAACGTTTCCACATCTCCACACCGGCATGTCTCTGAATCCACTAGATTGAATGTATCCAGTTTCGCTGCAAAGTTTCCATGGCCAGACAATACTTGCACCGCATGATGATCTATTTCAATCTTCATCTCCATCCTGTACTCGATGTTCGGGAAGTATGCAAAAGTACCTCTTCCTTAGTGCTCTGTGTCCAGTATGCCTGCCATTCTAGCAGCAGACGGTCCGTTATATCTTGTACCGTTGATTCTTCAGTGAGGGTTATCCCCAACACCTCCCCAGCTCTTGCACAGTTTGAGTGCTTCAAGTGGTATCTTGCAGTTCTAGCCTTGATTTGCACATCAATATTGGCCATAGGCCAGACAGTACCTGTAATGCATCAGTGGAGACGGTATTATAAGCTTTGGTGACGGCCAACAAAGCCGATCGTTGAGAACTTAGCAACTTTCTTCATGGATAGTGCTCTGTGCCCCCGCCCTGGGCTCGCATAAGTCAGTAATCCTTCATACACTCCTTTGTATGTTACCTTACAAAGGAGTCTATGTCAGAGGAGGACAAAGGAGGAGACTTATGGCACAGCCCGAAAAGTTGTACTTGGGCAGCTTGGCCAGAAGAATATCGTGAGGGGGGCAGTCAAAGCACTTTGACACATCTACCATTGCTGCTGCAACATATTTGTTTCTTTCAAGTTGGAAAAGCTTAAAATCGCTTGTACAGTCTATCGTGATCTTCCCAGACCATCATAAGATTGTTCAAGTAATAAACTCAATGGGTGGGGTTACCTACGTGGTCGCAGGCCCATAGACCCACTCACTCCCCACTAGTCCTCCTGACCAGAGTAGAGTGGAGTGGGCTCTATAAATACCCGCAGGCTACGCCTGTCATCTCATTCTACGCTCTCCTCTAGTCGCTGACTAGAGGAGAGGTCTCACCTCGCTCCTCCTCTCTCTCTCCTCAACCTAAAAGGTCCTGTAATAGGTGACAGCATTGAGTGTTGGAACCTACCAGGCAAATGCTCCCGAAAAGATCCCGTTGAATTGGTGACAGCCCTTAGTGTTGGAATCAGCCGGGCACACGCATCCAAAAAGATCCCGTTGAATTGGTGACAGCCTTTAGTGTTGGAACCAGCCGGGCACACGCATCCAAAAAGATCCCGTTGAATTGGTGACAGCCTTTAGTGTTGGAATCAGCCGGGCACACGCATCCAAAAAGATCCCGTTGAATTGGTGACAGCCTTTAGTGTTGGAATCAGCCGGGCACACGCATCCAAAAAGATCCCGTTGAATTGGTGACAGCCTTTAGTGTTGGAACCAGCCGGGCACACGCATCCAAAAAGATCCCGTTGAATTGGTGACAGCCTTTAGTGTTGGAATCAGCCGGGCACACGCATCCAAAAAGATCCCGTTGAATTGGTGACAGCCTTTAGTGTTGGAATCAGCCGGGCACACGCATCCAAAAAGATCCCGTTGAATTGGTGACAGCCCTTAGTGTTGGAATCAGCCGGGCACACGCATCCAAAAAGATCCCGTTGAATTGGTGACAGCCCTTAGTGTTGGAATCAGCCGGGCACACGCATCCAAAAAGATCCCGTTGAATTGGTGACAGCCTTTAGTGTTGGAACCAGCCGGGCACAACCTCGCATATCCAAAAAGATCCCAGATAATATGGTGACAGCGTTTAGTGTTGGAACCAGGCTGGGCACAACCTCATACCGCCCGTAGTGAATTATCGCTATAGGACGTATTCACTGCACAGTCGATTTTTCCGAACTAAAACCAAACTGTTCAGTGCAGAATAGGTTGTTCTCCTCGAAGTGGCGAATAATTTGTTTGTTTAATCCTTTTTCGAAAATTTTTGAACGTATTGGTAATTTATTTATGGCTCTGTAATGGGATATATCATCAACGCCTCTCTTTTTATGCAGGGTTGCAAGGCCGGTTGCCGAGCTCAGGGGAACGTTGGCTTCTCTGGAAGAGGAACAGGCGATTTGAGCGCGATGTGTTAAACGAACACCACGACCAGACCTCGCGTACTACTGAACTCCTGTGCGTACTACGGAGATTTGAGGCACATCAGGCACCCCCCCCCCCCCTCCATCAACGTTCAACGAGCGCTAAGCCCTCAATCAACGCGCGGCCCTTCAAATATGAGATTTACAACGGCGGTTTTCTCGTAGTTAAACTCGCAGGATTTCCGACGCCTTCCCGCCAACTAGCCCTTTTCCTCGCCGTTCCCAAGCCCTTTTCGAGAGTTTCGACTTCATAATTTCAACTCGAACGCCCTTTCGAGATTAACTCCGCCTCCGCAATTTATCGCCCCTCCTCCCCCCACCTCCCCACAACCCCCACGAGAGGGTCCCCCGGGGCGAAGGCTGTTGTTAATTATCGCCCCTCAACAATAAACATTACGACTTTCACGGAATTTAATAAGCGTAAATTTCTGAACTCCCCCTCCACTCCCCCCTCCCCACGACCGTCCTCTATATCACATTTCGCATTTTCCAATGTCCCCGTCCACTGATACGCCCGTAAAATTAAAAACCCCTTTCCTTCAGCCACCACCTTCGCCTTTCTGAATTTGAAATTAATTGTGCGAAGCTTATTGTTATTTTAGAATTGTTAGCTAATAACCCGCTTCGTCATAAATATCTGACCGTATTAAGTTTTATTCGTATTTTACGAGTCTGCTCCATTTTAGGAACCTCCCGCATTTCCAGCTACGTTCCCGAAATGATAATATATTATATCGCCGCAAATTCAAACGCCCTATGCACCAAAGGAGTTTGGTATGAGTGCCTGAGACTTCGCAGAACCAAAAGTGTTTTACCTATGTGAAAAATGTAAGTACCTAGTTTTGAGCGTCTTTATGATCTTTGCAGGGTACGTATGGTGGAGTGGAGGTGTGGAGGTCTACATATTCCTTCTTTGACGCCTGCCTATACGAACGACCTCAGTTTCAATAACGATTCTGGGGGACTTCCGATAGACCCCCGGCCAAGCAAAAAAGATGATGATTGACACCCGCTCGGGCACGATTGACCCCCGAGCGAGTTCGAAAATGGGTTAGCACGATTCACCCCCGATTCACGGTTGACCCCCAACACGCACAACCCGATTCATAGTTGACCCCCGACAAACAATCTACTATGAAACATCTATGAAAATTATCATATTGTCAACCTAGAAAAATAAATTAGTGAAATAACAAATAAATGAAGAAAATAAAAAAAAAAACCACAGTCATGCAGCATGGCTATAAGAGCGAATTTTCGAAGTTTTCGGCATCTTCCTCCTCCGCCTAAAATTTTCTGAATATTAATTTTCGGCCAATGTTTTCCCAACTTGATACCATACAAAATTAAAACAGGAGTAGTTTTGCGCAAAGTAAAATTTGGGGTGGAAGGAGGGGGAGGGGGAAATCAAAAATGTTTTGAATACCAGAAGAGTAGGTATTGGAAACGTAACAATTTTTTGTTCCATTTTTTGCCGAGTAACACCTCGGTTTGTAGATTTTCCAACGCTGAACACGATGGTGAAGTCAGAATTGCGATATCCCATTCCGTTATCAGATTAGAGCAGACGAACCAGGAAGAACATCTCAAGAAATAACCACGTTCCTTCATCTTCAAAGTGCTCCAGTTTGAGAATGGAATGAGATATCGCAATTCTGATTTCACCATCGTGTTCAGCGTACAAAAACCTTTAAAATGCGGTGTCACTTGTCAGACTTTTTCATTTTGGGAATTTATGGGTAATTTTCCCCCCCTAAAATTCCCCAAAACTCCCCCTTAGAGTGACCCGATTCTGCCCATCTTCGAACTTAGCCTGTCGATTGCCAAGACAGATTTTTCGTGCAAATTTGAACTTTTTATCTCAATTCTATCGAGAGTTATCGTCTGGAATGACACATACATATATAAATATATAAATATATAAATATATAAATATATAAATATATATATAAATATATAAATATATATATAAATATATATATATATACATATAATTTTTGGTGTCTTTCGGCAGTGAATTCAGGATGGTCTGAAACGGATTTTGGTATAAAAATCTTTCGGAAATTCGAGTTTTAAAAATTTTGGACCGAGAACAATAGCTTCCTTTTCTTCGAAAATTCGCTAATGAACAAAAACAAAAAATACATTGGAACGAAAAGTGCAATGGTCATTTCTCCTCGGAGTGGGAACGGAGCTTATTTAAAAAAAATGAAAATTTTCGCAGGAATTTGTGGTCCGTGTCAAGTCTCCTGACTTACACGTCCAAAGTTAGGGGGGGGGGGGGGGGGGTTCAGAGCAGTATCGGAAACGTAATTTTCGTGAAGGTATTCCAGAAATTGTTGAGCCTTAGGCCTTAGGTTAGGAATGTGATCTCGCCGTCCTCATCAGTCATTAAATAGGTCTTACACTGGAATTTACGTCGACTCGCGCATACACATCTTTCTTCCTGGGATAACTTTTTTTGCTTTACAAATTTAAAGCTGTTGCGAAAAATCACCTCACCAACGTGGTTGGAACCTAAGACGCCTTCCATCTTGTCGCCTAACGTATTCCTACGACAGGAAGGGCTCACGTGGCCCCAACGATTCCTTTTTGGCAGCTTCAAGGTTAACAGTGTATCCCATTGTATCCATGGTTCATCTCTCTCAGGATTTGCCCGTAGATAAACCTCCACTGTTCCACTACCGCCTATATCTGCTCTGCCACGTGTGCGAAAACTCCAAAAGAGCCCTGATCCATTACGAACCGGATTCGTTCCCTCACAGTTTCACGAAAAATGATTTAGCGTGGTACATGCTCTTGCGATGATCTACCGGCACGACGCGAAAGTGCGACACCATGGAAGAAAGGGTGAAAGAAATAATGAAAAGAAATAATCCGCGAAACCATCAAAGCACCGCGGCGTTGCGGGTTAGTATACCCCGATAGCGTATTATTTACTTATGGGGGACCTTCGACTTTAATCGCCTTTTTAATAGGTGTATAAGCGGCATCAATATACCGGGTGCTAAAAGAACGTAGAGAAAACGGCTGCTTTTGTTCACCAAAGAAGACCAGATCCTACCCCAAAAATAGCTGATTCAGCCGATTCTGTAGATCGAAAGGCAATACACCAAAAAATGCATCAGTTCTATATTCGGAATATACTTCCTACTATAGATGAAACGTTTTTGACGTTAACACAGGCGACCCCTCCCCAGTTAAAAGAACGACTTTTTAGAAGTTGTATCAGAACTGCAATTCCAATTTGTCAGACGTGGAAGGGGTTCAGTACTGCTTGAATGGGAGGAGCTTATTTCGTGAAGAAGGGATTATTTGAGACGATTTGAAAGTTTAGAACTGAAAACCGACAAATTTACTATTTGGACGAAACGTGGATTAACGCCGGACACACGAATTACACCATGATAACAACTTTTTTAATTTTAAATATAATTTACGAGCATCCGTTTAGATTCATGACCCTTACTTGTTACATCACAAGGGGTGGTGGGGGGGAAAGCAATCAATATGGTAGGCAACCCGTACTGGAAATCGACAAATTTACTATTTGGACGAAATGTGGGTTAATGCTGGACACACAAATTACACCGCGATAACAAATTTTTTTAAATTTATTGTTTGTTAATTATTAAATATAATTTACGAGCTTCCGTGTAAATTCATGGCCCTTACATGTTAATAATATATCACATGTTACAATGCATGTTACATGACATGTACATTACATGTAGCATTACAATGTAATTAATTACATTAATAACAGTATAATGTAATTACATTAGAATGCAATGTTACATGTAATGGAGCATGTGATGTAACATGTGGTATAAATAACACATGTTACATCACATGCTAACCTTCCAGTTAGCAATCAGTATGGTAGGTGTTATATAGTATCCATGTTTCAGTTTATTTACAGAAGATACTTACGTCTACGTTCAATAGACTCTATGACAAATGATGTTCCATCTCGCAATAAAGAGACTTGTTCCTTCCCCGTTCAACCGTCATGGCGACAGCGTTTTATTCTACCACCAAAGTTTATTCCTTTCCATCCGCCCCTCATTATTAGTTTTCTATGCCATTTATAGCAGTAGGCAACCCCGCATGACATGGGTGATATGCGGGATCGATTTCATTGTCGTTTGTTTATCTGTGCTCTCACGCTAAATTGACGTACTATAATATTATGTAGGTAGCTCAACCAGTGAAAGATTGAAATACTGGTATTTGAATTGGGAATTGATGGTATTTATCATATTGATCATTTTTCGTCATTAGGAACATTTTAGGGAATAGAGACGTTGGAAAGAATATTTTTGCATAAATAAATTAAAAGTTAAGATCGTAATTTATTAAATTTTGATGGTTCTAGTTTGGCTGGTGAACACCATCTAAGTTGTCTGGTTGAAAACCTGTTAATACCTAGTTTACTGCTGCGTAGAGCGCACTACTACCAGGTTATCCCTGGATACTATAGTATTGAATATATCCATATGCACGTGATTTTGCATTGACTGGAGCGACTCCCTTTCTTCCATGGAGCGACACAAAAAGCGTTACAGAAGTGACTCATCCCTTGGCTTCTCCCAGTTACAGAGCTTCCGTCTGACGGGTGGGTCCCCCCCCCCCCCTGCTTCGTTGGTTCCTCCTTCGCTCCCATTCCACCACCTCCATGGTCTTCCTCATTCTAGAACATGTACTATGTTTCATAGTTTCTTTCGAAGTAAGTAAATAAGAATCCCTGGTCAGGGAGCGAGGCTCGAAGCGCTGAGTTTTCTCATCTGAAATGTGTAAAATATCATTCTAATTTATTCTATAATATTCTATATAGTTCAAGACCAAGCCCTATTTCTTGTGTTGTTGAATGTGCCCAAGCGGTCTTACGGTGCTCCCCTTCCCCCTAAGTATATAGTAGGAATATTTATGTAAGATCATCAACACTTTCTTCTCAACTCATAAAAATATGGAATTAGGCAATAATTTACAAATTATATAAAATTACCTTATTCATTATTTTTAGGTGTTTGGGTGTAGGTTACGACTTCTTTTACATTTAATCGTAGATAATCGTTGTATCATTGTATGTTTGTATTCATAGATATAATCATCTCCAGTCCCCCAAGCCACCTATACACTTCTTGCGATATGAGAATATGAAAACATGCTCCTCGTCGCGAGCCTTTTACGAGGATTGTGCCCACCCACACCACCGCATGAATCCCTCGTGCACTAAAGGCCGACGCATCGAAACAAAGGGTATTGGTCTGACATCACAGAGCTCCGTGTTTACGAAGAACATAACACAAAGTTCTAACTGTTCTGAAGTCGTTTCAGAGAGTTTTATCCAACCTTTGTCTTTTTAGAAAATGAGCCACTCACCGAAAGGTCTTTTATCTGGATTTGGCATCTCTACCTGCTGTTCACTTTGTGCGAGTTCTCTATTATCACTCTCTTTACATATGATGCATCCTCATGGGGCTGCATTCCTCTTCTACTACTACATAGCATATTTTCGGTGCTCTAAACAAATAATATGAAAGTTATCTTCTCTATTACCAGGAACTTAATTGAAACATTTTAGTTTATTTTTAATTTGTCTATTTATTCTAGACCTTGTCTACTCTGGAGTTTGTAAATTGTGATTTGGCTGAGCAAAATCTACTCCCAGGTGTATTACCTACTCTGGTGAGCGCTAGGTAGGGTTGGTTTGGGCTGGCCCAGGGAGAGAGGAGGAGGCGCCCCTTAAAGGTAGCCACACACGTACAGGCCGAGCCTTGAGGACTGGACTCAAGGCCTAGGCCTTGGGGTTTGGCCTGATCAGTCCTTGCCCACACACGCGAGGAATTTTTCCTTCAGTTCAGTTCGTGACAGCAATGGAGGACGATATGTTGTTGGCAGTAACGAGCTGCTTAATTGCAAAAAATTACATTTCGAAAAAGAAGAAAAGAGTGTTCAAAAGTACGTGGTGTAAACGGTGGTTATTAAAAAGAAGGAGCTTTTCCCATGTGAATGTGTCATGGTATTCTTTACTCTGCACTTTCCATAAGCGAGGCTCATTTTCGTATATAGTGAGAAACTGTTCCAAATTCTTGCAATCCGACATTGTCGAAACAAGAAAAACACGTGACCGACGCGCGAACACTTCAAAAACTACAAGCAGACTGAAGGAAACGGCACACACGTGAGGGAGCGACCTGTACAAACAGTCCCGGCCTCAGAGGCCGTCGGAATGGTTTTTCGATTCGTCCGTTTTGGCCTGTACAGGCCGTTCGGTGGCCTCGAGGCCACGGCACTCACGTGAAGGAAATCCTCAAGGCTTGGACTGTTAGTCCAGACCTTGAGGAAATCAATCACCATGCGGTTATCACCACACCGAGTGTAAGAGGGTGAGCATCCCGCGGTTACCACCACAGCAGATGCTAAAGGATATGGAAGAGTAGGCGAGAGAGGAGGCGCAACGTTAGTGAGAGAGAAGTCATAGGTAAGAGTGAGGTTGGTCGAATGAAGAGATGGGCAAGCCGGGCGCCTTATAAAGGTGCCTCCACCTCGTCGCTCGGGAGTCTTTGGGCCTTCTTGGAGGGAGACCCTTTGGGCTTTTTCCCGAGGCGTCGCTCAGCTCGTCTTTCTCCTTGTTTATTGGTAAAATCTTAAGTTACATGTGAGTGGTATATGCTACATTTGAGGTGTACCACGACACCTGTTATATGTTATCTGTTTGGTTTTCATTTATACCAATAAAACAGCTAAATCTGTAAATATTTTCATCATTTGGGGGATCCGGAAAACTGCAGAATAAGGATAATTTTAGTCGGTAGACCTTTAAAAGTAACTGGTGTAAAGATCTCAGGGGAGAAAAAGCTGTAACTTAATATTTTACATAGGAATAGATTGTGAGGGTATAGTTTAAATAATGGGACCACTTTAAAAGTAAGTCGACCCCGAGGATGGGACTTGGTGCGGGGGGGGGGGGGGGTTAAGGGATAGAAAGTGTATATTGTTTAGTAACGATGGTCGGTGTGAGGGGGTATGGCGAGGGACTATGATGAGGAGGGTATGGTGAGGGTATGCTGAGGCCGGCAGGGCGGATAATCTGCAGGTAGCTAAAGGAAGGGATGTAATGGGATACTGGTATGTCTCAGGTGTGGCTCGCCTCTAAGTGGGTTTACCTTCAGTTATTTATCGCTCAGACCCTCTCGCTCCTCTCCATCTCTTTCCACGTGCCCCACCACCGTACTCGTGTGTTCCAACTTCACATTTTTTTCCCCCCGTTATTAGAGAGTGGGCTCATGGAGTCCGTGTTTCGGCCAATAAGAACTTCGGAAGCAATCGAATCGAGAGGAACAACTTTTAGAGAGAAAAGTGCAAGTGTGAGTGAGCAACTGTGTGTAAATAAAAAGCTACAGAAGTGTATGGAAGAAAAACAGGTGATATGGAGAGACGCCCCATCATCCCCTCCACCCCCCTCTCGCACTGCTACAAAAAAAGAGCAAAACGGCAATTCCAAGCTTTCAAAATAATTGATCCGACCTTCGCTCCAATCTTCTTGAGAAGTCCGGGGAGTTTTTAAACGGCTGAGGGAAAAAGCGTTAGGGTCTGATTACAAGGAAACACTTCTAGATTAGAAGGGAACGAGGTGAGAGAAGGGTTTTCGGTAGGTTTTCGCCGGATAGGAAACAATGAGAGGGATGTAGGATTTGGTAGGGCGAGATCTGTACCGATGTTCTTCACAAGTGTTCTTGTTGTTCTGAACACATGTTCGTTCACCGCGAAGCACAGTTCCTGGACAAAATAAGACTTTCTTTAATTTTTTTATTTTTTTCTAAGCAAAATGAGCTGTTTTTAAAGGAAATTTCATGCTCCACATTCATATACCTGATCAGTAGCTTTGCGTGGGTTCTGAAAACGGTGGGGCACCAGACCAGAACACAAAACCAACAGTGATGTTCCCTTATTTCCCCTGATATTCCCTTATTTACTGATAGCAGTGATATTCAGCAAAGCTTTTCTCTTTTAATCAACACCCTATCGTCATAAGAAGACGTCGACAATTTCTACTGTAAATTAGCCCCTTAATTCATGTGTTACAAAAATACAGTAAACTAAAATACAACAAAACCCGTCAGCCGGCACCTACTTGAATCTTGAATGGAGAAGCTATTGATTAGAAGCTAGGAGTTATCTGTGTGTTGACGCCGATCAATCCACAAACCAAATAAACAAAACAATATCTGAAACTTGGCTTTATAATGTTTTTTTCTGAAGCATACTATAATTGAAACTGCAACTCCTCATGATTTTTTGCGTAAATCTCTAATCAAACGCTTGCATACAAGTCTGCAACACATTGGGACATTTTATGTCCCAATGGGAATTTAGGGATAATTGACGGTATCATTTACGGGTTGCAAGATACCACGATCCGGGTTACATGGTGGTGCAAGGTTACCACATTCGATTCTAGTAAGTAATGACTTTCTTCACTAGTCTGTTGCTGACTACCTTGTTTACCAGCCTTTTTTTCATCATGCTCAGCTCAGCTACCGCGCCAGGTACGGGGGTACGGTTAACAAGAAAATGTTCAATAAAATCACACGATTCCAACGAGTGGTGAACGGTTTTTGTACGATGAAAAATGGCAAACATGAAGTTCCGTAGAAAGGAATCGGTTGTAAGCGAAAATCATCAGAATATCAACTGTAACGCTTGTTTACCGGTATTGCATAACGGTTTCGTATAACGCTTTTCGGGTCCATGTGCCAAAGTAAAGACATAAAATGTCAAAACAGCAAACAGGACAAAACGCACGTAGGTACCACAAATGCAAATCTGTCATCGGAACCTGAACGAACGCAAAACGCGCAAAATTTGACGCAAAAAAATTGAAAACTGACAGTGAAAGTTGATGTGATTTAGATAAAAACAAATCAGAAGGAGAAGCATCTCGTATGGAGATGACAAATTGAATCGAAGGGATCGAGTCGATTGTAAATGAACGATTTTTGGGTAGAAATCAGATTCTGGCGCAGGGGCCCGAAGTGGGTGTGGCGAACAACATTTTTACTCGACTGGGCTTGCACGAACGGGCCACTTTTCTCGGTTGCCATGGCGACACTGGGTCCCAGTACTTACCTGCTAGTTTCAGGGGCCTAGGTTTCGATTTCGATTGCACGACATCGGTTACTGTCACTATATTCTGGTAACATGCTCCGTCTGGGGAGCTACAGGGAGCCAACATGACGGAACCACATACTGAATATCCGTAGCCAGAGAACTCCGACGAGTCGCTCTTGAACTTTGTACGCGTACGGAGGGGAATTCAAATGCCAACTGAACACATGGGTGGAGTTTTTTTTTTTTTTACTCTTAGTATTTCTGGTTACCAGGGCAGTGGCCCAAGTGACGCAACGCCCCTATACCCGATATCCCCAGACAGCTGAAATTTTCTCCGAAAACTCCACAAATTCTCATTTCCGCAGTTGGTCGTCTCACATACTGATTTTTGTGTGGTGGAAATGTTAGGCAATCAAATTCTGCCCCTAAAGATACCAGCTGTGTAGCCATGATTTTTCAAAAATTCAAACACAAGATTGTGTACCATGCTTTACAACAAAGGAAAAATTTGATAAATCGCTAAAAATTATGGCTTGATTGAGTTGTGGATTTGATCGTCAGTAACTTTTTTCATAAAAAAAACCACTATGGTTGGTACAGAACAGTTCTTCCAACTGCAGCTATTAGGTAGGTAATCACAGGTATTTGGTAAGTATATGAACATGGGTTATTTCCAGAATCAGCGCAAAATTTCCTATGAGAATAGCTCATAGGAGCTTATTATGATTTCGAACTCAAAAATCGCGCTAATTGGGGATGTGACACTGGTGAAAACCCGTGAACCTCTTCCCTCCTAAACTCAGTAGCGAATTTCAAATGAGCTCACGTTTTGTTAAAAACCGCCCCATCCAGATCCTTCTTTAGTATCGACCAGCAACTGGTTTTTTGATGGCCGGTATGGCGAGTTACACGACTAAAAGAAAAATTTATTTTCTTATCGAGTCGGGACTCGTTCGGCGGGAAGTGGAGGCCCCGGTTGGAGCAGTAAATCTAACCTTCAGCTCCACTCAAGTAATTACTCTACCCCCACTCCTCACACTCAACTTCACCTCCTCAGGCCTTGAAAACGGACCGTGAAATGTTTCGGCGCAGAGGTCCAGACAGGCTTTGGATTCTATTTTTACGGGTACTTATATATGATGTAGGGTTTTCCTGAGACCCTACGTTTCTGTACGGTTTTCCCCTAAGAGGAATCCATTGGTTGATTGGATCGATGTTGGGACGAGGGTAAGCATATGCTAATGTAAATGAATTTTGTAAATAGTTGCTTGTATAACTTGACCAAGGCTTTATGTGCATGAATCACAAATATTAGAAAAGGGAGATAGATAAGGCAAAACTCCGTTTTCAAGGAAGCGCCAGAATATCCGCCATCCAATGAAGCGCCAGGGAAATTTATCATTCATTCTGGACGATATGATCTTGACTTCAAAACAAATATTTCCAGTGTTAATTACAAAGGAAATTACGAGTTCAAAGATGAGAATTTGTAGAATACTAAAAGTGGGTCATATTTGAATTCATACGGTTCGAAAATTAGTAAAAATAGTTACAAATAACCAATTTTTTCGAATAAATTATAACTTAAATTATTCATGGTTGGCTAGTATACTTGTTTGAGAATAAAAAATTTTTTAAGAGCGTGTTCGCAACGGCCTAACATTGCGGGTTGTTGTCCATTATAACTATCCAAATATTCATCTTCTAAGTCAAAGCACCCGCCAACAGCCTGCTACTTGAGTACCTACTTGAGCAAAGAAAAGAAAAACGGAGTTATTGAAAGGTTGTCTATTTCCACTAATTGCTGGAAATAGACAACCTTTCAATAACTCCGTTTTTCTATTCTTTGAAATGGGTTTCCACGATTTCTTTGCGATTGATTTAGTTCGTAGTTGAGCAAAGTATTCGTTTAAGTGTGGCACATTGTAAAATTGTTTTTGGAGATATTTTGAGTGCCTTTTACACATTTTAAATGTGCTAAACTTGAGTGGATACTTTGCTCAAGTACTTATATGCGCATATATATTAAACAAGAAGCGGGCTGATTTTTTTGTTTTGTTTTTTTAACAAGACGAATGAAGAATAATGAATTTTTTGACACTTATAATGGACAACAACCCGCAATATTAGGCTGAAGAAGACCCCTTGCGTGTTGAAACATGTAAAACTTAAATTATTGTTTAACAGAAATTTTATGGCGAAACCCTAAAATTGCTCGAAACACGTCAATTCATTGGGAAGGCCAAGATGTGAATATTTTGTAGTAGAAACTGGAATTTAATTAGGTGCCTGTAGATGTAGAAAAAGATCGAGATGGAAGTTGCTCGGTTTGCTTCACGAACAGAACTCTTATCCAGCAGAATTCCGACTTCTGTTAGCATCCGTAAACACAACGGGTCGGCATTTTCACGTAAAATCTCGGAGACTCGCGGAGGATAATCTGTGTCAGCCTCTTCTCCAGAACCGTCGATGAATTCTTCGGCTTTTCCGGTAGTTTTATTGTGCAGTTCGAAGCTGAGGTGAGCAGAGCGCGCTCGAGCCGGGCAAAGGCGGTTCTGATCGCGAGTGTGATTGTCATGGTTATGTGCTGGATGGTCAAATTGTTCATTTTGGAGTCGCATAAAGCCCAATGACTTCTCGAAGTTCCTACACAAAGGCCGGCAGAACACCCGTGAACTAGCGCCGTATATTACCCTCAGCGCCGCTTTTGGTTTATTATTCTGTGAATAATACACCCTATGTATTCGCTCAGCAAAAATGTGTAGGTATAACCCCCTTCAAAATTATTTCTTTTACGTTCCAATGCAATGTCCGTCCGCCGTCCGCCGTACGCCGTATCACGTGTACCGGCTTCATTTTCGGTATAAAAAAATTCGTTCTTTCGCACACATGCCCCATTTGGGCCCTAGTTGTGTCCCGAAACTTTGCAGCCCGATCGGAATATACCCAGGGGTGTTATGAGTGAAAATGGGTATAAAAATAGGTACTTTTTGTGTTTTAGTAACATGTTGGTAACATGAGCTTTTGAGGTATTGTTTTCCATGTTTTTGGGAAGAGAATACCGAATATAATGTAGTCGATTTTGACCAAAGAGTGGGAAATTGAGGTTCCAAGAACTTTCAGCCTTAAATTTACGTTGAATTTTGGTCTAAAATCGTAGTTTTTTCGCACACAGTTCGGGTCCCCATTTGGGAACACATTTGGGTCCTAGTTGTGCTCCGAAACACAGCAGCCCGATCGGCATACTCCCAGGGGTGATATGGGAGAAAAATGAGTGTAAAAATAGGGGTTTTCGAGGGATTTTTGAGGTTTTAGTGAACATGAGCTTGTGAGGTATCGTTTTCCATGTTTTTTATGGAGATAAGGTCGAACGTTAGGTTGGTTTTGACCGAAGACTGAAGAACTGAGGTTGTAACGAAGGTTAAGCTCCCGAAACTCTTCTTTCTTTAAAGTAAAAAACATGGGAAATTGTCTGAAATCACCATACATTTGTATAATAACACTCGAACTAATATCAACAGGTGAATCAAGACAACTAAATGGTACTATCAATGATAAAAAATAATCCACCATTTCTTGTTTTTGGGGGCCAAAATTGGCGGAAACCATCAAAAATAGCTATTTCAATTACTGCACACGAAAGAAACAATAAATGAACAGCCAAAATTTCTGTAGGTAAGTCCAGTAGAATAATAAACCCATGTGACAAGGACTTTGCAGCGTTATTGCTTTCTGAGGACAAAGCTAACATCAGAATTACCTCAAAATAATGCCATGCGGAAGCAAAAAGGGCGTGGTAAGCTTGCATGAGAAATCCTCGAGATGCGCAGCAAGACTTTCTTAGTAGATCGAAATATATATTATTTTAATTCTGCTGAAAAAAGCTTGTACATTAATAGGTACTTTGATACTGTATTATTAATACCATGTTAAAGTATAATGGCATCCAGCAGCTGATACAGAGATTCATCCCAGCGTAGCACTTGCGCCCAACTTTAAATAAAACCTCGGAGTGTTTTGCAGGTTGAATTCACCCGATGACCAGAAGCTGGTCTAGGACGTTCCAAGAGTGCCGATTGGTCCACTCTGATTCAAATTCGTCATGACACGGTAAAACGTCTCATGATTCAGTCAAAATTCGACGTAATCTCAACTGAAATAAGGTTAAATTATATGAAAACGACAGCAAAATTCTTCTGAAATATTTGCGATTCTAGACGACGTCTACTGTAACCTCTTTGACATGACGCCTCGTCTCTGAATTTGCGCTGTAGTTGTGTTAAGAAAATTCTTACGTGAAGGGAGGAAATGGGATTCCTGTGTCAGCACAACTGGAAAAAGGAACGGGCGTATTTCGGCTCCGCACACACGGGAAACTGCCCTCGTAACAAACCGGTGTGAGTAATTGTGTGTGTTATGTCCGCGAAAGGGAAACCCCGTGTGTGTTTAAAGGCGAAGATAGGGAAGGCTGAGGCGCCTAAAGGCAAAGGCTCATTAGCATGAAGCTGCTGACGTCATTTCCTTTTTACTCCACCCAAAGGCTCGTCCCGGAACAACCCATTCTGAAGGTGGGGGGTATGGAAACAGGGGATTTCGTTACTTAACGAATTGAACCCTCTCACCATCCTCCTTGTGCACAAGGAGTAGTAGTGCAGTATGTTGGATTAAAACAACAACATGAAAGGTAAAACATTATTACATGTAATAGGTGCAAGTTTCATCTGCTGCATCGGAATGTTTTACCTTTCATGTTGTTGTTTCAATCCAACATACTTACTTACTTGGCTTCAATAACCTCCCCGAAACGTGGTTAAATAGGCGTTGGAAATGTGAGTTCTTCTTGCTGCCCCTTCCCCTTGGCTGAACTCCGACATGCATACGAGATCAACCTCTTCTGTTTTATTTTTTGTCATAAAAGTGCATCAGGGGCCTATTCACTAAAAGAGACAGTGAAAATAGATTATCAATTTTGGAAATCTCCTGGGAGAGATGGTAAATGAGAAAGGAACTCTCTTTAGAGAAAAGACGCCTAATTAGGTGTCCCTCTGAAAGAGATCGAAAATGCCAAGATGGCCACCAACTCTCTCTTTTACAAGTTACTCAATAACCCTGTCATGGATACTATAAAAATCTATTTTTCTATCTATTAAAAAATCTATCTATTTTTTCTCTTTGGCTTAGTGAATAGGCCCCCAGACCCTATCATTCCCAACAGCTGGACCCCCTCCCCACCCTTCCACCCCACTGCCTTCAACCAATTTTGGCCCCCAAAAACACGAATTAAGCTCCTATTTTTTTACAAATCATCTTTGATCGTTGATTTTTGACTCATACAAAATGAATTTTGGGAGAGGAACCCCTGCTTTTATTTATTTATTTATTGTGCATTTATTTATTTATTGTAAATTGCACGGGCAAATGCCCAATTTCACCTATTTTTTTACACCTATTTTTCACCCATACCACCCCTGGGTATATTCCGATCGGGTGGCCGAGCTTCGGGGCACAAATGTGGTCCCAAATGGGGACCCAAACTTGGGCGTAAGAGCGACGATTATAGACAAAATTGTACGTTAATTTAAGGCTGAAACTTGGTTAGAACCTCAACTCTCCACTCTTTGTTCAAAATGCATGATACGGCGTACGGCATACGGCGGTCGGACATATTGGAATCTACCTCAATTTTTGGAATCTACGCACCTTGAAACTTAAAAGAAAAATTTGGGAGGGGGGGGGGGGGGGGTTATGAAAATTGTTTGCTGAGCGAATACATAGATGTATTATTCACCTATAATAAACCAAAAGCACCATTGAAAATACCAAGTTCCTGTCATCCAGCATGGCCATAGGAATGAATTTTCGAAGTAGTAACACAACCCACCCTTTGCTTACTACATCATCAAACTTATTCCAACGTTTTCAACCATAAAGCATTTCAATTTCGGGCAGTTTTCAAATAGAAACATCCTCAATTGTTTACAGAACTTTTTGCGCAAAATATTATTAGATGTTGAAATTTTATCTCTGTCCCAAGTCACCATCCACTGACGGTGATTCTGTAACAATTTTTAGCAATTTTTAGCCATTTTACTAATTTTTAGCGATTTTTGATTGGGCGATGATTTTTCGAAAACTGCTCATCTTTGTTCTTGGCGTACTTAAATATTGTATAAATGTGAAACTGTTTAAAATGTGGGGGTGGATCATGAATGCTCTGAAACAAAAAAAAAATCGAAAAAATATTCAAAAATGCATCGGCCTACACACCGGAAGTTTCGTACGCGTTTCATTAGCGTAATTTCTTCGGGAATTCGCTTAAATGTACTGGAGACGTAGATTTGTAGCCCTGAAAGGAAAATTGTCGGTGGGTGGGGAAAACCTCGGGATTGAGCCTTCCGACTCCGACGATCTGTTTAATGGATATTGAAGCAAAAACTATTTCTTCTCCCTTCAACCCTTCTCAACCTCTCATGCACATGTAAAGGCAACTGAATCCCTTATCCCGGAAAAGAAGTAACACCGGGAAATACCCCCCCCCCCCCCCACCTAATTGGGTTTCCAGACAAACGGGGTGAAATCTCTTCCTTTTATTTTTTCAGCCCCACTTTTTCCTCCTCGGAAAACGCTTCCCAGCCGTTTTCCTCGGGAGAAAAGGATCCCCCTCGCGACCTCACAAGCTATATCCGTTTTCCCCTTTGTTCCAAACATGCAAAATGGATCGAGCCCTAGAAAGAAAAAAAAAATTCGAAGAAAAAAAAAATTCGGAAAAGTCTTCAAGCGCAAAAGGACCTTAAGAATTGTTAAGCATATTCGGGATCCCAGATGTTGTTGGGGTCATTTGCATCGCTTCCGGACCCAGAGGGTTAAAAACAAGGGAACGATTACTTTGTACTCCACTTCGCCTCTCGTATAACCGCCAGAAACTCGATGGGATTTTAAGGATTCCCGTCCCTTATTGTTCTTGAGAGAGGATCCTCAACTTTCTCCCTTAAAATACTTTCTTTTTTTTTGTGATCCGCCCATGGGTTGTTTTCTGTTGTTTGTAACTCAAGTTTTTCACTTTAAAAACGCATTCTTTTCTCCGAAAGCCTCATCTTTGTGGTTCGAGCACACAAATCTCGGGTTAATCCATTCTCTTCCCCTACTTGAGTTTATGGTCACATCTGACTACCTTGTTTTTTTCCTCCTCTCAGTTGTACATAGTTTTTTTTTCCACCAAGGAGTTTTGCTCTTATTCGTTGCGAACAACGGAGTGGGATTTCTCCCAATTATCCTTTTTCTCTTACTTAGTTCCCTCTCTTCATCTCAGGCAAGTGGTTACCAACTCAAGCAGCGAGGCTCGTACTTTGTTGCGTTGCACGCAACGGACGCAAATTTTGGGTTCTTATTTTCAGAATGAGAAACGTTAGGAATCGATTAAGAAAAAGAAGCGGTCCCCCACTCCAACATTATCATTATTTGCTGTTTTACGTTACAAGGTTGGTACGCCAAATCCGGAAACGAAGACTAAACCTATTACGTTTGTTCAATAGATGCCACAAATAGATTGGCTTCAAATTTATATTACAAAAAAAATTACTCCTCAACAAATCGGTCAGTTTCAATTCATGAAACGGCTATGGACCTAGTAAGAATGTAGAATTGATGTTTGATCAAAAACGCCGCAAATTATTACAAAACGGTTTGTTATTTTCTGCTCACCTCTTCTGCGCAGATTCCTATTAGTTTAAGACCCTGATGTATTAGGGCAGTTTTCTGCGGTGGGCCTACCTACCCACTCAGGCACACACACAAATACGACAAAAGTTCCATCAGATTCGAATTACCTATGTAAGTACTTATAAGCTCTCTAACGTTCGGCAATTAATTTTGGTTCACGGTAACTAACTCCGAAGTACGAGTACCCACATCGGACAGAAAGAAATTGTTTATAAATATTCCATTTCGGATTCTGCGTGCCTACCATGAAAAGCAAATCATCAGATTTTGAGGGGGTTAAAAATTTGCTTTCCAAGCTAGATTCCAAGGGTTCATTATCGAAAATGATTAAACCAAAATTGAAATTTCGAAAAATAATTTCAGTTTTGCTTCCTCACTTCCTGAACGTAGGGAAGCTTTGTATTCGTGCAAGAGTCGAAAAAAATTGATGTCCTCCAGAATGAAAATGTCCACTCGCATTTCACATTCCTGTCTGTCTGTCTGTCTGTTTGTGGTCAATTCTTTTAACACCCATAACTACCCGAAATAATGTCGAAATGGACTGAAGTTTGGAGGGTAGGTGCGCGTCGAGTAACAGATGATTCTGTACCAAACTTACTGGAAAATTACTGTAACTTTCGTCTGCGCATGCGCAAATGTGAAATACATGAAACGCTATTAACAACCTTAAATGTCGTTGAAATGAGATCAAACATGGACTCGATCAGGAATAGTACTTTGATAGCTCCATATGAATTTCATTAGAATCGTAATGTAACTTTCGTATGCGCATGCGCGAACATGAAATGTTGACCATTTCCTTGTAACTCAGGTTGGATCGCAGATAATCCCACATCAAAATCATTGAAATCGTGCCATCTGCGCATGCGCAGACGTGAAATACTTCAAACGCTTCATATCTACCTTAAATATCGTTGAAATGAGACCAAACATGGACTCGATCAGGAATAGTACTTTAATAGTTCCATATGAATTTCTTTGGAATTGTACTGTAACATGCGCGAACATGAAATGTTGACAATTTATTTGTAACGCTTCTAGCTGGGTAAAAATAGCCGTAGAGAGCTAACATTTCGAGGGTACACGCGGGTTAAATTGCAGATGGTCCCACATCGAAAACATTGCCATCGTACCGTAACTTTAATCTGCGCATGCGCAAACGTGAAATACTTCGAACACTTCATAACTACCTTAAATATCGTTGAAATGAATTCAAACTTGGAGGGTCGATCAGAAATGATACTTCGATAGTTCCAAATGAATTTCTTTGGAATTGTACTGTAACATGCGCGAACATGAAATGTCGACAATTTCCTTGTAACGCTTCTAACTACGCGAAATACAGTCGTAGAGAGCTGAAAATTGGAGGGCGCACGCGGGTTGGATTTCAAAATCATTGAATTCGTACCTTAACTTTGTCAGCGCATGAACAAGCGTCAGATTCTCGTTGCGCCCATAACTACTCTGCAAATCATCGTAAAGCGATGAAATTTGGAAGATATAGATAGAGGTGGGGTGTGGTCTCAAATGTATGTAACCCACGAATGGATACTCCACCTGTCCACTTTATGAACCTACTCAACTATTCTATACGTTCATGTGATACAAGTGAGGAAGCTACACTGCCTACTCGAACTGGCAGACGTTTTGATTTATTATTCTGCGAATAATACACATATGAAATCGCCCAGAAAAAAATTTTTATAACACCCCTTCAAAATTTTTTGCGTTTCAAGGTGCGTAGATTCCAAAAATGCAATTCCGTACGCCGTATCACGTGTACCGGCTTCACTTTCGGTCTAAAAAATTCGTTCTTTCGCACGCATGCTCCATTTTGGCCCTAGTTGTGTCCCGAAACTTTCCAGCCCAACCGGAATATACCCAGGGGTGTTATGAGTGAAAATGGGTATAAAAATAGGTACTTTTTTTTGTTTTAGTAACATGTTAGTAACATGAGCTTTTGAGGTATCCTTTTTCCACGTTTTTTGGACGAGAAGACCGAATATGAAGTAGGTTTTGACCAAAGAATGGAAAATTGAGGTTGTAACGAAGTTTCAGCCTTAAATTTACGTGAAATTTGGTCTAAAATCGTCGTTTTTCCGCACACAGTTTGGATCCCCATTTGGGAACACATTTGGGTTCTAGTTATGCACCGAAACACGGCAGCCCGATCGGCATAGACCCAGTGGTGTTATGGAAGAAAAATTGGTGTAAAATAGGGGTTTTCGAGGGGTTTTTGAGGTTTTAGTGAACATGAGCTTGTGAGGTATCGTTTTCCATGTTTTTTAGGGAGAAAAGGTAGAATATTATGTTGATTTTGACCGAAGAGTGAAGAAATAGGTTGGAACGAAGGTTAAGCTCCCGAAGTTTTTTATTAGTCAAAAACGTGGGAAATTGTCTGAAATCACCATACATTTGTATAATACCACTAGAAGTAATATCAACAGGTGAATCAAGACAACTAAATGGTACTGTCAATGATAAAAAATAATCCACGATTTCGTGTTCTGGGGGGCCAAAATTGTCGGAAACCATCAAAAATAGCCATTTCAATCATTGCACATGAAAGAAACGACAAAATGAACGGCCAAAATTTCTGTAGGTATGTCCAGTAGAATAATAAGCCCATGTGGCAGGGACGTTGCAGCGTTTTTCAAACGATGTCAGAGAGCGCTAAGTAGGAGTATATTATACTTACCTAGCTAGAGATCATATACCTAGCCTATAATTGTGGTTGAAGATGTTGAAATATCATTTCAGACTCGCGTTCTCAGTCGTGAACTATCAGGGACGAGAGATCGGTCACACGACCAAAGTTTAATCACGAGGACGTCGGGAAGAAGATGAGAAACCCGTCATAGGTAAATGGAAATGGGAGAGCCACGTTTCTAAGAAGGAGGGAGGTTATAACTCCAGAGGCAGTAGAGAAGATATGACCAGTCAAACAGGGTAATCTGTTCTCTGTGGAGACGAGGATTCCACCTTCCCCACTCACCATGGACCGAGGTTTTCATTATCCTGTCTTAAAGAGGTTTGAAGGGGATGAGGACGGGCGGCTCGGTCACTTTGTTGGAAACGTCGTCCCTTCGCCCCGACCGACCGCAAGCGGGTTCCCACCCCCGGGAAACCTTGCGGTGATGGAAGGGACGTACCTAAAGGGATGTTCCCTCTAAAGCCAGCGGTTCCCTCTCCTTGAGGGGGTTCAATTCAACCACTTCGCCGGTCCTGAAACACGAATCGGCCTGTTCGAAACCTTTGAGGTCTCCAAGTGATCTGCCAGTCCACACGCTCCCTCATCATCCCCTGTACCATCACGGGATTCTGTTCCAGGTACTGATCCTGCACGTGAACCCGAAACAACGCGAAAATAAACGGACTTTATGAGAGTTCACTAATTCATTGAGTAATTAACATTTAAGTTTCACCTACATAAATCGATCAAGTATTGGCAAGAAAAGAATAAATTTTGTAGCAAGAGCTTGTTGCAACTTAGTCATTTCGGAACTGACAACGAAAGTCAAATGCTAAAATCCTTCCAAAACAGTTACCTAATAAATTATTTTGAGTCGAGCAAGAAAAAAAAATGTTAACCCCCCCTCAAAATTTGATGTTTTCCGTTTCAAGGTACGTATATTACGAAAATGCAAATTATTACACAACGATTCATTATTTACCTGTATAGATGCCCCTTCTGCGTAGATCACTGTTTTCTGTGGTCAATACCTACCCTCGAGCTCCCCCCCCCCCCCCCCCCCAGGAAAGCACTATCATCGAGTACTGCAGCCGTCCCGGAAATTACAGTTTCATAAATATGGAAAACGATACCTCACAAGCTCATGTTCACTAAAACGTAATTTAAAAAACTATTTTTACACCCATTTTTCATTCATAATACCCCTGGGTGTATTACGATCAGGCTGCCGAGCTTCGGGCACAGTTATGGCCAAAATGGAGCGTGTGTGCGAAAGAGCGACAATTAGAGACCAAAACTTATTGTTAGATTTATCTTGAACACTTTTAGGTCTTCACTATAATCTGGGGAAACCCTACAAAAATTATTGGATTCCAACCAAAACTTATGGTGATTTAAGTCAGAAAGTTTGTTAGATCTTCAATTCTGCGCCCTTTGGTCAAAATCGACTTCATATTTGGTCTCCTCACCCTAAAAAAACATTGAAAAGAATACATCACATGCTCACGTTACTAAACACCAAAAAACCTTGTTTTTCACCCATTTTTCACTCAACACCCCTGGGTATGCGAAAGAACCAATTTTTTAGACCCAAAATAAAGTAGATATGGATGCTACGGCGTACGGACACGTGCATTGTTTGAATCTAAGCATAAGCACCCTTTATCAGTCTTTTTTATTTTCGAGGGGGAGTTCAAAAAATGTTTGGCTGAGCGGATGTAGGTGTTTACGTGTATAGATGTCCCTTCTGCGTAGATCACTGTTTTATGTGGTCAATACCCTCGAGCTCCCTACAGGAAAGCCCTAAATCGAGTGCTGGAGCTTGCCCGGGAAATACAGCTTCATTCAAATTCTCGGGATTCAGCAATTCAATCATTAATTATTTGTAGATTTTTATTGAAGCATAAAGTTCGTTCAAGTTGCAAAAGTATCATCCAACAAAATCCGAAAGCGCCGTCATTCTT
This sequence comes from Leptopterna dolabrata, assembly GCA_954871275.1. NCBI lineage: Eukaryota > Metazoa > Arthropoda > Insecta > Hemiptera > Miridae > Leptopterna > Leptopterna dolabrata. The sequence goes on from OX940983.1 coordinate 5,234,834, forward strand.
CAAATGAAATAATATCACGGAACTCGACTTCATATAGCCATCCGTGGTTATAATAAGGTGATCCCTAGCAATGGTATCTGGGCCGAACTTATACGGTTTGATTCACGATCGTGTTGACGATGCTTTTTGTTGCAAACGAACGGCTGGTCGTACAATGCTCCGGGTGGTCTCAAAAAATGCTTTAGTCCGAGATCAATTTAAAAACGTAAAAAACCATAACCTTCTATTGAAAGTTTCCGAGCTACGGCGTTCTGAAAATTTCAACCCCTTTTTTTCACCCCTTAGAGATGACTGGCAGTAACGCCGAGCTTCGCGGACCAGTTAGACCTCAATCCGAATTTCATTAATTTTGGTTCATCATGGCTAAGGAAAGTGCGAAGTATGCCGGTCGGCCAGAATTTTTTTAATTCCATTTTCGAGTTCTACGCAACTTGAAACGGAAACCATCAAATTTTGAGGAGGGGGGTTGAAATTTGATGGTTTCCATATCAAGGTACGTAGAATCCGAAAGAGTATAAAAAAGTGAACTAAAAAATATGTAATAAAATAATGAACCAAAAATAATTTGTGACAACCGTTGAAGAGCTCCTTTAAATTCCTGTCAAAATATTATATATTGAATTTTTGGTTTTGGGCGGTGTGGACCCCTGACATTCTCGCTCGAAAATCGGAATTCGGTGATCTCAGAAAACACGAAAAACTTCAAAGCGCTCTACTCTGTGAGGGCATCCCAATTTCCGCTTGCCTGCTACAGGAAAAACTTCCTGCATTTATCAATAGGTGCAGTAAATTTGAAAATGAGCATACCGCTGGATAGCTGTGATCCTGAGGAAATGTTTTCCGCATTTGAGATTGCCCCCAAATTCGGATTTTCAGGGGTCCACACCACGCAATAATTCTTCAAGTTAGCATTTTGTGAAAGGAAATTTAACGAGCTTTTCAACGGTGGTCACCAGTTATTTTTGGTTTATTATTTTCAATAATGAACCTTTGGAATCGAATTGAATTAGTGAATGCCGCTCATTTTTATTAAACTCTAATTCCCGGGCCGGCTCCAGTACTCGATTTAGGGTTTTCCTGGGGGAAAGCTTGGGGGTATAGAAAGCAGTGATCTGCGCAGAAGGGGCATCTACACAGGTAAATAATAAACCTTAGTGTAATAATTTGCAGCGTTTTTGTATTACAAATAGGTTTTATGGCGAGTTTCTTGTAAAAAAAAAAAAACGCTGCAAAGTCCTTGTCACATGGGTTTATTATTCTATTGGACATACCTGCAGAGATCTTGGCTGTTTATTTATCGTTTCTTTCATGTAAAATAATTGAAATAGGTATCTCTGGTGGTTTCCACCAATTTTGGCCCCCAAAACACAAAGTACCCTCTTTTTATTTTTTTTATTTTTTTTTTTAAATAAATTATCTCTGATAGCACCATTTAATCGTCTTGATCCACCTGTTGACACTTTTTCCAGTGTTATTCTACAAATTGATGGTGATTTCAGACGATTTCCCAGGTTTTTGACTCATAAAAAATCAATTTCGGGAGCTGAACATCTGGTAGAACCTCAATTTTCTATTCTTTGGTCAAAATCGACTTCATATTCGGTCTTCTTGTCCCCAAAAACATGAAAAACGATACCTTAAAAGCTCATGTTACCAACATGTTGCTAAAACGCAAAAAGTACCTATTTTTACACACATTTTCACTCATAACACCCCTGGGTATATTCCGATCGGGCTGAAAAGTTTCGGGACACAACTAGGGCCCAAATGGAGCATGTGTGCGAAAGAACGATTTTTTTAGACCGAAAATGAAGCCTGTACACGTGATACGGCGGACGGCGGACGGCGGACGGACATTGCATTTTTGGAATCTACGCACCTTGAAACGGAAAAGAAAAAATTTTGAGGGGGTGTTATAAAAATTTTTTGCTGAGCGAATACATAGGTGTATTATTCACAGAATAATAAACCAAAAACTTGATTTACGAGGGGGGAAAAAACTTGCAGTGCCGAAAAACACGAAAACAAGGGTTAAAACAGGTGCTACGAGACATTTTAGATCAGAAATACCCTTAAACCCGATTCCTGGCTCCTTGCAGACCTGTTCCTGTAGATAACACTTGTGTCTAGGTTGCAGTGATCAGCCGGCGATACGCTTGACTGGCCTGTAACTCTACGACAAGAAGGTATTTTAATGAGATGAACCGTTGAGGGAAGGTACGCCTTGGTCTCCAGTTAGCCCGGCATAAAACGTCATCATGATACAAGAGTACGGTTTGCCTGCGTATTTGCGAAGGTTTATAAGAAAAACCTGCATTTTTTGGCCCAAAATGTAGAGCGTAGTTGGGAACTGGCATGCAATAGACCCGTAGGGTTTTGTTGGTACCGAACACCCATTTGTACTTTCATCGTTGTCGAGAAGTACCAGCATTTAAATTGATATTTGAAATTACCGTCATTCGAGTGTCAAGTTTTGGAAACTTCAAAAGAAGTAAGTAAAAACTTACGGTTGCTGCCTGTCAGTATCATAAACAAATTGGAAACTGGGGAGCTAACAGGTTCTTGTGGTTTCTCCTCTAAATTCGTTATAGAACCCTCCCGAGACAAAATAAAGTTTTTCATTTAAAGAAAAAAAAATCCTTAGACATAAACGTCACCCAAGAGGCCCTTTAGGGTAAAGGGATGAGGAAAACTTTCCAAGTCGGGAAGAAACGAGTTAATTTTTGAGCTAATCTTCGAGTGAGGTTTGAGGAGTATCTTACTGGTCGAGGGTTTGTTTAAACAAGGGAGGGATTCCTTAAATACGAGGAAAACCGCTTTTCTCGGAGGTGAGATAGTCGGTTTGTAAAAAGGGGAAGCCAAAAGGAAACAGCTTAGGGCTCCCTTACCTAACTGATAGGATTACGTTTAGATACTTCACGAAGCCAGCAACAGTTGGAGTCGGAAGTGACTTTTGTCTTCGAGGTTTTGGTTTATTATTCTGCGAATAATACACCTATGTATTCGCTCAGCCAAAATCTTTTGTAACACCCCCTCAAAATTTGTTTACGTGTTTACGTTTCAAGGTAGATTCCAAAAACGCTGCAAAATCCTTGTCATATGAGTTTATTATTCTATTGGACTTACCAACAGAAACGTTGGCTGTTCATTTATTGTTTCTTTCATGTGCAATAATTGAAATAGCTATTTTTATGGTTTCCACCAATTTCGGCCCCCCAAAAACACGGATTAGGCTCCTTTTTTTAAATTAATTATCTTTGATCATTGATAGTGCCATTTATTTGTCTTGATTCACCTGTTGATACTACTTCGAGTGTTGCTATACGATTTATTGTGATTTCAGACAATTTCCCATGTTTTTGACTCATAAAAAATGAATTTTGTGAGTTGAACCTTCGTTGCAACCTCAATTCTTCCCTCTTTGGTCAAAATCGACTTCATATTCGGTCACCTCGCCCTAAAAAACATGGAAAAATTTATTTAAGTAGGTACCCACGATTAATAATTCAGTACGGTACCTACTCCCAATTTCAGAAACCCGTTTTGGTTTATTATCCTGTGAATAATACACCTATGTATTCGCTCAGCAAAAAATTTTTTTAACACCCCCTCAAACTTTTTTCTTTTCCGTTTCAAGGTGCGTAGATTCCAAAAATGCAATGTCCGTCCGCCGTCCGCCGTATCACGTGTACAGGCTTCATTTTCGGTCTAAAAAAGTCGTTCTTTCGCACACATGCTCCATTTGGGCCCTAGTTGTGTCCCGAAACTTTTCAGCCCGATCGGAATACACCCAGGGGTGTTATGAGTGAAAATGTGTGTAAAAATAGGTACTTTTTGCGTTTCAGCAACATGTTGGTAACATGAGCTTTTGAGGTATCGGTTTCCATGTTTTTTTGGACGAGAAGACCGAATATGAAGTCGATTTTGACCAAAGAGTGGAAAGTTGAGGTTGTACCAGATGTTCAGCCCCCAAAATTGATTTTGGTTTATTATTCTGTGAATAATACACCTATGTAATCGCTCAGCAAAAAATTTTTATAACACCCCCTCAAAATTTTTTCTTTTCCGTTTCAAGGTACGTAGATTCCAAAAATGCAATGTCCGTCCGCCGTACGCCGTCCGCCGTATCACGTGTACAGGCTTCATTTTCGGTCTAAAAAAATCGTTCTTTCGCACACATGCTCCATTTGGGCCCTAGTTGTGTCCCGAAACTTTTCAGCCCGATCGGAATATACCCAGGGGTGTTATGAGTGAAAATGTGTATAAAAATAGGTACTTTTTGCGTTTTAGCAACATGTTGGTACCATGAGGTTTTGAGGTATCCTTTTCCATGTTTTTGGGGACGAGAAGACCGAATATGAAGTCGATTTTGACCAAAGACGCGGAAATTGAGGTTTTACCAAAGGTTCAGCTCCCAAAATGGTTTTTTTATGAGTCAAAAACCTGGAAAACTGTCTGAAATCACCATCAATGTGTATAATAACATTGGAAAATGTGTAAACATGTGAATCAAGACCATTAAATGGCACTACCAATGATCAAAGATGATCTGGAAAAAAAAGCGTACCTATTTCATGTTTTGGGGGCCAAAATTGGTGGAAATCATCATAAATAGCTGTTTCAATCATTCCACATGAAAGAAACAATAAATTTAACAGCCAACAAGAATCTCTAGAACTCCAATAGAATAATAAACCCATGTGACAAGGACTTTGCAGCGTTTTTTATGAGTCAAAAACCTGCGAAATCGTCTGAAATCACCATCAATTTGTAGAATAACACTAGGAAAAGTTTCAACACGTGGATCAATACGATTAAATGGCACTACCAATGATCAACGATGATTTGAAAAAAAAAAGAAAAAAAAGGGAGCGTATCTACCTAATTTAAGTTTTGGGGGCCAAAATTGGTGGAAACCATCAGAAATAGCTATATCAATTATTCTACATGAAAGTAACAATAAATGAAAAGCCATCATTTCTGTAGGTATGTCCAATAGAATAATAAACCCATGTGACAAGGACTTTGCAGCGTTTTTATATCAAGAACTATTTTCTCGAGAGAAAACGTAGTTTCCTCGTGAGAAAACCCTGTTTGCTCGTGAGGAATATATAAAAAGGAGATGGTTTGTTGTCAAAATGAATAAAACGGCATCAAGATTTTTTTAAAAATACCTAATAATTAATAGCCAAATTTGAGTTAATCAGAAAGCCTCAAGTTTGATTGACAAATCCTTAAACTGGAAAAATTTTGTATTTTTGGAAAACCTTGGATAATTGGTGTAATTTTACAATTATTTGGCATTAAAATGCTATTGTTAGTGACCTCGCGTGTTATGTTGCCATTTTGCGGTTAAAAGATTGTGTTTCGGCTGTTCTAAAGGTGTCACAGGAAGTGGGCGGTATGAATAAAACGAAAGCAAATGCTTTTAAGCATTTGCTCGAAGGAAAAGCATTTGCTTTGGAAGGAAATGCTCGAAGTAAAAGGTTTTATTCTTTTTCGTATGAATAATCATTACCTTCACTCCGAAGGATTTGCTTCACGGGAAAAGAGTAAAAGCCTCCTCCGATCATCAGCTGACCCAGAAAAATTGGTGATCCAGGTGTTCCCGCCTCAACGCGGGACGAACTCGTTTCTCGTTTGTTTCCATTTTCCGATTGATAAATCTTTGCTTTTGCTTCTCATTTTTGTTGCGTCTCGTGTTTTAAATAGTTTGCTCTTGTTGTAAACTTTAAAACGATTATAGTTTCCGGTGGAACATGTCTTCCGGAAGTGACGAAGAGTTAGAAGGGTCTGAAGGGTTAACGCAGCCTGCAAATACTGGCTTTCATTCTCAGCTCCGGAGATAGGGAACCACCGCGAGTATCGTTGACATCATTTCCAATAAAATGATCTGCTAGCCACTTAACGTTTTCCTCCGAAAATCGAAATAAACTTCTGAAATCTTGTTCCCGTGGGGACCTTCGTTCCTTATAACATTTACGATTACGTATATTCGCGATTTCAGCCATAATCACTGACTTACATTAATATAAAATCACTGACAGAGGAAGCAAAAAGCACGAAATGCACACTCACACTGATAAAACAGGGAAAAACGCACAAATGAGGAGAACATGGCACTTGATAAACGACCGATATGATAAATTGAGGAAAGTGAATCTACTCTGGAGTAGATGCATCTTTTTTAAAGCTTTTGCTTCACAAGCGAAGTAAAAGAGCAGCTTTATTCATACGGAATACTTTTGATTGAAGGAAATGCTTTTTTTTCGAGCTTATGCTTTTCCTACAGAAGCAGAAGGTTTTGCTCTTCTTTTTTTTATTCATGATACTTGAAGGATTTGCTTCGTTTTCCGCAAGTAAAAGGTTTTACTTCGTTTTATTCATACCACTCAGTGTCTAAAGTGGGATTTATTGTCGGTTTTGCAACCTGGACCTTGCAGATCCCGATGTTTACCAATTATGTTTCAATCAAAAATTTTCTCACGCCAAAATTAGCGCGGAATACCGCTGGAAAACCTTGAGAAGCTGAAAACTGTTGCTCCGCGCCTCAAAACCGCGATCCTTCCCCTCCCGCCGAAACTTTCATAATTCCGTCATTACATCTCACCGACGTTATTAAACTTTCATTTCTCCTCCGCCTCTCATAATGCCGGTTTCAAAATTTCGAAATCCCCTTCCCCCTCACCACCACCTTATGAACTCCGGCACGTTCCGCCTTTGGTATTTAAGGCGCGTGCACCGAGAGAAAAATGTGGCGCACCATGCCCGCTAGGAACACTCGGAATTGATTTCCCGATAGGAAACCTAGCGGGTGTGCCTAATCCCAAGCGGGTAGGGTGAAAATCGTATCGGGTGATGGTAAAAATCTATCGGGAAGACGTAACTCCAATCGGGTACGACATAAATTTCTATCGGGCTGCCATAAAAATCTATCGGGCTGTTAGATTAGCCCCTCCTATCGGGTATGGTTCGGATATTTTTGTATCGGGCATTCGTAAAAACAAGCGGGTTTTGGTAATTCCTAACGGGTATTCGTCAAAATCGTATCGGGTGGCGACTTAACCCTAACGGGCTTTTATAAATGGGAACTACACCCGTTAAGAAATCAATCGGGTCTGTTGGTTGTCTATCGGGTTTCATAACAAATTCCTATCGGGTCCATGAAACCCAAGCGAGCATGCAAATATTCCAAAAAATACCCGTTAGCGCACTATCGGGTCATCTGAACATTTACGTCTCCCGTTTGATGATCTATCGGGTTTTTTTCAAAATTCCTAGCGGGTGTATGAAAAACGATCTAGCTAGCAAATGTTGAAAAAAATACCCGTTAGCACACTATCGGGTCATCTGAGCATTTACGTCTCCCGTTTGATAACCTATCGGGTTTATGCAAAATTCCTATCGGGTGTATGAAAAACGATCTAGCTAGCAAATGTTGAAAAAAAATACCCGTTAGCTGACTGTCGGGTCATCTGAGCATTAAGATCTCCCGATTGATAACCTATCGGGTTTATGCAAAATTCCTATCGGGTGTATGAAAAACGATCTAGCTAGCAAATGTTGAAAAAAATACCCGTTAGCACACTATCGGGTCATCTGAGCATTTACGTCTCCCGTTTGATAACCTATCGGGTTTTATGCAAACCTCCTATCGGGTGTACGAAAAACAATCGAGCATGGAAATGTTCAAAAAAATACCTGTTAGCTGACTGTCGGGTCATCTGAGCATTAAGATCTCCCGATTGATAATCTATCGGGTTTATACAAAATTCCTATCGGGTAGAAATAAAATTAATCGAGCTGGGAAATATGCATAAAATACCCGTTAGCGCCTATCGGGTGAAATAATTGTCAAGAGCTCCCCCTTAATAATCTATCGGGTTACATCACACATCGCTATCGGGCCTATGAAAGCCAATCGAGCAGGGAAATAGTGAACAAAAATACCCGTTAGTCTTCCTATCGGGTGATGTTTGTTGCTAACAACACCCGATTGAAGATCTACCATTTCCATTGAGTGATCCCTATCGGGTAGAGAAAAATCGATCGAGCTGAGAAATATTCATAAAATACCCGTTAGCCACCAATCGGGTGATATAATTGTTAACAGCTCCCGCTTAATAATCAACCGGGTTGCATCGACCAACATCTATCGGGTTGAACAATGCAATCGAGCAGGGAAATGCCGAACAAAATACCCGTTAGTAGCTCTATCGGGTGGATGTAATTGATAACAACACCCGAGTGAACATCTATCGGGTTGCACAGACGAGTCTCTATCGGGTTTTGGAAAATCAATGGAGCAGGAAAATATTGAAAAAATACCCGTTGGCTGCCTATCGGGTGATATAATTGTTAACAGCTCCCGCTTAGTAATCAATCGGGTTGTCCAATGATTCCCTATCGAGTAGGCAACATTTCTATCGGGTGTCAATTAGGTCCCGCCACAATTTGAACTTGGTCGAAGGGGCATTGGCTCCGGAGATGGATTCACAAATTTTTTCCCAGGTTCCGAGTGAGCGTTGAAGGGTTTTACAATTTGAACTTGGTCAAAGGGGCATTGGCTCTGGAGACGGATTCACAAATATTTTCCCAGGTTCCGAGTGACCGTTGAAAGGTTTTATGTGAGGATTTAGATGCGTACAATTCTCACACAAAAGCCTGCAACGGTGAATGAAGAGTTGGGAAAATATTTGTGGTTTAATGATAGCTCAGGTAGCCCGAATCCCTGTGAGGAGGTATAGGAAGCGAAGCCTGCAGTCACCATTTCTAAAGGATAACTGTTTTTGGGGAGTGGTGAGAATTTGAGAATAACAACTCTTTCCCTTCACCTCCCGTAAATATGGACGTTTGGAGGACATGTACTTGTTACCATGGGAGGGTTCACGCGAAGAAATATGGTAAAGTTGAGGGAATTGTGAAGGACATGATACTGGACCTGAAAATTAAAAACGCTGCAAAGTCCTTGTCACGCATGGGTTTATTATTATTCTATATGCAGAAATGGTGGCTGTTCATTTATTGTTGCTTTCATGTAAAATAATTATTGAAATAGTTATTTCCGGTGGTTCCCACAAATTTTGGCCCCCAAAACTTGAATTAGGTATACCTACGCTTTTTTTTCTTTTTTATTTCAAATTATCTTTGATCATTGCCCAACCCACCCGCCCATTTACCCGCAGGGTGGCTGTCCACAAGCATAATCCAATTGACATGTTGTCGTCCTTCACCAGTTTTCGAGTTTTATATATATTATCAACAGATTTATGCTGAGCACCCCCACCTGAGAGAATTATGACTCCGTATTTTTTTTTTGTACTGATGAGTCCTCAGTATAGTCGAGAGTCAGTTAGACTTGGTTTTCATTGAATTTTTACCTCCCCTCCCAACGAGTATTTCTCTCTGGTGCGGGGGGGTGCTCGACCTCGTTGAAATACCCGTTAGTAGCTCTATCGGGTGGATGTAATAGATAACAACACCCGATTGAACATCTATCCGGTTGCACATACGAGTCCCTATCGGGTTTTGGAAAACCAATCGAGCAGGAAAATATTCAAAAAATACCCGTTGGCTGCCTATCGGGTGATATAATTGTTAACAGCTCCCGCTTAGTAAACAATCGGGTTGTCCAATGATTCCCTATCGAGTAGGCAACATTTCTATCGGGTATTAATTAGTTCCCGCCACAATTTGAACTTGGTCGAAGGGGCATTGGCTCTGAAGACGGATTCACAAATATTTTCCGAGGTTCCGAGTGAGCGTTGAAGGGTTTTACATTTTGAACTTGGTCAAAGGGGCATTGGCTCTGGAGACGGTTTCACAAATATTTTCCCAGGTTCCGAGTGACCATTGAAAGGTTTTATGTGAGGATTTAGATGCGTCCAATTCTCACACAAAAGCCTGCAACGGTGAATGAAGAGTTGGGAAAATATTTGTGGTTTAATGATAGCTCAGGTAGCCCGAATCCCTGTGAGGAGGTATAGGAAGCGAAGCCTGCAGTCACCATTTCTAAAGGATAACTGTTTTTGGGGAGTGGTGAGAATACGAGAATAACAACTGTTTCCCTTCACCTCCCGTAAATAAGGACGTTTGGAGGACATGTACTTGTTACCATGGGAGGGTTCACGCGAAGAAATATGGTAAAGTTGAGGGAATTGTGAAGGACAGATACTGGACGTGAAAATTAAAAACGGAAACAACAAAATGAATATGTAATGGATGTTGCCTCTCATTAGGCGAATTTTAGGATATATTTTCCGAAAAATTTTCCAGGATTAAATGATGTCTATCGGGTTGTAATGAGAAATCGCTATCGGGCCCATGAAAGCCAATCGAGCAGGGAGATATTCAAAAGATATCCGTTAGCATCGTAACGGTTCATCTCATAGCTCCCGATACATAATCAACCGGGTTGCATCGACCAACGTCTATCGGGTTGAACAATGCAATCGAGCAGGGAAATGCCGAACAAAATACCCGTTAGTAGCTCTATCGGGTGGATGTAATTGATAACAACACCCGATTGAACATCTATCGGGTTGAACAGACGAGTCCCTATCGGGTTTTGGAAAACCAATCGAGCAGGAAAAAATTCGAAAAAATCCCCGTTGGCTGCCTATCGGGTGATATAATTGTTAACAGCTCCCGCTTAGTAAACAATCGGGTTGTCCAATGATTCCCTATCGAGTAGGCAACATTTCTATCGGGTATTAATTAGTTCCCGCCACAATTTGAACTTGGTCGAAGGGGCATTGGCTCTGAAGACGGATTCACAAATATTTTCCCAGTTTCCGAGTGACCGTTGAAGGGTTTCATGTGAGGATTTTTAATGATATGTTTAATAGGTAATATGTCGTAACGTATAAGTGATCAGGAATTTGAGTAACAGCAAGGAATTTGAATTTGAAGCGCATACTTTTCAATGCAAGTAAATTAGGTGTATATAAGTATACCACATAAAAACGTATTGTACACGCATGTATAAAACACGTTTGTAGGACATCCGATTGTTACCATGCAAAGGATATGGAGAAATACTGAACTTGGCAGAATCGTCATGGTTCGGATTCAGCAGAAATAACTGAAAATTGGGAACAACAATTAAACAGTATTTTGGAAAACGGTTGTTGAGCGCATGATGACCTATAATAATAATAATATATTCGTGGGCGAGAAGTAATTTGGCATGAGCCAAATTGAGTAGTTTGGCGGGTCATTTTCACCCGAGCTATACTCATTGTGTGACCATCTCTGTGAATGAAGTGTAATATAATATTATATTGTATTGCATACAGTTTTGATAAAAACGACAGCATTTACAAAGTGATGTGCGTCGCTTTTGCAACTTTTCATGTGTCATTCAATGCCGGAAGGAATCTGAGGGCAGTAAGTACCTATACGTCATTTATTTCTAAGTCCATTACATGTTGTAAGTTGTTATGTTGAGCATGTACATGCTTAAATTATCAATTAAATTGAATTATCAATGGAAAGAGTCGTTAATGACTCGGGGTATTTGCGATGGGGATTTTTTAATGTTTTTTCCCAGTAGGCACAGGTACCTATATACTAATGGTAGGCACGTAGGAGTTTCTGGCAGAAATGTTAGAAAAACCGTACACTTGTTAGCAAGTGAGTGAAAACCCGATACGAATTGAAAAAAAAAAAAAACCACAGTCATGCAGCGTGGCTATAAGAGCGAATTTTCGAAGAAATAAGTGATTTTATGTAAAATGTGATGTTTGGGATATCCCATTCAAATATGGGCAATCTTAAACTTATTGGGTAATTATAGGTATTCCAGTATGACGCTATTCGGTTAATTCGGTATGCATGAAATATGGGCATACGTTACAAATTTTTTGTTCCATTTTTTGCCGAGTAACACCTCGTTTTATAGATTTTCCAACCCTGAACACGATGGTAAAGTCAGAATTGCGATATCCCATTCCGTTATCAGATTAGAGCAAACGAACCAGGAAGAACATCTCAAGAAATAACCACGTTCCTTCATCTTCAAAGTGCTCCAGTTTGAGAAAGGAATGAGATATCGCAATTATGATTTCACCATCGTGTTCAGCTTACAAAAACCTTTAAAATGAGGTTTCACTTGTCAGACTGCTTCATTTTGGGAATTTATGGGTAATTTTTCTCCCCTAAAACTCCCCAAAATTCCCCCTTAGAGTGACCCGATTCTGCCCATCTACGAACTTAGCCTGTCGATTGCCAAGACAGATTTTTCGTGCAAATTTGAACTTTTTATCTCAATTCTTTCGAGAGTTATCGTCTGGAATGACACATACATATATATATTAACCCAGTGAGTCTTTAACCAAGAACATGTCTTTCGGCAGTGAATTCAGGATGGTCTGAAACGGATTTTGGTATAAAAATCTTTCGGAAATTCGAGTTTTAAACATTTTGGACCGAGAACAATAGCTTCCTTTTCTTCGAAAATTCCCTAAAACCCGTTACGAGTTTCAAACTACCCGTTAGGAAGTTGTGAAAAACCCGATAGGCGTAACAGAAACTCGATGGGAATCGGAAAACCGTTTGAAATCGGGAAACCCGACACGATTGAAAGAAAAACCCGATTGGGAGGTAAAAAGACGTTACGACATTCGTAAACCCGATAGGAGTTGAAAAAGACGTTACGGCATTCGGGAACCCGATGGGAGACAGAAAACACCCGATAGGAATCTGAATTTGGATACCCGATGGAAATCTCAACACCCGATAGGGGATTTGAAAAAGTCGCTAGAAACATTCAGACACCCGATAGAAGGTAAAAAACACCCGATAGGAGTCAACGCCTGCCCGCTTGGAGCAGGGAAACCCGTTACCAGGTGGGTCATGGTGGGGAGACCTCTATATAACCCCAACGTCCCCTTATGGCGACAACCACTTCTCCCCGATCAGTCGCGTCCTCACGTTCACGTGTTCTACTTACTTCCCTGTGCTTATTCTTTATTCAGTCTGTGTGTTGCGGTCGTGTTTCAAATCAGTTGTGTTTCAAATCAGCTGTGTTTCAAATTAGTTGTGTTTCTAGTTTGTTGTGCTTCAATTATTAACGTTCACCCGTCACCAAACAACATTCGGTCCCTGGTACGTTGTACTACGCAATTCGTTTTAATTGCAATGGCGGACCAACGCTTGACTGATGTTCTACAGTCTTGGAAATTGGATGCAAGAATCGTTACTGCATTTGAAGGTTAGCAAAAATTTGTTTTACTATTTTTCTATAATATTCCGATTTCATGATAATCACATATACCCTATAACTTCCAAATCCAAACTGACATTTCAGTTTGAATTTCATTTTGTGTTGTTGAGCATTACTTATCATTTCCTTTTGCCAACGTATTTACCAATGCTAATTTTTGTTGTATAATATTCCGATTTCAAGATGTACACGTAGCTATGACTTACGCACCCAAACTGACAAATTGAATTTGAATTTTTTTTTCTTGAGTATATTTCCTTTTGCCAACGTATTTACCAAATGAAAGTTTTTGTAGTATAACAGTCTGCTTTCAATATAATTAATCACATCACTTCCAAATCCAAACTGACATTTCAATTTGAATTTCATTTTGTGTTGTTGAGCATTACTTATCATTTCCTTTTGCCAACGTATTTACCAATGCTAATTTTTGTTGTATAATATTCCGATTTCAAGATGTACACGTAGCTATGACTTACGCACCCAAACTGACAATTTGAATTTGAATTTTTTTTCTTGAGTATATTTCCTTTTGCCAACGTATTTACCAAATGAAAGTTTTTGTAGTATAACAGTCTGCTTTCAATATAATTAATCACATCACTTCCAAATCCAAACTGACATTTCAATTTGAATTTCATTTTGTGTTGTTGAGCATTACTTATCATTTCCTTTTGCCAACGTATTTACCAATGCTAATTTTTGTTGTATAATATTCCGATTTCAAGATGTACACGTAGCTATGACTTACGCACCCAAACTGACAATTTGAATTTGAATTTTTTTCCTTGAGTATATTTCCTTTTGCCAACGTATTTACCAAATGAAAGTTTTTGTAGTATAACAGTCTGCTTTCAGTATAATTAATCACATCACTTCCAAATCCAAACTGACATTTCAATTTGAATTTCATTTTGTGTTGTTGAGCATTACTTATCATTTCCTTTTGCCAACGTATTTACCAATGCTAATTTTTGTTGTATAATATTCCGATTTCAAGATGTACACGTAGCTATGACTTACGCACCCAAACTGACAATTTGAATTTGAATTTTTTTTCTTGAGTATATTTCCTTTTGCCAACGTATTTACCAAATGAAAGTTTTTGTAGTATAACAGTCTGCTTTCAGTATAATTAATCACATCACTTCCAAATCCAAACTGACATTTCAATTTGAATTTCATTTTGTGTTGTTGAGCATTACTTATCATTTCCTTTTGCCAACGTATTTACCAATGCTAATTTTTGTTGTATAAAATTCCGATTTCAAGATGTACACGTAGCTATGACTTACGCAGCCAAAGTGACAAATTGAATTTGAATTTTTTTTTCTTGAGCATATTTCCTTTTGCCAACGTATTCACCAAATGAAAGTTTTTGTAGTATAACAGTCTGCTTTCAATATAATTAATCACATCACTTCCAAATCCAAACTGACATTTCAATTTGAATTTCATTTTGTGTTGTTGAGCATTACTTATCATTTCCTTTTGCCAACGTATTTACCAATGCTAATTTTTGTTGTATAATATTCCGATTTCATGATGATCTTGGTTTGAGTTGCATTGTTACGGTATCGGGAAATTGCTAAGTGTGTTAGTGCCCGTTAGTAATTCAATCGGGTATTATTAGACGTGAAATACTTGCACCAACTTGTTTCCGTTGTCCCTTCTATACATAACGGGTGTTTGAGGGTATGGGTACCCGTTAGTAATCCAATCGGGTATTGTTGTACTTTAAAATATTTTCAACAAACTGTTTTGCCTTGCCGCTTGTAGTTGTATCGGGTGTTCACTTCGTTCCAAACGGGTTCATCCGGACTTTGCCAAATATTCGTAAACATTCGTAACGGGTGTTTGTGGTTGTGAGTACCCGTTAGTAATCCAATCGGGTAGTGTTGTACTTTAAAATATTTTCAACAAACTGTTTTGCCTTGCCGCTTGTAGTTGTATCGGGTGTTCACTTCGTTCCAAACGGGTTCATCCGGACTTTGCCAAATATTCGTAAACATTCGTAACGGGTGTTTGTGGTTGTGAGTACCCGTTAGTAATCCAATCGGGTATTGTTGTACTTTAAAATATTTTCAACAAACTGTTTTGCCTTGCCGCTTGTAGTTGTATCGGGTGTTCACTTCGTTCCAAACGGGTTCATCCGGACTTTGCCAAATATTCGTAAACATTCGTAACGGGTGTTTGTGGTTGTGAGTACCCGTTAGTAATCCAATCGGGTATTGTTGTACTTTAAAATATTTTCAACAAACTGTTTTGCCTTGCCGCTTGTAGTTGTATCGGGTGTTCACTTCGTTCCAAACGGGTTCATCCGGACTTTGCCAAATATTCGTAAACATTCGTAACGGGTGTTTGTGGTTGTGAGTACCCGTTAGTAATCCAATCGGGTATTGTTGTACTTTAAAATATTTTCAACAAACTGTTTTGCCTTGCCGCTTGTAGTTGTATCGGGTGTTCACTTCGTTCCAAACGGGTTCATCCGGACTTTGCCAAATATTCGTAAACATTCGTAACGGGTGTTTGTGGTTGTGAGTACCCGTTAGTAATCCAATCGGGTATTGTTGTACTTTAAAATATTTTCAACAAACTGTTTTGCCTTGCCGCTTGTAGTTGTATCGGGTGTTCACTTCGTTCCAAACGGGTTCATCCGGACTTTGCCAAATATTCGTAAACATTCGTAACGGGTGTTTGTGGTTGTGAGTACCCGTTAGTAATCCAATCGGGTATTGTTGTACTTTAAAATATTTTCAACAAACTGTTTTGCCTTGCCGCTTGTAGTCATATCGGGTGTTCACTTGGTCTCATGGCTGACTTTTTTTTCCCCTGCACAGCTGCCAGATTCGAAACTGGCGAATTACGCAACCTAGAACCAGGCAATATCCTCTGGGAAGCAGTAGCACGAGGACTGTGGACTCCGAGGGACAAGATGCGATACACAGCAGGGTGGAAGACGAATTTCGGTCCACTCTCCTCTCCCAGTTCTTCGACATCTCTTGCTAGACCCCTATCAAGTGACGACTCCACGCGAACACTTCCTACCCAGGTGAGTGTTGCCAATTACAATTACAGACGACAGGCAGACAGAAACAGTGTTCATGTTTGACAATAACTTCCTGCATATAATATGTATTGTTACGAGGTGAACGGTGTTGTTGTTGCAGTTTTACTCCTCGACGCCTCGCCTTAGAGACTCGTTGCCGAGTGAACTACAGCTCAGCGAGGAATCGTCTGACGATGACGACGAATCCGCCGCCACAACCGACGACGACCCCCAATTCGCCAGTTACAAGGGAGTCGATAAGACTGCTTTCATCAGCACTTCAGATGAGGTAATGTGCATCACACCATCCGTGGGTGAAATAGTATCACGTACTCATAGTCAAACCTAGGGTTTTTATATTAAATTTACATCTCTTCCTCTCTCCCCAACAGATCACAGCAATACTACAACAATCAGAGAAGGGGCGGAGGTGCATGGAGCTAGCAAGGCCCGAGAATACCAAGGCAGTCAGCCCATCCGACAGGAAGGCGGTAGCGGATGTTGTCATAAACCACCTTCACCGACAAGCCACCCCCGCGGGTGCGAACGTCATCCCCCATTTCTCTTACAAAGAATTGAAGTGAGTGACACCTTGAAATTTGTGATTACGCATTGTTTGTTAGTATACATGTTGGGTACTCTTATCTTAACATTCCTCTGCATAAAGACATAATAATCACGTCTTTGAATTGTTGTGTACGTTTCAGTTTCATAGCTGCTCAGTTGGCGAGATATTTCCGGGATCCCCCCTCGCTGTGGTTTACTTTATCAGCATCGACACGGGGGGGCTCGTCACACAGCAGTGACAGCACGCCGACGAAAAAACCAAGGAAGTACCCCTACGGGCACTTGTGGAGCAAAGTAAACAACCTCAAGGACTCCTGGAGGAAGGCCAATAAAGAAAAGTACGATAAAATAAAGGAGGCCAAGAAGGCAAGTGAAGCAAGGAAACGGAAGGGAGGCAAACAGAAGAGGGCTACACAAAGAAGCCGAAGCAGCCAACCACCTCCCCTCCGCCCGTACGGAAAACTCTGACAGGTGAGTCTACTCTCTATTCATCTCTTTTCCTCCTACCACCCTCCTTGTCTGCCGTTTCTGTGTTATTTATTGTGAGGAGTCGTAACCGTTGATGTTATTTTCCTAGAGTGGAAAGAGGAACTCGAAAAACATCACTCCATCCAAACCATCAGGGGAGGTGATTGGTTGGACCGAGCGTCGATCCCCGAAGAGATACAAGAGGCGTTACGGAGGACAGCGAAGCTGCGGCACGACTACCTATGCTGTGAAGACAACAGCCTCTCCGACTACTTCGACTACTTCCCGTTCTTCAAGTCGTCCGCCCACGCAGCGAAAGTGGTGAGTTCATAATTTGAACGTATTTCATGTGCTCTGTTTATATACTTGTGCCTGCTGTTGTTTAAAGCGAGGAATATTTTTTAGTAATCGCTAATGATAGTTGTTGTTTTCTGTTACAGATAGAATCTGATTTCAAGGAGCTCTATACCATCCCGGAGGGGAGGCTGTATGAAAAGCTGAGAGAACTCCACCCGGCCATAGTCCAAGAGGCTAGCAGGTCTTCCAGAAGCGTGGAAGGGTGGGACACGATCGTCGAGTCGTTACTGTCGTACTACGAAAAAAATACCGGTGAGAAATAATTGTGATTAGCCTACTCTGTGTTCAAATTGACTAGGAATCGTTTTTTCAACTTTAATATTTTGTTGTTATACCAGGGATTCTTCTTCTTCACGCTTTGTAAACAAATGATTTGTTGAAATTGCTTTATTTGACCATGAGGTGGTTGTAATGACTGAATCGTACTGTACGAACGTGTTGCTAATGTGCTCCGTGATATTTCAGAGGAGGACAAGAGAACGACTGCAGCTCTCGTCGCCCTCCCGTTCGCTATGGGGACTCACCGGTTGAAGAAGAGGGCAGGACTTAGAGCTCCGGTTCAGATCTCGAAGAAGGAGTCGGCAGATCACTTCGTCAAATTCCTGGACTCAGATTCTGAGGTGGACAACCTCCACGCCAAACGCCTGGAGGAAGCGGAACACGGAACATTGCAACCGTATGTCATAGCAATAGGAAAATTAGGTTCCGTCAGCCATTGTCTAGTCAAATACTTAGATTTTAGCCTTAGAACTGACACCATACTCCAGGCGGTCGATCTTTGTTTTAAATTAATAATCGTGCTGAACTGCGAGTACCCACCTCAGTGTACACACATCTGGCAAACTCTAGAATGGGTGTGCTATGATTTAAAGGTTTCTAAAAACTACCTCCACTCTGTCGTGACTATCGCTTCCACCTGTGCTCACTTCCTACGTTACCACGTTACACCCACCCCTGCTGCTCCTGCTGATGGTAGCTCCAGTGATGAAAAATCACTTGTACGAGTGTTGATACAAAAATACGACATTATAGAGGGTCAATGTGTATGCTTTGTTGAGAGTCTCAGAACAGGTGAATTGGTAACTTTCTTAAACTTAACTGGGGACAACATAATACAGTCTAACATTCTTGGTGATTCGGAACTGTTACTTTATGGTACTTGTACAAAAGCGTTTGCAGAACAACACGGATTGATTGCTTACAGTATAGATACCACCACAACCGAAATACTTGGTGCCCTTCACATAACAGATAGTCCTGCTTCAGTATCATTACCTTTGCCGTCAACTCCGGGTGTTGAGTCACATTTGCCATCAACTTCAGGGGGTGTTGAGTCACATTTGCCATTCACTTCAAGTTCCAAATCACTTTTTGACCCATCTGAGGAGGTACATCTACCATCAGCAACAGCAGTTCCTCCTGAGGCAAGCCCTGCCCTTTCAGGTGTATCTGAACCACCTCCCCTTCTGTCTCCTACATGGCCAAGAACTCCCCTTAAGGAAGCTGGATTCTACAAAGAGAGTAGGACTCCGAAAAGATTGACCCCGTCTAAAACAACCCCGTCTAAAACAACCCCGTCTAAAACAACCCCGTCTAAAACAACCCCGTCTAAAACAACCCCGTCTAAAACAACCCCGTCTAAAACAACCCCGTCTAAAACAACCCCGTCTAAAACAACCCCGTCTAAAACAACACCATGTAAAACCACCCCATCTAAACTAACCACTGCAACAGCCACTCCTGAGTCTGATACCAGCACTCTGCCCGTGTCCCCACCTCCACACTTCAGCAGCTCCCCTGCATCATCCAGCGATCCGGGCAGTACTCCCAAGTCCTTGCAGGATTTGGTCGAACGCCAGAAACTGGCGGTACGTGGCAGTAAGAGTAAAAAATAGCTAACATACCCATCACGTCCTCACCACTGATTGCTTTACAACGTGTCTACACTGAGGTGGTGCTAGTTAGTTACCATTTGTGCATCAACTGTTCCTTGATGACCATTCTGAATAATATGTAAATAACATTCTATAATAATATATATTCTAAATAAAATTTTTTTGAAGTCGACCATATTTCATTGGGTATAATATATACATCACTGTTCCAACATGAGTGGTACAGAACATTACAAATTTCACTACTGTCCCTTAACATTCAGAGAAGTTGAATTTCATTCATTTTAAAAACTGTCGAACCGCCGATATACTTTCCCAAATACGTTGTAGTTAAAGCTCTAGACTATACGTATTAGTGCGAAACAACCTGTGATTAAACATAAACATAGACAATTATATATATATATATATATATATATATATATGCATACGTTATCAAATATTGTTGCATATAACGAGTCCAATAAACTGTGATACTGTTAATGTACTTAGTTAAGAAACAAATTGCTATAAACAATCTGCGTACGAAAACAAATTATTTAGACTATACGTATCTATACGCTCTAGACTATACGTATTAGTGCGAAACAACCTGTAATTAAACATAAACATAGACAATTTTATATACCGATATATAATAATATGCATACGTTATCAAATATTGTTGCATATAACGAGTCCAATAAACTGTGATACTGTTAAACTGTTTATTTTGTTGTTGTACTTAGTTAAGAAACAAATTGCTATAAACAATCTGCGTACGAAAACAAATTATTTATTTCCGATTTTTATTGTGAATTTGAACTTTATGACTTATGAATAAATTGATGACCTAAACACTTGTGTTAACTCTCCTTTGCCCAAGCTGTGTTCACCTTTACAAATAAGAATTACTTATTGCAACTATTTACATTTCTATACATTTATAACTTTCATTTCTTTGTTCAACTGTTTGTTCAACACTTTTGATTTCAATGAGTATTTCGATTTCAATTTCATGAGTATGTTTCACGCAGGTTCCTCACCAGGCTTCGAAATCCTCCTTCTCCCTACTCCTTAGGATTCCTCCTAATCCCAATCCATCGCTACCCTTTTGCATCTCCCTACGCTCTACTAATAATTACCTGATTGGTAGAGCCATTGGAGAATGCAAACGGTTAGGGTGGAAATGGGCTCATTAGGAATCCAATGGGGTAGTGAGAAGTAGGCTCGATAGAATCCTATCGGGTTCTACGAGTGGACGCTCGATAGAATCCTAGCGGGTTCTACGAGTGGACGCTCGATAGAATCCTAGCGGGTTCTACGAGTGGACGCTCGATAGAATCCTAGCGGGTTCTACGAGTGGACGCTCGATAGAATCCTAGCGGGTTCTACGAGTGGACGCCCGGTAGAATACTATCGGGCGTCCACTCGTGGAACCCGCTAGGATTCTATCGGGCGTCCACTCGTGGAACCCGCTAGGATTCTATCGGGCGTCCACTCGTAGAACCCGCTAGGATTCTATCGAGCGTCCACTCGTAGAACCCGCTAGGATTCTATCGGGCGTCCATTCGTAGAACCCGATAGATCCCAAGCGGGCGTTAGGTGGTAGACCCGATAGAACCCAAGCGGGTGTTAGGTGGTAGACCCGATAGAACCCAAGCGGGTGTTAGGTGGTAGACCCGATAGAACCCAAGCGGGTGTTAGGTGGTAGACCCGATTGCAATCAAACGGGTGTTAGGTGGTAGACCCGATTGCAATCAAACGGGTGTTAGGTGGTAGACCCGATTGCAATCAAACGGGTGTTAGGTGGTAGACCCGATTGCAATCAAACGGGTGTTAGGTGGTAAACCCGATTGCAATCAAACGGGTGTTAGGTGGTAGACCCGATTGCAGTCAAACGGGTGTTAGGTGGTAGACCCGATTGCAGTCAAACGGGTGTTAGGTGGTAGACCCGATCGCAATCAAACGGGTGTTAGGTGGTAGACCCGATTGCAATCAAACGGGTGTTAGGTGGTAGACCCGCTAGGAACAGCATGGACGTGCAAGGATTACCCGATTGTTTTCAATTTTTTGCCCGATTGGAAACCAAACGGGTGTTTCTTTACAGCACGTTCGGCTGCTATCGGGTATCCCAGCACGTACGTGCTGTGATTACCCGATAGGGTCTTATCAGTAGATTCCTATCGGGTACCCCTAATCCCTATCGGGTTTTTTTCAAAGTTTTCACCGGCCTGCGAGCACCACGAGGTGGTAAAACAATGCGTTTTTTCTCTCGGTGTGTGTGCCGGAGATTTTCCCTCCTTCGCTCGCTGTTCTGTGCTTTATTTGAAACTTTCGAAGTGCCCTGTTAATCCCGTTGGTTTTCAATTTGGCCGATCCGTCAAGGGATAACCTCCTGATTGGAGGTTTAAACTGACAATGATTGGCGTTTAAGGAAAACGTACATCATGCAATTTTCGTGTAGGCAGAGCAAATCATTTCTTCACTGCATTCGCCTCATTAAATTTTCTCCTAAATCACTCCAGGGGCCTAAAGCTAATGGTATAACTCCTACTTTTCTCGTCAAAGAATGTTTCCGCCATGTTGTTGTTATACGAGTACTAAGTTATGCGAAATTTGAGGCACTCTGAAGCTTTCAAATGTAAATAACACGCGCTTGTTACTGGAGGTAGGTACCCGTGGTCCTGAGTTTCCTGATTTTTTTCAAATTTGCTTTTAATGTTCTTCTCTGGGATAGCAGTATTTTTACTGGTTTCCATGGTTACTTGGAATGACGTCTAGCCGCAACGTCTTCCTCCATGCTACAGCAAAGTAGTACAGACACCTCCACTTCTCAGGCTGTAGTATCCATGCCCCAGCTGACAGGCCCTACTCTGCTGCACTCTAGGGTGCAGGGTCTAGTTCTTAGTTCTGATGCCCAACGGATCCCCCCTTCCCCTATGGACACTGATTTTTCCCCGGGATGTGAGAATTAGGAGAGTGGGACAAAAAAATTATTTATTAATTTTTTTTGTCCCAAGGGAATAACTTCGAATCGTGCAATGACACAGAGTGGGAACGAAATAATAATTATGTACACTACACTGCATGTCTGGCAGTGTTGTGTGTTGTGTTACTCATTTCCAGCATGGATGTACCTGGTCTGGCTCGTCCAACATCAATGTGCTTGCCTGAACATCGTGGATTATATAAAACGAGCTGTATCCATAGAAGCGTATCCGTTAACAACTAATTACTACATGTGTACTAATTAGTACATTTGTCTACTGATTCAGACATAGTATATTATGATATTAATCTAATTACATTATAAGAAGTAGGTAGGTAGGTACTATCTCATCTTAGTTTCTACTTTTAAATAATAACAAAAACGTTTGAGGGTAAAAAAGAGTTCTGATTTGCAGACAGGCCAGGTCAGGTGGGTGTCGTTACGGAACGATAGTCGGCAAAAAATATATTATTTTTGTCGACGGAACAATAGACAAGAAAAAATTGATTTTTTTGTCAAAGGAACAACAGACAACAAAAAATCGATTTTTTTAAAACACCAACCGCACTACGATAATCAGTTATTTTTCTGATTTTTCACATTTACAACCAATCCCGACGTCAGGCTTGGCAGGGGGGGGGGTTCCCGCCCAGGCGAGAAGCGTGCAACAATAGCTTCACCCGTTTCCACTCAATTCGAGCAACTTTGTTAGTTATGGATTAACTGTCTAATTACAGCTGGGGATGGCAACATTTTTAAGTAAATCAATACACCGGTTTTCCGATATATCGCAAGCAACATATCGATGGTTCAAACATTTCGGGTGAAAAATATCGATATATAGGACGATATATCGGAATTTCGATATATCGCTAAATATAAGTCAAAACTGAGGGTTAAATGAGTGATAGAAATATTGTACAATCAACATAATACATTCAGTAACGCATATGTATTTAGTAAAAGTATCAAAATAAGCCTATTACATTTTTCACTTTCTTACTTACGTTACTTTAGTACAACATGATAGAATGATAGTACAAACTGACTATAGGCCTACGTATGCTACAATAACTGTAAAATAAAATAAAACTCGGCGCTCCGCGCCTCGCCAGGGGGCAAGCCCCCTGGACCCCCGGATGCCTACTGCTTAGAGCCTACGGCTAAAATTCAAGAAACATGGAACATGCTTTAGCCACGCTTATACACATCGAAACAACCAAGTGACAACCAAACAAGCGTCATTGTTTACTATCGATTTATAACATCCATTTATATAGTTATATTATGAAACTGGGAAATAAATACCAAGAACAAATACGAAATAAATGCGTGATAAATCAAGAGCTTTCCAAGGAATGGAAATTTTTGTCCGATGAAAATGAAAGAAGTTTCATTTCCCTAGCAACTACTCGGTTGTACGTGAAAATCATAAGAAAATTTCGTCACCCATTTTCGTCACCCATCCGCGTCACCCATTCCGCGTAACGTTTTTTGGCTAGTTAGTCCAAGGCTCCATGCTAAAATGAATGAAAGTTAGTCATAATAAAGTTAAGAAAATATCGGTACCTATACGCCAATCAAATCGTAAGTCAAAACTAAGTGTTGAATCAGTGATCAGAACCACGAAACCCCACGTTTTATAGTCGAGTGGATGTAGAATGTGCGAGTTTTTGTACATCACTGACGACATCTACTAGGCCAATATCTCTGTTCAAAAATATCGATATTCCCGATACCTACTAGGTACCTAAGGTCAAAAACCGATACCAATATATCGATATATCGGAACATAAATATCGATATTTCCGATATATCGAAATTTTGTTGCCATCCCTAACTACAGTTGGCTCAGTACCTTTCAGCGTTTCTGTCAATTTTGTTTTTCATGTTTTTCATTTTCGTACTTTAATATTATAAAAATGTTTTCGGTTTTGAAAATAGCATGAAAACTATTTTAGTATGAAAAAGAAGTAAAGAAATTATTTTCCATTTTGAACGGATATCTACATACCTTCCTAGTTTCGTTCCGATAATAAATGAGGAGGTCCTGAAGTCTCAACAGCAGAACAGTGATTAATTCTTTTCTTTCTCATTATTTCCTAATAGGTACTTTGTTCATTGGGAAAATGAAAAAATTAATAAAATGTTTGGGTTTTAAACTGTTAACTTATTCATTATTCCATACCTAATTTAGTTTTCATGAAATTTTCCACTGCCGAAGTACTTACTAATTTAGAATGCACACCTGCCTATTAAGTGAAGTCGCAAGATAACGCTGCTTGTCACACTGGTTTATTATTCTCGACTGAACACGGCATGATTGGGACCTCATAGAAGGGACCCCCACAAAGCTTATTTGACGGTTTTAAACTCGAATATTAGGTTGCTATTTATGACAAATATTATTTTCTATCAGTGAAATTGTCATTGAATTGTCTTGATGCACCTGTTAATACTACCTCCTGTGTTATTATACGGAATAATTTCTGATTGTGTTTACAGCAATTTTCACAGGGTTTTGATCCACAAATATTGAATTTTGTGAGCTACAACTTCGTCAGAACCCCAGTCCTTTACTCAGTGGTCAAAACCAACTCTAAAACACCTCATCCTAAAAAACATGGAAAACGATACGTCACAAGCCCAAGTTCACTAGAACCTCAAAAATACCTCATTCTGCACCCGTTTTCACCCATAACACCCCTGGGTGTTTTCCGATCAGGCTGCCGACGTAGGGGACACAACGAAAACCCAAATGGAGCCTGTGTGCGCAAGAACGAATTTTTTAAGACCGAAAATTAAGGGGACATTGCGTTTTTGCAATCTACTTACCTTGAAACGTAAAAGAAAAAAAAATGTGGCGGGGGGGGGGGGGTTAAAAAAGACCGAACCGATTACCCTAGGTGTATTATTCCGAGAATAAATAAACCAAAATAAGGGGGTCAGTTAGCAGATTTTGACAGTTTTCGAACATGAAGCGCCTGTACAAGGAGCGTTGCACAACAATCAATTTTAGCCTAAAAAGTCATAACTAGCCGAAAAATTTGGGTTTTTTTTAACCATAGAAATTGGTTGAATAGACTGTACTGACCATTTGGAACACAATAATCTGAAACGAGCTTGGAGATAACGGAACGGATATTTGGAGTCCAAAATTTCAAATCGTGATTCCCAACACTTTGTGATTAAGCTGATTACCAACACTTTGTGATGGGTGATTTGTGGGTCAGCCCGCTGTTGTGAAATGGCATCGAGATGATTGTTGATACATAGTTTAAGTAAGTAGTTATGTATCTACTTTGGAAATTGGCTCATATGGGCATACTGCATGGCGGGTGGGTTTTTTGTATTATAAACACGGGAGAAAACATGCATCAATATGAGAAAATCGTGTTGTTTCGAGAGAATCTGAGAAAATTCTCTTTTCAATCCTCCACGGAATGCCGTGGAGGGGGGGGGGGGGAGGGGGGAGAAAAAAGGGCCATTATTTAGCGAGGATTTACTTCCGGTCTGTGCCGAACTTGATCAATCAAGTTCGGTAAATCAATGTGAACTCGCATCGAGGCCAAAACCACTCCCTTGTAACTTCGCCCAATAGCCTGTAAAAACCTGTAGGGCGAAGGGCGAACGAGGGGTTGAAGGGGGTTTGGCGGGTCAGACGTGGTGGGGGGTCGAGGGGGTCGTCGATACGGGGTTTTTCGTGAAGGATTGGTTTCCCTTTGCCGAGTTTAAACCGAGTTGATGAGGCTGGATCTAATCTCTTAGATGCCCCGCTCTCTGGATTTCGTCGGACGGGAGGCTTCAGGGCAGAAGGCTGTTCCAGCCATGCAGCATGACTGTGCTGAGCGAATTTCCGAAGTAAAATTCATAGGTGCTTAAAATATCAAACATTTTTCATGGTTTTTCCACATTTGAAAACTACCCCCACCCCCCTCCCACCACTCCACCAAACGTTTGGGGGCAGATGATACTGGAATTATCAACTTCCCCCATTTTCGCCAGTTTTACTGAATTATTTATTATTTTTTTAAATAACAAACAACTCACTTCGGACTTTTTTGGATGAAAAAAGTTTTGACCCACAATTTTGGCCAACAAAACTCTATATGCGCCTGCTGTATTTTTAATGGGGAAACGAATTTGTTTACCCTTTAAAGTCTTCTCCACTTTTAGCCACCATTTTATACCCCTCTCTGTGATTTAGATCATATTTTAGCCATTTTTACCGAAAATTACAAATTTTGCACCAACATGTTTGCACTAACAAATGGAGGATGAGTTCAAAGATCGGAACTTCTTCGAAATCAAAAAGTTTCAAAATATATTAGCATTTTTTACCGCTTTTTGACCCTTATAATGTCAAACTTGGCCCACTCTTTTTTGAGAAAAATATTTTTATATCCAAAATAGTCCCTCCTCCCACACAACGTCAGGTGAATTAATATTGCCTTTAGTCCTTAATACCAATATTTGACCCCCAAATATCCAAATTTGACCCCTATTCTCATTAAAAACAACAAAAATGGTATTTTTCTGTCTTTAACCACCCTTCCATACCACTTTTAATGGTTTTATATTAATATTGTTCGCAATTAACTAACAATAAATCAAGAGATCATCTAAGGCAGGCATTTCATTATTGAAACAAGTGTGAACAGATAGGTATTTACCCGGCAAGTTCAATGGCCGAAAAACATATATGACATGCGAGTACGATTCATCCACTCCCCCTTCGCTTCCTTCATTGAAACCGTGTTTTTCAGCACTAGCTCAGTAATAATAGACCAAAGAAAACAGCTATTTATTGAAACTGATTATACCACTGGAAAGAGGATTAGATGAAGCAGTTTTTGTGAAATTTGACAGCCTCTAAGACCAATTCTGTCGAAGAGGCTAATTTTTTAAAATTCATGAAAATTCTAAATTCCTAAAAAAATTAACATTTCTATTGTAATAAATGAGTCTGATTAAAGTTAAGTAACTACGAAAAGGATATATTATTATGGGAAATTTAATGCTGAATCCGAAAATGAGGTGAAAAATGGAAATAAGTGACGCACACGTTGAGAAAATAGTGATTTTATGACGTGAGGTCGGGTTCAGTCGAAAAAACACGAAAAAAATCATAACTTTCGAGCAGATAGAGATAGGACACTCGTTCAGGAGCGGTTGTACTACATTTTTTATGCAGATTAACAGAAAAAAATTTTCGACACTTATCCGGTTCCACCCAGTACCTACCTATACATAATATACTTCGTATACTTCGTATAACAAAGGAGAATTTGCTATGCAATTTACCCCAAAAATGCCAAGCGGCGCCCGTTACCATGAAATGTAGGTAACTAGTTATTCATAGGTAACAAAGATAACGTTGGTAATTCTTTATCACATTCCTCTTTGTGCTCATCTTTATCACATTCCTCTTTGTGCTCATCTTTATCACGTTCCTCTTTGTGCTCATCTTTATCACATTCCTCTTTGTGCTCATCTTTATCACATTCCTCTTTGTGCTCATCTTCATCACATTCCTCTTTGCGTGACGCGTTTTTGTGACAGGATATTGTGACAGGACATTTTTTTCACATGACCACCGGCGTTAAAATTGCATAGCAATTAATATATATTTTTTTAAAGAAAATGAAGCTATTGCGATGGGTCCAAATTTTCAGAACATGATTTTTGGATTTTTTTATAGGCAAATCCGCTTTTAGAGCTTCTTGAATTCATCCCTAGATTTAAAAAAAAAATATACCTACATATATATATATTTTTTTTTTAATCTCGGGGTGAATTCAAGAAGCTCTAAAACGGATTTGCCTAAGTATAAAAAAATCCAAAAATCATGTTCTGAAAATTTTGGACCCATCGCAATACCTTCATTTTCTTACAAAATTCGCTTAAAAAAAAGAAAAGAAAAAAGATTCCCGGGTAAAACACCGATGGCTGGCTGAAAAACATCGAAAGGAAAACATCGGTGTTGTTTCCAAAACATACAAACATCGATACATCGAAACCCATCCATACGACTGGTCTCTCATATAGGCGGTATCCTCCGAGTGCAAGGGGCCTTAGGACTTCCTGAAATCGCACAGAAAGTGGGAGTTGGTACTCTCAAATACCTGCGCTTGCAGGCGAACTCCGGAGAGCCCGACGTTTTTGTCTGGATAGCCACGTTTAAAATTGGGATTTCACAAAAAAAGGAAGAAAACCCACTCGTAATCATAATGGATTTGAAGTGACGGGTTCGAGAGGGGAAAGTAAAAACGTCTCAAAACCTTTTAAAGAAATTGAGGTGCTGCCATCTGGTATGACGGTGTTGTCTACCAACTTAATACCCCCCCCCCCCCTCCCATCCACCAGCACAACGCAATACCTTTTTTCACCATACGACACTTCTATTTTCTCGTAAGACTTTTCTCCCGTATCCCAGTTTTTCCCTCTTTTCCGAATGAGGCTGAGGGGATACAAACATTTTTTTTTTCTCGACCCCAGCACCATCGAAGTCCGCTCGCCCGTTGTTTTTAACCCTCAGCCCAACGCCCATGTCGCCCGTAAGAATATTAAACCGTCCGTTAAAAAAGAAGGATGATGACAAATTTGTGTGTGAGCCGTCATATTGTTCTCCCAGTCCTAACGTGTGAACCCTCGAGAGTTACAACCCCCCCACCCTAACACCAATCATTTCGGTACTTTTATAATATTTCAAACATTTTCCTGACTACTTTGTTACCTTAAATTCACATTTAAGGTTCGTTCAAATGCATTTTCTGTAACAAAGTAGTCAGGAAAATGTTTGAAATATTATAGAAGTATTGGGAAACCAAGTTTCGGTCTCCAGTTCAAACACAAACATATGGTTCACCTGTTGTGAACCACTTGTTGCATATGGGTTTGGGTTTTTATCAAAATATAATTATTCATTGGTGATCTCTATGTCCGGTTCCTTCTAACACAACTGGTTTCGTGTCTGTTCCATCAACAGTACTGTTTGTCTTAAAGCTATAGTTTGATTAATTCACTTGAACACCACTGCAGATAAGCAGTACTCTGCAAGAGGTTATGGGCCCAGCAGGCTTCCACTGCGTGGAAGAAAAAGCCTCATCTGACGGTGTTGAGGTAGATGAAAAGCAAATGGCTCAATTTCCGTTTAGGTCTTTAATGGGTTCCTTGCTCTATTTAGTCATAGGAACCAGACCAGATATAGCTTTTGCCGTGAACTGTCTGAGCCATTTCAATAATAAGTATGCAGAGGCGCATTGGAAAGCGGCGGAAAGAATTCTAAGATACTTGAATGGTACGCTAGACATAAAATCGACTTATAAGAAAATGGATCAGCCCCTGATTGGATTCACAGACACTGACTGGGGAAACTGTACACTTGATAGTAGATCATTCAGTGGAACGGTGTTCATGATGTCAGGAGCTGCGATTACTGGGAACCACGGAAGCAGCGAACAGTGGCTACATCCACGACGGAAGCGGAATACTATTCCTTGACAGATGCAATCAAAGAAGCATTGTACTTGAAGCGACATTTTGCTAGTCTCGGACATCCAATTGAGGGGGCGCTAGTGCTGAAAAACGACAATCAAGGCGCACTTAGAAAATCCCACACACCATGGTCGAACTAAACACATCGATATACGTCAGGCTTTCATCCGAGAAGCTATAGAAGAAAAAATGGTAAAGCTGGAATATATACCATCTGAAAGTATGCCAGCGGATTTCTTAACTAAATCGACTCCACGAGTGAAGCATGAAGCTTGTTCCCAAGCACTAGGTCTTCAGACGCTCACTTGAGGAGGCGGATTGGGAAATCAATAAGTTTCGCTGTCCAGTTCAAACACAAACATAATATGTTTCACCTGTTGTGAACCACTTGTTACATATAGGTTTGGGTTTTTATCAAAATATAATTATTGTTCATTCGTGATCTCTATGTCCGGTTCCTTATTCTAACACAACTGGTTTCGTGTCTGTTCCATCAACAGTACTGTTTGTCTTAAAGCTATAGTTTGATTAATTCACTTGAACACCACTGCAGATAAGCAGTACTCTGCAAGAAGAAGTACCGAAATGCTGGTTTAATTTAAAATTACGTAAAGTATTAACTTTACATAATTTTAAATTACGTAACGAACGTTTTTCGTGGTTTCGTCCACTTTTGGTTTATTATTCTGTGAATAATACACCTATGTATTCGCTCACCAAAAAATTTTTATAACACCCCCTCAAAATTTTTTCTTTTCCGTTTCAAGGTGCGTAGATTCCAAAAATGCAATGTCCGTCCGCCGTCCGCCGTACGCCGTACGCCGTACGCCGTATCACGTGTTCAGGCTTCATTTTCGGTCTAAAAAAGTCGTTCTTTCGCTCACATGCTCCATTTGGGCCCTAGTTGTGTACCGAAACTTTTCAGCCCGATCGGAATATACCCAGGGGTGTTATGAGTGAAAATGTGTATAAAAATAGGTACTTTTTGCGTTTTAACAACATGTTAGTAACATGAGCTTTTGAGGTATCTTTTTCCATGTTTTTGAGGACGAGAAGACCGAATATGAAGTCGATTTTGACCAAAGACGCGGAAATTGAGGTTTTACCAAAGGTTCAGCTCCCAAAATTGGTTTTTTATGAGTCAAAAATCTGGAAAACTGTCTGAAATCACCATCAATGTGTATAATAACATTGGAAAAAGTGTAAACAGGTGAATCAAGACCATTAAATGCCACTACCAATTATCAAAGATGATCTTAAAATAAAATAAAAAGTACCTGTTTCATGTTTTGGGGGCCAAAATTGGTGGAAATCATCAGAAATAGCTATTTCAATCATTCCGCATGAAAGAAACAATACATTTAACAGCCAACAAAAATCTCTAGAACTCCAATAGAATAATAAACCCATGTGACAAGGACTTTGCAGCGTTTTTGAACACTGTTTTGTCCCCCCAGACATTCTTGTGTTTCCAAGATACACGGAGTTTTGAGATGAAAACTAGCAGTGGGGGGATTTCAAGGGTGCTAAGTCCGATTCTGAGATAAAGAATAAAAAATTCCTACACACGGAAATGGCCCATTTGCTGTTTTTAACCTCAGAATAGGATCTTTTCAGCTCCAAAACCGACCAATTTGGCGGGAAAACGCTGCAAATTCCTTGTCACATGGGTTTTCTGATGATTTCCACCAATTCTGGTCCCCCAAAAACGAATTACGCTCCTTTTGGTTTATTATTTTGAATAATAAACCTTTGGAATCGAGCATGCAAAAATACATTTTAACCCCCCTCAAATTTGATGGTTTACGTTTCAAGGTATGTAGAATCCGAAAATGCAATTAAAAAGACGCAGCAAATTATTACACAATGGTTTATTATTTACCTGTATAGATGCCCCTTCTGCGTAGATCACTGTTCCTCGCGCTCCCTCCAGGAAAACCCTGGCTCGGGAATTAAAGTTTCATACAAATGCGCGGGATTCAGTAATTCAATCATCAAGTAATTATTTGTAGTTAATCATGAAGCGTAAGGTAAATAATAAACCGTTGTGTAATAATTTACCTGTATAGATGCTCCTTCTGCGTAAATAGTATACATAAAAAATCTGGGCCGGATTTATACCGTTTGATTCACGATCGAGTTGACGAAGCTTTTCGGTGCAAACGACCTGCTGGTCGTACACTGCTCCTGGTGGTCTCAAAAAATGCTTTAGCTCAATTTAAAAACGTTAAAAAACCATGCCCTTCTACTGAAAGTTTTTGACCTACGGCGTTCTGAAAATGTCAACCCCTATTAATTGTTCACACGTTAGAGATGACTGACAGTAACGCCGAGCTTCGCGGACCAACTAGTCCCCAAATTTCATTAGTTTTAGTTCATGGTGACTAAGAAAAGGGTTAAGAGCGGCGTCCGGTGGAAGGACAGAACTTTTTTTATTGCATTTTCGGATTCTACGTACCTTGAAACGGAAACCATCAAATTTTGAAGGGGGGGGGGGGGTTAAATTTTTTTTTTTTTCATGCTCGATTCCAAAGGTTCATTATTGAAAATAATAAACCAAAACGCGTGACGTCATCTGTAATGTGTTTCCTTCGCACTCGGTTCCCACGTGCGGAAGCGAGACGGCAGTACAAACCAGGTGACGTCACAGCTTTTTCCTTCCCCTTTTTCACATATTTGCATTAATTTCCTACCCACCATACAGCACCTTTTTGAAAACCTCTCTGTTTGACCTACAATTTGAACGAATAAAAAAAAACGCTGCAAAGTCCTTGTCACATGGGTTTATTATTATATTGGAGTTCTAGGGATTCTTGTTCGCTGTTAAATGTATTGTTTCTTTCATGTGGAATGATTGAAATAGCTATTTCTGATGATTTCCACCAATTTTGGCCCTCAAAACACGAATAAGGTACGCTTTTTTTTCTTTCTTCAGATCATCTTTGATCATTGGTAGTGCCATTTAATGGTCTTGATTCACCTGTTTACACTTTTTCTAATGTTATTATACATATTGATGGTGATTTCAGACAGTTTTCCAGGTTTTTGACTCATAAAAAACCAATTTTGGGAGCTGAACCTTTGGTAAAACCTCAATTTCCGCGTCTTTGGTCAAAATCTACTTCATATTCGGTCTTCTTGTCCCCAAAAACATGGAAAAAAATACCTCAAAAGCTCATGTTACCAACATGTTGCTAAAACGCAAAAAGTACCTATTTTTACACACATTTTCACTCATAACACCCCAGGGTATATTCCGATCGGGCTGAAAAGTTTCGGGACACAACTAGGGCCCAAATGGAGCATGTGAGCGAAAGAACGAATTTTTTAGACCGAAAATGAAGCCGGTACACGTGATACGGCGTACGGCGGACAGCGTACGGCGTACGGCGTACGGCGGACGGCATACGGCGGACGGCATACGGCGGACGGACATTGCATTTTTGGAATCTACGCACCTTGAAACGGAAAAGAAAAAATTTTGAGGGGGTGTTATAAAAATTTTTTGCTGAGCGAATACATAGGTGTATTATTCACAGAATAATAAACCAAAAATCCGTTCTTCATTAAGTAGGTACCTAAATAGAAAATGTGGATGCTTTGGGTATGCAAGGAATGCTAACTCTGTTGGTTAAAACGAACATACGTTACATCCGATGTATTTATCGAAATGAAAATTTGATTCAA
Source organism: Leptopterna dolabrata (assembly GCA_954871275.1). Classification (NCBI taxonomy): domain Eukaryota; kingdom Metazoa; phylum Arthropoda; class Insecta; order Hemiptera; family Miridae; genus Leptopterna; species Leptopterna dolabrata. Next base: position 5,268,550 of record OX940983.1, read on the forward strand.
CACGTAATTAAGCTGCATCCATTGGTGTTCGTTCGAAACGATTTCCCCGATCAGCAGGTATTAAAGCATGCAGTTAAGTGTTGATGAAGTTGCGGTTTTCTCTTCGACCAACCTCCTCGAGTAGGTCATTCACAACTTTACACCTTCAAGCACGAACACCCCCCCCCCCCCCCCCAACACCCCTTAATTTGCCCTTATCTTCTCTAACCAGGTGTGGCGAATCGATTACCGATATCGATAGAAAATCTGAATTGATTCGATAAAAAAAAATCTCTGGAGAGGAAAAAGAGAGAAAAACATGAAAGATGAACTTTTGATGGTCTCCGCTGGTGGGAATGAAGACCCGAGCACTTTTTTACTAGTTTGAGAAGTAAATTGTGTCAAACTGACTCCGGCTCTTATTGATTCTTGAAAAAGGGGGCTTCTAATGTGCTCAAGTACCTGATAAGGTTTCTCACTTGGGGGCAAAGCCCCCCACCCCACCCTCTCGTCCACCAGCAGTTGGAAATAATTTTCTTTCCCGGATAAAATCTCTTATTACTTCCAACTCCGCCGAGCGAAACCTTTTCCCCACTTTTCTCCATCTCTCTATTTTCTCTCTTACTTTCTAACATCCAACCTCTTACCTTGGAAGCGAATTACAATTTTGTTAGTAGATAAGGGAGATATGTTCATTTTTTTTCTGGCTCTGGTTGTAGAAGGGAGGAAAAGGGTCAGAAAAAGGGAACCCGGGTAAGGAAATATTCCTGGCACGGTTTCCCTTTTCTTTACGCCCTCTTCTTCGTGCTTTTCCTTCCTACCTTCTCATTTACGTCATTTTGTGTGTGTGTGTGTGTTCCTAGTAAAATTAATAACGATCTTTTAAGGGTTCGTGAGGGGGCTGTCCCTTCGAGGGGAAGTTACCCGTTTTACCCCACCGTCTCTCGGACTTGAGACAAATCGGGGGTCCGTTTAAGAGCCTCAGACCCGCTCCTTACTTTGACCCCCCTTTTTTCGCCCTCTTGAGGGCTCTTGGAATTCTGTTCGAGTCGCCGGAGAAAAGGTGGCTGATACGGATTGAACGCGCGCTCCTGAATTTGTTATGACCCGCATTAAATTACACCCAACGACACTACAAGATTCGTACTTTTACATTTGGATCCCCCCCACCCCTCTCGCCATACTAAATCCACGTCATTAGTGTGGCCACTGCGCATGCGCAAACGAAAATCCAAAGTGGGTAATAAATTTCTCGCGAATCGTTGTCCCGATTTCACTCGGGTCCCTTCGATATAGTCCCCTGTGAATTGCAGAACGAGCGGATCATCAGCACGACCAATGCTTATGCGCAAATGCGAATCCGAGTTACTCAATTTCTCACGAATGAAGGCCTGATTTTGCTCATACTCGGTGAGTGGTTGGGGTGTACCTCCTAGATGGTCGCTCTTGAATTTCAAAACGCTCGGACTATTGGTGGCATTTATTCGATTTATGGGGGAGCACGAGGTAGGTAGGTACTGACCACAGAAAACAGTGATCTTCGCAGAAGGGGCATCAACACAGGTAAATAACGAACCGTTCTGTAACAATTTACAGCGTTTTTTAGATCAGCCGTAGAACGGATTTGTGTTATAGGTACTGATTTTAATTTTCACGCCAACCCTTCAACCATTTTTTTCCTTTTTTGGATTTTGGTTTACTATTTTCAATACCCACGCACTTTTGGAATCGAGCATAGAAAAATCCCTCCCCCCCCCCCCCCCCCACCGCTAAATTTGATGGTTTCCGTTTTGAGGTACTTAAATTCCGAAAATGGAATTCAAAAAATTCTGGCCGTCCGCCGTACTTCACACTATCCTTAGTTACTGTAATGACTCTGGTTTTGAGGTAGGTAGAAGTTTTGGAAGAGGGAGAGAGAGAGAGAGAGAGGAAGGAAGAGAGAGGAGCCCGAGGAATCCTATCTGCACAGTTTTCACCTCCTTGGATATGCCTCTAGGACAGGAAAAATATCCGCTCGGTTTTCACCTCGTTGGATATTGGGATAGGAAAATATCCGCGCGTTTTCACCTCCTTCAATATCTGGAAGAGAGGAAGGGAGGATATTCGTCTGGTTTTCACCTCGTTGAATATTCGGGGGAAAATACTCGTCTGGTTTTCACCACATTGAGTATTGGGAGGAAGTTCTCGTCCGGTTTTCACCTTGCTGAGAACGTAAGGGTTAGGAGAAGGCTTAGATAGTAAGGAGGAGGTGAGGTAAGAGAGAGAAGGCTCTGGTTCGAGAGAAATTGGATGAATGTTAAGCGGGCCAGCGGTGCGCCTTATAAAGAGAGGCCTACCCTCCCCAGTCGACCGGAATGGCCGTTGGAGGGAGAGCTACCTGGGTTTCTTTGGTAACACTCTTAACTTATTTACAGGAGTGGTATATTGTAAGGGTACCACGACAGTTACCACGAACCAAAATTAATTAAATTTGGTTTGCATGTCGCATTAGGGGTCTAGTTGGTCCACGAAGGCGTTACTGTCAGTCATCTCTAATGGAGTGAAAAATAGGGGTTGAAATATCCCGAACGTCGTAGCTCGAAAACTCAGAAGGAGGGTAGGTATGTTTTTTTTTACGTCTTTAAATTGATCTTGAACGTGAGAATTTTTTGAGACCACCCAGAGCCAGCGGTCCAGCCGTTCGTTTGCACTGAAAAGCTTCGTCAACATGACCGTGGATGAAACGGTACCTACCTAGGTATACATCCAGCCCTGATATCATTGCTACGGAACAGTTGATCAGAATCACGGATGGCTGTATGAAGTCGAATTGGTTGTTCCGTGATATTATTTCCTTTGAAGAATGATGGTTATTTTGCATTTGGTTGATAGGTCAGTTTTGCAACTTGAACGTTATGCTTCACGAATAACAACAAATAATTAATGATGGAATTATTGTATCCACCGCATATTGATGAAATTTGATTGCCCGACCGGCTCCAGCACTCGATTTAGGGCTTTCCTGAGGAGAGCAACAGTGATCTACTCGTACGAAGAAGGGGCATCTAGAGAGGTAAATAATAAACCGTTGCGTAATAATTTGCAGCTTTTTTTATTATTCCATTCCCACCCTACCTATTATTCTTCCCTAGCTTGTACTAGACCCATCAAATGTTAATGGGGGGGTTACTTTTTTTTCACATGCTGGTTTCTAAGGTTCATTATTGAAAATACTTCTTTTTCCCCACCTTCTCCCTCACCATTTTACACTTCCTTCTCCATTCTTTCGTTTTCTCTTCCATTATTTTCTTTCCCATTCACCTTCTTCTTCAATCTCTTCTTTTGGTTTATTATTCTGTGAATAATACACCCATGTATTCGCTCAGCAAAAAATTTTTATAACACCCCCTCAAAATTTCTTCTTTTCCGTTTCAAGGTGCGTAGATTCCAAAAACGCTGCAAAGTCCTTGTCACATGGGGTTTATTATTCTACAGAAATGTTGGCTGTACATTTATTGTTTGTTTCATGTGAAATAATTGAAATAGCTATTTCTGATGGTTTCCACCAATTTTGGCCCCCAAAACACAAATTAGGTAGGTACGATCTTTTTTTTTTTTTTTTTCAAATTATCTTTGATCATTGGTAGTGCCATCATTTAATCGTCTTGATCCACGTGTTGACACTTTTTCTAGTGTTATTCTACAAATTGATGGTGATTTCGCAGGTATTTGACTCATAAAAAATCAATTTTGGGAGCTGAACATCTGGTACAACCTCAATTTTCCACTCCTTGGCCAAAATCGACTTCATATTCGATCTTCTCGTCCCCAAAAACATGGAAAACGATACCTCAAAAGCTCATGTTACCAAAATGTTGCTAAAACGCAAAAAGTACCTATTTTCACACACATTTTCACTCATAACACCCCTGGGTATATTCCGATCGGGCTGAAAAGTTTCGGGACACAACTAGGGCCCAAATGGAGCATGTGTGCGAAAGAACGACTTTTTTAGATCGAAAATGAAGCCGGTACACGTGATACGGCGGACGGCGGACGGACATTGCATTTTTTGAATCTACACACCTTGAAACGGAAAAGAAAAAAGTTTGAGGGGGTGTTATAAAAATTTTTTGCTGAGCGATTACATAGGTGTATTATTCACAGAATAATAAACCAAAATGCAATGTCCGTCCGCCGTCCGCCGTATCACGTGTACCGGCTTCATTTTCGGTCTAAAAAAAATCGTTCTTTCGCACACATGCTCCATTTGGGCCCTAGTTGTGTCCCGAAACTTTTCAGCCCGATCGGAATATACCCAGGGGTGTTATGAGTGAAAATGTGTGTAAAAATAGGTACTTTTTGCGTTTTAGAAACATGTTAGTAACATGAGCTTTTGAGGTATCGTTTTCCATGTTTTTGGGGACGAGAAGACCGAATATGAAGTCGATTTTGACCTAAGAGTGGAAAACTGAGGTTCTAACGAAGTTTCAGCCTTGAATTACGTTAAATTTTGGTCTAATATCTTCGCTTTTCCGCACACGGTATGGGTCCCATTTGGGAACACTTTTGGCTCTATGCCGCATTTACACGATGCCAGTGAGCAGTCCAGCTGACTGGCGCCAGCGAACTAGCGCCAGTAACTGGCGTCGTGTAAACACCACTGGCCTCCAGTGACGTGCCAGTCCAGTGGAAAAAAGTCGCTCCAGTCGACTGGCCTCATGAGTAGGTTTCAGGCCAGTCCAGTTCCCCCCACCACCGATAATTCGAGGTGGCGTGGCTCACTGGAATCGTGTGAACCACAGGAGGCGTTCCAGTCCATGACAGTCCCTCATGACAGTGTCTTGTTTGGTTATCAAGGGTGCCAATCGAAGCAGAAGCTCATCAAACGTTTCAGGGGAAATTCTCAGCAGACCTCTATATTCAGAAGGGTCTTCTGATCTTAATTCCTGAAGCAGCTGACATGAGGCCCCAGACGAATTTCTCCTCAAAATCCATTCCCTCGTCCACACTCTGTGTGTAGAGAGTTCTTCTAGGAGCACTTCTGGTGATTCTCACACAAAATCACGGCACAAATCGCGCAAATACTCCCTTAATTGAAAGCGTGATAGCCTTGATGACGCAATTGCCTCCATCATTTTTGGTCAACTGGAGCCAGTTGAATTGGCTACGTCTGAACGGATACTGGCGCCAGTCAGCTGGCTTCCAGTTTGCTCCAGCTTGCGGGTGCCAGTCAACTGGATCGTCTACTGGCATCGTGTAATTAGCTGTGCTCCGAAACTCGGAAGCCCGATCGGCATAGTCCCAGGAGTGTTATGGGAGAAAAATCGGTGCAAAAATAGGGGTTTTCGAGGGATGTTTGAGGTTTTAGTTAACATGAGCTAATGAGGTATCGTTTTCCATGTTTTGTAAAGCGAGAATACCGAATATTAAGTCGATTTAGACCGAAGAATGAAGAATTGAGGTTGTAAAGATGGTTAAGCTCCCGAAATTCTTTTTATGAGACGTTAACATGGGAAATTGTCTGAAATCAACATAGGTACATTATTTGTATAATAACACTAGAAGTAGTATCAACAGGTGAACCAAGATGGATTAAATGGCACTATCAATGATCAAAGATAATCTTTTTTTTTAAATCCGAGCCTAATTCGTGGTTTTGGGGGCCAAAATTGGTGGAAACCATCAAAAATAGCCATTTCAATCATTGCACATGAAAGAAACAATAAATGAACAGCCAAAATTTGTGTACTATGTCCAGTTGAATAACAAACCCATGTGGCAAGGACTTTGCAGCGTTTTCACGAACAATTTCGATAAATTGCGACCGAAGCCTCTTGAAAACACTGATGCAAACAGCAAAGGACCTCTCAAGGATCCCTTGATGAGTCACGAGTTGGTTCAAAGGTTGTGCTCGTAGCAAAGGTGTTTCCGTACAAAAGCTTTGTTCGAGTTGAACGGAAGTGTTTGCCACTTCGAGTCTCTCGCGCGGATGGAAGCAGGAAGCCGTTGATGCGAGTTTCATTCGATCAAACTCCAAGTTTGACAGGGGAGCGAAATACGCGCGTTGTTTGATATTTTACATTTCGTTTGTAGGAGTTGCGCGAATTTGTCTTCCGGTAATTTTCAACGCTTTTTGAATGTGTGTTGAACGGAAAAAAAAAAAATCATTCCTCGTTGAATTTCGAGATGGTAAAACAATTCGTCGTGGTTGTGGGGGGGGGGGGGGGTAAAAAGGAAAACAATAGAGTTGAGCGAGGGGGCGATAGCGGCTTTCTACCTCTCGAAACGTCACCCGGTTTCCGGTGTAAAGTCACCTAGCGCCCCTGGTGGCGCGATAAGGACCTACCAGTCACTCAAATGAAACTCGGCGGGGACAATGCTCTCTTCACTGTTGTATGAGGTCCTGACGGGGGAGGGGAGGGGGTCGTTTTAAACTATTATCAGTGTTGAGGGGCGTTAAGGATCGTATCCCCCCCCCCCCCCCCCCACCACCAACCGTTTCAGAATGTGGAAACAGACTCTAAATGAGAGCGAAATGCCCTACGAAATAATGGCACGACCTGCAAGCCTTCCGTACAAATCGCGCGTCACGATGTTGAGGACAAAACATGTCAACTTCAAAACGATGTTAAAAGCAAAGTTGTAGTCACGTAGCATGACACGCGAGCGAATTTTCGTTAGCACCGTAGCAATTCCATCTACCACTCGATTTAAAACAACAACAACAACAACAAACGCTGCAAAGTCCTTGTCACATGAGTTTATTATTCTACTGGACATACCTACAGAAATGCTGGCTGTTCATTTATTGTTTCTTTCATGTAAAATAATTGAAATAGCTATTTCTGGTGGTTTCCACCAATTTTGGCCCCCAAAACACGAATTAGGTAGGTACGCTCCTTTTTTTTTAAATTTTTTTTCAAATTATCTTTGATCATTGATAGTGCCATTTAATCGACTTGATCCACGTATTGACACTTTTCCTAGTGTTATTGTACAAATTGATGGTGATTTCAGACAGTTTTCCAGTTTTTTGACTCATAAAAAACCAATTTTGGGAGCTGAACCTTTGGTAAAACCTCAATTTCCGCGTCTTTGGTCAAAATCGACTTCATATTCGGTCTTCTCGTCCTCAAAAACATGGAAAAAGATACCTCAAAAGCTCATGTTACTAACATGTTGTTAAAACGCAAAAAGTACCTATTTTTATACACATTTTCACTCATAACACCCCTGGGTATATTCCGATCGGACTGAAAAGTTTCGGGACACAACTAGGGCCCAAATGGAGCATGTGTGCGAAAGAACGACTTTTTTAGACCGAAAATGAAGCCTGTACACGTGATACGGCGTACGGCGGACGGCGTACGGCGTACGGCGGACGGCGGACGGCGTACGGCGGACGGCGGACGGACATTGCATTTTTGGAATCTACGCACCTTGAAACGGAAAAGAAAAAATTTTGAGGGGGTGTTATAAAAATTTTTTGCTGAGCGAATACATAGGTGTATCATTCACAGAATAATAAACCAAAAAACCGTTACAAAAAAAATACACTGCCAAGGACATGGCACAGAAGCTTCCTCGTGGTCTGTCATCATTAAATTTCCATACATAAAGAATCAGATTAATTAACGGATTAATTAACATAAAGATTCAGATTAATTAACGGAATTATTTAACTGTTATTTAATAATAAGGTTACCTAATTTGAAGTTAGTATCCATGCTTTAAGATAAAGTAAGTAGTCCACGTATAGAACTGAGAAAGCAAAGAGTCCCTATCAAATTTCAACTTCCTGCAGTGAACAGGAGAGAATTTAGCGCATCAGCTGAGCAGGGTGCGGAGCCCGTCATTTCATTCGTCAACGAGAGGCCCTTCCAGGTTTATAGTTCTATGGTCTGACATGCTCGACGTTTGAAATGTACGCGGTGCCAGTGCCACGTGCCACTGCCACCGCTGATTCAATCATGATGAATGCCGTATGTGGCCTCAAAGGAACTTACCCGCATCATCCCTGAAAATCTGACCAAAATCCGTTCAAAATTGATGGAGTTATGACCGTAAGAAGAAAATCTCGTTAGCGCCTGCGCAGAGGCTACCGTTGGTTCGATCATGATGAAACTGATAGGGAGCCATCAAGCGCTAAACCCACACAATTCCTGAAAATTTGATTGAAATCGGATCAAAATTGTGGAACTTATGGCTGTGGCAAGGAAATCTGGAAAGACAGACGGACAGACATTCAGACACGAAACCATATTTTTTGTTCAGGAGGCCCTGAAACGCAAAATGCAAATAGAAATTTGGATTTTGGAGCACACAAAAATTTCATTTCGAAAGTGAAAACAAAGCTTCCGCTGCCTTGCAGACTGGAAAGCAAAATTATCAACCGTTTAAAACTCGACTTTAACCCAATTTTTTTCAGACTAATGAAATACCGTAATTCCGCCCTGAGATACCATGCTGTAGACACCTAACATTATAGTACAGTATTTTTGGTGATTTCAACTAATTTTTATTATTTTTAGCTATTTTTATCGGCATTTCCTTTAGAAAACGCTGCAAATTATTACACAAAGGTTTATAATTCACCTGTATAGATGTCCCTTCTGCGCAGATATGTTTTCTGTGGTCAATACACTCGGGCTCCCCCCAGGAAAGGGCTAAATGGAGTACTGGAGCCGGCTCCGAAATTAAAGTTTCCTACAAATGCGCGGGATTCAATAATTCAATCATTAATTATTTGTAGTTATTCATGAAGCTTAAGGCAAATAATAAACCGTTGTGTAATACTTACCTTCTATGTAGATAGTATAATGAAGCGTCAATAATACTTCATCGGCTGTCAAGTTGCAAAAGTAGGTACCTATCAACCCTTCTAGGTAGATGAACCGTTGTGTAACAATTTACCATTGTGTAATAAATTACCCATCAATAATACTTCAACGTTTGTTCAAGTTTCAAAAGTACCTACCAAAAAATCCAATAGATCCATCATTTTTCAAATGAAATAGTGTTGCAGAACAACCAACTCGACTTCATGCAGCCATTCGTAATTATAATCAGGTGCTCCCTAGTGAATGATATCTGGGCCGGATTTATACCGTTTGATTCACGATCGTGCTGACGAAGCTTTTTGGTGCACACGAACGGCTGGACGTAAAATTATTTAGTTCAAGATCAATTTAAAAATGTTAAAAAAAACCATACCCTTCTATTGAAAGTTTTGGAGCTACGGCGTTCTGAAAATTGCAACCCCTATTTTTTCACCCCTTAGAGCTGGCTGACAGTAACGCCGAGCTTCGCGGACCAACTAGACCCCAAACAGGACCTACAAACCAAATTTCATTAATTTTGGTTCATGGTAATTGAGAAAGGTGCGACTTACGGCGGACGGACGAGAACTTTTTGAGGAAACGGAAACCATCAAATTTTGAGGAGGGTTTTTTTCATACTCGATATTAAAGGTATATACATTATTTAAAATAATAAACCAAAATGAATAAAAAAATTAAAGTAAAAATTCCGCCTTTAGAAGAGCAACAATGGGATGGTGAAGAATGAGAGGACTTTTAGTGGACTGTTCAATGGACTTCGCAGCGAATCTTTTGTAAGGGGACCTCGGAGAAGGCCTCGGACAACTTCATAGGTTTTCTCCCCCTCCCTCTCAGAAAATAGACAAAAACGGGAGAGAGAGGGAGGGAGGGAAATAAAGAGGAACATAAAGGAAAAGCATAGAGCAGTTGTAAGAAGCGAAGAGAGAGAAAATGGGGAAGATCCTCAGAGATAGAGATTTTAGATGAAGGAAGAGTTTTCTCTCACCCTGAGTTTCCACACAACCCCCGAGTCCTCGTTAGCCTTTCTGTTTTCCCTGGAGATGCCACTCATAGGTTACAATTAGAACAGAAGAACTCGTCCGTTTTTTCCCGAGCTTTTCAACATCTTGCTTTTTTTTTTCTCACCAGTTCATTTCTCCGAGTTTTCTCCAGCCGGTCAGGAAGCAATGCGCGAAGACGTTATCAAGGGTGGGAGGAGAGAAAACTAAAAAAGATTCCTCCTCCCAAACAGCCGTTTTTTTTCTCATAATGAAAACTCCTTGAGGGTCCAGGTGTTTTTTCCTCCTCGTTCAATGACTGTGGTTAGAAAAAACAAGCTGAGGACGTCTCCTCTGACAAAACTAGGCACATTTCCGCTTTTTGGTCCTGCTTGAATTTTTTCTCGCATTTTCACAGTAGTAGGGTGTTGTGAGACTGACATTATGAGGGGGCCATGGTGGGGCCCATAGTGTGCTTAATGGAGGTGGTCCATTGTGTCATGGAGGGGTCAGCAGTGTGAGTTATGGAGGCGGCCATGGAAGGGGTTGATAGTGTGCATACCTAATTGAGGGCTTGTGTGCTTAATAGGGGGGGCCATGGTGGGGGTCCATAGTGTGCATAATTTTGGGGCCCATAGTGTGCTTAATGGAGGTGGTCCATTGTGTCATGGAGGGGTCCATAGTGTGAGTTATGGAGGCAGCCATGGAAGGGGTTAATAGTGTGCATACCTAATTGAGGGCTTGTGTGCTAAATAGAGGGGGCCATGGCAGGGAGGGGTCCATAGTGTGCATAAAGGTGGGGCCTATAGGGGTCTTAATTGAGAGGGGCCATGGAGGAGCTCCATTTAATTGTGTGATTAATGGACAGGGTCATGGAAGATCTCATGGTACTTTCCTTATTTGGATGAGGCAATTGGTTAATTTTTTAGTTAAACAAATTAACTACCTATTTACAATTTTTTGATTAAAAAAATTCATTTTATTTTAATTTTTTTACTGTTTTTTCAATTAATCAATTAATCACGTCGGGGTCACCAGATGTTTGACGATAAATAATTTGTACAAATATAATGTGGCTTTGATGAAATCCGGCTAAAGAATCAAATTATATTGGTTTATTATTTTCAATAATGAACCATTGGAATCGAGCATGAAAAAAAAAATTCTTACCCCCCCTCAAAATTTGATGGTTTACGTTTCAAGGTATGTAGAATCCAAAACTGCAATAAAAATATTTCTGTCTGTCCGCCGTACGCCGTACGCCGTACGGGCCACTTTTCTTAGTTACCATGAAAAAAAATTGATGAAATTCGGGTTATAGGTTCCGTTCGGCGTCTAGTTGGTCCTCGAAGCTCGACGTTACTGTGAGTCATCTCTAAGGGGTTCAAAATAGGGGTTGAAATTTTCAAAACGCCTATACCATTTTTTTACGTAAATATTTTTACGGTTTTAAATAGTTCTTGAACTTGCGAGTTTTTTAAGACCATCCGGAGCATCGTACGTCCAGCCGTTCGTTCACAGTAAGGCCCCGAAGTTTGCACCGACAGGCATTTTCGACTCCAGTGTGAATGAAATTGTATACAATTCAAACCAAATCTCGTAACCAGAGACGCGCCCACAATAGGAATTTGTGAATACGGCCAATCATTGCTAGGGATCACCTGATTATATTGGCGGAGTATGAAGTCGAGTTGGATGTTCTGTGATATTATTTAATTTGAAAAATGATGGCTCTTTTGGAGTTTGTTGGTAGGTAGTGAAACTTGAACAAACGTTGAAGTATTATTGATGGGTAAATTATTACTAAGGTAAATCATTACTCAACGGTAAATTATTACACAACGGTTCATCATACCATCTACGTAGAAGGGGCTGGAGTTTGTTGGTAGGTACTTTTGCAACTTTTTTCACTCCTCATCAACAATTTCTTTTCAGAACTTCATTATGTGTGTTTCTTTTTGTTAGGTACTGTTTGTCATCGGCAGAATTATTTTAGCAACATTTAACTCGTGATTTAGGTAGGTACCTAGTAACGAGTACGGGGTTAGGTACTAACCTACGGAGGGTCTGCGATCTAAATAATTATGCATAGAATAGTACATATTATATTATATAGACGGGTTATCTATACATAGAGCTGTGATCTGTAACAGAAGGGTATTCTATACAAAATAATAAACCGTTGTGCAGGGATTTGCAGCGTTTTTTTCATTTTGAGCACAAATAAAATGCTGGATCGCAAATTAATTAATTCTCTAGAGACTTGAGCAAACAAAATATCTGGGATTAACAATATAATATGGATATGAAATGGCGTGGGCATATCGATGATGTGCAAAATAAAATGAGTAAGCTGACTTGCGCACTCCTAAAAATATACTTCCTGTCCAGAGAACTTGTACCAATGGAATACAAGGCCCTGGTTCAATCTATAGCAGTATGCAATCCACATGTGGGGGTGGACGTTTAGATTCATCATGGAACCACTATAAGTACGTGGTTCAAAAAAGGCTTATAGTACGTTTGTATCACGTATAATTATTACACAACGGCTTATTATTTACCTGTATAGATGCTCCTTCTGCGTAGATCACTGCTTTCCGTGGTCAATACCCTCGACCTCCCTCCAGCAAAGCCCTAAATGGAGTACTGGAGCCGGCTCGGGAATTAAAGTTTCATACAAATGCGCGGGATTCAATTATTCAAACATTCATCATTCATAATTGTTTGTAGTTATTCATGAAGCATAAGGTAATAAGCCGTTGTGTGATAATTTATCTGTATAGATGGCCGTTCTGCGTAGATAGTATAATAAACCGTTGTGTAATAATTTACCGTTGTGTAATAATTTACCGCTGCGTAGTAATTTACACAATAATAAACTGCAATAATAATTTGCAAATAATAAACCTTTTTGTAATAATTTGCAAATAATAACCGTTGTGTAATAATTTACCTGTATAGATGCCCTAAATCGAGTACTGAGCCAGCCCGGGAATTACATTTCATAATATTGTTGTTAATCATGAAACAACGTTTATTCAAGTTACAAAAGTACCTATCAACAAAATCCAAAAGAGCCATCACTTATCAAATGAAATGCTATCACAGAACAACCAACTCGACTTCATACAGTCACCCGTGATTATAATCAGGTGCTCTTATCTCGGGCCAGTTCCCTATTGTTGCCGCGTCCCTAGCTGAATGTATACAATTTCATTCACCCTTCTGTTGAAGAAGCCTGTCGGTGCAAACTTCTGGGAATTACTGTGAACGAACGAATTTAAAAACGTTAAAAAATTCGAGATAACGGCGTCCTGGAGATTTCAACCCCTATTTTCACCCCTTAGGGATGACTGAAAGTAACGCCGAGCTTCGAGGACCAACTAGTCCCCAAATGGGACCTATAAACCGATTTTCGTCAATTTTGGTTCATGGTAACTAAGATCAGTGCAAAGTACGGCGTACAGCGGACGAACAGAAATTTTTTATTGCATTTTCGGATTCTACATACCTTGAAACGCCTTAGGACGTGGTTGACCGCACTTTTAGTGCCTACCTCAATTTTCGCGTTTTGAGGTCAGTTTGCACTCATCGCCCCAGTTTTTTCGGGCGCGTAAACCAAATTCGCACTTTCGAATGGAGGTACGCACCCACGTCAAGTGTCTGATCCACACGTAAAATGCAGGCCTATCCCTTCATTAACGTTAATAGCTCCTGATGAACTGACGAAATCCGGAGCCTCACTGATGATCCCTTACCCGACTCAGCCCCTTTCATCATCATATTGTTTCAAAGAGAAAAATCTTTTTCATCTGTAAACTTTGAATAGCATCAAACGACTGCCCTTGGATCTCTTACATGTTTTTTTGTTTTTTCTAGCCCCCACCCTCATGTAGACGAGAGATTGAATGGGCTCAGATATGTTCAGGGACGTCCCTCTGTGTTTCTGTCAAGCCTTGATACCCCACCGTGGGACTCAATACATTTAAAAGTACCATTCCTGTTGTCATATCCAGAAGTATCCCCCACTCCCTGTGCTCCTCAGGTTGAGGCTTACGTGATTTCAAAGATTTTCCAAGATAATTATGTCCGTAAGGAATAACGCAGTGTGGTTCACACGAAAATTTTATTTTATGTTAAAAATAACAGTTCCAGCCATGCGGCATGACCGTCTGAGCGATTGATATACAGTCACACCAGTGACTGTACTGGTGTAGTAAGTATTACTACCAGAGTAGATAGGTAATCATAATGACTCCACATTACTAGATATAATTGTCATGGTTACAAGAATAGGGTTAAAGATTCAGTCGGAGGAAATGTTGCGATTTGAGTCTGTCGAAGTTGTTTAATTTATGTAATAAAATGTATGCTGAGGCAAAATGGAGGCAAATCATGGTGTGAGGTGTAAGGGATTTTTCGTCCCGGCGACTGATTAGTCGCGATCGCGCGTTGAAACGCACTCTTGTGACTCGACTTGATCAGTGCTACGGTGGATCTTGTTGAAGCATGTGGGATTGCGTTGATGATGAAATTTAAACAATATAAACCAAAATGTAAAAATTTAAAAAAATTAAAAACGGGTGTACCCCCTATGAGGCAAAGGACAATTCAACCAAATCCGTTGTGACTGATATCCCCAAAAATCCTATGAGCAATATCGGATGAGCCCGGGAAGCTACGACCTTCTTGGTGTTACTAAAACCTCAGAGGGCCCATGAGGCCTGTTTGTAATTATACTGACCCAATAAATTTCTTATTCTGATGTAAGTAGGTATTTATTAACAAGAAAACATTTATGTGCAAATTTAGAACAGGAATCAGAGGAATAACATCGTGTACACACATGTAACTCACAACGCATTTTTCCTGGGTATTTATTGCTTAGTTAAATGCTACTGTATCTGTGGTTATCATTGCTCAGGGTTATAGCTGAAGAAAATGTAAAGTTTCCAGAGAAAAACGCTGCAAATTATTACACAACGGTTTATTATTTACCTGTATAGATGCCCCTTCTGCGTAGATCACTGTTTTCTGTGGTCAGTACCCTCGAGCTCCCTCCAGGAAAGCCCTAAATCGAGTACTGGAGCCGACCCGGGAATTAAAGTTTCATACAAATGCGAGGGATTCAATTATTCAATCATTAATTATTTGTAGTTATTCACGAAGCATAAGGCAAATAATAAACCGTTGTGTAATAATTTACCGTTATAGGTGCCCCTTCTACGTAGTTAGTATAATAAACGGTTTTGTAATAATTTACCGTTGTGTAATAATTTGCCCATCAATAATACTTCAACGGTTGTTCAAGTTGCAAAAGTACCTATCAACTCCAGCCCCTTCTAGTTGATGGTATAATGAACCGTTGTGTAATAACACACCACTAATACTTCAACAATTGTTCAAGTTTCAAAAGTACCTAACAACAAAATCCAATAGATCCATCATTTTTCAAATGAAATAATATCACAGAACAACCAACTCGACTTCATACAGCCATCTTTGATTATAATCAGGTGCTCCCTAGTGATGATATCCGGGCCAGATTTATACCGTTTGACTCACGATCGTGTTGACGAAGCTTTTTGGTGCACACGAACGGCTGGTCGTACAATGCTCCGGGTGATCTCAAAAAATGCTTTACTTCAAGATCAATTCAAAAACGTTAAAAAAATCATACCCTTCTATTGAAAGTTTTCGAGCTACGGCGTTCTAAACATTTCAACCCCTATTTTGAACCCCTTAGAGATGACTGACAGTAACGTCGAGCTTCGAGGAACAACTAGACCCCGAACGTAACCTATAACCCGAATTTCATCAATTTTGTTTCATGGTAACTAAGAAAACTGCTAAGTACGGCGTATGGCGGACGGACAGAAATGTTTTTATCGCATTTTCGGATTCTACATACCTACTTTGAAACGGAAACGATCAAAGTTTGAGGGGGGGTTAAAAAAATTTTTCATCTTCGATTCCAAAGGTTCATTATTGAAAATAATAAACCAAAACTTGGCGGTTGCCTTAGCAAATATCAGTTGAAATTAAGGCACCAGTTTGTTGATATCTTCAGTGTAGAAGGGAGTAAATAATTACTTGATATATTAACTCACCTCGCGTCAGGAAAGTTATCGACTCTGCTCACCAGCACTGGGACGCATCTGAACCGCTCATTCACAAAGAAATGAAAACAAAATCGGGCGAAGTGAGCGGCGATCAAATCACATTCACTCGCACTTGAGCAACAGCCGCACTCGAACGGGATGTTACAACTGGAGCCGTAAACTACACTTACCTTTCCCTTTCGGTACGACTTAACCAAGCGATTACAATTCCCGAATATTGTCCCGGCAGATCAAGGACTCGTTGCGAAGTGGTAGGCGTATCCTTCCGATTGGTATATGTATATAAGGTATAATTTTCTCTTGAATGAGCGTAGTTGATTCGGCTAATCATGCCTTTGAAGGTGAGTGAACCCAATAGTTTAATATTTTCCAACACGACAAAACATTCAGATCAGTAAATTAATATTCCTTTGTTTTGCAATTTAGATATGTGTACCAAAATCGTTCGTTGATAAGGGGTAACTATACCTAACATTATGGCTAAATTGTTTGACCATTTTCCTATAAATAGGAAGTTGAGAACGATATAATACAAACAACATCAGAATCAAGAGAAAACAAGCTTACTGATTATTGGCAAATTTGGTGAGAATGAATCCGAATCGAAACTCTCCATTTGGTTTTGTATATTCAATAATGGCCATTTGGATTCGAGCAAAAACAAATTTTTCTCAATTCAAGCTTCTAGCAAACAAATTGACCATGCAGGTAGGTAGGTACTTGGTAATTAATACCACAAAACCGTGAACCCCTCCATATACCTGGAGGATCTAACTACCCTTTTTTCTGCACAAACTAACGGAAACGTAAGTTACGCTCGTTTTCAGACTAAACTTATACCCTGTCCGATTC
The DNA here is from genome assembly GCA_954871275.1 of Leptopterna dolabrata. Lineage (NCBI taxonomy): Eukaryota > Metazoa > Arthropoda > Insecta > Hemiptera > Miridae > Leptopterna > Leptopterna dolabrata. The sequence continues at coordinate 5,285,305 of OX940983.1, forward strand.
GGGGACCAACCAGGGACCAACCCGCACTTACCCTCAATGTGTTTCCTCTCCATGAGCGTTATGGACCTTGAGGTTATCGGCATGACAAGGGTACGGAAGAAATATCTATAGAGAAAATAATAAACCGTTGTGGCAGGATTTCTGTTTCAAATATGTAATGGATGAGGGGTTTAACTACGCCGCCCATACAGCGTAGTTTTCCCCTCTCCATCCTCTAGAAAGGTAGGGAGGCAGTGTGACAGCTGCCCCCGGAGACAAATGGTTAGATTACAACGCGTTGCCTCCAGGAGTTGATGATTCGTTTCCGCGAATCAACCGCCCCTTCAGCCGCGTGTCAAAAAGATCGGGATCCAAGATGGACGGGATTCCCATATACCGTCACACTCCTCCCCTTAAAAACATACTTCTTTGAGGAAGAAGTATGTGAAGTTAGACACGGGACTGAAAGTAGTATGGAGTTCTAATTCAGGAAGATTCATCTGAAAAACTCCAAAGCTGACAGCTTCCATCGTAATGGTACTACTGAGAATTGTTACTGGTGGAGAACTTAGCTCCTATCAATATCACTTGGCGCACTTGGACAAAAAGGAAAGAAAAAAAGTAGTTGTCAGAGGGTTCTGGTTCAGGAAAGTTCATCTGAACAACCTCTAGGTGACTAACCCCCATCATAAGATGGAACAACTGGGAAAACAAGGGGAAAAATTACAAAAATAGGCGTTGAACGCCAGGCATAACAGCCTTAAGAATAATATCATGAGGTTTGATATTATTAATAGTAGTAATCATGAGGTTGATTGTAATAAAAATAATCATGAGGTTGATTTGATAAAAAAAGAAAATCCAATGGCCGAAGTGTATATTGATAAACAAAGGGGTATTAAAAAGAGGATTCCTTCTGGAAAACCTCAGAGCTATTCCTTCTGGAAAAGCTCTCAAAAAGTGGAGGGGGTACCGAGGATAAAATCCAGCACATACCCACCAACCACGCTCTGCTACCATGTAATGGATGAGGGGTTTAACTACGCCGCCCATACAGCGTAGTTTCCCCCTCTCCATCCTCTAGAAAGGTAGGGAGGCAGTGTGACAGCTGCCCCCGGAGACAAATGGTTAGATTATAACGCGTTGCCTCCAGGAGTTGATGATTCGTTTCCGCGAATCAACCGCCCCTTCAGCCGCGTGTCAAAAAGATCGGGATCCAAGATGGACGGGATTCCCATATACCGTCACAAATAATTGCGCTGCACAGTTTCTTCACGAACTAAATGGTAAAAGGTCAGACGCGCGCTTTTCTTTCTGTTTAAAACTAATTTTTTGTGTGTGTAGTGGTAATGAAATACATTATTGATACTATAGGATTAATTTAAAAAAATAAAAAAAATCTAAATCTAAATCTAAATCTAATTATGAATAATCTATTAACATTATTTAAAATTACTTGCGTTTCGATTCCATTTATTGTTTTTAAATAACTATTGTAAAGAGTATTTCATATGAATAGGCACCGACCAGAAAATGTTCCCCTGTTTAAATTATAAATGTATACGTATTCTCAAAATTATTGCAATACTATTAATCCACTTAATTACTTGCAGGTAGCATTACTCTCACTGTGCCTTGTGGCAGCAGCTGCTTCTCACGGAGCAAGCTATACCAAATTATGTAAGCAAAAACCAATGATACAATAACAGTATAGTAATAAGTATCTCCTACCTAACTGTTACACTCCGCAGAATTTTGATTGTTTAGTTCATTCTTGAAGCTTGACATCAAATAATCATAAACGACCTGCAGTATCAATCAAAACCGCGTAATGTTATGCATATTTAATAAATATTTTACTTCTTGTTGGACGCAATTCTAACGACGACTCAGATTGTATTTCAATTCTGAAAAATTTGTTTGTAACACGTACGTAAATTTTCAAATTCCTTTGGACGTTTGGTTGATTTCTGAATCCGTCATGAATTCTTGGATTTCTGGTATTATTTTCGTGAGATTTGTCTGTCAATTTTGAGTTTGCTCATGTTCCTCTACAATGGACAGCATAGTCTTGATTTCGTGGGATCCCTTTGGAGAGGAGTTCACACACGAAATTAACAGGGCACCACACACTATCTACTGGTAGAAAAATATGTATACAGTAGGTAACTGAAAGGTATGTATACAGTAGGTAACTGAAATTCATTTATTGTGTTTTCTTTTTATTTATTTATAGCCAAACCCCATCAAAGTGAATTCGATTACGAAATAGAGCATTCCAAGCACGGATCATGGCACGGGTCTGCTCACCCTCACGGTTACGGCGGGCTTGGTGACAGCCAAGGCAGATGGAGGAGGTCAGCTGATGGTGGATGGAGCAAGACCTCGTTCTGTGAGTAAAACAAGTAATGCATGCCTACAAAGTCTCACGATTGACAGGGCTATTGTTGTAGTTGACCCTCATTTAACATTCTGAATCCAGCAAAGCCCCATGAAGGCAAGTTCGAGTATGACATCGAGCACTCCAAACACGGCTCATGGCATGGGTCAGCTCATCCTGATGGATATGGAGGCCTTGGGGATGGGACTGGAAGCTACAGATTGGGTGGTCACAGCAAAGTCATCGGTGCTCTGCCACAAGGAGGAGGCTATGATGAATCGTGGAGCAGGACAAAGAGGTCTGCTGATGGCGGTTGGAGCAAGACCTCGTTCTGTGAGTTCCATCTTTCATACTTGTAAGCGAACTGTATTGGATGAGCTGCTGCTGTTGTTGACACTCGTTTAAAATTCTAATTCCAGCAAAGCCTCATGAAGGCAAGTTCGAGTATGACATCGAGCACTCCAAACACGGCTCGTGGCATGGGTCAGCTCATCCTGATGGATATGGTGGCCTTGGAGATGGGACTGGAAGCTACAGATTGGGTGGTCACAGCCAAGTCATCGGTGCTCTGCCACAAGGAGGAGGCTATGATGAATCGTGGAGCAGGACAAAGAGGTCTGCTGATGGCGGTTGGAGCAAGACCTCGTTCTGTGAGTTCCGTATTTGATACTTGTAAGCGAACTGTATTGGATGAGCTGCTGCTGTTGTTGACACTCCTTTAACATTCTAATTCCAGCAAAGCCCCATGAAGGCAAGTTCGAGTATGACATCGAGCACTCCAAGCACGGCTCGTGGCATGGGTCAGCTCATCCTGATGGATATGGTGGCCTAGGAGATGGGACTGGAAGCTACAGATTGGGTGGTCACAGCCAAGTCATCGGTGCTCTGCCACAAGGAGGAGGCTATGATGAATCGTGGAGCAGGACAAAGAGGTCTGCTGATGGCGGTTGGAGCAAGACCTCGTTCTGTGAGTTCCGTATTTGATACTTGTAAGCGAACTGAATTGGATGAGCTGCTGCTGTTATTGACACTCCTTTAACATTCTAATTCCAGCAAAGCCCCATGAAGGCAAGTTCGAGTATGACATCGAGCACTCCAAGCACGGCTCATGGCATGGGTCAGCTCATCCTGATGGATACGGTGGCCTTGGAGATGGGACTGGAAGCTACAGATTGGGTGGTCACAGCAAAGTCATCGGTGCTTTGCCACAAGGAGGAGGGTATGATGGATCGTGGAGCAGGATGAAGAGGTCTGCTGATGGCGGTTGGAGCAAGACCTCATTCTGTGAGTTCCGTATTTGATACATGAAGCGAACTATATTGGATGAGCTGCTGCTGTTGTTGACACTCGTTTAAAATTCTAATTCCAGCAAAGCCCCATGAAGGCAAGTTCAAGTATGACATCGAGCACTCCAAGCACGGCTCATGGCATGGGTCAGCTCATCCTGATGGATATGGAGGCCTTGGGGATGGGACTGGCAGCTACAGATTGGGTGGGCACAGCAAAGTCATTGGTGCTTTGCCACAAGGAGGAGGCTATGGTTCATGGGGCAGGTCCAAGAGGTCTGCCGCCCACGGCGGTTGGAGCAAAACTTCTGTTTGTAAGTAAATGTCCTTCGCAATCAGTGACTTTAGCCCTTTTCCACATATTCCGCACCTTTCACACCAAGACTCCTCATCAAGACTCCCCAAGATTTGAATCTCTTGTTCCACACTTTGTGTTGCAGTCCGTGTAAATCAATCAATCACTGGGCCTCACAATTCAATCAATATTGTCTCGTGTACCGACTGATCTAACTTAATCATTTTCAATCCGTTTCACAGCTCGTCCCCACTCCAGCAAATACAGCTATGAAATCGAGCACAAACACCATGGCGATTGGCACGGATACTCTCACCCTCACGGATATGGTGGACTGTAAAAATTAAAAAGACTGAAAACTCACCGACAAATCTTCGTTGACACTAAAAAAAATATCAAATAAATATACATTTTATAAGAAAATATCCTGTCCCGTTTATTTTACTAGGCATTTGTTATTATGTAACTCATTACAATAGGAACATTATACTGTTCATACGATAATAACATTGGCCCTTAGAGCAAAGGTGTATAGTATGATAACCTTTATTATGTTTGATAGGTAGGTATTGTTAGATCCTGAGACAAAGGGATAGCAGTTTTGGAACACTGGTGTTCATGCAGTTGATGTAAGGTCTCACAGCCAAAGCAATGTCGTAGGAAGTTATTGTACTGGTAGGAATTACAAAATTAAAAAATTCATAAATAAAAAAACTGTGGATTAATTTACCAGCAAAATATTTGATGAATGCTCCTTGAGGATTCGTATCGTGGTTAAAATTAGCAAAATTTACTTTATGATATTTTTTAAATGCACAGCTGCGCTATAAGCGATCCTCCGATGTGACTGTACGACGAGGCAAGGAAATGTTAGAAGAGGAAGCAGTTCGACTGGAAGAGACACTTGAAACGTGCTCCGGTCTAATTCATATCCTGTACACCAACAGAGAAATACTTTTCAGATTATGGACCTTGAAGTCAGAATAAGGTTTAAGATAAAATAATAAAATATAGAATGCAGAATAAAAGCTGGACTCTTCAACTCCCACTTATCCTGGGGGCCTATTCACTAAAAGAGAAAGAGAAAATAGATTGATTACCTATTTTGAAAATCTCCTGGGGGAGATGGTCTCTCTCGGGAGACAGTCTCTTCCAGTGTCTCTCAGGTTCGTCTATTTTACTGAATAGCTCTCAACCCGTGCCTACTTGGACTTTTTTACTCATGAATCGATAATATGTATATATTTTTAATGAACAATTGACTTACCTACAGGAGATGAAAAAACATAGGTATGTACATCAAAATGACCGATATGGTGGCCGATGAAAGAAGGATGAAGAAGAAGAAGAAAACAGTTATTGTCATACATTAGGTACTCGAAATTATTATTCAAATAGCTTATGAAATAAACATTACGGCATGGAAATCCGTCTGCCGGAAGTTAGGGCTTTTTTTTTGTTTTTAGAAAAAATAAATCAGAGATAAAAAGTAAAAGCTTCTTAGCTACGTAAATTACAATGCTACGTGCTCTTTTATACTAACAAGACAATCAAAAATTAAATTCACTGACGAGGAAGGCACGGTATCTCCAGGCAGTTCGACAGAACAGCTCCAGTTTATTCCAATCCGGGCCATTCAGTATCGATATCGCATCATCGCGCGACAAGGAGGCGTCCAAAGGCAACGACTCGAAATTCAGACAGCACTGGGCAGCGGCGAAAAAATGGTATACATCCTCTCTCTCATGGAGATTGCACAGCGAGCATTCATCCGAACGGACATTTTCATATGGTTTGGCGTTTAGGTTCAAAGACTCTGCCCGGATTTTGAATGCCCATCTCGCAACATGTAATGGCACTCCACTATCCCTGACCAGACTAGCACAACTGGTTCTAGGATCCAGCTCCCGATACAGGGTGAAAGTCCCAGAGACCTCCAATCTCCTCCGAAACGACAATCTCCTGTCAGCCCTGAACGCCACGACCAGCCGATCCTTGTCCGACTTGAGGACTCTGTGGTCAAGAGATGTCAGGTTATTCGGAAGGTCAAACATGCTACAGAGAGTAGCGTACCGGCGCGATGCCTAGTCATTTCGGAAGCCAGAATTCTTGGCAGGCGGGATTCCGGCATCTTGATCACCCTCAACATATAATCCAAGTGCTCAGGGTGAATACCGACAGCGTGTCCATTTCCGTCTCCAGACAGACTATGTAGTTAGGAGTGTGAGAAGGCAAGTGAAATAACTTCTTCGCAAATAGAAGATGTACACCCTCCACCTTCCTGTCCGTACTGTCTGTTTCCCCACACCTGGGCTGCATAGCACAGTATGGCTCTCATAATGGCGTTGGAAATCTCCACTTTTGCCAAAAGCGGATTGGCTATTGCTTTACCCCAAATACAATTCATGGCCGTCCCAGCCGAAGCAGCTTTAGCCTTAAAGAAAAACGGAGTTATCGAAAAAATAGTCTATTTCCACTAATACACGAAAAACGCAAAAAACACTGGTATACCGGTTTCGGTGATCAAACCATCGTCAGTAACACACAATAACTGGAGGCACATTGGAGAGGTGACCTTATAAATAGTCAAAAAGTGAAATGTGGTCGATTGGGATTGGTTGTGAAGGGAACCAAGGAAGGGGAGTCGAATCTGATTGGTTCTGAAGAAGAATGGTGAAGGGAACAAAGGAAGGGGGGTCTATTCTGATTGGCCCAGGAAGAGAATGCCAAAAAGTGAAAGGAACATGAGGTGATCCGGAGGGGGGGGAAGGGGTGAAACCAAGCTGTTACAGAAATGAACGCAATAATGGAGTAAAACTTAAAGGAATTACATCATTCAAAGATTTACCCTACCTATCACTCTTAATAATTTCGAATTTTTCAAGTACATCCAACATGGCAAAAATAAAGATATTCACTGAACTGTTTGTCTGCAAGATCAAAATTGAAGCTATGATTGAAGTGACGTGCAAAGGCCGAATCACCCTTATTATCCCTGAAATCTTTTTCATGTTCCTTTATTCTTTCTCTAAACTTCCTACCAGTTTGACCACAATAGTAGTCAAGTCCACAAGAACACTTTAATTTATAAACACCACTTTTATCTTGAACATTAATTTTATCTTTAACTGAACTTAATGAGGATCTGAGATTATTTTTAGTTTTATATCCTACTTTGAACCCTTTAGAAGTTAATATTTTACCAATTTTATCCGGTGTAAGAGTGACGCCCAGGTACTTATACTTTCACGATTATCAGATCCTCATCATCTCCATAGTGCCACCTCTCCGTCTACCCCCCCCCCCCCCCCCCCCCCCCTCACTCCCCTGGAAAACAATAATCGTTGACTTTTCCAGGTTAGAACGAAGGATGACACACGATCACTAACAAACAAACGAGAAATGAGTAAGGGACTCTCTCTTTCGAGAAAAGACACCTAATTAGGTGTCTCTCTGAAAGAGATCGAAAATGCCAAGATGCTCTCCCTTTTAGAAGTTACTGAATAACCCTGTCATGGATACTATAAACATCTATTTTGCCAAAAGAGAGAGTCGAACCTGAAAGAGATGTCTCTTTGGCTTAGTGAACAGGCTCCACTATACTTAATAGGTACTCGGTTCTCTGGAAGATGAATAATATTAAAGGGCAAGTTACACGTATATAACAGTAGACTCGTTGGGTACCTGTGACCTTATAACGTTGAGCTCCCGTTAAGTTAGATTTGTGCGTTTCGAGATTGCGCACACGACATCGCGGAAGTTCGAAGTTATCGCATTACGTCACTAAAAGCGGTAGAAAGGGTTGGGGGGGGGGGGGGGGGTAAAGGGCCATCAAATGAGTTCCGGAGATCTCGTAAACGACTCCCCCACCCTTAAAACCCTTCGCTCGGTGACAACCAGTATGTGAAACAACAATAAATTCGGCAGCGGCGGAACGGCCAAGTCCGTGGGAAGAACTGTGCGAGTTTTGAGGGGGAGGGGGGGGAGAGATCGACCGTCCAAAGGCATTGCGAGATATTGGCTCAAATGGAAACTGATGACAAATGTCGTAATAAAACGTCCTTTTGCCCCTCGCCAACGCTCCTGCCGCGTTTCTATCGAAAAACCCGTTTCTTCAAACGTTCAGATCGCAGAACTGTCGATGCTCAACTTGCTATTTGGAGCGAAATTGACTTTCTCAATACCTCATTTAAATCAAAGTACCGACTGGATATTGCGAGCTACCGCGAAAATCCAAACCCGCATTACAGAGCAATACGTCGTTTAAAATATTTTTCCGCATTATTATTTTCTTGATTTCCTCTCAAGAAAGAAGAACTGTCTACTAATCTTACTTATTTGCTGTGATGTGTCAAAATAGTCTTCATAAACATTCCCAATGACAAATTGCCGTGAGTTGGGAAATACCTAAGTCTTAAGCATCTCCTGAAGTCGTTGGTTTTCAGATAAACATACCATTTTGGTTTATTATTTTCAGTAATAAACCTTGGGAATCGAGCATGAAAAAAACTTAAAAAAATAATAAAATTTTTTAAATTATAAAAATAATAAAGATGGGTTCCTTTTCAAGGTACGTAGAATCCGAAAATGGAATGAAAAAATTTCTGTCTTCTGCCGTACGCCGTATTTCCCACTTTTCTTAGTTACCTACTGTTTTTGCAATTAACTTTTGCACTTTGAGGCCTTTACCTTATGCTTCCCCTTCAGTAAAGGAGATTTTCCTGTCATAGATCAAATAATTTATAACACCACGTTGACAATAATGAGCTGATAACAGGATGAGCAAGCAAGAAAATAATATTTTAATGAAGACTGACTTTATTAAGATGAAGACCAATGAAAGTTAAACTTCCTGATGAAGATGATGAACTGATGGTGCTGATGATGAGGAATTGTCTTTATTGGAACACCAACACTCCGTATTCTAACGCTTTAAAACAAGTGGCCACTTAAACGGATACCTAATTAGTTTTATAGACGATGTAGAATGCCAGGCTCCTGGCATTCTCCAGTGTCTGTTGATATGGCAGTCCAGTGGGGGTTGATATCAAAGCTGGATAATAAATATGTAGCCTGAGCTTGGCACGGTACTGCTACTGGAGATAACAACAAAAAACTTCCTTGCTCATGAGAAATGAGTCACATTTGTGTACCTACCTAGATTTATGTCTTGTTGCAGAAAACAAATATTCATGTACCTAGTACCCCCCATTTATGTAACATAGTACCTTTTGAGTTATCGCTTTCCATGTTTTTAGGGACGAGAAGACCGAATATGAAGTCAATTTTGACCATAGAGTGGAAAATTGAGGTTCTACCAAACGTTCAGCTCCCAAAATTGATTTTTTATGAGTCAAAAACCTGGGAAATTGTCTGAAATCACCACCAATTTGTAGAATAACACTAGAAAAAGTGTCAACACGTGGATCAAGACGATTAAATGGTACTATTTATGATCAAAGATAATTTGGAAAAAAAGGAGCTTACCTAATTCGTGTTTTGGGGGCCAAAATTGGTGGAAACCACCAGAAATAGCTATTTCAATTATTTTACATGAAAGAAACAATAAATAAACAGCCAACATTAATGTTGGTATGTCCAATAGAATAATAAACCCATGTAACAAGGACTTTGCAGCGTTTTGGAATCTACGCACCTCGAAACGGAAAAGAAAAAATTTTGAGGGGGTGTTATACAAATTTTTAGCTGAGCGAATACACATGTGTATTATGGTCTATTATCACAGAATAATAAACCAAAATTGCATCCAAAAAACTACAGAGTTTTTGTACAGTTGATTTTTGTATGGTAGGAGCGAAGTCGACCGTAAAGATGGGAAGAAGGGTTGTAAATATGGGGATATGAAGAGGGAACGATGATGGAAGATAAAGACAGCAGATGTTCATTAACACGAGCCGAGCAGTGACGAATAGTTGGGATTCAACTTGAGCTTGCGGTTTTAATCTTCGCGGTTCATGCAGAGATTACAGCATCCCCTCCCCTCCACCAGACCACTCCCCTCCACCAGACCCCTCCCCTCCACCAGGCCGCCGCTCCCACCCATGTTTCTGACCCTCGCCGTGTTCGCAGAAACATCTAAAGCCCCTTTTGTGGGCGAGGTTTCCCCTGACCTGCAGGAAAAGGCTCTGCCTTTGGTCCTCCGAGCACTTCCATAGTACGCTCACACAGGTCTATTGTCCCTTTTCTCTTGGAGCAGAATAGATGAGGCGGTGAGGGGTAGGAAAAGCTCGCTATTATTTGAATAACACCTAACCGCTGTGCGCGGAAACGGCCATTAACGTCTCCCATCTTTGTACGTCCTTCGTTCGCATTGAAAACGATGATTCACGGGGGGGGGGGGGAAACTGTGAATTACGAATCCACCTTGGAGCTCGGAGTATAGTTTTTGGTTGTGCTCTGTCTGGGCAATAGTTAGGGGTATCAAAAATTGAATAAACCCAGTTCAAATCATCCAGTAGTCCATAAACATGCTGCTTTCCATAGTACGATTAACAGAGATTTATCTATACCCAGCGGCGTTGCCAGGGGGGGGGGGGGGGGGTTAGTGGGGGTCATAACCCCCCCCCCCCTCCATTGGCTCGAAAAGTTCATCACAAATTAAAATTAAATCTTAACAATGATAACAATCACGAAAGTAACAAACATATATATACAACAATAACAGGCTAAACGGTAAATCAAACATGATTAAACAGTCAAATAATATTACGCTTATTTGGTAACGAACGATCTGTCCCAAAAATTTGACCCGCTCTTTCTGACAAAAATGCTTATCGAAATAGTCCCTCACCGTCACCATCCCACACTTCAGGTGAATAATACTGATTTTAGCCCTTAATACCAATAATTGTTGACCCCCAAAAATCCTAATTAGACCCCTCTTCTGTGTGAAAAGCAACTGAAATGGTATTTTTCTGTCTTCACTCACCCTTCCATGCCACTTTCAGTGATTTTATATATTAATTTTTTTTACCAATTTTTGACCCCTAAAAACTCAAATATGACCCCCTCTAAATTTTTGAAAATTGCTCATCCTTTTGTTTGTCAATAAGAACATTTTGGCGAAATTTGGAAATTTTATCACGTAACCAATGAATGGATTTTTGAAATATTTGTATAGGCAAATCCGTTTCAGAGCATCCTCAGTTCATCTCTAGATTTTAACAAAAATGTATATATTATGTATATCTATGTGCCACTCCCAGATTATATCTGTCCTTGGGTAGGTACATGGTAAAAATTCCAGATTCCTCCAAACGTTTGTATTGCCAAACGAAAGGATGAGTTCAAAGATGAGAATGATATTTTCAAATTCCAAGGGGGTCAAATTGGAGTTTTAGGGGTCAAAAGTCGGTAAAAACGGCTAAAATTGCAAGCAATTGCTATAAAATCACTGGAAGTGGTATGGAAGGTTGAGTAAAGTCAGAAAAATACCATTTCAGTTGTATTTCACACAGATTTTGACTTTTGTGGGTAAAAAATTGGTATTATTGGTAAAACCAATATTAATTCACCTGACACTGTGTGGGATGATTAATCACGACGGAGGGACTACCTCGATGATAAAACTATTTTTCTCAAAAGCAAGTGGGTCAAATTTCACTTTATTAGGGTCAAACATCGGTAAAAATGGCTAAAATCACAAAAAGTTATATAATTTTGAGAAAAGTGGTATGGTTTCTCGCTATATATCATCTTTTTACACAATACCAGGAATATTTCTTTGAAAATTCGCTCTTATAGCCATGCTGCATGGCAGGAATTTATTTACTTTTTATACCCCCCCCCCCCCTCCGATTCAACAATCCTGGCTACGCCACTGTCTATACCAATGAGTGGACAGAATTTAGCTAAAGAAAAGTTGACTATTAAAAGTATAGCGGCGAGTAATGGCTATGGGGGAGATCTCATTGATACAATATGGAATAGGGTTCTTAGAAAAAAGAGTAGGGAAGGAGTTTCAAACCTAGTTAGGGAATCTACGACTGAGGAAAAGATTTGGATCAGTATACCGTATTACGGAAAAATTTCGGATAAAATTGGTAAAATATTTTCTAAAGGTTCAAAGTAGGAAATATAAAACTAAAAATAATCTCAGATCTTCATTAAGTTCAGTTAAAGGTAAAATTTATGTTCAAGATAAAAGTGGTGTTTATAAATTAAAGTGTTCTTGTGGACTTGACTATTGTGGTCAAACTGGTAGGAAGTTTAGAGAAAGAATAAAGGAACATGAAAAAGATTTCAGGGATAATAAGGGTGATTCGGCCTTTGCACGTCACTTGAATGAATCCAGTCATAGCTTCAATTTTGATCTTGCAGACAGACAGTTCAATGAATATCTTCATTTTTGCCCAAAAGGGAGCATGTTGGATGTACTTGAAAAATTCGAAATTATCAAGAGTGATAGGTTGGGTAAATCTTTGAATGATGTAATTCCTTTAAGTTTTTCTCCATTATTGCGTTCATTTCTGTAACAGCTTAGTTCCACCCCCTCTCCCCTCTCCACCTTCACCTCATGTTCCTTTCACTTTTTGGCACTGTCAAGTGCTACATTTTGGTAACATGAGCTTGTGAGGTATCGTTTTCCATGTTTTGTAGGACGAGGAGACCGAATATGAAGTCGATTTTGACCGAACAGCGGAAAATTGAGGTTCTAACGAAGGTTCAGTATTAAATTTACGTTAAATTTTGGTCTAAGATCGTCGTTCTTCCCCACACAGTTTGGGTCCCCTTTTGGGAATACATTTGGGTCCTAGTTGCGCTCCGAAGCTCGGCAGCCCGATCGGAATATACCCAGGGGTGTTATGGGAGGAAAATGGGTGTAAAAGTATGGTTTTTCGAGGTTTTAGTGAACATGAGCTAGTGAGGTATCGTTTTCCAGGGCGAGGAGACCGAATATGAAGTTGATTTTGGTCAAAGAGTGAAGAATTGACGTTGTAACGAAGGTTCAGCTCCCAAAATTCATTTTTATGGGTCATAAACCTGGTAATAGTCTGAAATTGCCATATATTTGTATGATAACATTAGAAGTAGTATCAACAGGTGAATCAAAAACCATTAAATGGCATTAATGGTCAAAATAAAATAATTTGCAAAAAGAGGAGCTTAATTTGTGTTTTTGTGAAACAATAAACGAACAGCCAACATTTCTGTAGGTATGTCAAATAGAATAATAAACCTATGTGACAAGGACTTTGAGGCGTTCTTGGAGTTAGACCCTCCGGCTCTGGGCTACAGAAATAGCCTTTACAAGTGCTACAATGGTGTTCACGAGGCCTGAGCTGAGTTGGGTGTACTGACAGGCAAATGGACGGATCGGAGGGATAGGGAGCCGTTTAAAAAGAAAAGCCGGAATTTGTTTTAGGTGCGTTTGAATTGAAGCTGGCAAGGAAGAGCGAGATTGATGTGGAAGCCGGAATCCCGTCTTTCCCTGATCAGACGCTCCTCCTCAGTCGTCACAGGGATTCTTACCGACTCTTCCTCCTACTTCCCCGTTCCCAGAGTGTAAATTACAGAAGGCTTTTTTTTTCTTCTCTAAAACCCCGCTTTTGTTACCCCCTCCCCTCCCCTTTACAGCATCTCTTCTGGACATTGACGTATTAATTTGGCCTAGGGGCAGGCTTAATGAAAAAAAGCTCGCCCTCCCCGCACCGCCTCTTCACCCCGTGAACACCGTCAACTCTTCTCTTCCTCTTTCAAATTATTTTTTGTTTTATTTTTGTGTTTATTTGTCTCCCCGTCGTCTTCTATTCTCGCGTCTCTCAACCTTTTCTCATCCGCAGTGCTGTTCTTGCGGCCAGAAAATTCGGAAAAACATGCAATTAATATGATGAAGAGCAATCCGCGAGACGCCACCAACATCTAGCCGAGGTGACTTCAGTTTTATTGGGATCGACAGGTTTTTCCAGCCTGCTTACGGGGTTAGCTAGAGAACCGGCATTTTAACTGACCCAAAAACAGGTTTGGCACAAATTGGTATTTACTTGCGTTTATTTGCAGCACCACAGTATTCTTGTTTCGAACGAAAATTCGCTAAAATGGAATGAAACAGTTAGGGAGGAGGCGGCTGTATTGGTTCATTATTCAGTGAATAATAATAGTATTCGGTCAGCAAATACAATTTTCGAACACCCCTAACACAAAATATTTACTTTTACGTTTCAAGGTCCGTAGGTTCCAAAAATGCGATATCCGTCCGCCCTCCGCCGTACGTAGTCCGCCGTATCGTCCGTATCTACTTCATTTTCGGTCTAAAAAATTCGTTCTTCCGCACACATGCTCCACTTGGACCCTAGTTGTGTCCCGAAACATTGCAGCCCTATTGGAACATACCCAGGGGAGTTACGGATGAAAAATGGGGGTAAAATGGGTCGTTTTCCGTGTTTTTTAGGTCGAGGAGACCGAATATGAAGTCGATTTTGACCAACGAGTGGAAAATTGAGGTTCTAACGAAGTATCAGTATTAAATTTACGTTAAATTTTGGTATAAAATCGTCGTTTTTCCGCACACAGTTTGGGTCCCCATTTCGGAACACTTTGGGTCCTAGTTGTGCCCCGAAGAACGGCAGCCCGATTGGAAGACACCCAGGGGTGTTATGGATGAAAAAAATGTTCGATGTTTTGTTTGTGGTTTTAGTGAACATGAGCTTGTGAGGAATCGTTTTCCATGTTTTTTAGAGTGAGGAGACCGAATATGAAGTCGATTTCGACCAAAGAGTGTAGAATTGAGGTTGTAACGAAGGTTCAGCTCACAAAATTCATTTTTTATTAGTCAAAAACTGGGAAATTGTCTGAAATCACCATAAATTTGTATAATAACACTGTCAGTAGTATTAACAGGTGGACGAAGACAAATTTCCAATTGCCAATTATCAAAGATAATTTATCAAAAATAGGAGCCTAACTGAAGTATTTGAGGGTCGAAATCGGTGGAAACCACCAAAAAATCAACTTCCTGACACAAGGTCAAGACGGAAATGCTTTAGGGCCGCACATAGCTCTGCTTCATAGCAATTTATTGATATTATAATTGCATGAATTATTCCAAGTGGCGGAAAGCTTTGTTTTCACTTTTGAGAGAAACGCTTGCGTACAAGTCCGCAACACAGTGAGACGTTTTCGTGTTGCATCACAAGCTTTGTCTTGACAGTAGGTAGTTACAAAGGAACCTCTTCTTAAATCTTGATTCAGGACTTGAAAGGAAATAACACAAGTTAGGGATAATTTGCGGAATCATTTACGGGTTGCAAGGTTACCACCATCCAGGTTAAACAGTGGTGCAAGGTTACCACATTCGATACTAGTAAACAATGACTTTCTTCATTACCTATGTTGCTGACTACCTTGTTTACTCACCTTTTTTTCATCATGCTCAGCTCAGCTACCGCGTAAGGTACGGGATTACGGTTAACAAGAAAATATTCAATAAAATCACACGATCCCAGTGACTGGTGAACGATTTTTGTACGATGAAAAATGGCGAACATGAAGTTCCGTAGAAAGGAATCGGTTGTAAGCGAAAATCATCAGAAATGGTGCATAACGCGTTTCCCTGTCGTTTTTTGGTCACGCTTTTCGAGTTTGTGTGCCAAAGTAAAGACTTGAAAATTTCAATAGCTATTTCAATTATTGCACATGAAAGAAACAATAAATGAACACCCAACATTTCTGTAGGTATGTCCAATAGAATAACAAACCCATGTGACAAGGACTTTGCAGCGTTTTATGTCAAGCGATCGATGACAGCAGCGCATGTGAAAATCCCCTCACTCTGCATATTCCGGATGAGAGAAGGGCGAAATATGGCGTTGGAAGGGAAACGGAGGACGTCCTTGTGAAGGATTCGGAGGATACAGCGGTTAACTCGTCGGTTAAGGTGACCCCCCCCCCTCCCCCCAACTCTTCCTCAGGGCCAGGAGTTGGAACATGACAAGAGTTAAAAGATGTAGTGGTTGGGGGGAGGGTGTTGGGAGACCTTCCCGTACACATGACTTCCTAAGGAAGGTCGTTTAATCCGGAGTTTATCCGAAGGGAATCAAATATGAATGAATGGCAAAAGGGAGAAGTTTGGCCTCCGCCGGTGAAAGGGCCCGAAGAGAAAGGGCACCTGAGAGAGAGACGGGTGGGGGGTGACCCAAGTTTTGTTGAGGGCCACAAGGAAAATGAGACACAAGTTTCTGCTTTTGGTTTATTATTCTGTGAATAATACACCTATGTATTCGCTCAGCAAAAAAATTTCATAACACCCCCTCAAAATATTTTCTCTTCCTTTTCAAGGTTTCAAGGACTCCAAAAATGTAATGTCCGTCCGCCGTCCGCCGTACGCCGTACGCCGTATCACGTGTACAGGCTTCATTTTCGGTCTAAAAAATTTGTTCTTTCGCACACATGCTCCATTTGGGCCCTAGTTGTGTCCCAAAACTTTGCAGCCAAATCGGAATAAACCCCAGGGGTGTTATGGCACAAAAATAGGTATTTTTTGCTTTTGAGGTATCGTTTTCCATGTTTTTGGGACGAGAAGACCGAATATGACGTCGATTTTGACCAAAGAGTGGAAAATTGAGGTTCTAAGGAAGTTTCAGCCTTAAATTTACGTTAAATTTTGGTCTAAAATCGTCGTTTTTCGCACAAAGTTCGGGTCCCCATTTGGGAACACATTTGGCTCCTAGTTGTGCACCGAAACACGGCAGCCCGATCGGCATACACCCAAGGGTGATATGGGAGAAAAATGAGTGTAAAAATAGGGGTTTTCATGGGATTTTTGAGGTTTTAGTGAACATGAACTGTGAGGTATCGTTTTCCACGTTTTTTACGGCAAGAAGACCGAATGTTTGGTTGATTTTGACCGAAGAGTGAAGAATTGAGGTTTTAACGAGGGTTAAGCTTCCGAAAAAAAATTTTATGAGTCAAAACCATGGGAAATTGTCTGAAATCACCATACATTTGTATAATAACACTAGAAGTTGTATAAACAGGTGAATCAAGACAATTAAATGGTACTACCAATTATCTAAAATAATCTTTCGAAAGGAAAAGCCGAGCCTAAATCGTGATTTTGGGGGGCCAAAACTGGTGGAACCATCAAACATAGCTATTTCAATTATTGCACACGAAAGAAACAATAAATGAGCAGCCAAAATTTCTGTGGGTATGTCCAGTAGATTAATAAACGTGGCAAGGACTTTGCAGTGTTTTGGTTTATTATTCTGCGAATAATACCTACACCTATGTATTCGCTCAGCAAACAATTTTTATAACACCCCCTCAAAATTTTTTCTTTTCCGTTTCAAGGTGCGTAGATTCCAAAAATGCAATGTCCGTCCGCCGTCCGCCGTACGCCGTACGCCGTATCACGTGTACAGGCTTCATTTTTGGTCTAAAAAAATCGTTCTTTCGCACACATGCTCCATTTGGGCCGTAGTTGTGTCCCGAAACTTTTCAGCCCGATCGGAATATGCCCAGGGATGTTATGAGTGAAAATGTGTGTAAAAATAGGTACGTTTTGCGGTTTAGCAACATGTTGGTAACATGAGCTTCTGAGATATCTTTTTTCCATGTTTTTGGGGACGAGTAGACCGAATATGAAGTCGATTTTGACCAAAGACGCGGAAATTGAGGTTTTACCAAAGGTTCAGCTCCCAAAATTGGTTTTTTATGAGTCAAAAACCTGGAAAACTGTCTGAAATCACCATCAATGTGTATAATAACATTGGAAAAAGTGTAAACAGGTGAATCAAGACCATTAAATGCCACTACCAATTATCAAAGATGACCTAAAAAAAAAAAAAAAGTACCTGTTTCATGTTTTGGGGGCCAAAATTGGTGGAAATCATCAGAAATAGCTATTTCAATCATTCCACATGAAAGAAACAATAAATTTAACAGCCAACAAGAATCTCTAGAACTCCAATAGAATAATAAACCCATGTGACAAGGACTTTGCAGCGTTTTTTACTTTTGACCGTAATTAACCAAAAGATGCGAATAAAGAATGACAGTGAGAAGAGTGCAGAAACTATGGTAGGGAAAGGATGTACTTTAATGATTCATTGGCGATGGGGGGGGGGGGGGGTCCCATCAGACCCCCCCCCCCCCCCCCCCTCACTTCCCCGCTAAGGCCGATGCTCTCATTTCGAGCGTAGTTTTGCCTCTCACTTAACTACTTAGTGAGCACTTAGGGAACCCTCAAGTTCTTAAGTGTTCTTAGCTCGAGGAAACGGTAAGCGCCAACAAGTGTGAGCGGTGGGGGTAGTCACGTCAGTTTGCGTCCCACATCATATAAATTCTATTAATGTTGTCACATCGAGGGTAAGTTAAGGTCTACAATATCCAAAGCCTTTCTCATCGTTTTCGTCGCCTCTTCCTCACAGTACACTATCGCAGTAGTTTCTTAAGGTTTCTCAAGGATTGGGAAGATCTGACACTAATTTCATTAAAGACACTAATTTCATTGGGGACGAGAAGACTGAATACGAATCGATTTTGACCAAAGAGTGGAAAACTGAGGTTCTACCAGATGTTCAGCTCCCAGAATTGATTTTTTTATGAGCCAAAAACCTGCGAAATCGTCTGAAATCACCATACATTTGTATAATAACACTGGAAGTAGTATCAACACGTGGATCAAGACGTTTAAATGGCACTACCATTTGGGTCCTAGTTGTGCACGATCGGAATACACCGAGGGGTGTTATGGGGGGGGGGGGGGGTGGAAAAATAGGGTTTTTCTAGGTTTTAGTGAACATGGTCTTGTTAAGGATCGTTTTTAGGGCGAGAAGTTATTCCTTTTATTACATTTAGAACGCATTCTTGTCCTTTTTTCCCAACGCGGAAGACGCCTTTGCTCCCAAAACAGGCAGCAGGAAGTCCAGGACAATTTATCTCTCTCGAATGGGCATCCGTATTGATTCCCAGGGCCCCCGTAAGGTGCCCCGTTTGCTCTTTGTTATTAATCACAGTGGTGCCAACTGACGCCATAATTAATGGTAAAATTTCCCTACGCGAAACAGAGTGGCCAGACTTAATTACGAGTTGCAAATGGATGAGCATTCCTTGAAATTCGAGGCGCCCTTTCCGGTGACGGACTGCACCCGCTGACAGAGAAAAACTTTTGTAACCACACAACACAGACCTTTCTGTTTGCAGCCCGTTTGTTTTTACTTTTTTTCAACTCTCAACCCTCCCCTCCACCCATTTTAGCCGTTTCTGTGTTCTGTGTAGCTGTAGGTGGTTTTTTGGAGGTTATGTCCTGGCTTCATTTAACCGTGTTAACCGGGGTTGTCCAGTTCAGGTCGCACTGGTGAGCTTGGTCCCGACCCAAGCCATTAAGTCATAAGCCATTAGGTTACGCCATTTCTCTTGTGAGTACTCGCATCGTGGGGAAATATTATTCATTGCGACGTTTCAGGGTCTTCAGGCGTTCTCTAGTCGCCATAGAATAAAATAAATATTCTCGTCAGAGAATGCTGTCATTAGAGGAACCCCGCATCACACTACAACCGAGGAACCACCTTAAAATCACTGTTTAATAAATAACATACATACAAATAAATTTGCGTAAAATAATATCAAAACCAGCTTTGAAACCACCACACGAATTGCGTATCAACAATTCAGAAGGTCAGCCGATTTTAACAAGATTCAAAAAAAAAAATATTCAACGACACCACAACAAAAACGCTGCAAATCCCTGCACAACGGTTTATTATTTTGTATAGAATACCCTTCTGTTACAGATCACAGCTCTATGTATAGATAACCCGTCTATATAATATAATATGTACTATTCTATGCATATTATGTAGATCGCAGACCCTCCGTAGGTTAGTACCTAACCCCGTACTCGTTACTAGGTACCTACCTAAATCACGAGTTAAATGTTGCTAAAATAATACAGCCGATGACAAACAGTACCTAACAAAAAGAAACACACATAATGAAGTTCTGAAAAGAAATTGTTGATGAGGAGTGAAAAAAGTTGCAAAAGTACCTACCAACAAACTCCAGCCCCTTCTACGTAGATGGTATAATGAACCGTTGTGTAATGATTTACCGTAGTAATAATTTACCCATCAATAATACTTCAACGTTTGTTCAAGTTTCACTACCTACCAACAAACTCCAAAAGAGCCATCATTTTTCAAATTAAATAATATCACAGAACAACCAACTCGACTTCATACTCCGCCAATATAATCAGGTGATCCCTACCAATGATTGGCCGTATTCACAAATTCCTATTGTGGGCGCGTCTCTGGTTACGAGATTTGGTTTGAATTGTATACAATTTCATTCACACTGGAGTCGAAAATGCCTGTCGGTGCAAACTTCGGGGCCTTACTGTGAACGAACGGCTGGACGTACGATGCTCCGGATGGTCTTAAAGAAATCGCAAGTTCAAGAACTATTTAAAACCGTAAAAATATTTACGTAAAAAAATGGTATAGGCGTTTTGAAAATTTCAACCCCTATTTTGAACCCCTTAGAGATGACTCACAGTAACGTCGAGCTTCGAGGACCAACTAGACGCCGAACGGAACCTATAACCCGAATTTCATCAATTTTTTTTCATGGTAACTAAGAAAAGTGGCCCGTACGGCGTACGGCGTACGGCGGACAGACAGAAATATTTTTATTGCAGTTTTGGATTCTACATACCTTGAAACGTAAACCATCAAATTTTGAGGGGGGGTAAGAATTTTTTTTTTTTCATGCTCGATTCCAATGGTTCATTATTGAAAATAATAAACCAAAATACATGCCAAGGTGATGGCACAGGAGCTTTCTCGTCACAATCAGAGTGACCCATTTTGTTTTCCTATGTTTTCTCGGTCAGGAAGGCGAATTTAAAGTTACTTTCCACGTATAGAGTGAGGAATTGAGGTTATAAGAAGTGTCAGCACCCATAATGCAAATTTTGTCGTCTGCTAACCATATAAACGTAACAAATGGCTGAATTACAGTTCTGCGTGTCCAAGGGTATAATAAACCCATGTGTCAAGGACTTTGCAGCGTTTTTAATGCATAGGGCGTACATAGGAGACGACCCATCATAATGCGGTGAAACATTATGGGGTTACGTCCATATTACGTAACATTACGTCCATAATACATAACGTGAAATATACATATTACATAACAATACATAACATTACATTACATTACATTACATAACGTGAAATATACATATTACATAACATTACATTACATAACATAACATAAAATTACATAACATTACATGAAATATACATATTACATAACATTACGTCCATAATACATTACGTCCATTATACATAATTGCGAAAGTTATGCGTGTTTGAAGAATTTCACGTTAGCGCATGCGCAGGGCGAACCGCTGGCTCTATCATGTTGAAATTTATATGGGACCTCAATGGGCCCTACCCGCTTAATCCCTGAGGATTACATTGAAATTGGGTGAAATCTTTGGTTACTACGGCTGTAACAAGGAAATTGAATCTATTTCACGCCAGCGCATGCGCAGAGCGCACCGAGGGTCCGATCATGCTGAAATTCATACTGGAACTCACTAGGCCTTGTCCAAACAACCCTTGAAAATTTGAGCGAAATTGAATCAAAATTGTGAAAGTTATGCGTGTTTGTTGAATTTAACGTTAGCGCATGCGCAGGGCGTACCGCTGGCTCACGAAAGTGAACACAAGGCTTCCGCTGCTTCGCAGACTCGGAAGCAATACTACCTACTGATCAGGCAGCAAAGCAGGTTGAGAAACCAGTCTACTCAACCAGTGTTAGAGGCGGGTCGTTCCTGGCTGAACTATTCTTCAAGAACTATTCTTCAACAACAGAGACAGGTATGGCAATTTTTGTAGTAAAAATAAATAACAACATAAAATTGTATAAAAATAACAATAATAACCCTAATTAAAAAACGCTGCAAAGTCCTTGTCACATGGGTTTATTATTCTTTTGGACATTTGGACATACCTACAGAAATTTTGGCTGTTCATTTATTGTTTCATTCATGCGCAATAATCGAAATAGCTATTTCTGATGATTTCCATTAATTTAGGCCCCTAAAACACAAATTAGGTACGCTCCCTTTTTTGGTTTATTATTCTGTGAATAATACACCTATGTATTCGCTCAGCAAACAATTTTTATAACACCCCCTCAAAATTTTTTCTTTTCCGTTTCAAGGTACGTAGATGCCAAAAATGCAATGTCCGTCCGCCGTCCGCCGTACGCCGTCCGCCGTCCGCCGTATCACGTGTACAGGCTTCATTTTCGGTCTAAAAGAATCGTTCTTTCGCACACATGCTCCATTTGGGCCCTAGTTGTGTCCCGAAACTTTTCAGCCCGATCGGAATATACCCAGGGGTGTTATGAGTGAAAATGTGTGTAAAAATAGGTACGTTTTGCGGTTTATCAACATGTTGGTAACATGAGCTTCTGAGATATCTTTTTTCCATGTTTTTGGGGACGAGTAGACCGAATATGAAGTCGATTTTGACCAAAGACGCGGAAATTGAGGTTTTACCAAAGGTTCAGCTCCCAAAATGGTTTTTTTATGAGTCAAAAACCTGGAAAACTGTCTGAAATCACCATCAATGTGTATAATAACATTAGAAAATGTGTAAACATGTGAATCAAGACCATTAAATAGCACTACCAATGATCAAAGATGATCTGGAAAAAAAGCGTACCTATTTCATGTTTTGGGGGCCAAAATTGGTGGAAATCATCATAAATAGCTATTTCAATCATTCCACATGAAAGAAACAATAAATTTAACTGTCAACAAGAATCTCTAGAACTCCAATAGAATATAAACCCATGTGACAAGGACTTTGCAGCGTTTTGGTTTATTATTCTGTGAATAATACACCTATGTAATCGCTCAGCAAAAAATTTTTATAACACCCCCTCAAAATTTTTTCTTTTCCGTTTCAAGATACGTAGATTCCAAAAATGCAATGTCCGTCCGCCGTACGCCGTCCGCCGTACGCCGTCCGCCGTCCGCCGTATCACGTGTACAGGCTTCATTTTCGGTCTAAAAAATTCGTTCTTTCGCACACATGCTCCATTTGGGCCCTAGTTGTGTCCCGAAACTTTTCAGCCCGTTCGGAATATACCCAGGGGTGTTATGAGTGAAAATGTGTATAAAAATAGGTACTTTTTGCGTTTTAGCAACATTTTGGTAACATGAGCTTTTAAGGTATCGTTTTTCATGTTTTTGGGGACGAGAAGACCGAATATGAAGTCGATTTTGACCAAAGAATAGAAAATTGAGGTTCTACCAGATGTTCAGCTCCCGAAATAGATTTTTTATGAGTCAAAAACCTGGGAAATCGTTTTAAATCACCATCAATTTGTATAATAACACTGGAAAAAGTGTCAACAGGTGGATCAAGACGATTAAATGGTACTATCAATGATCAGAGATAATTTATTTAAAAAATAAAGGACCGTAGTTTATTCGAGTTTTGGGGGCCAAAATTGGTGGAAACCACCAGAGATAGCTATTTCAATTATTTTATATGAATGAAACAATAAATAAACAGCCAACATCTCTGTAGGTAGGTATGTCCAATGGAATAATAAAACCATGTGACAAGGACTTTGCAGCGTTTTTTTAACTATCTTTGATCATTGGTAGTGCTATTTATTCGTCTTGATCCACGTGTTGACACTTTTGGTTTATTATTCTGTGAATAATACACCTATGTATTCGCTCAGCAAAAAAATTTTATAACACCCCCTCAAAATTTTTTCTTTTCCGTTTCAAGGTGCGTAGATTCCAAAAATGCAATGTCCGTCCGCCGTACGCCGTATCACGTGTACAGGCTTCATTTTCGGTCTAAAAAAATCGTTCTTTCGCCCACATGCTCCATTTGGGCCCTAGTTGTGTCCCGAATCTTTTCAGCCCGATCGGAATATATCCAGGGGAGTTATGAGCGAAAATGTGTATAAAAATAGGTACTTTTTGTGTTTTAGTAACATGTTAGTAAAATGAGCTTTTGAGGTATCGTTTTCCATATTTTTGGGGACGAGAAGACCGAATATGAAGTCGATTTTAACCAAAGAGTGGAAAATTGAGGTTCTACCAGATGTTCAGCTCCCAAAATTGATTTTTTATGAGTCAAAAACCTGCGAAATCGTCTGAAATCACCATCAATTTGTATAATAACACTAGAAAAAGTGTCAACACGTGGATCAAGACGATTAAATGGAACAGTCAATGATCAAAGGTAATTTGAAAAAAAAGGGAGCGTAGTACCTGATTCAAGTTTTGGGGGCCAAAATTTGTGGAAACCTCCAGAAATTGCTATTTCAATTATTGTACATGAAAGAAACAATAAATAGACAGCCAGCATTTCTATAGACCAATAAAATAATAGAATAATAAACCCATGTGACAAGGACTTTGCAGCGTTTTTCCAGTGTTATTATACAAACTGACTGTGATTTCAGACGATTTCCCAGGTTTTTCACTCATAAAAAATCAATTTCTGGAGCTGAACATTTGGTAGAACTCAATTTTCCACTCTTTGGTCAATATCGACTTCATATTCGGTCTTCTCGTCCCCAAAAACATGGAAAACGATATCTCAGAAGCTCATGTTACCAACGTCTTGCTAAAACGCAAAAAGTACCTATTTTTGCACACATTTTCACTCATATCATCCCTGGGTATATTCCGATCGGGCTGAAAAGTTCCGGGACACAACTAGGGCCCAAATGGAGCATGTGTGCGAAAGAACGATTTTTTTAGACCGAAAATGAGGCCTGTAGACGTGATACGGCGTACGGCGGACGGCGGACGGCGGACGGTCATTGCATTTTGGTTTATTATTCTCTGAATAATACACCTATGTAATCGCTCAGCAAAAAATTTTTATAACCCCCCCTCAAACTTTTTTCTTTTCCGTTTCAAGGTGCGTAGATTCAAAAAATGCAATGTCCGTCCGCCATCCGCCGTACGCCGTATCACGTGTACAGGCTTCATTTTCGGTCTGAAAAATTCGTTCTTTCGCACACATGCTCCATTTGGGCCCTAGTTGTGTCCCGAAACTTTTCAGCCCGATCGGAATATACCCAGGGGTGTTGTGAGTGAAAATGTGTGTAAAAACGCTGCAAATCCCTGCACAACGGTTTATTATTTTGTATAGAATACCCTACTGTTACAGATCACAGCTCTATGTATAGATAACCCGTCTATATAATATGATATGTACTATTCTATACATATTATGTAGATCGCAGACCCTCCGTAGGTTAGTACCTAACCCCGTACTCGTTACTAGGTACCTACCTAAATCACGAGTTAAATGTTGCTAAAATAATTCTGCCGATGACAAACAGTACCTAACAAAAAGAAACACACATAATGAAGTTCTGAAAAGAAATTGTTGATGAGAAGTGAAAAAAGTTGCAAAAGTACCTACCAACAAACTCCAGCCCCTTCTACGTAGATGGTATAATGAACCGTTGTGTAATAATTTACCGTTGAGTAATAATTTACCGTAGTAATAATTTACCCATCAATAATACTTCAACGTTTGTTCAAGTTTCACTACCTACCAACAAACTCCAAAAGAGCCATCATTTTTCAAATTAAATAATATCACAGAACAACCAACTCGACTTCATACTCCGCCAATATAATCAGGTGATCCCTACCAATGATTGGCCGTATTCACAAATTCCTATTGTGGGCGCGTCTCTGGTTACGAGATTTGGTTTGAATTGTAAGTATACAATTTCATTCACACTGGAGTCGAAAATGCCTGTCGGTGCAAACTTCGGGGCCTTACTGTGAACGAACGGCTGGACGTACGATGCTCCGGATGGTCTTAAAAAACTCGCAAGTTCAAGAACTATTTAAAACCGTAAAAATATTTACGTAAAAAAATGGTATAGGCGTTTTGAAAATTTCAACCCCTATTTTGAACCCCTTAGAGATGACTGACAGTAACGTCGAGCTTCGAGGACCAACTAGACGCCGATCGGAACCTATAACCCGAATTTCATCAATTTTTTTTCATGGTAACTAAGAAAAGTGGCCCGTACGGCGTACGGCGTACGGCGGACAGACAGAAATATTTTTATTGCAGTTTTGGATTCTACATACCTTGAAACGTAAACCATCAAATTTTGAGGGGGGGTAAGAATTTTTTTTTTCATGCTCGATTCCAATGGTTCATTATTGAAAATAATAAACCAAAATAGGTACTTTTTGCGTTTTAGCAACATGTTGGTAACATGAGCTTTTGAGGTATCGTTTTCCATGTTTTTGGGGACGAGAAGATCGAATATGAGGTCAATTTTGGCCAAGGAGTGGAAAATTGAGGTTGTACCAGATGTTCAGCTCCCAAAATTGATTTTGTATGAGTCAAAAACCTGCGAAATCGTCTGAAATCACCATCAGTTTGTAGAATAACACTAGAAAAAGTGTCAACACGTGGATCAAGACGATTAAATGGCACTACCAATGATCAAAGTTAATTTGAAAAAAAAAAAAAAAGATCGTACCTACCTAATTTGTGTTTTGGGGGCCAAAATTGGTGGAAACCATCAGAAACAGCTATTTCAATTATTTCACATGAAACATTTCTGTAGAATAATAAACCCCATGTGACAAGGACTTTGCAGCGTTTTTGGAATCTACGCACCTTGAAACGGGAAAGAAAAAATTTTGAGGGGGTGTAATAAAAATTTTTTACTGAGCGATTACATAGGTGTATTATTCACAGAATAATAAACCAAAAATACAGGGCATCCAAACTGAAGTCAAAATCGTAAACGAGTGCCATTTCATTGGGCCCACTACTCTTAGAATCAATAGCGTGCTTTGGGGAACGCACTCACTGAGTAAGTTCACTGAGTAAGTGAACGTAATGAACGTGTGAACGGGTTCAAAAAACCTTGCCTGTGGACGGAGTGACCGTTTGGGATTCGAATCCGGCAAGTGACCTTGTCTTACAGACCTCTACTCCACGAGTGGCAACCACTGGGCATAACCTCCTAGCGTCTCAAGTGGTGGAAACCTCCCTGGCTTCCGTCAAAGGTGTTAACCAGGGGCGTTAGGTCCAATACCTTTATCTCCATATCATTCTCAAGCAGACCGCACTCGATCAATATTATTGCCAATATCAGTATTGTCAATACAGCTATCAATACTCGAGTCAACCCTTTTCAATACTACACCACCGCACACGATCAATAATATTGAAAATAATTTGGTCAATAAATGTTCTCAGTTCCTTTTCTGCCGCGAACGAGCAGGGTGATAGCTGTGTGGATTTTCTGTTTTTTTGGTGTTTACTGGTTTCACCTGTAATGGGCAACCGCAAAAAAGCATTGCCATGCATTGCCATTGCAATGGGAATGGCAAACCACCGAACAACAAGAAAACGCTGGATGAGGGAGTGGCTCAAGAAGAGAGAGGAGTACACTCATCTGGTTTTGTTAAAACAAATCAGCTCCACCGATGAAGATGACCAAAAGAATTATTTCAGGATGGGCGAAGACAGTTTCCTGAAGTTGCTCGGATTGGTTCTACCATTTGTAAAACGAAATGATACGAACATGAGAGATTTTATCTCTGCTGATGAGAGATTGGCATTGACTCCGATATCTGGCTACCGGAAGGACTTTTGAAGACCTGAAGTTCTCAGTTATCATGTCGCCGAGAACCATAAGGGAATCGTCGTCAAAACTTGTGAAGCGCTGATATACCTAATTATGTATTACAAGACTAAGTTTTTCATATGGTTATTTATTTATGTTTAAAATTAAAATAAGGAGATTTGTTAACTTTAGCGAATTTCCATGATTATAGGGAGTAAAGTAGGTACCTACGCACTGAATGTAAAATGTGAAACCGAAAAACAACCTGTTGCTCCTTCATGGCGTTTCGATTCGAGACGAACTGAGGGTTTATGAAAATACTGACGTTCACCCGCACACGGTCAATAATATTGACAGTATCCCTCCACTTTCCGATATTGACGACCGAAGAACAGAAAATCCGGATATCGTCAATATTCTCTTCAATATCGGCCTTCAATCCATTTTCGCGCCCGCACACGATCAATATTCTTGACAATACTTATGAATATTGACAATAATATTGATCGTGTGCGGTCTGCTTCATTCACCATACCTCACCTCACCTTCACCTCTCTCAATCTTCAAACCACCAGAATATTGTTAGTTATAATACAAGTATTATTATCAAGTACCATACATGTTTGGTCCATTGCAACAGCGTATTCTAAAATGAAATTCGCTGAACAGTGGGAAAATAATTGTCATTCCCAACTTGTACTTACAATTGTTTGTGAGCAGACAGCGGATTAAGCGTACTCAGGTTTCGAGAAGACGTTTGTCACTTCGAGACAAGACACCGGATAAGACAATCCCACTCCGGACGACCTGTTTTTTTCTCGTTAAGACCTCAGGAAAACACTTTGCCGTCCAAAACTCCCCCCATCCGTCCCTCGAGACGAACTCGTACGTTGTATCTTTCCCTCTCACATATGAGAAATGGAGTAATCACAAACGGCTAATCCTTGAGGAGCCTTCCGGTTCATGTTTGCCAATCTCCCTGCTCCACCTGCTCACCGGCGCTTTCCGTGCTCGGGAAACACAAAATCCGAAGGAGGGAAACCCCGTATTTTATAACCTTCCTTTTCCTTCCGCCCGCACAAGTTCCGAAGGACGAAGTTGTCCGGAGATGGAAAAATCGAGTGTTGCGCCGGGGAGTGTGGGACAGGCGGAGACTTTCCAAGCACGGAAAGCGATGCTTTTTTTCCTGTTGGCAAAGCCGTTTTTCAGTCTCTTGGGACTTGGAAGACTCCGGTTGGGACTTGCAATGTCATTTTTATCCTTCAAAAACGATAATCAACGGAAGGAGAGGGGGGGGATGCAGGTGGCCGGTTTTCCCACACCTTATTATACCCTTGTTAAATTACGTCAGGCGAGAGAGAAATGATGGAAGAAGATTGAATTGCGTGTGCTGGACGCTCACTCAACCGCGTGGCTGAGAATGCAATAGTTGGAAGACAGGACGCCCTTTAATTACTAATAAATACTAAAGATTGGGGAGTTCGGCGCAACCAATCAATTTTCTTGATCTCAAATGCAGGAATATTTTACTCTATTACAGGGGTTAGAACCCTATATCTTGAAACAGAATAGCTAGACAGAATAGAACAGAATATATCTTATAGCATGACCATATGAGGAAATTTTCAAAGTTGTTAATTAGCCATTCTTGACAATTTTTGGTATTTTTTGACTTGATTTTGACATTTATAGTCTCGAGTCACTATTCTATACCTACCATTTTTTGTGAATGAACGCCTGTGAATTTTGGGCGATTTCGGCCTTTTAGACAGATTTTTTGCTATTTTTGATCCACTTTTGATCCACAGCCCACATTTCGTTTCCGGAAATGGCTCGTCTTTCGGCTCATCCTTTTGTTTGCCGTCTCAAACAATTTCGGCTGAATGGGATATGCCCGAGGCCAATAATAAAAATGAAAATAATAAACTTTTGGTTTATTACTCTGTGAATAATACACCTATGTATTCGCTCAGCAAAAATTTTTATAACACCCCCTCAAAATTTTTTCTTTTCCGTTTCAAGGTGCGCAGATTCCAAAAATGCAATGTCCGTCCGCCGTCCGCCGTATCACGTGTACAGGCTTCATTTTCGGTCTAAAAAAATCGTTCTTTCGCAAACATGCTCCATTTGGGCCCTAGTTGTGTCCCGAAACTTTTCAGCCCGATCGGAATATACCCAGGGGTGTTGTGAGTGAGAATGTGTGTAAAAATAGGTAATTTTTGCGTTTTAGCAACATGTTGGTAACATGAGCTTTTAAGGTATCGTTTTTCATGTTTTTGGGGACGAGAAGACCGAATATGAAGTCGATTTTGACCAAAGAGTAGAAAATTGAGGTTCTACCAGATGTTCAGCTCCCGAAATTGATTTTTTATGAGTCAAAAACCTGGGAAATCGTCTGAAATCACCATCAATTTGTAGAATAACACTGGAAAAAGTGTCAACAGGAGGATCAAGACGATTAAATGGTACTATCAATGATCAGAATTAATTTATATAAAAAAAAGGAGCGTACCTTATTCGTGTTTTGGGGGCCAAAATTGGTGGAAACCACCAGAAATAGCTATTTCAATTACTGCACACGAAAGAAACAATAAATGAACAGCCAAAATTTCTGCAGGTAAGTATGTCCAGTAGAATAATAAACCCATGTGACAAGGACTTGGCAGCGTTTTTTTTTCTCTCTCTTTAAAATATGCTTTTCGTATGTGTGAACAATGTGGGAATGCAGTTAAAAATTTCTACAAACCTTTTTTGTTTTTATTGATTTTTCGTGTATAGGCTGAAGGGAAAACTGAACTGATGGGGGAAACAAATTCATTTGGACTGCGCTTAAGATGAACTGAAAATGTATCGAGAAGAAGAAAAGAAAGAAAAAGAGCTGAATCCGAGTGGAAATGCGGAGGTTTGAATCGCTAGGGATGTTTGCACCACTTCGGTTATCCTCAGTTTAGGTTTATTATTCTGTGAATAATACACCTATGTAATCGCTCAGCAAAAAATTTTTATAACACCCCCTCAAAATTTTTTCTTTTCCGTTTCAAGGTGCGCAGATTCCAAAAATGCAATGTCCGTCCGCCGTCCGCCGTATCACTTGTACCGGCTTCATTTTCGGTCTAAAAAATTCCCTCTTTCGCACACATGCTCCGTTTGGGCCCTAGTTGTGTCCCGAAACTTTGCAGCCCGATCGGAATATACCCAGGGGTGTTATGAGTGAAAATGTGTGTAAAAATAGGTACTTTTTGTGTTTTAGTAACATGAGCTTTTGAGGTATCGTTTACAATGTTTTTGGGACGAGAAGACCGAATATGAAGTCGATGTTGACCAAAAAGTGGAAAATTGAGGTTCTAACGAAGTTTTAGCCTTAACTTTACGTTAAATTTTGGTCTAAAATCGTTGCTTTTTCGCACACGTCGTCGTTTCGTTCGCGTCACGTTGTCGTTTTTTCGGGGACTCGGAATTAGGGAACACATTTGGCTCCTAGTTGTGCACCGAAGCACGGCAGCATGATCGGCATACACCCAAGGGTGATATGGGAGAAAAATGTGTGTAAAAAAAGGGTTTTTCGAGGGATTTTTGAGGTTTTAGTGAACATGAGCTTGTAAGGTTTCGTTTTCCATGTTTTTTAGGGCGAGAAGACCGAATATTTGGTTGATTTTGACCGAAGAGTGAAAAATTAAGGCTGTAACGAAGGTTAAGCTCCCGAAATTCATTTTTTATGAGTCAAAAACATGGGAAATAGTCAGAAATCACCAAACATTTGTATAATAACACTATTAGTTGTATGAACAGGTGAATCAAGACAATTAAATGGTACTATCAATTATCTAAAATAATCTGTTGAAAGGAAAAGCCGAGCCTAATTCGTGGTTTTGGGGGCCAAAACTGGTGGAACCATCAAACATAGCTATTTCAATAAGTGCACATGAAAGAAACAATAAATTAACTGCCAAAATTTCTGTAGGTATGTCCAGATGAATAATAAACCCATGTGCGTTTTTCATTATGCAATTAAACCAATTTGTTGGGCGAAATCTTCCATTGGGGTAATTAGGGTGGGTGGGGGGGGGGGGGGGGGGGGGGGATGGGAAGTCGAAGTAGACGCCGAATTCAAAAGAGGGGTTTTAAAACGAATTCAATTCGAATAGGAGGTCGGTAGACACAGTGTCCCGCAGTTAGCTGGCTCCAAGTGCTGACTCGGTGGGCAACTGAGGGGAGGCCGCGATGAGGGAAATGGTTATTGGCGGGGAGGTATTAATTTTATAATTGGAAATCTTTCCTTTCTCTTGCGGAGCACGCTTTATTGGTGATTGCCGATATCGGGTGCCCATTTTCTCTGCACAGAGCGATATTTGTCGGGCTTTTCCCCCCATTTGAATGGGCCTCTGCCGTCGTTGGGTTGTGAATAAACTCCATTTGACCGTCTTCCAAAGATGGTATAAAACATTATTATTTTTTCCAAATAATGCATTTATTTTTAATTAAATATGAAGTTACAAGCCAAGAAAATAATTATCTTAGAAGCTAATTAAGATAATATTAATGTTATAATTAATGCTACTAACCCAACGAGTAGAGTGCTGGGGTTAGGAGTATCAGCTAAATAAATAATATATTATGGCAAACATGTTTTAATACGATAAAGAAAAATACGATAAAGAAAAAGCGCTGTAAATTATGTCACAACGGTTTATTATTTACCTGTGTAGATGCTCCTTTTGCGTAGAGTACTGTTTTCTGTGGTCAATACCCCTTCGAGCACCCCCCAGGAAAGCCCTAAATCGAGTACGGCAGCCAGCCCGGGAATTACTGTTTCATAAAACATGGAAAACGATAACTCACAAGCTCATGTTCACTAAAACCTGTTTTAAAAGAAAAATCGAAAAAACCCGGTTTTAACACCCATTATTACCCCTGGGTGTATTCCGATCGGGCTGTCGACCTTCAGAACAACTAGGACCCAAATTACGTAGACCAAAATAGACCAAAATTAGACCAAAATTTAAGGTAAGTTTAAGGCTGAAACCTCGTTAGAACCTCAATTCTAGGGTAGGTGTTGACCACAGGAAACAGTGATCTACGCAGATGGGGCATCGACACAGGTAAATAATAAACCGTTGCGTATTAATTTGCAGCGTTTTGGTTTATTATTCTGTGAATAATACACCTATGTATTCGGTCAGCAAAAAATTTTTGTAACACCCCCTCAAAATTTTTGCTTTTCCGTTTCAAGGTGCGTAGATTCCAAAAATGCCAATGTCCGTCCGCCGTCCGCCGTACGCCGTCCGCCGTACGCCGTATCACGTGTACAGGCTTCATTTTCGGTCTAAAAAAATCGTTCTTTCGCACACATGCTCCATTTGGGCCCTAGTTGTGTCCCGAAACTTTGCAGCCCGATCGGAAAATACCCAGGGGTGTTATGAGTGAAAATGTGGATAAAAATAGGTACTTTTTGTGTTTTAGTAACATGTTAGTAACATCAGCTTTTGAGGTACTTATCGTTTTCCATGTTGTTGGGGACGAGAAGACCGAATATGAAGTCGATTTTGACCAAAGAGTGGACAATTGAGGTTCTACCAAATTTTCAGCTGCCAAAATTGATTTTTTATGAGGCAAAAACCTGGAAAATCGTCTGAAATCACCATCAATTTGTATAATAACACTAGAAGAAGTGTCAACACGTGGATCAAGACGATTAAATGGTACTACCAATGATCAAAGATAATTTGAAAAAAAAAAGGAGCGTACCTACCTAATTTGTGTTTTGGGGGCCAAAATTGGTGGAAACCATCAGAAATAGCTATTTCAATTATTTCACATGATAGAAACAATAAACACATTTCTGCCAACATTTCTGTAGGTATGTCCAATAGAATAATAAACCCATGTGACAAGGACTTCGCAGCGTTTTCTCTTTACCATGAACGAAAATTAATGAAATTTGGTTTGTGGGTCCCATTTGGTAGTAGGTCCGGTTGGGTGTAAAATAAGGATTGGCATTTCCACGGCGCCGTTATCTCGAACATTTACGGGTTTAAATTGATCTCGAACTTGAGAATTTTTTGAGACCACCAGGATTATTGTACGACCAGCCGTTCGTTCACAGTTAGGCCCCTGAAATTTTCATTGAAAAGCTTCTTCAACATGATCGCGAATGAAACGGTATACCTCCAGCCCGGATATCATTGCTAGGGAACACCTGGTTATAATCACGGATGGCTATATGAAGTCGAGCTGGTTGTTCTGTGATATTATTTCATTTTAATAATTATGGTTATTTTGTTTTTTTTTTTAATAGGTTAGTATTTGTGTAACCTGGCCGCCGCTAGATCGTGTGCCGTTCCTTGTTTACACTTTTTACAGACCATCTGTCTGCCTTATTCTGGAACCCTTCTTCTTGGAGTCACCCTATGAACCGAAGGTCATTTTTTACGTGTTTTACCTTGCCATTGACTGTGTTTTCCCATTATTTTACGCTCTGAATACCCACTAGCTCTGAATTAGAACACGGTTGATTGGAGTAGTCATCTGACTGATTTTTTCAAGTTCAGATCATTGAGCGCTGGATGGTAGGTATGTGATGAAGAAAAATCAACGAACAGTTTATTCTAAGCACTGGTTGGAGTAGGCAATGTGGAGAAAAAATACAAAACTGCACTGTTTTGGGTCAGATTCGAACCCGATACCTCGGATAGCACGTGCATTGCGGGAAGTGTACCCTGCAGTAGGTTACAGGTGGTGTGGTACGCTCGAGCCAAGCTTCAGAAATCTATGAATTCCGTCAAATTTTTGGTCCAAAACATTGTTATTGTCCATTACTAACCATAATGAGTGGAAAAGAACGTTGCACTCAAAAAATTAGGTTACGCCGCTGGAAATTCCCACGGAAAACAGGGTCCGCATCGAACGTGTTAATTTGAACTAACGTTATGCTTCATGAGTAACAACAATCAATAATTAATTATGGAATTCTTGAATCCACCGCATATTTATGAAATGTGATGCTCCAGTGCTGGCTCCAGTGCTCGATTTAGGGTTTTGCTGAGGGGAGCTCGAGGATTAACCACAGAAAACAGTGATCTGGGACAGGGACATCTGCACAGGTAAAGAATAGCCGTTGTGTACATACCTAATAATTTGGAGCATTTTTTGTTTTATGTATAGTTCTTCCATTATACACATAGCTCCTGTGTAGGTAAGTAGTTTTCTGTGCTCGTGGCGTTCAAGTGGTTTCCGTGTTATCGTCGGTTGCTCAAGCTCAATGGGCGGTTTAGAAAACGGTTAGCTAGCGAACAAAACCAGTATCGTTCCATTTTCCCATTTGGCGATCAAAAACCGCATTTGAATCTCCACACCGCTAAGCCTCCCTCGCGTTTCGTCGAAAAGAAAGAAAATCATTTTCATTGTCTGTAGAAAAATACTTCGCGCGCTTTCCCATTTCGAATGTCAAGACCACCCAAGGAAGTGAGATTGTTTGGCGGGCGCCATCATGTCCGGTGCCTCGAGGCGTGAGCCCAGCGAGCCCTCGTTTCTTTCCCTTGTTCTTCTTCCCGTTTCATCAAGTCTCCTCCCCGACTTCCTCCGCCTCATTTTGATTTCCTGCGAAAAATATTTTTACTCCCAAGTTGGTGGCAGTTAGCTGTGCGAGAACGTGTTGAAGGAGCGTCAACGAAAACGTGACGTACAGACCCTACGTTCATTATAAAATCCCCGCTAGGGTTTAGGGGAGTATAGCAAATGAGGGGAGTTCGCAAAAGCTGCCTGTCCGAAGTGTTGTTAACGTAAAGTTAACAACAAACTGTTGGAAACAGACGAAAAAAGGAGCTTACCTAGGTAATTCGTGTTTTGGGGACCAACATTGGTATAAACCATCATAAATAGCTATATTATCAATTATTTCACATTAAAGAAACAATTAATGAACGGCCAAAATTTCTGAAGGTATGTCCAATAGAATAATAAACCCATGTGACAAGGACTTGGCAGCGTTTTTGGCTCATAAAAAATCAATTTTGGGAGCTGAGCATCTGGTAGAACCTCTATTTTCTACTCTTTGGTCAAAATCGACTTCATATTCGGTCTTCTCGTCCCCAAAAACATGAAAACAACTTCAGTGACATTCCAATCTAGCATTTGAATCAGTGGAGTACTTAACGATACGAGCGAAAAAACACGTGATACGGCGGACGGCGGACGGCGGACGGACATTGCATTTTTGGAATCTACGCACCTTGAAACGGAAAATAAAATAAAATCACCTGAACAGCAATTTTCCATTGAACCGGCGGTAACCGTACACCGAGCAAATGCTAAGGAGAACCTAAAAACAAACCGGGATTTATGTTTAAGAACCAAAAATTGCAACCATGTATCATGTTTCCACGCGACTCTCCACTATGCATTGTGCGCGAAAAAAGTTGACGCTCAAAATTGACTCGCAAAATCGACGCGCAAAATCCACGCGACTCTCGACTATGCATTGTGCGCGAAAAAAGTTGACGTTCAAAATTGACGCGCAAAATCGACGCGCAAAAAATGCTAATATCCCAAGGCTCGTTTCCACGCGACTCTCCACTATGCATTGTGCGCGAAAAAAGTTGACGCTCAAAATTGCCGCGCAAAATCGACGCGCAAAAAATGCTAGTATCCCAGGGCTCGTTTCCACTCGACTCTCCACTATGCATTGTGCGCGAAAAAAGTTGTCGTTCAAAATTGACTCGCAAAATCGACGCGCAAAATCCACGCGACTCTCGACTATGCATTGTGCGCGAAAAAAGTTGACGTTCAAAATTGACTCGCATAATCGACGCGCAAAAAATGCTAGTATCCCAGGGCTAAAACATGATACATGTTAATACCGAACTGCTACCCGTTACCTTATTTTTATCGGTATGGAGTCGGTGTCGTTATCCCTCTCGTGTAACGACACCCGGATAGCGAAATTTGTATTCCGAACTTTTGATACTGTTGAGAAATCGTGGTAGCTCCTCTACAATAAATTATAGCCCTCCATACGTTCATATCATATCTACGCAACACGTCACCTAATTCAAACAACTCCCGCCAGGTGGAAGATCGGCAAGACTGCGTTGTACAGAAGATACCACGATAATTCCCGGTGCATTATAAATTCAATGGACATTTATATAAATTCTGGACTGAAACATAATGATGTATTTGCAATCATCTCATATGATTTAGCCACCACCGAGTTATTATTGGTGTCATGTTGCCTAGACTGAATGCGGTCCCTTTACCTTTACTGTTCTGACGTTGTAAGAATAAAGTTGCTCTACATTTTGCTTTTTATAAAAGTGTCTTGAATCGTTTATTTACCAGTATATTTCAGTTGGAAAATCATTAAGTGAGTTACTGACATGTCTCAGGAGAAAGGTATGTTATACATTCACCCTTTGAATTTAACAGATACCGAACTTGAATAACGAGTTGTCGTTGCAGAATGAGATAATAGAGAGTTTTCGCAAAAGTTTGGCCACTAGGTCGTTGACGGACTAATGATCTCCGGGCTAACAATCTAAGGGGGATAAACCGGATGCTAACCTCTTAGATCGTCAAACGATATAAGGTCATGAAAGTTAGGTCGTTGAACGATCTAAGCTGATTCAATGGGAGACGCTAACGTTAACGTTGAACTGTTCTCATCATATTCTCATCACTTGAAGATTTTAGTTTAAAAAGCCGTTTTTAGTTTTCATCTTCGCTAGTACTATTATGCGGTTGTTCATAGACTAGCCAGATACAATTAATTAAGATTTTCCAGTCTTAAAGGATCACAGAAACATTTCATATTACTATTTTCAAATGGAAAATAATGTAGGGTTGCCCATAGACACGAGACAGATTTGCCAAAAAACTAAAGGTTTGGCTAATTAAAGTTATTTGGCAAAAATTAGTGGCTAATAGGTAGAAATTATTAGTCAAAAAAAACTGTAAGGTTGTCCATACACATAGACAAATTAGCCAGGTACAATTTATTGACATTTTCCAGTCTTCAAGGATCACAGAAATATTTCCTAATACTGCTTTCAAAAAAATATAGATATGTAGGGTTTTTATACAGCAGAAAAACAGAAAATCGAGAGAAAAAAGACACACGTTATCAGGTACACGTACGCAACACAAACAAATAATCACAAATGCCATGAAATAAGGCAATCCATGCGATGAGGTTTCCTTGGTGGAATGTTAGTACGGGAAAGGGCCCATACGACCTAGTGCTAAGTCGTTTACGTAGACTGGTGGCATCCAACGTTGACGAGCTAAGTTAGGTCGTTCCCACCCAAACGTGCGCATGCGCAGTTCGCACTTTCCTTCATACGTAGGCCTTAGCCCGTCACGGGCTAGTAGCCAAACCTTTGCAAAAACTCTCTACAGACGTCGTTAGCTTGTCTCACGAAATCTGAGTCTAGGGCGAGCAATGGACTGGAACTCCATCCGTTATCACAGTTTCCCTGGAGATAAGCAGTGATGAAGTGAAGAGTGGGAGTGTGCGGTTCTTCTTTGATCTGCCCCTGGCTGATGTCACGGAAGGCATTAGTTGGATACAAGTGAAGGAGAAGTAGAGGATTACAGAATTTTTTTTACTACAGGTTTTCTAGGTTATGCCTACTTACCAAGTGAAAGTGAACCTTGCATTCCATAATAAATCCACCAGTTTAATTCCAATTCGCCGGTTTCTTTTCAGTCGACTGCGTATCCATGCACTTGAAATCTTGCATTTTCCCCATGTTTTTTATATTTACATTTTATAACTATCGTTTTCATCATTAAATTGAAAAGTCTTCGATATGAATATTGAATACATGAAACTTATGAATATTGAAACATGAAACTGGGGAGAGCATGAGGGTACCAAAACATGAAACTATGGAAGAATGAGTGTATTAATATCGAAGCACTATGGAAGCACTATGAATATCAAAGTACTATGGAAGCACTAAGAATATCAAAGTACTATGGAAGCAATATGAATATCGACGCACTATGGAAGAACTGTGGCAGTACTATTGAAACACGAGGGTGTGAATATGGAAGCACGAAATATTGAAGCACTATGGGAGCACAAGGTATGAATATCAAAGCACTATGGAAGCACTATGAATGTCGAAGCACTTTGGAAGCAGGAAGGTATAAATATCAAAGCACTATGGAAGCACTAAATACGGCACTAAGCATGATGGAAGCACGAGGGCATGAATATGGAAGCACTGTGAATGTCGAAGCACTATGAGTATCAAAGTAATATGGAAACTATGAATATCAAAGCACTGCGGAAGCACGAGGGCATGAATATAGAAGCACTATGAATTTCAAAGCATTATTAGTATCAAAGCACTATGAAAGCACTGTGAATATAGAAGCACTATGAGTATCAAAGCACTAAGAATATCAAATCACTATGGAAGCAATATTAGTATCAAATCACTATGGAAGCAATATGAGTATCAAAGCACTATGGAAGCAGGAGGGTATGAATATCAAAGCACTGTGAGTATCAAAGCACTATGAAAGCATTATGAATATAAAAGCACTGCAGAATCACTATAAACATTGAAGCACTATGGAAGCACGAGGGCGTGAATATGGAAGCACTATGAATGTCGAAGCACTATGGAATCACGAGGGTATGAATATCGAAGCACATTAGAAGCAGTATGAATATCAAAGCACTATGGAAGCACTATGAATGCCGAAGCACTATGAATATCAAAGCACTATGGAAGCACGAGGGTATGAATATCGATATATGAAACTGGGGGGTGCAGGAGGGTAGGTATTGATCACCTGTCTGTTGCACACATGTACAGGTATATAATAAACCGTTATGTAATAATTTGCAATGTTTTAATCACTTGGCTCCTTAGGAACTAGGAAAACGACCCGACAGACGGTTAAAAAACCAAGTCTTAAGCAGGGGGTTCACATCCATCCGGAGCCGTCTGGAAATACGGATTGTAGGGGAAGCTAGTGAAAAGCAGTGGAGGGGATGGAGGGGAATCGCGGAAGTTGGGAAGGCGTTCATAACCATCCGGAATTTTGGCTGACAACTCGTTTCCCGCGCTTCCTCCCACAGCTGTTTCGGTTCCCGACGCCATTCCGTATGCGCAGTAGTGAACTGCGCAGATGCGGAGCGGAAAATATCTGAAAAATCTGATGCGTACAGTTCGCTTCAAAAGTGCTTCTCCGGAAAGAATATTCCCCCCTCCCCAGCTGATGTCCAACCAATCAGCTGCTCGTACGCACTTTCCGGATAGCTTTCCGGATGGATGTGAACCCTGCTTTATAGTTTATTTCTATTTTTCAGAAATTTCTCTTTATTTTGTAATTATTAATAATAAACTTTTTCTTCTTCTTTCTGCTTCTTCTTTTTCGTCGACGTTGACGGAGACGTCTCACGCGTCTGGTGGGCGATGATATCAGCCACTGCCAAATCGACGACATCGTTTGACGATTTTCATTTGAGTGTGAGCATCAAACATCCCTTCCCACTTTTCAGAGGCTTAGGACTCTCCAAGAAGGATAGCAAAGCTTCCCCTCTCAGGCGTGGTTAAACATTTGGTGCTAGCTGTATTGGTCATTAAATATATCCTAATAATAATTAATTAATTAATTAATTAATTGACAAGAGCAAGATCCTCCCAAGGCCACCCTTGTAAAGACATGCCCAAAAACGCCCTGGGATTAATTTCAATTTGAAATGAAGAAATTTATTCTATCAAGTATCTATTTTTTATCCTTTTCCTCGTAAAGAAGTGTTTTATTTTATTTTTTTTTAAGCAAATTTTTATGCGAAATTATTTTTCTTTTTGTCACGAGGTCAGGACAGTATACCAAATATATTATTTTACTGGAAGATATTGATTGATACCTCATTTTATTTTATTTTTTTTACACAGACATTTCCTAATGGGGCGCTGTGATTCAACTTTGTTTTAAATCAATAAATACAAAATAAAGATGACGGAAATTGCAGTACCTACCACACACTTCAAAAAAATAACGATGTTAAGGCTAAATGTCACGGCGTTTTGGTGAGAATCTGTGATAAGAGATGGCAGCACCGTCGGGGCCAAATTTTGTCTACTTCTCATTTGAGAACGGAGCGTTATATTTCAGTTCGGAAAACGGATTTCTCATCAATGTTCACGTAGAAGTCTGGGTAATTGGTTTAAAAAGTGAGCAAAATTTTTTTGCTCACTGTTCCAAAAAAAAGGTGTTCATATTTTGGGCATTTTCAAAAATTGGCTTATTAGGCGCTTGCGTTGGACTCTAGAGAATATGAATCCGTTTTCAGAATTTTTCTTAATTGACTGTAGCCGTCGGATTCTCGTTTCCAGGATTTTGGGTACAAGGGTCAAGACGGAGAGCTTCTGGCTCCTTTTGGGGGTAGAGAGATCTTGGCCACCTCAGGCATTCCCACTTTTCTGAATCCCACTGAAATTTTTTTTAAATAACACCCTCCCCCCTCTCACACACCTCAAAAACATAACGATGTTAAAATATTTTCGACTAAGAAATCGCCCTCGTCTTTCTCGAGTCACCATTCGATTCCACGTGTGGCGGTTTTATATCGATTTTAGGTGATATCGAAACATTATTTACTTAGTAACAATTTTCGACCCTCGAATCTCAAATTTGCCTGAAATTTGAATTCCTACACGCGAGCTTGGTGTAATAATTGAGCTACCCCCACCTCGCACCCCCCCCCCCACAACCTAAATCCCATTCTCACATGCATGTTTACACGTGTCCCTTCACAGCCGCGCAGCACTTTTTTGAACACCCCCCACACACACACACACACACGCACAGCGCATTTCTCTTTGCTTTGAAGAAAACGTCCTAACGCTCTGCCAGCCCTCTGAGGTTCCCTTTCCAATTACTCGGCTCACCCAAGCAGTTGTAATTAAGGTTGAAAAACTTTTCACTTCTCCTTCCACTCCGCCTCTCTTTTTGGTTTATATTACTTCGCGTGGAGGAGGGTGGGGGGGGGGGAAGAAGCCGCGTTTTCGACTATAAATTAAAATTATTTCGTCACCCTGATCAATTTGAAAAGCCGAGCCGTTGGAATCGGGACAAACCGGAAGGTGGCTATCGCTCAAAACAGACCCTTGAGCATTTCATCAGAATTCTCTTATTACAACTTCCGTTTGATAAATGGAACTCTACGTTCTCGACTGAAGTTTTTGCAGATTTTGAAAATCCGATACGAGGAACAAATTTGGGCAGGCATTGTAGTGATATTACAGTCGAAACTGAGGTGAGTCTGGAGGATTTACCCGTTGATGCCACTTCCGAACGAGTGCGCATGCGCCAGGGCTTAGTCGACTTTCCTCTCCATTTCTGGTCAGATTCTAATAATACAACACATATATTATGGCCTATTCACGGAGCCAAAGATATATCTCTTTTCAGTCCGGCTCTCTCTTTTGGCAGAAGATATTTTTAAAGTATCCATGACAGGGTTATTCAGTAACTTCTAAAAGAGAGAGTTGGCGTCCATCTTGGAATTTTCGATCTCTTTCAGAGAGACACCTAATTAGTTGTCTTATCTCTAAAGAGATAGTCCCTTTCTAATTTCTCGTTTGTTAGTTATTGTGTATCATCCTTCGTTCATCGGCCACCACACCGGTCATTTTGATCTATGTTTTTTCATCTCTTAAATATTATCGATAAATCGATAAATATTATCGATTCATGAGCGAAAACGTCCAGGTAGGTTGAGAGCTATTCAGTAAAACAGACGAACTTGAGAGACATTGGAAGAGACTTTCTCCCCAGGGAGAAATAGATAATCTATTTCCACTGTCTCTTTTAGTGAATAGGCCCCCAGGTTCCTCGCGTAGGTACATGTCAAACTTGGCTTGAACTCAGCGCTTTTCTAGCGATCAAAACTTTTACTTAAAGTGGTGGGGATGAACCCAAGAACCAAAAATTATTTTGTACAAGGTAAGAAAAATAAAACCACGAACGAAAATAAAGAATCTTCTAATAATTTGACTTCATCTCGAAATCAGAAATGATGTTAATAACTATTCAAATATTTACAACATCGATGGATACTCAAAATGCTCAGGGTAGTCAGAGATATGAACAGGAAGGTAGCGAGCGGTACTTATGTACTGTGGGTACTCACAGTTTCCTACGGCCGTGGAACTGAAGTTAACTACCTACTTAACTAATGGATAAAAGGAAGGGAAGATGGCGGTGCGTCACAAAGAGAGGCCTCACAACGTTACCTCAAGCTCGTGTTCACTAAAACCTATTTAAAAAATCGAAAACCCCTAGTTTTACACCCATTTTCACTCATAACACACCTGGGTGTATTTCGATCGGGCTGCCGAGCTTCGGAGCACAACAAGGACTCGAGTGTGTTCCCAAATAGGGACCCAAACTGTGTGGGGAAGAACGACGATTTTAGTCCAAAATTTAACGTAAATTTAATACTGAACCTTCATTAGAACCTCAATTAAATTCACTCTGGTCAAAATCGATTTCATATTTGGTCTCCTCGTCCTAAAAAAACATGGAAAACGATACCTCAAAACTCATGTTACTAAAACACCAAAAAACCCTACTTTTACACCAATTTTTCACCCGCAACACCCCTGGGTATATTAATTGTGTCATGGGTAATTATTGTGTCGTGTGGGTTGAGTATCACAGGTCTTGCAGGGTGAACCCTGTGCCAGATCTCTCTTTTTCTATCTACTCACGCAGAAGGGGGCATCTGTACAGGTGCATAATAAACCGTTGTGTAATAATTTGCAGCGTTTTTTACTCAGTCACGAATCCAAGGCTTCCCCTACCTTCCGGTAAGTAGTGAGGAAGGAAAATTCTTCATAAAAAGCAAGAGATGAAAAAAATTAACATTTAATACACTTTCATATAACATGCGAATTTTGACGGAAAATGAGGTACAGGGGGAAAAAAATCGTTTGTGGGTTGGTAGAACTGATCGGTTGGTAGGATTGGGGGGGGGGAGGGGAGGGGGTTAATTTGGGAAGTAACTGTTGTTTACATTATCACGTATCGTATCTGCATTACCGCCGAGCGTTTCACTCCCGTTATCAGGCTCTGCCTGGGAACAGGGCAAAGTTCCCGAATCCCACGCTGAAAGTCGCAGGTTCGAATCCCTGCCGGGAAAATAAAATTTTCACGCCACATCAACAATTTACCTTCAGAACTAAGTTTGAATTTTGTCATTTTACATAGCTACTGGTTTTTATGAAACTGTAATTCCCGGGCCGGCTCCAGTACTCGATTTAGGGCTTTCGTGGGGGAAGCTCGAAGGTATTGACCACAGAAAACAGTGATCCAGGCAAGTAGATAGAAAAAGAGAGATCTGGCACAGGGGTCACCCTGCAGATTTTTCGAAAAAATTTACGAAATTTTCGCAAGTTTTGTTATCAACTTCAAAAATTGTCGAAAAATTTACGAAAATCGTTATCAAAGTATCGATATTTTGTATCGATACTGTATCGGATCCAAGTATCGATATATCAAATATCGGTTAGCAAACGTATCGATATTTCAAAATATCGAGTATCGATTTTCCCAATATTCTCAACAAATAATTTATTAATTTCTCACTATCAAGTTTCCAAGCTGAGTGTACTCCTATAAAATGCAATTATTAATAGTTTTTAATGAACGTTTTTTGGTAGTTTTATGCGTGCTTCTACACACCTGCAACACTCACGATGGGCCTTGTTTAAAAAATTTTTGTTAGTAAATACGAGTTTGAAAATAAATTTTTGAATTTGAAAATAAATTTTTGTTAGTAAAATACGAGTTTGAAAATCATGTTGCATGGAGATAAAAGGTCATTATAAAAAGTACGAAGAAATACATTTTTGAATTTGAAAATAAATTTTTGTTAGTAAAATACGAGTTTGAAAATCATGTTGCATGGAGATAAAAGGTCATTATAAAAAGTACGTGGTTAAGAAATAATCTCTTTATCATTAAAAATGGATGATATGAACAAAAAGGAAATAAAGGAGTTTTAATTGAATGGACTGATATGAATGCATTAGAAAATACAGAAACTCATCAGAAAATGGAACAAAGAGAATAGAACAAGTGTAACCTCTAACGCTGTATCCAAAATTTAGCTTCCGACCTTCTTCTTCTTCTTTTCATTTTTTATCCATTCCATTAGATTTTCTGGGGATGACGAAGCGCACCT
Organism: Leptopterna dolabrata; assembly: GCA_954871275.1. Lineage (NCBI taxonomy): Eukaryota > Metazoa > Arthropoda > Insecta > Hemiptera > Miridae > Leptopterna > Leptopterna dolabrata. The sequence goes on from OX940983.1 coordinate 5,330,082, forward strand.
TTTACCAGCGCCCAAAGACGCAAACACTGGCTTGAGGGCCTACCATGGTTTGAGGGTCTACAGCCTATCTAAGTGAAATTATTTTTTGTTGTCAAGTTGATGAGAAAAAAAGATAACTATCGATACCCGATATTTTTAAATATCGAAATGAGAATATCGATACTCAACAATATCGGATGGTGCAGTATCGATACACAAGTATCGATATTTCAAAATATCGGGTATCGATACCCATCCCTAAACCGTTGTGTAATAATTTGCAGCGCTTTTTACTCAATCACGAATCCAAGGCTTCCCCTACCTTCCGGTCGTGAGGAAGGAAAATGCTTCATAAAAAGCAAGAGATAAAGAAAATTAACATTTAATACACTTTCATATAACATGCGAATTTTGATGGAAAATGAGGTACAGGGGGAAAAAATCGTTTGTGGGTTGGTAGAACTGATCGGGTGGTAGGACTGGGGGGGAGGGGAGGGGGTTAATTTGGGAAGTAACTGTTGTTTACATTATCACGTATCGTATCTGCATTACCGCCGAGCGTTTCACTCCCGTTATCAGGCTCTGCCTGGGAACAGGGCAAAGTATTACAACAAAAAAGTGATTGGAAAAAATTGAATTTTCATCCGGGGGGGGGGGGGGACGAAAAAGTGGGAAAAGAAGAAAAAAAGGTGGTGGAAGTGGGCGGAGTGGGGGGTGGAAAACGGTGGTTAAAGGGGCGGAGTGTGGAAGTGGGGGGGTAAATGAAGTGGTGGGCGGCCCAGGGCGGGAGGAGGGTAAAAGGCGACGCATCGAGGTAAAAACGGTGGAGTTTCCTGTTAATAATGTAAACAGGGAAAGGAAAGTTTATCTGATGGTCGCCTAGCGTAAGGGAAAACCTTCGCTAAATATGGACGTCGCGGTGTGGAAGTGTGGTGGGGGGGGGGGGACGGGTAGCGGTTTGCGGAGGAGGCTCTTATCAGCAGGGCCACAGGGCCCCTCCACCCTCTTATCATCACCCTCCTCCCCCCCCCCCCCCACCATTCCGCCCTTTTCGTAGTATAAATGTACTTATTACGTAGGTTAGTCGTGGAATTAATGCGGGGAGGGTTGAAAGGCCTGGAGGGGGCTAACCGTCTCAGCCTTCAGCCTGAGTTTTCCCACCTGCTCAGCCACCTTTCAGCGATACTTTACTCCTTCAACCCCCCACCCCCACCCCCACCCACCCTTTTAGCCTTTAAACTCTCAGAACAGGGTGTTCCAGAGTGTTCTACACGGTGTTCTGTTGAAGGAGGGTTTCACGGTGGTTTGTTTAAGGTTTCCTTGAGTTCCGCCTACACAGTGCTGAGCGTAATCGTAATCCTGATTACAATTACGATTATAATCACAGGCGCTGGAAATGCGATCACGACTACGATTACAACCGTAATCACAACTTTATTATTACACTCCTAATCATAGATGGTTTCCCCCTCGTACAATTACAATCGTAATCACAACTTTTCTCTATGATTAAACTAGTAATCAAGGCTGTGATTATGATTACAACGGTCATCAAACCAGGATTACGATTCGAGCGTAATCATAGCAAACCGTTGTGACTGCGAGTGTCAGCATAGGAAAAACACTGAAATGTTGGCTGTTCATTTATTGTTTCTTTCTCGTGCAATAATTGAAATGGCTATTTTGACGGTTTCCACCAATTTTGGCCCCCAAAAACACGAATTAGGCTCCTATTTTTTTGTTTCAAATTATATTTTTTAATTGTCTTGATTCACCTGTTGATACTAATTATAGTGTTACTATACATATTTATGGGGATTTCAGACAATTTTCAAGGTTTTTGACTAAAACTAAAAATGTAATTTTGGGAGCTGAACCGTCGTTAAAACCTCAATTCCTCGCTCTTTGGTCAAAATCGACCATGTTCGGTCTTCTCGCCCTAAAAAACACGAAAAATATACCTCAAAAGCTCATGTGCACTCGAACATCAAAAACTCCCAAAAACACCCATTTTTACACCAATTTTCCCCCCACAACACTCCTGGGTGTATTTCGATCGGGCGTCCGAGCTTCGGAGCACAACTAGGAGCCAAATGTTTCAAAATTTTGAACCCAAACTGTGTGCGGAACAACGAGGATTTTAGACCAAAATCTAACGTTAATTTTCAGGCTGAAACTTCGTTAGAACCTCAATTTTTCACTCTTTGGTCGAACTGTACTTCATTTTCGGTCTTCTCGCCCTAAAAAACATGGAAAACGAAACCTCACAAGGTCTTGTTACTAAAACACCAAAAACCCCTACTTTTACACCAATTGTTCACCCATAACACCCCTGGGTATATTCCGATCGGGCTGAAAAGTGTCGGAACACAACTAGGGCCCAAATGGAGCATGTGTGCGAAAGAACGAATTTTTTAGACCGAAAATGAAGTCTGTACACGTGATACGGCGTACGGCGTACGGTGGACGGCGGACGGACATTGCATTTTTGGAATCTACGCACCTTGAAACGGAAAAGAAAAAATTTTGAGGGGGTCTTATACAAATTTTTTGCTGCGCTATTACATAGGTGTATCATTCACAGAATAATAAACCAAAAGGTTGAGAACCACTGTTCTAGTCAATGGCTTCTCCATTCAAGTAGGTACCGGCCGACGGGTCACTGTTTTGTTTCATTTTCGTATATTTTTACTTCTTCTACTTTTAGTACAACCACACAATCTACTTTTAATTTATTTTGTAACATGAATTCGGGTGCAATTTTACAGTAGAAATTGTGGACGTTTTCGTACGACGATAGAATGTTGGTTAAAAGAAATAAGCTTTGCTGAATATCACTGCTATCAGTAAACAAGGGAAGGGTGTTGGTGTTGTTGCTTTGAGGTATTTTGTAGACAAATCTGTTGGTTTTGTGTTCTGGTTTGGTGCACCACCGTTTTCAGAACTGGTGCAGACGTTGCTGTGAAGAAGGCAACAGCCCGCACGACTGAGCGGTCTTGAAGGTGAGGTAGAACCTGTGAGCCAATCGATGGCCACAGAAGGAGGAAACAAGAAACAAACCCGTAGAGCAGGTACCTAATGCATGCATTACAGTGGACGCAAACTCATTAGACCACTCACACACTCATTGCAGATCACCTGGAAGTAGGTATATTTGAGTAACTGATACATGATGAGAATGGCGATGATTTCATTGTGCCATTTAATTACCTAATTTTTTGACTAGTGACGCGATATGAACAGCTTACACCGTACATGTTTGACTACCGATACCGGAGCAAAGAAAAGAAAAACTTAATTAGGAAACGTGGAAAGAGTTGTGACAGAGTGTAACAGTGGGGGTGGACCCTCGAGAGTCCTCCTCCTAGACCAGCGAGATTATCACCGGTTAAGAAGGGATTACGATTAGGCTTCCCCAAACCGATCCCGTCTCCACCGGAAGAAAAAATGCATCGAGAACAGCCACACTGTTACAGAGTGGATCATGCCCCAAGTTCGCCCTCAGCTTATCTTCGTTCAACTCAAGCTTGTGAAGAATGAGTGCATTCAGATTTACGAATACATTTCTGAAAATCGACAGAGCCGCAGGTGCTATTACTTGGTAGCTGTAACGATACCATTTTGTGGCACTGTCTACTTGGAAAATACGAAATATTTATCGGATCAGAATCTGAGTAGGACTAATATTCATTATCTTTCTCATTCCTTCAACTCGATAGGATAATTTCAACATCTGTGCGGTACCTAATTGAAAAGGAACAAAACCGAGATATAAAACCGTTGAGTAACAGCAACAACAACAAATATCTTCTATAGTTACTAGCTTTGAATCTATAGTTACTATAGTTGAATCAAATAGTTACTTAAGATCCAGCTTGAAAGAAAAACGCCTCAACTCGAATATTTACGATAATGGGATTTTCACGTACTCTTTTTGACCTGTTCTTCTCGATGGTGAAGTCAAAATATCAAAATCGGATTCGGAAGTGGGGGTAATTCCGACTATATACATCGGAAAACCGGTCAATGTTAAGGAGAACGTCGGTCGTTAAGGAGAAAAACCGGCCGTTATGAGAAAAACATCTGAAAAATCAGTCGATGTTGAGGAGAAAAATACCGCGGTTAAGGAGAAAAACATCGGGAAAAGCAGTTGATGTTAAGGAGAAAAACGTCGGAAAACCCGGTCGTTAAGGAGAAAAACTTTAATGAGAAAATGGGTTAAGGAGAAAAAAATGTTAACAAGAACATCTAAAAACCGGTCGATGTTAAGGATAACATCGGAAAACCAGTCGATGTTAGGGAGAACTTCGGTCGTTAAGGAGAACATCGGCTGTTAAGGAGAAACCCCGGTCTAGGAGAAAAAACGTCGGAAATCGGTTGATGTTAAAGGGGAAAACCGTCGGAAAACCCGACCATAGAGGAGAAAAACATCGTTAAGGAGAAAATTGGTTAATGAGAAAACCTGTTAAGGATACCATTGAGAAACCGGTCGACGTTAGGGAGAACATTGATCCTTAAGGAGAAAAACCGGTTGGTAATGAGAAAAACACCAGAAAAACCAGTCGATGCTAATGAGAAAAATATCGTCGTTAAGGAAAAAAACCGTTCGTTGAGGAAAACGTCGGTCGTTAAGGAGAACAATGTCGGAAAAACCGGTCAATGTTAGGGAGAAAAACGACCGAAACTCCGTGTGCTAAGGAGAAAATGGTTTAAGGAGAAAAACATGTTAAAGACAACATTGGTCGATTGGGGGGGGGGGGGGGGGGGGATCGGAAAAACCAGTCTTTAAGGAGAAAATTGGCTGTTAAGGAGAACAACTGCAGAAAATCGGTCGTTAAGGAGAAAAACGTTATTAAACCGGTCGATGTGTACTAGAAACGCCCAAGTGACGCGCCTCAACATTTGGATCAGAACGACTCCAACCGTTGTACATTTTGTGCAGTGTGACGGAGAAACTCCCCAACTCGTCGAAAATGGATTTGAGGCGTTTTACCGTCACAACGTTGGCCAATATCAGGTTGAGATTTAGGTTGAAGCACTCAATCGAAATTCTTGAGGTGTTTCTCATCACGTTCTTGTGATGAACCGTTGTGTAATAATTTACCGTTGTGTAATTATTTACCCATCAATAATACTTCAAAGTTTGTTCAAGTTGCAAATGAACCTATCAACAACATCCGAAGGATCCGTCATTTTTCAAATGAAATTATATCACAGAGCAACCAACTTCATACAGCCATCCTTGATTATAATCAGGTGCTCCCTAGTGATGATATCCGGGCCGGATTTATACTGTTTCATTCACGATCGTGTTAACGAAGCTTTTCGGTGCAAACGAGCGGCTGGTCGTACGATGCTCCGGGTGGTCTCAAAAAATTATTTAGCTCAGGACAAATTTAAAAACATTTTAAAAAACCATACCCTTCTAGTGGAAGTTTTCGAGCTACTGCGTTGTAAAAATTTCAACTCCTATTTTTCACCCCTTAGAGATTACTGACAGTAACGCCGAGCTTCGCGGACCATTTAGACCCCAAATGGTACCTATCAACAAAATCCAAAAGAGCCATCATTCGTCAAATGAAATATCACAACAGAACAACCAACTCGACTTCATACAGCCATCCTTGATTATAATCAGGTGTTCCCTAGCAATGATATCCGAGCTGGATGTATACCGAATGAAACGGGTTCCATTTTCGGATTCTACATATCTAGAAACGGAAACCATCAGATCTTGAGGAGGGTTAATTTTCGTGTTTTTTTTAATACTTGATTCCAAAGGTCATCATCGAAAATAATAAACCAAAATGAGCATCATGGGGCGTGAAAATGATCTGCTTTTGTGACCTAATTTCTAGATGTTGAATCGTTTTTGCGTTTTTCCATAAAAAACGTAATGATGGGAACAAAATCTGTAGAAGACGGAGGAGTTTCTCCTTTAAAAACTCCTTAGGGACAGTGATTTGTGTGAAGGGAAAACTCCTCACGATTATTAAGTACGATTAATCGATTAGAAAATCGATTTTCTCGATTTTTAATTTTTTTTTCAAGTATTGAGTGAATTGAAGTCCAAATCGATGTTCCTCATAAGAATGGGGCTCCTAGAATGCGCTACAGGGAACCTACAGCGGGGTTTCTATGAAAAAACCTTCGGGCGAATTCATGAAACGTCTTGATTTTGGAGTTGATGCTTCTTCTTCTTTCTTTCTTTCTTCCTTTCATGTACAGCACAGTACCGGAGATTTGTTGGATTTCATCTTTCAACAGAACAGCTTGTTCCCCGTCATTTCCCCCTCAGCAAGTGGTGGTGGTAGGAGGGGAGAAATGAAAAGGAAGGAGAAAGACAGAAATTTCACAAGATCTGTAGAAGATGGAGGAGTTTCTCCTTTAAAAACTCCTTAGGGACAGTGATTTGCGTGAAAGGAAAACTCCTCACGATTATTAAGTACGATTAATCGATTAGAAAATCGATTTTCTCGATTTTTAATTTTTTTTTTTTTCAAGTATTGAGTGAATTAAAGTCCAAATCGATGTTCCTCATAAGAATGGGGCTCCTAGAATGCGCTACAGGGAACCTACAGCGGGGTTTCTATGCAAAAACCTTCGGGCGAATTCATGAAACGTCTTGATTTTGGAGTTGATGCTTCTTCTTCTTCTTCTTTCTTTCTTCCTTTCATGTACAGCACAGTACCGGAGATTTGGTGGATTTCATCTTTCAACAGAACAGCTTGTTCCCCGTCATTTCCCCCTCAGCAAGTGGTGGTGGTAGGAGGGGGGAAATGAAAAGGAAGGAGAAAGACAGAAATTTCACAAGATCTGTAGAAGATGGAGGAGTTTCTCCTTTAAAAACTCCTTAGGGACAGTGATTTGCGTGAAAGGTAAACTCCTCACGATTATTAAGTACGATTAATCGATTAGAAAATCGATTTTTTCGATTTTTAATTTTTTTTTTTTTTTTTCAAGTATTGAGTGAATTGAAGTCCAAATCGATGTTTCTCATAAGAATGGGGCTCCTAGAATGTGCTACAGGGAACCTACAGCGGGGTTTCTATGAAAAAACCTTCGGGCGAATTCATGAAACGTCTTGATTTTGGAGTTGATGCTTCTTCTTCTTCTTCTTTCTTTCTTCCTTTCATGTACAGCACAGTACCGGAGATTTGGTGGATTTCATCTTTCAACAGAACAGCTTGTTCCCCGTCATTTCCCCCTCAGCAAGTGGTGGTGGTAGGAGGGGGGAAATGAAAAGGAAGGAGAAAGACAGAAATTTCACAAGATCTGTAGAAGATGGAGGAGTTTCTCCTTTAAAAACTCCTTAGGGACAGTGATTTGCGTGAAAGGTAAACTCCTCACGATTATTAAGTACGATTAATCGATTAGAAAATCGATTTTTTCGATTTTTAATTTTTTTTTTTTTTTTCAAGTATTGAGTGAATTGAAGTCCAAATCGATGTTTCTCATAAGAATGGGGCTCCTAGAATGTGCTACAGGGAACCTACAGCGGGGTTTCTATGAAAAAACCTTCGGGCGAATTCATGAAACGTCTTGATTTTGGAGTTGATGCTTCTTCTTCTTCTTCTTTCTTTCTTCCTTTCATGTACAGCACAGTACCGGAGATTTGGTGGATTTCATCTTTCAACAGAACAGCTTGTTCCCCGTCATTTCCCCCTCAGCAAGTGGTGGTGGTAGGAGGGGGGAAATGAAAAGGAAGGAGAAAGACAGAAATTTCACAAGATCTGTAGAAGATGGAGGAGTTTCTCCTTTAAAAACTCCTTAGGGACAGTGATTTGCGTGAAAGGTAAACTCCTCACGATTATTAAGTACGATTAATCGATTAGAAAATCGATTTTTTCGATTTTTAATTTTTTTTTTTTTTTTCAAGTATTGAGTGAATTGAAGTCCAAATCGATGTTTCTCATAAGAATGGGGCTCCTAGAATGTGCTACAGGGAACCTACAGCGGGGTTTCTATGAAAAAACCTTCGGGCGAATTCATGAAACGTCTTGATTTTGGAGTTGATGCTTCTTCTTCTTCTTCTTTCTTTCTTCCTTTCATGTACAGCACAGTACCGGAGATTTGGTGGATTTCATCTTTCAACAGAACAGCTTGTTCCCCGTCATTTCCCCCTCAGCAAGTGGTGGTGGTAGGAGGGGGGAAATGAAAAGGAAGGAGAAAGACAGAAATTTCACAAGATCTGTAGAAGATGGAGGAGTTTCTCCTTTAAAAACTCCTTAGGGACAGTGATTTGCGTGAAAGGAAAACTCCTCACGATTATTAAGTACGATTAATCTATTAGAAAATCGATTTTTTCGATTTTTAATTTTTTTTTCAAGTATTGAGTGAATTGAAGTCCAAATCGATGTTTCTCATAAGAATGGGGCTCCTAGAATGTGCTACAGGGAACCTACAGCGGGGTTTCTATGAAAAAACCTTCGGGCGAATTCATGAAACATCTTGATTTTGGAGTTGATGCTTCTTCTTCTTTCTTTCTTCCTTTCATGTACAGCACAGTACCGGAGATTTGTTGGATTTCATCTTTCAACAGAACAGCTTGTTCCCCGTCATTTCCCTTCAGCAAGTGGTGGGGGGGGGGTAGGAGTGGGGGGGGAGGATGAAAAGGAAGGAGAAAGACAGAAATTTCACAAGACGACTCGTGAGAAAGAATAAGAAAACTCGCAGGGTTCCTGCTGTGGGGGGGATCGGGTCCCTGCTTTTTAATTCCGCAAACGGCTCCCACCGTCAGTCACTGCAGAAGAAAATCCTGGTGGAAAACACTCGAACGTCTGAGGCCCATCGCCCGCATAACTGATGGATTTCCCATCCCCCCGCCGTCTCGTTTTTCTTTCCGCTCAATTCCTCCTTACCGGAGAGGAGAACCTTGTTTTATTCTGTTTGGCTCTTTCACTCAATCCCAGATCCGTTTCACGTGGAGGGGGGGGGGGGGGGATTTTTGTGCTTGCGCTCATACAATAACGGATTTGCTGTCGGCGGTGACTCGTTGGTTATGTTCACGTGAATCTTTCGTACGCGAGTGGGACGAAGCGGGTGCAGTGAAGAGTAACAAAACGCTGCAAAGTCCTTGTCACATGGGTTTATTATTCTACTGGTTCATTATTCCTACAGAAATGCTGGCTGTTCATTTATTGTTTCTTTCATCTGCAATAATAGAAATAGGTGTTTTTGATGGTTTCCACCAATTTTGGCCACCAAAAAAAGAATTGAACTCCTTTTTTTTTACAAATTATCTTTGATCATTTGTAGTCCACTTAATACAGGTTTATGGTGATTTCAGACGATTTCCCAGGTTTTTGAGTCATAAACAACGCATTTTGGTAGCTGAACCTTCTTTACAACCTCAGTTCTTCACTCTTTGGTCAAAATCAACTTCATATTCGGTCTTCTCGCTACAACCTCAAAAAACCCGAAGAACCCTATTTTTGACACCCATTTTCCCCTCATAATCATATCACCCCTGGGTGCATGGGTGTATTGACCGAAAATAAATGTGTTATGGGGGAAAAATGGGTGTAAAAATGTGTAAAATAGGGTTTTTTTGGAGGTTTTAGTGAACATGAGCTAGTGAGGTATCGTTTTCCAAGTTGTTTAGGGCAAGAAGACCAAAGAGTGAAGAATTTACGTCAAAACGAAGGTTGAACTCACTAGTCATTTTTTATGAGTCAAAAACATGGGAAATTGTCTGAAATCACCATAAATTTGTACAATAACATACGAAGTAGTATCAACAGAGAATTAAATAAATATTAATCTTAAATAATCAATAATAATTCAAACATGGTTAATGCAAACGGTTAATTAAAATTTAATTAAATAATATTATTAATTAAAATTAATATTAAATACATTTTTATTTTTACATACATTTTTTATTTATACTTTTTTTTTAAGAAGCCTAATTCATGTTTTTGGGAGCCAAAATTGGTGGAAACCATCAAAAACACCTATTTCTATTATTGCAGATGAAAGAAACAATAAATGAACAACCAACATGTCTGTAGGTATGTCCGATAGAATAATAAACCCATGTGACAAGGACTTTGCAGTGTTTTTCCCACTGCTCCAACATCCGCAAAATTAAAATGAAACCACACCGCATTTCTTTCGAAACATTTTTTGGAACAGAACAAGGTGAAGGGTGAACTACGTAGTACATGGTACATTATGTACTATGTGAACTAAGGGAGGAAAACGGTGAGCGGGGAGGGAAGAACGATCCGCTCGTAGGGTGGCGAAGGGAGGGGTTGAGCTGGTGGGAACTGAGGAGCTGTGAATATGAATTGAGGTTAGGATAGGGATGGGAAATCGGACCTCCAAAATCGATTTTGCAGTCGATTGTGACATCGAAGGCCTGCAATCGAGTTCATCGATTAATCGGTCCTCCACAATCAATAATCATCGATTTTAATCAATTTTTCGATTTTATCAGCTTTGCATGCCTTTGAAATTGTATCACACACTCCATTGCGCGATGAACAATGACAAAATCAAGGCAAAAAGAAAGGCAACATGAATTAAGCGAAACTGAAAACTTATTTACTCAATCAACAACAGTGAAGGGATATTGAAAATAGCGGCTCATTATTCTGCAGAAAAAAAAATTAACAAGGTGGTGGTAGTGGTGTTCGCTACGTTTATATTCCAGGCTCCTTGCCTAGCTAGAACAAGTAATCCCCAACATAGAACAGAACCGATGTGGTGGAGGGGATCACAACAGTGACCCTAGTAGGTAAGTGTTGTTTTACGAACTCAGCTGGTAACAAGATTTTCTAGTCAACTTGATCTTGACGAAAATTTACAAAAAGTGAATACCCGATACTGGTCCGGAAAAATCAATATATCGTTGAAATACAAACGATAATCGAGAAAAATCGATCTATGAAAATCGATCATAAAAAATCGATAACCGGTATGAAAAATCGATTTTTAAGGAAAATTAATATCAATATAGCCAGCCCTAGGTTAGGATCGCCCGTTCAGTGTCATCCGTCATCCGTTCAGTTCCGATACGTCCAACCGTTCAGTGCTGAATGCCACATCCCTGATGGGGGCTGTCGTGGTTCCCCTCAAATCTCTACACTAACCACTCCTATATAATATAGAAGATTTTACCAAATAAACTAAGGGAACAACAAGTCGGGTGACGCAAAGGGAGAAGAGTTCCTTCCATCAACCGCCATCGCTCCTCAACGGTCATAACGACCGATTGTGGACAGGGGACGGGTGGAAACGGGCCTATATAAGCAGACCTTTTGCCCAGCTCATCATTCAACCGACCGACCCTCGACTTATGACTTCCCTCTCGACCCTTTCACTCGAACTCTCTCTTCTACCTTCTCGTGCACTCGCTGCGGTGAAAACCGCGGGGTGCTCCCTTTTCCCTGGTATCTGCTGTGGTGAAAACCGCGGGATACCTCCTTCTCTGAAACCTACTGTGGTGAAAACCGCGGGATGTTAGCCTTCATCTTCCCGGTGTCTGCTGAGGTGAAAACCGCGGGGCACTAGCTCCCACATCCCAGGCACCTGCTGTGGTGAAAACCGTGGGGAGCTAACCATCCGTCCAACTAAGGCCTGCTGTGGTGAAAACAGTGGGGTGTTAGTAAAAAGACTCCTCCGTCCTCATCCGCCTTCATCCAACCTCTCAACTTCAACCTCATCCAACTCACCCGCCATGTCATGAGCACAACTCACTGGCTCACGACAGGGGCAGTTTGTTATTTTTTCAGAACTGGCCGGATCGAAGGTTCCTACTTCCCTGTCTAGTTCGAAACAGCTGTTGGACATTCCTTCAGGCCCCTCTCCCACTTCACCATCACCAGACACGCACTTTAAAAGGAAGAATTTTTTTTAAAACAAAGTGAGAGACTTGAGAGCGACCAAACAGTGGAATTCCCGAGAGCACCCAACATCCCACAGAGAGTTGTGAAGGGAAAAACACCCCGAAAAAAAGAAGGTGGAAGCTCGCATGAAGCTGCTATCTGCATTCAAGAGTTAAACAGTTTACCTGGCAGCGGTCATTCGATATACAGCGGAGGCCCCAGGCCATACATTAGACTGTAAAAGGCTATGGTTGGACGCTGAGGGCGGACCCTTTACAAGTCAGTCCACGCCTCGCCCTTGGAAACGTTGCCATTCTACTAACACACCCTCCCTGCACCGGGACAACCCTTGAAAACCGCATTATCAACAAGTGGAGTGTGGCCGCGAACGTGGCTCGACTTCCCTACAACGTTTACCCCTCACTTCCCTAATGCCTCTATTTGTACAACTTTTTTTCTTTCCCTCAATCCGATTGGCATATGATCGCAACCCTCTCACTTTACCTTTTGCTCCTTTCTGAAGTCTAAAAGCTTCCCTCCGGGTATTTCATGGATGATTCACTTTGCATTATCATTATTATTTGTTTACTTTTTTGTTTCCCCTTTTTTCTACCATTTCTTCTCAGGAAGCCTGGGATAACATTAATGTTACATTAATATTAATGTAACATTCAGTTTTTCCTTTCTCCACTCTGTATGCAGCCCATTTCGTCGATGGCCCTCCCTGCTGAGTGAACATCTTCGTGCTTCAAATGCCAAAGGAGCATCTCAGTATACAACACTATGTTCCAATGGTGTACGATGTGCAAATATGTATTATTTTATTTTGGTTTATTATTTTCAATAATGAACCATTGGAATCGAGCATGAAAAAAAAAATTCTTACCCCCCCTCAAAATTTGATGGTTTACGTTTCAAGGTATGTAGAATCCAAAACTGCAATAAAAATATTTCTGTCTGTCCGCCGTACGCCGTACGCCGTACGGGCCACTTTTCTTAGTTACCATGAAAAAAAATTGATGAAATTCGGGTTATAGGTTCCGTTCGGCGTCTAGTTGGTCCTCGAAGCTCGACGTTACTGTGAGTCATCTCTAAGGGGTTCAAAATAGGGGTTGAAATTTTCAAAACGCCTATACCATTTTTTTACGTAAATATTTTTACGGTTTTAAATAGTTCTTGAACTTGCGAGTTTTTTAAGACCATCCGGAGCATCGTACGTCCAGCCGTTCGTTCACAGTAAGGCCCCGAAGTTTGCACCGACAGGCATTTTCGACTCCAGTGTGAATGAAATTGTATACAATTCAAACCAAATCTCGTAACCAGAGACGCGCCCACAATAGGAATTTGTGAATACGGCCAATCATTGGTAGGGATCACCTGATTATATTGGCGGAGTATGAAGTCGAGTTGGTTGTTCTGTGATATTATTTAATTTGGAAAATGATGGCTCTTTTGGAGTTTGTTGGTAGGTAGTGAAACTTGAACAAACGTTGAAGTATTATTGATGGGTAAATTATTACTACGGTAAATCATTACTCAACGGTAAATTATTACACAACGGTTCATTATACCATCTACGTAGAAGGAGCTGGAGTTTGTTGGTAGGTACTTTTGCAACTTTTTTCACTCCTCATCAACAATTTCTTTTCAGAACTTCATTATGTGTGTTTCTTTTTGTTAGGTACTGTTTGTCATCGGCAGAACTATTTTAGCAACATTTAACTCTTGATTTAGGTAGGTACCTAGTAACGAGTACGGGGTTAGGTACTAACCTACGGAGGGTCTGCGATCTACATAATATGTATAGAATAGTACATATCATATTATATAGACGGGTTATCTATACATAGAGCTGTGATCTGTAACACAAGGGTATTCTATACAAAATAATAAACCGTTGTGCAGGGATTTGCAGCGTTTTTCACTTATTATTTTCAATTATTTTATTTTATTATTTTATTTTATTTTTTCAAATGCCAAAGGACTACCTCAATATACAACACTATGTTCCAATGGTGTATGATGCGCAAATATTTATTTTTTATTTTTTCAATTATTATTTTCAATTATTTTATTTTATTTTTTCAAATGCCAAAGGACTACCTCAATATACAACACTATGTTCCAATGGTGTATGATGCGCAAATATTTATTATTTTATTTTTTCAATTATTTTATTTTATTTTTTCAAATGCCAAAGGAGCACCTCAATATACAACACTATGTTCCAATGGTGTATGATGCGCAAATATTTATTTTTTTATTTTTTCAATTATTTTATTTTATTTTTTCAAATGCCAAAGGAGCACCTCAATATACAACCCTATGTTCCAATGGTGTATGATGCGCAAATATTTATTATTTTATTTTTTCAATTATTATTTTCAATTAAGTATTTTATTTTATATTTCAAATGCCAAAGGAGCACCTCAATATTTATACAACACTATGTTCCAATGGTGTATGATGCGCAAATATTTATTATTTTATTTTTTCAATTATTTTATTTTATTTTTTCAAATGCCAAAGGAGCACCTCAATATACAACACTATGTTCCAATGGTGTATGATGCGCAAATATTTATTTTTTTATTTTTTCAATTATTTTATTTTATTTTTTCAAATGCCAAAGGAGCACCTCAATATACAACACTATGTTCCAATGGTGTATGATGCGCAAATATTTATTACTTTATTTTTTCAATTATTTTATTTTATTTTTTCAAATGCCAAAGGAGCCTCAATATACAACACTATGTTCCAATGGTGTATGATGCCCAAATATTTATTATTTTATTTTTTCAATTATTTTTTTCAATTATTTTATTTTATTTTTTCAAATACCAAAGGAGCACCTCAATATATATTTGTCTGTTTTGAAAATCACTTACCATGCGTTTATCCACTCTATTTTGACCTACTGCCTTACCGTATGGGGTGGGGTTTATCAAAAGTCGTTTAGAGCAGTAGAGTTTGCAATTAAATCAGTATTACGCCTCATTTTCAGATCTGGTTACCGTAGCCCAACTAAACCTTTATTTTCCAGACTCAACATTCTTCCTCCTCGGCTTACTTATGTGGTTGAATTGCTTAAATACCACTTCAAGCATTATCTTCCGTGCATCCCTCCTTTACACGGTATTACACGATGTAATTCATTGTTTAAGATACCGATCCCTCACCCTAAATGCGATTTTTTTAAAGAGACAGTTTCCGTTTTTAGGTCCAAGATTGTTTTCAGAATTGCCTCTACATATAAAACAAATTGAAAGTTTTGGTAAATTTAAAAGTACAAGTAATGTTCTTTTTAAACATCAATTTCATAATGACTTGTTTTTTTCCCTTCTGAGCTTTATTCAATAATTACTTTCAATTATTGTATTAATATGTTTTTCAACTTTACTTGTATATCCTAATATTTATCGTATGTTGGGATGGTTGCACTTGACATGTTGTATCTCGTATCTACTTAACTCCTGATCTCCAGACAATTTTCTTAAATTATCTACTTAACTGCCTTAATGATTCTCTCATGACGTGTACCTTATTTCGTTTTGCACTGAAGTATCAAATACTTCTTTTTGTATTACTTATTTGTACATTGTGTAAATAAATGGCATTTAAAAAATTTAAAAAATATTTGCAACACCATGTTCCAGTGGTGTATGATTCGCAAATAGGTAGGTATTTATTATTTTATTTTTTCAATTATTATTTTCAAATATTTTGTTTCATTTTTCAAATGCCAAAGGAGCACCTCAATATACAACACTAAGTTCCAATGGTGTATGATGCGCAAAAAATATTTATTATTTTATTTTTTCAATTATTATTTTCAATTATTTTATTTTTTTATTTTATTTTATTTTTTCAAATGCCAAAGGAGCACTATATTCCAATGCTGTATGATGCGCAAATATTTATTATTTAATTGTTTCAATTATTATTTTCAATTATTTTATTATTTTATTTTTTCAAATGCCAAAGGAGCACCTCAATATACAAAACTACGTTCCAATGGTTTATGATGCGCAAATATTTATTATTTTATTTTTAAAATGAAAGTAAATACCATCCTGAGAATTTTGACACCAACCACACTGTCCTACCATGAGTTATTTTTCTGTGATTTTTTTTTAAGTTACCACAAGTTCTGACGTCATTGCACCCCTCTGGGCGGTATCTCCCTGCCAACTGTGACGTCAGTATTGGTGGAAACTTTGAAAAATCATAGACAGTTCCGGTGTGGTTCTTCATAATAATATGAATACAAGTTTGGCGGCAGACTGGCCACCCATTTGGGCCGACCATTGCGGCCCGACTGGCTGCTCATTTTGGCTGACAGGCCGATCATGAGAATATGCTGTACTGAGCATGGAAATATAACATGCGTGCGTAGAAATCTCCCTTTCTGACACCACACCAACGTCATTTAGCTAGTAAACCTAGAAAATTGTGTACCCATTGACATATTTTTTTGCTTTCACTTTGCCAAATCAAACGCAATCGAGCTCAAAATCAATATGCATGATCTATAGATTCTAACGGTAATTTTGGTACCAAACGGACCAATTTGGTTCATTTTGCTTCCACACTACCGAAGGCTTCCAACAACGCTTCTAACTAAGCGAAAAATAGTCGTATTGTTTCGTCTGCGCATGCGCAAACGTGAACTACTTGAAACGCCCGTAACTACCTTAAATGTCGTTGAATGAGTTCAGATTTGGAGGGTCGATCAGGAATAATACTTTGATAGTTCCATATGAATTTCATTGGAATCATAACTTTCGCCTGCGCATGCGCGAACATGAAATGCTGGCCATTTCTTTGTAACGCTTCTAACTATGCGAAAAATAGTCGTATAGAGCTGAAATTTTGAGGGTACACGCGGGTTGGATCGCAGATGGTCCTGTATCAAAACGAACCTACCCAACTACTCCATACGTTCATGTGATTCAAGTGAGGAAGCTGTACTGCCTACTCGAATTGGAAGACGTTCATTTTTAGTTATCGCTGAAAATCAAAAAATGAGAAAACCCGTCATAAATCCCTCATTTCTCTCCCTAGAAAGCTGGTTCTCATCTCAAATATAAGAGTTCGTACAGTATACGGGTCTAATGTGAATTTGGGAGGGGTGGGGGGGGGCAAATAAAATTGCCTAAAATTGACATTAATTCACCTAAAGTTGTGTGGGATGATTCAGGAAAGAAAGAAGGGCTGAGGATGATGAAAACATTTTTCTCAAAAAGAGAGTGGGTCAAATTTGATTTTATAGCCAAAATCGGTTGAAATGGCTAAAAGTGCGAAAAAATTATATCATTTTACGAAACGTTGTATGGAATGGTGGTTTGAAACTGAAAGCCATGAACTATTTCAATAATGAAAAAAAAAATTTTGAAACGGTGGGTCATGTTCGACTTCGGGTCAAAAATCGGTAAAAAATTATTAAAATCGCGAAAAGTTCTATGAGTTCACGAAAGTGAGGAATTTGAAAGTGAAAAATGAAAGATTTGATCGACCTACCGATCCGTTGCACACCATCGTAGATTTACAATAAAAGTTAAAGTTTTATTGATTGTTGTAGCAGGTAGGTTCATTTAATTTAAACTGATGTAAATATATTTAAACACCTGTTAAACAACTGATGAACCCACTACCGATGCACAGCTAAGCATGAGGTTGAGTCGATAAGCAGTAGGTACCTACCTTCAATGTCGATGTGTAAAACTTACCTACCTTCGGAGTATTCCTACTCGCTGCCTTGCCATAATACCTACATCAACAACCTAGGTATCCTGCCTACTTGTTAAAGGCCCTGTTACACGATCCGATCCTGTCAACAGGATCGGAAGCTCCGCCCTCCCGATCCTAGCAAAAGGAGCGTGTGAACGCTTGTTTCCTTTTCGATGGGGGCGGGGCTCCTACTTAGGAAGCGGCAGGAAGGTCGGATGGAAATTCCTTCCGACGTCCGGTGCCCCCACTACCCTTTCCTGTTGTCGTCACTGCGAAAGAGTGGTGTAAATGATCATCGGACTTGTTTCGTCCGTTTGAGGTCGTTTTCCCGCTCTCGTGATAGGTTATCACAGCAAAACAACTTGTATCTCGGGTATGTGTTTCAATTGTGTTTTCGTATTCGTCACGTATTCAATTGTTTTCTTTTGTAGAAGGAGTTACCGTCTTTCGTGTCGGCTTATTATACTTGATATATTTAATTATACGTTTATTATACGATAAATATTAAGTATAATGAAATGTATCGAGTATAATAAGCTCAAACTAGGTACCACCCCTGTGAGGAGTTGAGCATTTTTTAAACTAAAACCAATGAAAAATGAAAACTTTTTTTTTCAAACTAAAATACCTACTCAAATGAAACGGTTAAACATTGTGGAAGAACAATTATTTTTTTTTTAATGTCCCTTGGTAGAATTCCACTAACATTTTTTTACTATAGGTAAATCAATAATTATATTAAACTTCAAATTGTTTAAATAAATTTTACTGAAATGTGTTAGTCTCAAAAATTTGGAGAGATTAAAATTTTTGGTGTATTGTTATGATACTCTATTTTCACTATGTTATTACTTGGTAGGTACCTACCTACCTACCACTCATCAGGTTTCCATTTTATTATGCTACTCTAGTAGGCCTTCTCTTCCTCGATTTTCGTTCACTGATTAGGTATTAATAATTTTCTCACGCAACTGTAGGTGAAGGAGAGCCTTGGAACCGGCAGCGGCGACAGGGGCGTGTAAACGGCGATCGTTGGGGTCGGAAGGTGGGGGGTGAAATAGGAAAGAAAGGGCAGAGCTTCCGATCCTGTTGACAGGATCGGATCGTGTAACAGGGCCTTTAATCCCATTATTTCAGCTTTTCCATATTTAAACTCCACTTTCTCGCTACTTCATCGTATTATCTTGTTACTTACTTTCTTTGAAAATTCGCTCTTATAGCCATGCTGTATGACTATTATTTATTTTTATTTTTTCCCCCAACTTTCAGCCCGTAATGCACTCCCCAATGCAATCCCAAACGCACTCATATGCATATGACATGATAGATTTATTAACGTCCATTTTTGTTCCTATTTCGTGTTTTTATTCAATTTATTTTTTCGATTGGATGCCCCTGTTCCGAGCCATTGCATTTCTATAATCTAGTCGATGAAAGTGGATGCTATAAAGTAGGTAGGACTCCACGACTTACATCTCTACTGTGTGTAGGTAGGTAAGAAATAATCGGTAATTTTTTACCTACTTGGTTGCAGAGATCAGTAAAATATGTAGGGTTTAAAGGTGATGAAATCTGAAACTTCAAAGGCTGATTTGGTAACACAGTTTATTGGTTTTACAGTAACGCTATGTATGTATAACATTAGGCCATTTGTATTCATTATACGTCTCCCTTCATCCAGATACCATCAAAAAGTCACCATTTTGTTTCATCAAACAATAATTGAATTATTTAGTTTGTACTCTAAAATACACAACGAAATGGAATGCTGGGACAGTAAATAAGAAATAAATATTCAACAAACATAATATAGTTAATATAACCATATCAATAAAGCCATATTTCTGTTCCATAGAAATAATAAATAATGATAAGAAGCTGAAAAGCAACTCAAAGGCGCTCATAGATGGTCAAGCGTATCAAAGCACTCAAATCGCTACCTACAAATTATGGCTACTAATCGAAATCATAAAATGAATTAAATTTCACAAAAAAAGGTGCAATAATCAAATGAGAACAGTACAATTCATTTTCCTCTACATGGAGTTGTAACTCAATGTTTTCTTAAATATTTATCAGATCAGAAGTCTTCATGTTGATTCCGGAGTTTTTGTATTTGATTCAGTAAAGGTCAGTAGGTAACAAGAAATCATAAATACCTCCAACAAATGCGAATTTTACCTACTCTTTAGTGTTGAACGGGTAATACCACCGGGAAAATACTAAAACCGGGGCAGTCAGAAATAGGAGGTACAGCGATGCGGCGGAGAACTTGGCCCAAGGGGAAGCCGGACCTTCCGAGATGATTGTATCACCGAATCCCTCGAACTGTTCGACAAATTATGGTATGGATCAAGATAATAACGATTACACCCCAAACAAATTAGGTAGGCACATGTAGGAATCCCAAACTCTCAACTTTTGTCTCTCATCTTCTTAGGTTTCGACGTTTTAAGGTAATAAAATCGTCAGAATAATTGTTGTTGATTTGCCGATGTCTGAAACGTGCAGTACTCATCAGGGATTTTCACAATGGACTACTCCACAGTTTTTCAAGGATATGTTTTAGACCGCGGCTTATGGCGTTTATTATACAGGGTGGTGTTCACACGTAAGATCGAGAACCTTCTAGGAATCGATTCTACTACTAATTTCCAACAAGAAGCTTCATGCCATTTTTTTAAACCCCTTATTTTTGTGAGTTTTTGGTTTATTATTCTGTGAATAATACACCTATGTATTCGCTCAGCAAAAATTTGTATAACATCCCCACAAAAATTCTTCTTTTACGTTTCAAGGTGGGCAGATTCCAAAAATGCAATGTCCGTCCGTCTTAGCATGCATATCTACTTCAATTTTGGTCTATAAAATTCGTTCTTTCGCACACAGGCTCCATTTGGGCCCTAGTTGTGTCCCAAAACTTTGCAGCCCGATCGGAACATACCCAAGGGTGTTATGGGTGAAAAATGGGGGTAAAAAAGTTTTGTTTTGTGTTTTAGTAACATGAGCTTGTGAGTTATCGTTTTCCATGTTTTTTAGAACGAGGAGACAGAATATGAATTCGATTTTGACCAAACGGTGGAAAATAAGGTTCTAACGAAGTTTCAGCCTTAAATTTAGGTTAAAATTTGGTCTAAAATCGTCGTTCTTCCTCACAGTCTGGGTCCCCATTAGGGAACACATTTGGGTCCCAGCTGTGCTCCTAAGCTCGGCAGCCCGATCAAAATACACCCAGGGGTGTTACAGGTGAAAACTGGGTGTAAAAATAGGGTTTTCGAGGGTTTTTTTTAAAAAGGTTTTAGTGAACTTGAGCTTGCGAGATATCGTTTTCCATGTTTTTTATGGCGAGAAGGCCGAATATGAAATTCATTCTGACCAAAGAGTGAAGAACTGAGGTTGCAAGGAAGGTGCAGCTCCCAAAATTAATTTTTTATGAGTCAAAAACCTGGGAAATTGTCTGAAATCACCATAAGCTTGTATAATAACACTAGAAGCAGTATCAACAGGCGAATCAAGACAATTAAATGGCTCTGTCAATGATCAACGATAATCTGACAAAAATAGGAGCTCATATCGTGTTTTTGGGAGGCCAAAATCGGTGGAAACCATCAAAAATAAATATTTCAATAATATTGCACATGAAAGAAACAGTAAATGTATTTCCAGCATTTGTGTAGGTAAGTCCAATAGAATAATAAACCCATGTGACAAGGACTTCACAGCGTTTTTCCACTTTTAAGATTTTTTTCGTGTTTTCGACCTTAAACCACTAAAATGGCCATAACTCCATTAAATTACACTGAAAAATTAAAAATGAGTACACCGTTGGAAAAACGTTGAATTTCCAATCAGAATTTGGGCGCTAACATGAATTTCGGATTACATTCAGTGGGCGAACAATTGGACTGAAAATAAAATTTTCTCAAATGGCTATACATCTCAAAAACAATGTCGGTGACGGGACGTGCACGTGACGGGAAAAAATTCCTCAGAATCTCAGCTCTCCGGCGGTGCGGTTATTTATCATTTTACAGCAATTAGGAGAGAAAATCACGTTGGAATGCAAAAAAGCGTGTGTTTTTTGAGGAAATCTAATGTTTTGGGGTATTTATGACTTGACGATGAATAGAGGAGTTTGGTGTCGTTTTCTACGTAATTTTTCACGCTGAATCGAATTGTGACACTCCCGAACCCCCCTTACCGTTAAAAAAAACTGTTTAAAAAAAATCAAGTAGAATGTAAACAACTGGTTAAAAAAAACAGTTTTTTTTACCAGTAAACATATATCGAAACCCCTGTTCCTTGATGGTCAGGGAGGTTCGGGAGAGTCACCATTCGATTCAGCGTGAAAAATTACGTAGAACACGGTACCTAACTCCTCCAGTCATGGTCAGGTCAAGTCATAAATACCCTAAAAGATTCGATTCCCTCGAAAAACACAAAATGTTTGGCATTCCACCGTGATCATCTCCTAATTGGTGCTGTTAAATGAAAAATAACCGCACCGTTGATAAGGTAAGATTCTGAGGAAGTTTTTCCCGTACTTTTCCGGGCCATATTCCAATAGGATATTTAACGGTCTTGCCAAAGGATTCCTTATTTTTAATTTTACAAATTAATTTGTGAGTTACTATTTTAGTGGTGTAACGTCAAAAACACGGAAAAACCTTAAAAGTGAATTAGAAAACTCGACTGAAAAATAAGGGGTTAAAAGAAATTGCAAGGAGGAACTTTTTGTTGGAAATTTGTTGTAGATTCCTCATCGATTCCTAGAAGGATCTCGATCTTATATGTGAACACCCTGTATACCCATCGTCAGTCAGTGCCATTCCAGAAAACATCTAATCTCTGCTACAGCTGTTACTGTTACTCAATTGTCAAGTTCAATTGGGCCGTTCAAGTTCCATAAACCGATCCCCACCGAACAGATGATTGACAGTAATAAAGTCGCCATTTTCCAGGCGCGGATCCAAGGGGGGGGGGGGGGGGTCACAGGGGTCATGACCCCCCCCCCCCCCCGAATCAGCCTGCATTTCAAAAAGCAGAGCTGAACGAATTGTTCACAAACCCGAAAACAAAAAAACCCAAACTTAGTCGAATATAATCGTACACTTGGTCCTACCAATGTTACTTTATATACAATTATGTCAATAAATTTACCTTGGTGTACCCGTAAAATTACACCTTGTTTATTTCTTCTTATTTTTGTTAATTATTATCTTGTTTTTGTTTCGTTCTCGTTTTCTTTCCTGCCAAATTCAGTAAAAACGATACTGAATTCACTCAGATCAACAATAGATTGTTGTGGTTTCAATGTTTTTATTTGCAAACTCTGAAGTTAGCTACGCTGCCATAAAATGCGCCAATTTGTTTGAAAACACATTAGGACACTTTTTTAGAAGAAAATTGAAAATAAATACATTTATCAGTTAAATAATTAATAGATATTGAAAAATATTTTTTACATAAACAATGAATTTTATAAATAGGTAAATACAATTAATTTTTCAAGTAGACAAATTGGACGAGTTCAGGCATAAGGTTGAAAATTCGGTTTATATTGTTCGTTTGGTTATTTTGTTATTTTTTATATTGTTCTACCCTGTGACCCCCTCCGGAAAAAAATTCTGGATCCGCCCCTGCCATTTTCATAGTTGCCATGGAAACTAGGATGTGTACAGGGCGTTCCACAGTATCAACTCCTTCGGGCTGGTAAATGATCACAGGTTTTCATTGGATCAGCAGTGAAAAGGTTTCATCATCAATAAAATGCTCCAATTATCAGTGAAGTTACGAAAAAATATTGTTTTGTGAATATCCAAATACTCAACTGGTAGAAGCATAGCGATCATGTTACTCACTATTATAACCGACTCGAGAGCAACTTGAAAGCTGATACGATTGAAAAACCTCAATTACGGCAAAATATTAGGGCTGCGGTACCCACTATTTCCGATCATACATCAATTCGAGCCTATTGTTTTAAATATTTTTCAAGCTTCATGTATATAGTACAGCCATGAGTGCAGGGCAGGTAGGTACACACCTCACCAGGTAATGAAACCCAGTAGGTTTTACTGTAAGGAGACAATTTCACCGTATCACTTCGTTTGGATCCTCAGAAGCAGTTCAGAAAATAACTTGGTATTTTTCAAAGAAATGTGATGCTAAACCGTTCCAGCTGTAGCGGTTTATTATGACAGTTCCTTGCTTGGATTGGTTTCTATGTTACAGTTACAGAGAGATGACATTTCGCCTTTGAATCCGACATCTAACAGATATTTCCATTTATTTTGGAACAGTCCGGTCTGTAGATTATCTAAGAGTATTCTTGAAAAACACAGAGTTAGTCTACTGTGAAAATCGTTGATAATGGAATCTAATGAACGGTTCCAAGGATTCATTTCTTGAACATTGAATATTCTGAACAGATTTTTTTCATTGGGGTCGCAGTTTGAGTTATAAATGAAGTGTTTATGTAAGAGCCCCCACCCCATTTTCTACAACCTTTTGAATACCCTAAACTTTCTGTTATTATAAGCCTAAACGGTAAATACGAGCGAGTAAACTGTGGTTCTAACCTCAGACGATGATGGAAACAACTAAATCACGTTGGACCTTCGAGTTAAATTAGTTAATAACATGGAGCGCTAGTGCTGTTCCAATATGTGCCTAGACTAAATACTGCCTGTTGGATGCTACACCAAGGGGTCTATAATATCCATGCGCGTAGCCCCCTTTGCAAGCTGATCCCTGCTTCAAGAGCTCACACACAGATTATTTACTTACGTACCTTAAATTAAGGTACTAAATACTCATTTTTTTGCTAAAGAACCACTTATTTGTTCTTTTGGACGCAGCTGTGAACCTTGGCTCCAAATTCGAATCAACCAGTTGGAATGAGGCACACTCCCCAGGGGGTGACATATATGGACCAATCCCCAAACTAACATCAATTGCCTTCCATGTTACTGTACTCAACGAGTTGAAAAAAGTAGTACACGAAAAATAAGAACTATTGAGATGGCGTGAAACTCGGTAGGTACATCCAGCACCTATATGAACCTACCATTGGTAACGCAATAAGATTGTGTGAAACCCCGTAAGAAAACTGTTTACTGTGTAACGACAACAAAGAAATTTAGGTACAGCAAGATGTACCTAACATGCTTATTTACGTACCTACCAATTCATTTTGGGCAAGAAATTGTTGGTAGTGCCTGAAATTCAATAGCTGGGGCAGGGATAATCGTGTACCTTGCTCTAAATATTTATGTTCTTTGGCACAGAGGGGATTTCGAGTGATAAATAATTTTTCTTAGTTTTAATTTAATTTATTGTGGGACAAAATTTGATTCGCAAATAGCTGTTTTTGTATCAAAGAACCAAGAACAGCTCTAGTAATGTTGGATGTGCTCCTCTTCATCCAGAAAGTGAACCCTGGCGCAAACTGTTACTTGTGACGAATTCCTTTCAATTTTATTTTTCAAACCAAAATGAAACATAACTCTTGTAACTTCTGCTAATGTCTTGTAAATTCTGCTAAACTATTGGAAAAAATTGGGGTCCACATTCGGGATACAGGAGGGTTCATTTTGAGGCCAAATGTGGGGTCCAATCTATAAGACTACGTTGTCTCGAACTCCAACAGGAAAATTAACGAAAAGTAACGAATTTTTTTTTCTGCGCAACAACCTTCTTTATTTATTAAGCAAAAAATATCCCTTTTCCTTTATGCATAGAGCTGTAATCAGCCCAGCTAAATGAGGGTCCATTTTACACATACTTTCTCTACCCAAATTCTGGTTAGGTACGCCAATATTTCAGTGGAAAATATGGTATCAACTGAACCAAGCGCAACAAAATTTGGAGGATATACGGCATTTTAAAATGAATTTAATCAAAATCCCACTTGATTGTTAGGACTGCAGATAGAACAGGAAAATAGTCCCAAGGTACACGAATCCCTCTGCCACCAACACATAGGATTCAATGAATAATAAATATTGAGCTATCAAAAGATAATGAGGATCCATACTTAACAGATCAAAACAGAGGTTCCGTTTCCAGTAGGCAACCGTCAACCACGCATAACCTCAAAAGTTATCTATCAATTAAATAATAATAATAATAATACCAAATGAAATAACTGCTCACATGAACGAAACTGAACAAAACAAAGTACAAACGTTTATTTAAACACAAAATACGAACGTTCCTTTGGGCGTTCCCCAGACAGGACGGTAGCGGGTTCCCGGACATTGAAATACAAGTTTACTCGACAGCGACAATCTTGGTAAGCTCGTATAGCAATTATAGAGATACCTTAAGCGACATGTAAGTTCACATGAAGCTCAGCACAAAGTAGTGGGGCAGGACAAAACAGAACAATAATACAGTACTAGTGCGTCAAATACAAATGAACGAGTGATCGGGTCGATCTGTATTTATATGAGCAAAGAAATGATGTGAGAGGAAGTAAATGTAAAATAAATACATTTTCTTTTTTAAATATAAGCACGACGAAAGACCTACAGGGGAAATTTCAGAGTATTTGGCATTTGGATTCCTTAGATACGGCTTTCGTTTCGTGGATCACAGATAGGTCTGAAAACACAAGAATGGATATGACAATAATAAGCAGAATTGGGGAAGGGGAGCCCAAAACTCAAAGACAAACAAAAAATGTAAATAAATAAAATTAAACGGTAAATAAAGTGTGAAAGAAATTTGTTTTTCTTATTGTGGTCAGTAATGTTTGAATTTGAGTGGTTAACAATTGTTTCCTGTAATCAAACTGGTTTTTATGCTATGGATAAATTATTATTACACGTTTTAATCTCAATTACTCAAATAATAATCATAATATTAGTCACAAATACTTATTATGCATCACAGTTTGAAAGAGGACGAATTCATCTACCGAAAATACTGACCGCATACATAAAATGTCTCATTTGCTTGGGACGGTGGTGAATCAACAATTTCTGGATTCAAAAATATAATTAATAAAATTAACGAACCTCGTGTAACTAACATTTTTCAGGGGTTTATAATGGAAAAAATATTTCCAAATCTCAACAGTGACCAGTTATAACTCTGACCAGTACAAAACCTAGACAACTGTTTCGTGCAGTGGTGAATGCACGTCACTCTTTACCCAAAAACATCAACGGTTTGCACTTATCTTGGAGGATGATTAGGAATAAAACAGTCTTCAGGCACAATATCTATCAATTTGAATCTTCATACCAGATAACGTGGTTTTCAAACCACATAATGAGAGCAATACCACCAGAAACGAGGTTTGTTTGAGCAGACAGTTATGAATCACTTGGAACTGACCGCGCCCTGTTCTTGAGTGTCAGGAAAGTGCCAGAACCCGTTCAGACTCGATAGTTGACTGTTCGGATGGCAACCCTGAACCGTTCAGAACCAGTTCTAAGGGTTCTGGATTTTTTTCAGTACTGTTTATCCTGAGCATGCGCACTCAATGATTTTATCTCATCAGCTTATCAGACAAAATATCCTCAGCCTTTCCTCTTTGAGTTTTCTTTCTTAATCTTGATTTCCTACTGGTTTGATCAGTTTCCTGTTTGTTTTGAAAGTGACGAGTGTGTTCTGTTCTCCTGAGCGAATTAGATGACTCAGATGAAGAGTTCTTACTTGTTGCTCCCAACACCTTCAAGTGCCCGGAGGACAACTTTCTTGGCAGTTACTGTCCCAATAAGGAAAAAAGGTTATCGATGTCCGAGGCTGGTGTTTAGGTTATCAGTTCTGAATCATCTGAGCGCGTTCAAAACTGTCTGTCCAAACAAACCTAAGATGGACAGTTATGCGCCTACAAAATCGTTACCTGAAAAGGTTTTTGATTTCGCCGAAGCTAGTATTTGTTTCCTTAGGAACTTGAATAGTCTTTCATCAGTGTATTTCATCTCCACAGGGACTTTTATGGATATACTGGTAGGTAATTTGGTATTATTGAAATTTAGGGCCATTTTTATTAACCTTAATTTTATGGAAATTGAAACAAACAAACAAACAAAAGGTTTGTTTAACTTATGGGGTCGTGCAGCAGTTGTTTTTGTTAACTAATTATGGATACTGCATCAGTTACAGTAGCCATGATGTATCTGATTAACTTGGGTAGTCAACACTGAAAGTAAGACGAAGTGGCAGATCCATCAACCACACCCTTCCATACCACGGTGGGATCATCAAGGATTTTGCTTGCTCGTAACAAACTCTCTCCATTCATTCTCAACAAACTGAAATAAAATCAGGCCTAATGTTCAAACGCCACCTGCTATTTGGGAACTGCCTCCCCATCGTCCAACCAACATGCAGACTCCATGGAGCCACCCACATCAAGAGTTGCAAGTCAGCAGTATTGGGAGTTCATCATCTGGGATCAGTTGGAGAGTCACCCCGATGACGTTTGTGACGTGAACTCTCGAAAGCCGACCAGTGAACAAGTGAGTTTATCACCAGTTAAGAAGGGATATCGATTAGGTTCCACCAAACGACCCCCTCTGCACCGGAAAACTAACGAGAACAGTCACACCGTCACACTCCTCCCCACATGACATACTTCTGGGTAACAGAAGTATGAGAGGGAAAAGGGGCAATGAAAAGTATAAAGAAGTTCTGGTTCAGGAAACGACATCTGAACAACTTCAAGGTGACTAACCTCAATCGCAATGGTACTACCTCAATAATATTTACTTGTGGAGAACAAAGCTCCTACATACGAGTATTGGCGGATAATGTTGTCAGAGGTTGTTGTCCAGTGAATTGTGCTCATCTGGGCTACGTCTAGGTGATCAACCTCCATCGTCAGGGTGGAACAACTATTGGGACTTGTAAATTGGGACACGGCATTACTCGGATTCAAACGAGTTCACTATATTTTAATTATATTGGCACTCTAAAGGGGGGAAAGGGGGTGAGGAAACAAATAGATGTATGAATTATAAAGGCGACAGGATGTTTGTAAAGGAATCCTTCTGGAAAGCCCACAAAAAGTGGATGGAGTATGGTGAATTGCTCAGCGGATACTACCAAACCACGCTCTGCTACCACGTGACAGAGTACTGTAGAGTGAAGGAGTCCCCCTCCTAGACCAGCAAGATTATCGCAGGTTAAGAAGCGATATCGATTAGGCTTCCACCAAACGACCCCATCTATACCGGAAAAATAAAAGACTCGACAACAGCCACACCGTCACATGTTGGACCGTCACAGCGATGCTGAGTCGAATGGCAACCAGTGTTTGTTACTGTCTCAAAGTAATCGATGCAACTACATCAAGCTTACTCCTTGCCTGCACTTCAAGTTAAGTCCAGTGAATCTCCACCATTCCCACTCTCTCTGGCTAAGAACATTCACCCACAAGAGTTGGTAGTATTCTATTGGCTATGCTGCTACAATTTGCACTCATGAAGGCGGATTAGGCGTATTTCTGTCTCGAGTTTCATCAACCTGTGGCGTCATCTCTAAAATGTGGTATGAAAACACAATGCAACTGACATTACAGCACCCGAATACCATTTAAATTAACAATCACAAACCTAGCATTCTAAATTTGTTGGCATGCATAAGGAACTTGGTCATCCATACCTCAAGAACAACGTTCCTCTTCAACAGACTTCACATATAAAAATCAACACGAAGGAGAAGCATCGTTGTTATGTTACACACACAACAAAATGCCAAACGTATGTTCCCCCCTCATTTGTTGGTTTCAATCGCTTTATAAAAACTGTTATTGAAGTTAGTCACAAAACACACAAAAAACGTTAGTTGAGTATCACGCAACAGCCAAATTTCGCATTAGGTGATATTAGCGATCGACATATACACGATTTGCATTGGAACACACCTGAATGATGGGAATAAATTAATAATCGGGGAGATTCGATGGAAAGAGTATTTAGGATGTGGGTTTCACCTAGAACTTAACTGTGAAGTGTGGCACAGCTTCAAAAAATCCTAAATCTCAAAAAAAGTAAATTTTCAGAAATCAAGGAAAACACTCAGATTTTGACAACGGCCAAATCGACATGAGATGTACCTACTTAATTTGAAATTTCACTTGAGAACCTAAAATAAAAATTTTTTTTTCAAATTAGAAATGCACACTGTGGTTCTGTACATCGCTTAAGTGATGCACTAGCGCTCTAAGTGGGATTTGAGTCGAACTACCTACTCGGCGATTTACCTGATATGTCATTTCTAGTGGGAACTCAGAAATTAAAATATCAAACTCGCTTTCTGCCCAGACTTTCCTAAACACCTCTTTACGTGGTCAGTAAGTGTTGATTCGCGTTAGTGGACAGAATTTGGCCAACAAAATGAGAATCTGTAACCCACAAAAAAATTATCATTCCGAATCGGCTGCATGAACTTTCTGCGGGTACAAGTATGTTATAGCCCCGCCAATATCGATTGTATCGATTATCTCAAATACATCGATCCTTGTGGTATCGATGACGTGTATCAGACAAGACGGTGGGTGTACAAGAAGTTTAGTTCCCATTCCGCCGCTCGCATTGTCAAGCGATCTGGATGCTCGCTAGCGCTCGCATCTCAAAAAAGATAAACAATCCCAGAAACTATCCCGTGAATGAGCAGGTTGTTTGGGACTTCTGAGTAGATGGTACAAGTATGTTATAGTCACTCTTATTTTTTGGTGTCCTTACAATGGTCTTCCCGTATTCATTTTG
This sequence comes from Leptopterna dolabrata, assembly GCA_954871275.1. Taxonomy (NCBI): domain Eukaryota; kingdom Metazoa; phylum Arthropoda; class Insecta; order Hemiptera; family Miridae; genus Leptopterna; species Leptopterna dolabrata. The sequence goes on from OX940983.1 coordinate 5,360,350, forward strand.
AAAGTTGATATGGGCACCCGGGATGTAGGCATCGGGACGCCATATTGAGCCGTCATCGATACCACAAGGATCGATGTATTTGAGATAATCGATACAATCGATATTGGCGGGGCTATAACATACTTGTACCTTTCTGCGTGACCACAATCAACGTAACAAAAATCCCAACTCCAGCATCACGTGATGAAATTTATTTATTTCAGACTACAAAAAAATAAATAAATAAGACAATATAATACGTAGAGGCTGAAGCGTGAATGAAGGCAATTTGCGGCAGTAGCGGGCAACTGTGCAAAAAAATCAGACTGTTTAACAAGTCAATTGATAAATGCAGACTTCAAGCTGCGGAAATAAACGGAAGCCCCTAAAAATCTGATGAGAAAAACAGGTGAAGGACGAGGGAAAGCTGCAAAACCCTCCTCCAACGACAAATGAAACTAAGACGGATGTACAAATCAAAAAATGATTATATTAAATTTATCAACAATGGACACAGTTACATACGACTCTAATTATAACAATAACAAGTGTGAACATACACATAATACAATAGAGGATTTTGTCAAATGAAAATTAAGAATTCAGACAGCACCGACAATTTGGCCGCCGAACTTTAGCACTTTGAATGAAAATGGAAAATAAAATACATTAAAAATGTTCTAAATTTAATAAATTATACAAGTTTTCATTCAAACATGAACGCAGATTCGTTCTTTCAAGTTTTTTTCTTCCAGAAGCTTTATTTGTAACTGGCTCCAACAGCGATAAGAATACTATTTTGATAGTAATAAAAGAATGTCTAGCGGCCTAAGAATTTTAAATATTTTTTTGCTTTATATACATCAAAATAATTTCTTAATTCCATGATTGGGACTGAGTTAAATTCAAGTTTTAAATGCAATCGATGTCCGAATTGAACTAGGAGTAAAATAATAAGCAATAAAATAAAATAGATAATGGATTGAATTAAAAATTGAACCAACAACGTAAGTAATGTCATCATTCTGATAGTTCTATTTTGGAACTAAGCGTGGATTTCACATTGAATTTTGGCGCCAATCAAAACAGTCAGACGCACGAAACGAGTACAGTCAACTGGATTATTGAATTTTACAGCGAAACATTCTATTCTTTGATTTTATCTAGGAAAATCGCATAAATCGAAAAGAAGCTCGACCAACCTCAATAACGTGCTTCCAGTTTTGCACAAGACAAAAGTCAATGGGTCTTCTGGAAGCTGTTTCCCAACGGGAGTTGAAAATCTACACGAGGGATCGGTTTTAGATAAATCGTAATTGTAGGTAATAATTTACGGTAAGTATAAAACTTTCACGCGGTGTACCAGGATATCGTCTAATGTAGCGGACGGATCGATGCATACAGGGAAATCTGTGAAAAACGCCGAATTCTTGGCCCATTTTTGAGCCTAAGTATTTGGTATACCTAATTATATTTAAAAGATGAAGAAAAAGGTCTTTATAGTCTGTTGATCTCTCTGATCTATCAACCCCAGTAATTAGATGAACAAAACTTTTGTAATGAGTGATCAGCAGGGGAAAAAAATTCTAAAACCTCTTTCCTCTGGCTGTCGCATTTCATTTTCCATTTCCCTTTTTTTTTAGGGTTATAGGGTTTCACTCGTTTTTCAAGCCTCGGTGGAAATTACAGCACACTACCACACCACGGGTCCACCCAGAACAGTGGAAAAAGTAATAATTTTCTGGTACCCACTGTGTGGCAACACTGCTAGATGCCTCCAAATGAGGCTGACTAACCTGGCCTAGAGAAACCTCAGTCCAGGTCAAAGGTTGCAAAGGTGGCAAGAGTGATTTTTATGAGCAGGTTGAAGCTGTATATGGTAAAATCAAGAGCCCAAAGCGCCATGTTTGTTTACTATTTGTTATCAGGCTGGTCGATCTGGTTTAAGTAGGGATTTCTCTTTGTCGGTTCTATCTCCCATCGTCTGTCTAACATCAAAATATGCTATTACGATAGAATACGCACCACTGCTCTAGGAAAAAATCAATCTACGTGAAAACAGACCAGAAAATAGACAAATTTGAAGTTGCTCGCAAAATCACGCATAAATCAAATTCAAACATTTACCTATTTGAACAAGAACTGTTGCAATTAGAATGCATTTTTGGTGACAAGTATGTGATGCGGTAACGTGATATTTAAATCCACCACTTTGCAGCTTGAGAAATTACGGAGATTTTAAATAAAGTGGTTTATTACGAACAATGCAGGTGGCTGGCATCTACTACAGGTTTGCCAAAATTGGAGAACACGATAAAACCTGTTTCGCGTGTGGCTATTTCAGAATGATTTCATTGAATTCTTCTTCTGACACATGTAGCTCAGGGTTGACAAGTCAGTGGGTGTAAATTTGAACACCAGTGTGCATTGGAACGTATGCTACTTGTGTTCGAATAAACAATTCAAGAGGAACGCACTCACACTGGCGTATCAACTAACAAAATGATGAGTTCACGATGAAAGATTTCAATAAAATGGTGTTCTTCACAGTGATTAAGACATCTGTTTTAGATCAATGCCTCACTCAACGAAATTAGTATAAAATAACAGCACTTGACTCCACACTGAAATCACTAAGTTAGTGTGAGCGAGTGGTAGTGTATATTGCGCACAGAATATAAACTCATATATTCTGTGGAATTGTGCATCAAGGTGATGTTAGTCCAACAAGAACAAAACGAGCATCGTTAACAATAAAACTAAACGTTCAAACCTTCTGGTTCTCCAACACCATCAACACTGTTCCTTCCGTCTGTATCACCTTTCTACAAGAAACACGGTGGTACATTTAAATCATGGCGCCACAACGGTATTCATCAGTATTGATTTAAAAAATCGGTATCAGGCTGGGAATCAAGATCAAATTCAACAGACTGCACTCATTTCAAGACAGGAAAATATTTTAATTTCGACAAACCTAATTTTAGCGCAATTTTGTAAATACCTAATGCTTTTCGCAACAATTGTGGTAATCAATCAATCAAGTCAGAATTGGGTAAAATAAATTTAGAAACGCAATAGATCAAAGTAGTAAACTTAATAAATCAATATGCTTCATACGACCACCACCACGCCGATAAGAGGTACGTCGTAGTTTTACAATATTACAAGGCTTAATGGGTCAGTATTGGATGCATTTAATGAACACAATATAGTATTAAGTAACAAACATTTCATGTGTCTGATTAGTTGGTTGCCAAACACGAGGGATAAAACGATGCTGAACAAACAGTTAATAAACGCTAAATATAACTGCAGTCCCAACTGAAGTTAACTTTCAGTATTATAACTATGGGATTACATTACATCGTTCAAGAAAAACTTCCGATGATTTTTTCGAGTCAATATCGAATAAAGGTCAAAATCGAGAACTAATAAGTATAAAAAAATACACATTTAAAGCGATCGTTCTGGAAGTATATTTAGGAGGAAGGTTAATTTTGGCATTAATCTCAGAGAAAAATAATTAAGTAGTAGTTATAACAATAAATTGATGATTATTTGGTTTAAATATACAATTTTCTCTTTATGGAGATGGTATTAACTTGATCATTGATCCTGCTGTGTGCTTATATCTAGAAACTAAACTCTTTGGATGCATTTTCTATTGAAACGTTGCACTGTAAGTACGAGCAATTAGCGTTCGAGCATAAAACTACACGCAGGATTAAACAATTATGTGTGGCAGTTGGGGAATCGACACGCAAAATAAACTCACCGTACAGCCGTTGATTTGGAGAAAAATGCTATCGCAGGTTTCAATTTATTATCAAAATAGGAAATCGATATGAAGGATTTTTTAAAAATGTTTTTATCTCATTGATAACACCCATCACAATAATAATACTGGTAATAAACAATTAAATGCGTAGCAAAGTTAACTGACGGTGCCCTGGGATAGAATTTTATTGCTCTGCGATTGCTACCTAGTACAAAAGTAAAGAGTAAGAATCGATGGAGGAAATATTTTGAGTGGAGAAGGAATGGATAGCTTCAACAGATCGTTGGTTTCGTATGTTGCCTTCAAAGTTGCATGGATGCTCTACACCACTACTAAGTATATTATCCGCTGTTGCATCATCCATTATGCTTTCATGCATTTTTAAATTGTTTACTGCAAAGCCCAAAATTAATCAATAACAGTGCATTCATAAAAAATATTTCACAGGTTCACCAAGTAGTTACTTTTGAAATTGCTGATGAGTTTATCACATAAATAGCAGAATTATAAAATTTCAAATAATTACAACGTATCAAAACTTTTCAATTACCAAAATAATATACTGAACTTGGCTTTGAAACGTACCTAGTTGCTGACGAATTTAAATTTTTGGTCTCTCCGTTCTGCGGTATTGTTATGGTTTGGAACTACCACTTAGTGTGTGTCATAAAAAGATAAAAGTAGACTTTTTTTTTTTTTTCAAAAAATATTATTAGAAAAATACAGATTTTCTACGGCATCCATCGCAGGGGCGCTAATCCTTCAAGGCGTAACATTATTAATTGTGATGGGGGAAATCCATGAAGATAATCTAGTGAACCAATAGGCAGTTGTTGAGAACTGTTTGTTTTCAATAATAAATCATTTCGAATTGATTTAAATATTAGTTAGTGAAAAATACAAAGGTATTGGAGAATCGCCCGTTTGATTCATGGAAAAAAGTATAGAGAAGATGGAAGATAAATAAACGTGTTATTTTAGGCCTCCCAATGGGACAACTGCGCTTTTGTTGCAGTTGTTGATCCAATAATACTAATTACGCGAGGCAATACAGCAATATAAACGAAGATAATTATTAAAAGTGTTTTATGAGTGAGACCAATTTATTACATATCGTCATACAGAGGAGAATTCGGATAAAATAGAAAAACGGATGGGCAGTGGCAGATTTTCAAATTGAATACATTGGGTTTTACGCTAGTTGAAATAAATTAAATTTTACGATTTCGATTTATAGAGATGGGACAGAGTTTGGCACTGTAACATTTTATGGGATGTAAAACTGTACGGATGGCGAGGTTAGAGAGAGACAACTTAAGACTAAATATAAATCAAAGCGCATGAAATTGAATTACCGACTACCGGAATCTCTGCGTAGGTAAGTACCGTAGATAGAGGCTTTGTAAGTATTAAAAAACCAAAAAAAAATGATCGACACATGTTAATGGGATAACAAATTCATATCGGTCTTACATCCGAATTCCTCTGAATGCCGAAAGGCTCACACGTCGACACACAAAGATTTTCTTGCGACACTTGGAAATACTATAGAGTTTTTGCAACACACTCACGACAAAACGAACGAAACGAAAGCAGTGCTGCGCATGCGCACTTAAGACACCGAAAAGTTTGACGAACTGTGATGACGAAAAATACCGGGATCTCACGGTGTCAGCTTTCGTCGTGTTGAGATGACGAAACGCAATTTAACCTTACATCTGTATAACACTACCTACCTTGTTCTGTTTTCCTTAGAAAGAAAAATGTCGAGCGTCGTATTCACAGCTGCTTTTGGCGTTTTTCTATGTTAATGAAGACTTGACGCCATGTGTGGACGTAGATTTGTATTCACCACGTAGTGAAATGGATGAAAGAGAGGTTAAGTTAACATAACGTTAGCGTGACTTCACCAGCCGGCAGACGCCAAAGCTGAACGAAAACTGAACCGAAAAAGGTTAGCACCTGACTTCGGTCACCCTATCCGCCATTTCCGTTTCGGTGTCGTTTTCCATTTCGTTTCGGTGCGAGGGTGTTGCAAAAACTCTCTACTGTCTTGCCGTTTTACCTGACAGTTTCTCGGACAAGAGGAGATCGACCAAAACGGAACTGTTTATGGAAACCGTGAACGAAAATTTACAGGGAATTGAGTAAAATAACAGAAAATATACGATCCGATGTCCTCATTTTCTCGATAGAACGAAACTACATAATAGAAAATTTTATCTACCCACTCTTTCAACACATTCCCGATTGCTTTTCACTTTACAAAATAAAATTTACATTTTGGTTATAAATATTCGTGTTATACAATATTAATAGGCAACTCTCTCAATCGAAAAGACTCATTAAATACTTAGTTAAAAAATCGAATCTTCTCGATAATGGGGTAAAAGTGCGTTATTTATTTTATATATTTTTTTTGTAAGTTATAAATTTTTCACGTAACGATCAAGCAACAGCGGTATTTACAATGAGACAACATCAAACTACGTTATTGTTCTAGGATGATATGAGATTATGAATAGATCAAGGCGCTTGTTTTCATAACTAATTTGTTGAATATTATCTTGGTATTATATTTTACTTTGGCAGGCACCTTTTGGAAGGCCTATCCATTCTGTGCAGCCTTCTGTTACTGTTCCAAAATAACGATCATCTAATAAATGCAAATGGGGGAAATTTGAGACGACAGGTCGGCAGATTGGAAGTGTAGGTTCAACTTATATATGTCATTCAATTCAAAGCTTATAGGAAAGAGGATTGTAAGCTAATTCTTCTCATTGACTAACACTGTAAGCACTTTTTTATTTTGGATTCACAAAACCACAATAGTACCTTTTAGGCGTGTCCTAAAGTTGGGTGTAATTACAACTCGCACATTAAAATTTACCCGGCTGCTTCAGGATCCCGCAAATTTAGACCATTTTTAGGTTCTGACTGATGGATCCCGCAAATTTAGACAATTTTTAGGTTCTGATTGATAATTTCTCAAGTATACAACTGACATAACGTCGTATCGTGAAAGGCGAATGTCGTAAGCGCCATTTTTGCGATTTTGAGTTATTGTAACCGTTGGATTCGTCTTGATAAGGAGCATCGCTCTAGGGACTTATCGTAAGCGACTAAGCAAGGTGATAAAAAAAGCCTCAAATTTGGAAACGTAACCACCACCAGTTCACTGTAAATGTGGAGGTAAAAACAATCCATTCTCCTAGTCGCTTGATTGCCACTGTCGCTTACAATTAAATCGCAGTGGGTTATAGGCTGAATGTACTGTAAGTGCAGTGTATTGTAAAAACCTCTCGAATGTGAGCAAAGATCGTAGGGGCCTGTTACCAAGCATGCGCGATGGCGCTACTACTGAATGTGGATCTAATGTAACGTAGGATGCATCTCATGTCTTCAAAAACCAATACGAGCAGATACCGTGCCACAGGTTTTGTGCGGCACTGCGCCAAGTCTTTGCTTTGTCTGCCTATGAGAGCACGTCGACTTCCACAGATGGAAAGCTCTGCGTTTCAGCAGGGAATCAATACCAATCACGAACTCGAAAACTGCCATATATCGCCCGGACCTTCTCATTTCAACACGGCTAAGACGTGAAATTACGTAGACACCTAATAAAATCTATCCTGATCTGCACACCACCGTAAAACTGACACTAAACATCCATTCACAGTGTTGAGATGAAAATACCAAAACCCCACAGTAATATTATTTTGTATAATCACCACCAGAAAGCTCAACGTATGAGCGAGTGAAATTGAGATAATTATGAAACCGACGAAATATGACATTAAAATCCCCTTAAAACAGAAGGCTGAACACAGTTGATAGGCTCAACCAACAAATTTGCCATCAGCAGCTATGGCCATCCTCTGTCAATAGACAGAGATTCTAATACTCAGTTCAACAGGAAAAAATAACGTAAATCAGCCGCGGAACAGCTTCATTATCTCTAAATTGGCAACATTCATAATCATTTTGCATCGTTTCATCTACTGAACTTTTTTTTTCGTCAAAATTTGAACGCTATACAAATTAAAAACTTACACAAAGAGATTGCTACTATCACAAACAACGTAGAACAATGGCATCACAACGTTAGGTGTTTTCAGAACACCAAGTCACAGGTTTCCATTGCGGAATCATTTTAAGAAGGATTGAAACTAAGTAGTACACAATTTATAATCAAAATTTTGTCAATAAAAAATCTATAAAATAAAAAATTATACAAACAACGTACAAATATGTACACCAACAATAGCAAACAAATCGTAAATACTAAGAATCTCGTAACAATGTTTTGTATCCTTCTTTTTTAAAAAACGAATTTTCTTTGTTGGTTTTTTGTTGTTGTTACCAACTTGCTTAAAATTCTTCCATTCCTCATATGACCCTATGTGCAAACGTGTGTCTATTTTTGAAAACGTAAGCCACGTAGTAGGGCCGTCCACCGTGCGTACCAGCCGAGGGGTATGAGGAGGGCTCTAAACCCTCATTCAACGCTAGAAAACAAAAATCAAGACAAAAGTCCAACATTACACTACAGCTAACCCCAAAATTTAGCCCCCCGCCCCCCGTCCCTTTCACATCTTTTTAAACATAGAATTGACCAATAGTTGGTAGGTAACTATTTTTTGTAAAATAAGACAAATTGACAATTAATAACAACTTATTTATCTCCGTTAACAACCACTTTTATTTATTGTATATATTTTTCTATCTTCAGGGTTTCAACCTGTACCCAGAATCCATTGCCAATGTTGGCGGTATCTACTCGAATAAACTGGTGAGCTGTGTGGTTCACTATTACCATTAACCGGAGTTCGAACTAACCGAGGTTATTTTGGCCAAAAATGGCCACCCCGTCAACCGGGGCATGTATGGGCAATTATCATGTATCCACAAAGAGCACTTCTGGTGCTTATTTTATAACATCACCTTCCTCTAAGCATATGAGAAGTTGAAAAGTTGAAGTAAAAGTTGCTTTAGGGACAAAGACAACATGTAAAAGAAAAATGCGATTTGAGGAAGCCGCTTCCTTACATCGCACGGCTACAACGCGTCGACAGTCCACTTGAAGCACTGAGATCGTGGAATTCTGAGTCGAATCCGTTCATGTAGGCATCCGCCGAATCCTTTTCACGTCAAAGAATGAATCGATGACGAAGAAACAAAAATGAACCCGCAAAAACTATAACAAAGCCATTTCCCATCTGCTGCCACCGGCCAGCCAATCAGAACCCACATCCGTGCAACGTCACAGGCAACAGGGTGCTCATTCCCCGCCTCTTTTTTGAAATCTCAAAGTTTGAAAGTTTCAAAAAAATGAAGGAGGCGTATTTTCCCGATTCAGCCCTATCATCATCCACCGCACAGAATTTACGATAATTGCCCATTTTATACTCATCTCCATTATCTGGAGTCACTCGGTAGAAATGGAAGTAGGAATAGAAGTTAAGGCGTATGTTAGGTTTTTCGAGTGTGAGAAACCTGTCTGCTGATCAGACTGCAGCAGCAACCGGGCGTAAGCAGACTCGCTCCGATAGGACAGTGAAAGTCCGTGGGCGGTTGTTGACTCGCTCCGCTCCTGTGACAGGGCAAAGTGTATACTCGCTCCCTCAACTGATTTTATTAGTTTGTTCCGTGTTTTTGTAAAGTTTAGAGCATTGTGACGATGGCTGAAGAGGTTTTGATTGTAAAGGGGGGGACGTGAACGTGGGAAGGACGTTATTTTCGTGGCTGGTTTTAAATTCCATTTTCATAAAATGTTGGCGAAGTGGAAATTTGGATTTGCAGCAATCGGAGGTAAGAACGACAAAACTTTACTCGCGTTTACATAATTTTGTTTACCGAAATTTCAAAATTTTTGTACTCCGATTTAACGCAGGTGTAAAGTTTATTCCAAACTACGGGACGGCGTAATAATCCAAACAACAGGAGAACATTGACACGACTTCCATGACTTTGGCGCAGTCCAAATAAAAGTGGCCGTGAAAAGAAAAGCTGGCGAGAACTTTTCATCACGCCCTTCAAAAGTTAGTTTTTGTTGGAAATAATAAATTATATTCATTCACTATTCCTTCATTACTGCACTCGTATGTAGTACATACTAAAAGTACATTGCTAAAATAAACTCGCTGACCAGTTCAAGAAATTTCAGGCGGGCAAGTACCATGAAAAAAGAGGGGCCGAGGTTGTAGAGCGCTACAAGAAAGGTGAACTATCCAGATACCAATACATAAAAACGATATGCTCCAGGTACCGACCAGTGAAAGGGTAGCAGAGCTGTATAGCTGTTTTCGGGCGGCGTTTCAAAATACTTGTTGCTCAGCTATATAGCTAGGCTATAATAATACCAGTGTAATCCCGTCTGCCTACCTAATACGAAATTTGCCCTATCTGATTGTATCTATTTAACTTGTAATAATTTTTGTTTATTACGAGTATTTGCGAACTTCCTGATGGTGTTCCCCCCCCCCCCCCCCCCCACTGAAGTAGGTATTTTACTTTTTGTTTCTGTACTCAACAATTCAAGTACCTAGGTACCGACTTAAACTTAGTTAAGCAGGTACCTTGTACTCATCGTTTGGGATTGAACTACTACAGTTTCATTCATCCATATCTACCTCGATAAGTAGATTTTATCAGAAAACAACCTCATTTTAGATTGTTGCAAAACTGTACATAGTTGACGATTTTCTAATCAGAATCGACATTATTAGCACAGGTAAATTACAACATCTGTCCTCCAGGGAGCGAATTTACAACTTGCCTAGAGCAGAGGCCAGAGCGAGTCTACAACCTGAGTGAGAGGGAGACGGGAGCGAGTCTACACACGTTTTTCCTGCCACGGGAGCGAGTCTACACGTTTTTCCTGCCACGGGAGCGAGTCTACAAGTTTTTCCTGCCACGGGAGCGAGTCTACACGTTTTTCCTGCCACGGGTGCGAGTCTACATCCGCCCGCAGCAACCACAGCAGGTTTGGCGTGAACAGGTGTTTTTACGGGTTTCCCTCGAACAAATCTATTCCGCTCAATTACATACTATTACAAATAGGTATGTAAACCTGCTTGCCTCGAACAGAGGATGCACAAAGGACAGAACTTGGTATATTTAATTACATCAAAATCGGATTCAGCACCAGTAAGATCACCACAGGGCAACATTTCTGCCCCGAATTCCTTCAAGTTGGACAGGGCCGTTCAAATCGTGTCGTTCGATGTTTTAGTAAAGCAACTAATTGCCACCAAGGGTTTGCCACTAGTGTAATGAAAATAATGTATTGGCTGTTCATTTGATTCAATCATAATAATGAATTTTTCATTTGATTCCTCTGTTACGTATTGATAAATTACTACTTTTTTAAAGTAATAAACTGCATTTCTTAGAAAAATCCTAATTTATCTGGATTTTTCTCGGTTTAAATGAATCAATAATTTTTATTTTGTAATGTACGAATCAATATAATCGTCAGTTCTGACTAATTAAATGTAAACGCATGAAATAATCAACGAGCTGGGTCAATAACAGAAAAATGAGGAAATAAATAGCCAAAAAAATATTTATTACAGTTATGAAGTATAACTAAGGCCGGATTTTTAGGTTTTAAAGATTTTAAATAGGTTCTTTACGCATATCATTTAGGTTTTTATGCAGAACTGTTACTAAAAGTTACTAAATGAGTAAAAATGCATTTGTAGGTAGTGGGGAAAAACAGGGTTTTCACCCAAGTAAATTTTTTACTTCTTCTCTAACTAACTTGGTATTTCAACATTGTGCTTAACGTTCAAAATTTATGCTTTTACTATAATTAATATCAGGTATTCAAATTAATTTTTTTCTTTTTTCGTGATTTTTGTTCTGTTATCTGCTCTGCTGTCCATAGATCAACAACAAAAACCCCTTTCCTACCAATTATATTCATATTATTATTTATATATTTGTATATTATAACTGCCGCGGCTAGCAGGTAGCATTATGCTAAAATTAGTATAAAATTGTAAATTTGTTAAAACTATTAAAATGCTAAATTACATTGTTCCAAGTTTTTGTTTGGCGTTTCAACGCCATTTAGGTTTCCTCAGGTTTTATATTATAAAAGGGATTATAAGGGCGCCTTGGCGTGAAACTGACGGTCTTTTGAACCATTATTCTATCTATCAAGGAAGAAATAAGTGAAAACCTACAAATCCGAGCCCTAGTGGTAACAGATGGAAAGGGCTCTCGCTTCAGGGAAAGCATCCCTGTTAATTTGATTCTGTGTTTGTAAAAATGATAACGAATGGTAACGATGACTGTAAAATGCTAAATGCCAATCACTATGAATTTATTTTGGATCTTGCTAATGCCTAAATTCGTGTTAGCCCTGTAGGAGAGGGTTTGTGGCACCAGAAAATATTGTATTTATGAAAAAAGAAGGTGAATACAACGGTCATCCCATAACATATCTTAGTAAACTTTCCTCTTGTTGGAAAATTCGAAAAAAGTTGTTTCCAACATTTTTTGAATTCATCAATATTAGCGAAACTTATTCTGACTTAAATTTTGCCCAAACACAGAAATCGTCTATGGACACCTGGCAGAGCCAAATACAATATGAAAATTGTAAGCAGCTAAAAAACGCAAACATACCGAGATTCTCAATTGTTGTAATAAATAATAATAGAAATTTCAAGAAAATACAACATGGCGGATTTCTAGTTCAAAAATTTAAGAAGAACATCAAGAGATATGAACGACAAGGCTACAAAAAGACGAAAATGAAAATAGAGGGGGGGAGGGGATAGAGTAGGTACAGGAGTGGGGGTAGAGTGATTGAAGCTAGAAGCGAGTATTGAGCGCAATACAATGGAAAACGAAAAAAAATATACTACAAAAAAGAGGATGGTGAAAAAAAGCTTCGATTCAGCTACAATGGAATATTTACACATTTACCGGTTAGTCGCATGGAATTACTGATCGTCACACAAAGACACAATTATTTTGCAGTTCTCGGTTAGATCAAGAGAATAAACACAGAGCACAATACAAACATGCGATTGTGATGAGGGGTGTCAGTAGAATCACAGGTTTTCAGTAGAAACACGAACATGCGGTCAAACGGTGAGCGTTTAAGTTTTGACTAAACTTTAATTCTTACCACTTCAGAAAGGGAACTGTCTTCAGAGATGGCTTTGATGTTGGATTCTTTGCTTTTGATCGGTGTCATTGGAAACCCTGAAGAAACACAGAGAAAAGTGCCAATAAGTTAGATGTGAATCAACAATATACTACATGTATCACAGGTTTAAAATTTAGAACAAAACGGCATCTCTAGATGTAAGTATAAAACTTGAAACCGAATTCGTTCACCATCTTACGTCTGAGTTTCGATTCAATAAATTCTTGGATTCCTTCGACAAAGTACAGCAACAACTGCTCTCGAAAGACCTACGTGGCCACATGGCCAACTTTCACATGGCCTTTTTGGTTCACAATCGTGCTAATAGCAAGAAATTCTAGAACGTTCAGAATTGCTATGAGCCCAGATTTAGTGATGAACCCAAAATTAGGGACAAATCGTAGACCCATTCCCACATCTCAGCAATATCTTGAACGAACCCAGCGTGAGAAACCCCACAAAAAACATTTCCAGCTGACGGAATTTCCTGCTCGGACCAGCAAGAAACCCCGGCTGGGACCTTGAAGCCACGCGCCTGTGCCCAACTTCATCAAAACTATCCCCACTATCAACAGAGGTGATAAAAACCATCGAAGGATAGGAATCGAGGCCTTTTGTTCCCAACAGTCATCGGAGACGAAGTTCTATCGCGCCGTGGCACGAGCACGCACAGTACCAAGTGTCGTACCAGGACGATCTTCGCCGTGGGCCGCTTGAAGAACGTGACGACCCCTCACTCTACATCCGTCACCCGGAGGAACTAGCCAGCCTCTCCGGATATCTGCCGCCTTCACGCCACCGACTCGCCCCACTCGAGGTAAAGCGAACTTTCCTACCGTTGGGCCTCTTACCGAGTACGAATCGCGTCGCGTGTGAAGGAACAACGCACTGGAGAGCGTAGGGACCCTTAAAGACCAATTATAGCATAGTAACAGGTATAATAATGACAATAATATATGATGTGAGTCTGCACAATAATAAACCTCCTAAGTGAATTACGATTTCTTTCTCTCTCCTAGCAATATATCCAAGCAGCATACATACAAGTAACTGCTCTAACTCTCCTGAAGCCATCAGCTTTCAGGAAGACTGACTAGTTAACAAACTAGAACAAATCGAGCAGCATACAACAGCTTCCCATCCCACGCAGGGATCTTCGGCTTGTATCAATCTTCTATCACTGTGTGTAGGTTATCACCACAGCTTCCGGTTGTTGTTAATCAATTTCGTTCTTTTTTTTTGTGTGGTGATATGCGAGTAGTGCCTCCCCATGACAATACGGATAATTTGGTTGTATATTACCAAAACAAGATCATTATAAACTACACTATACAGTGAGATGAGCTGGTGGCCCGGCATGTTAGCCGTCTGTCACTTGGTGGTTGAAAATGGGAAGGCTTTGCGATTGTTGGTTCGAATCCCAATGGCCCTCGTCCCAAACTACGGCGAGGAAATAAGTAGCCTTGAGGAAACTGTTGAAACTAATGGGGTATTCCAGTCGTTGTTTAAACAAAATTTCTCCGAAGTACTTATATGGCTTGGGGTCAATGAAAATCGGGTCTGTTCGTCTAGAAAATTTTAACATAAAATCATAGAAGCAAATAGAAATATTGAGAGTTTGAAAAAAGCAGGGGTGACATAGAGAATTCACTGCCTCATCAAGTTTCACAAAAAGGCATGTGTATCGGGGACAAATTAAAACCGAATAAACAAGATCGAGATGGAAATAATATAATAGCTGAAGTTTCCTTGGCCACTTTTCAATGATAAAGTAACCTTAGACAGAATGAGCGAATACCTTGATTGCTAAGATCCCCATGGATACTATAAAGCCTTACTACTTTCATGCATGTGCACACATACATACATAGCCCGGCCATGATGTAGGGGCCGCGCTTTTTCAACATCGGATATCTTATTTCGCATTTCTTTCCCTATATTACACAACTATCACCTTCTCCCACACTCTACGTCCTTTTCACAGTTACCTACTTGAACTAAAATATTTCGAAAAATCATCTTATTTTTAGACTCACCGGAATACCCCATTCTGATATACTCTTGATGAGACAGCCAATCACGTCGGCGACGTGGCAGATCGATTGATCAAGCGCTTTAGGGCAACCAGGGTGCCCCACAGGGGCAAATGGTTCTCTCTTATTCCACCCATGGATTTATTAGTTACAATTCATCATGCATGAGTAACGAGTGCAAAAGACACTTAGACCAGTTGCTACCTCATACGGTAAATGTCTCGGCCAATCCAGCCGGAAATACTGACTCCTCATCCCCTCTACCGGAGTCCCCTGCGCGCCAAACTGGCATTCGAGCAAGCACAAGTGTGGATTCCAGTACGGCTCCTATAGAATCCACCCCTCCTAGGACTATTCCACATAAAAAGTCCTAGACCTAAAAGAAATATAAAACCGCCAAATCGATATTCTCCTTGAAACAAGAATCTTATCGATTTATACTTTGGTGACCTCTCAATTTAAGACATAATTGATTATAATGTCAAGTTTATAATTTATTTTTAACACTAATTTAAGAGGTCTCACGGATACCTTATTGGCAACCATTATCAAGTATGTCTTTAATTTAAGAGGGGGAAAATGTTATGTATTTAGAACCCCTATGCCGGTCGGATCATGAAGCTCTGACGTCACACACTGGCGTGATAGTCAGTTCATTCCTGTATCAACATTCCATGAATATAGACGTGCTCCATATTGAGTCTCCTGATTTATATTCCTGATATTACACTACACAACAGACATAAAACCTGAAACGGCTGGTTATTGTACTTCTAGAAACTATTCGTGATTGATCTGAGAGAGAAAACACAGATGATACTGGTCATTCTGATGCTAGGCGACCTCCCCCGCTATCAGAGTTTAAACAAGCCCTCACGATTTAGAACATGAAAACCTCGTTTTCAAGTTCAACAATGAAAACTATACCGAAACTGAACAATTTATTTTTCAGTGACAGCCAAATTATGACAAAAATGGAAACAGTAAAAGGTGTTGAGGCTGGAAAACAAACAAGTGTCAGCCTAGCTAAGAGCGCAAATGAACAAAAATAGTGACAGAGGATAAATCAATAAGGTAACTCAATCAAAAATGAAAATAATGTGAAAAATTGGACAAAATGAAGGGAGTTCAACGTACCCATATCGCCGCTACTACTGCTCTCTGTAAACGATGGGGTTCCTTCTGTCCACGTGGGCGTTGAACCTTCGAAATGGCGGCCGCCGACTGTCGAACCTCCGCTCTCTACGCTCAGCGTAGACTTGTCCGAACGACATTCAAGCCTCACTTCTGACACACTGACAACACACGCACGCTAGTCAACTAGAGCTACTTTTCTTGTTTATGGCTAAAGGTTATATCACACAGCGCTGCCGTGTCGTTTGTGGTTGAGGAGTTAGGAATGAACCGGTCCAAGAGCATTTTGTATTTCTCCTGTCAGCACATACAGAGGCCACGTCTGATTGGCAGACAGGTTGTAATTGACTTGTCGTGAATTCAAAATGCTCTCAGCAGAGTTCAGAAATATACCTATTGTTCGTCAATATACTGCAACCATTTATTTGCCCAACTTGGTTGAAATGATGTCACTGACTTTGTGACTAACGTCTTATTTTGTATGTCATGAAACTACTTCTCAACCAGCTTAGAGCTCCCTGCCAACTAGCTTCTTTGGTTGAGTAAATGTATGTAACTGCAAGTAACAACCACAAATAACAAGCAGGTTAGTGTGACACAGCCTTGAAGCTACGAATGATTACTAAACAGGAATATAAAAATAGGGTTAAAAAGAAGAAGGCGAGGGAAAGATAAGTTTTAAACAATGTGGGGGGATGCCAGGGATAGGAGTGAAATTAACCCTAATGGTTAGGTACAGAATACTGGCATGACTCTTGGACACTACTAAAAACAAAGTAAACTAAAATATACTTCGAAGTGTGTTTAAAATTGAAAAGGAAAATATCCATGCATAAACAGTTGCTGGTTAAGTATGTATTGGAATTTTTATGAAGGTGAGAGAGCACTGCAAATTATTACAGAAAGTTTACTGTTTTCCTGTGTAGATGCCCCTTCTATGTAGGTCACTGTTTTCTGTGGTCAATACCTACCCTCTAGACAGTACCTAGCGTGATTATAATCAGGTATCCCCTAGCAATGATATCTGGGCTGGGTGTATACGATACGATTCACACTCATGTTGCCGAAGCTTTTTGGTTCGAACTTCAGGGTCTTATTGTGAACGAACGGCTGAACTTAAAATGCTCTGGTTGGTCTCTAAAAATCCCGACGTTGGGAATCAATTTAAAAACATAACCACAGGTACCCTTATATTGAAAGTTTTCCAGCTAAGGCGGTATGAAAATTTCCACCCTCCCATTTCTCACTCCTTAGAGATGACTTGACAGTAACGCCAAGCTTCACATAGACGCCAAATGAGACCTACAAGCCAATTTTCATTAATTTCTGGGGGCCTATTCACTAAGCGAAAGAGACACCTCTTTTCGGTCCGGCTCTCTCTTTTGGCAGAAGAGATTTTATAGTATCCATGACAGGGTTATTCAGTAACTTCTAAAAGAGAGAGTTGGCGGCCATCTTGGCATTTTCGATCTCTTTCAGAGAGACAGCTAATTAGGTGTCTTTCCTCGAAAGTTACAGTATATTTCTCGTTTGTTTGACAGTGATAAATCGTGTAATATCCTCGTTCATCCGCAACCACATCGGTTTTTTTCCATTTCATAAAGGTAAGTCAATTTTCATTAAAATTATATACATATTATCATTGATTCATGAGTAAAAACGTCCAAGTACGGGTTGACGTAGGTACCTACCTACCTAAGAGTGACCGTTCATTAGGTGTAGATATAATACTAGCATTAAGCTCCCTAATTCGAATTTTTCTGTTTATAATTGAGACTTTTCTTCAGTTTCATTTTAACTTTTATCCGATTCATGAATAAAAACGTCCAAGTATGGATTGTGGTAGGTAACATACTCATCTAATAGGTATTACTAAGAAATGCGTTCATTATTAAGGAATTGAACTCCCAGGGGCACAAACATCTCGCACTTCATGGATACTATGGGATTTTCATGTATTAGGATCCATATCTCTTTCTCAAGGTCACTGGAGCCATTCTGTAAAACAGACGAACCCCGGAGACATTGGAAGAGACTGTCTCCCAGGGGAGAGTATCTCTCTCCAAAATAGATAATCTCTTTCCACTGTCTACTTTAGGAAATAGTTCATGGTATCTAAGGAAAGTGCGAAGTACGGCAGACGGAAGGAAATGGTTTAATTCCATTTTCGGATTCTACGTACCTTGAAACGCAAACCATCAAATTTTGAGGGGGTCATATTCTTTTTCTTTTTCATGCTCGATTCCTAAGATCCAAAGATTAATGATTGAAAAACTTGCGCAAAAACGTGACGTTTGTCTGTTGGTCTGACAAACGCATTGTGAAAGTAGGTAGGTACCTACACGATTACCTGTAGAAGACGCGGGCAAAGTGATATCATCTTGGGAACAAATAAACCGGCTAATGCAAATGGCTCAATATCTGTGCTAAAATTGCCACCCAATCAGCAAGGCTTCCGAAATGACGGTACTACCGGTCTTTGCCCCCCCCCCCCCCCCCCCACCCGTCGTCCCTTTAACCGCTTCTCCAACGAAATTTCGATTTTCCAAATTCTCGAAAAATGAAGATAACATTTCCCCATGATTCAAGTTATACTATTGCATGTACGTCATGTATCAAAATCTTATGGGAAAACATAAACCCGAAGATAATGATTAGGTATTGTAAATTAAAAATCAAGCATCAAGTCAATCGTTCAAAGGTTTCAAACATTTCGTATAAGTAATCAGAAGGGGTCGGAACTAAAAACCAAAGTAAAAAGCTGTAAAAAGAAAAGCGGAGTTATCGAAAAAATAGTTTATTTCCACTAATACACGAAAAACGCAAAAAACACTGTTATACCGGTTTCGGTGATCAAACCATCGTCAGTAACACTGAATCGTCAGATTACACTAAAATTGATATTCGATCATTTTTGAAATGAAAATTTGAAATTTTAAGAAGTGTGTATTGATGACGAGAATGAGCGGAAATTGTTTCACCCCGACACAACGCCCTGGCTAGGAAACATTAAAAGTTTCCTAATTTTTACAATATACCTAACATTGATTTTTGTGCAATGGGTCCATACCTCTTATCACTAAATCCGAATGAATTCTACCAAGGAGTAATGTGTGTTTCAATCAAAGCCAGAGAGAGTCAAAGCCAGTTTCTCTACATAAAAAGTGAAATTAGATGAAAGGACTGAAGAAAAAAAAACCTAAACCAATTTGAGCCACAAGGTAAGAAAATTAGCATGGTTCGGCAAGGGCCATATAGTTACAGAATGGATGACTAATTCGGTGCATGGATTTAATTTTAATAGATTGATGGAGTCGTGAACAAAATGATTTGAATGAACAAAACCAGTATGGACGACTAGCAGTACAGACATGAACAGCTGATTGCATAATGGTACCAACGAAACAATGCACATTATGAATTCATGGGGGTGAAAATTTAGTGAAAACATGACGTAAAGAATTGAACGCTAGTGAATGTTAAAAAGGAAGACAGAAAAAGCACTAAACTAAGTTGGGAGAAACACGGAAACCTCATCGTGGTTGTTTTTGAGATTATCAAGAGAAATAAATGAAAAGGTTTAATATAATATATATGAAATTGATTTTGACATGACTACGGTTCGACTTCCTTACAGGGTGTGCTTACCTCACGTGCTCTTCGTGGAAGGTAACAACCTGTTTAGTGGCCACCATCTCACTAGTTTCCACAAAAAAATAGAAACAAAACGAAAATTGTAAACAAACGGAGGAAACAAAGAAATCATACAGTAAGCAAATCAATAAATAATACAGAAATGTGGAGCTTAGGACGGGTAGGTGAATGACGGGATAAAACCAAAGTTGAAGAAATAACATCTATAGTGGAAGGCTCGCACAAATTAAAAAATTACAAGGCTTATTGATTTTGGCTAGACACATAATAAAGAATGTTACAGGTCGACCGGTTACTCATGAATGTGCTGGGCGGGGCCAGCAGGGTTGGAATGGGGCCTTCAAAAATGGTGCGAGGGGGGGGGGGGAGAAGTAACACATTGTAGGAGCAACTTCCCCCGCACGCCTCAAAAAGATGAGGAGTGGGATGGTAGGATGAGGAGTGGCAACATGGAGGGGCGCCTAGAAACACTGTCTCCTAAGGTCAAACACCCTCCTGGCCCCGCCCAGAACATTATTTAGTAACCAGACATTTGGAACGCTTAAGGTTCTCACATACTATGTGGGAACATTTGTCCATAGGCCCTCCTTCCTCAGAGGAAAGGATTGCACATTAAGGAGAGCCGATCCACTCAGGACTACGCTTCACCCCCTCCCCTGCAAGCAGAGGAGGAAGACTCGCCTCCCCCTGGCTGACCAGGTGAGGGGGGCGGAGTGATTGTTACTCACCACTCACGAACCCTGCAGGGGTGGGTCGAAACTTACCCCTGCAGGTACCTGTTCGCAATTGCACCGCAGGTACAGCCGAGCTTTCTAGCACGCTCTACCAGCTGAGCAGGCTGGTTCCCGAGTTAATAGCATAACTCACATGCCGAGGTGCATTTCCCAGGAACGAGTTCCCAGGGGATGCCTCCTCTACCCCTCTCGCACCTGTGGGACAAGCCCTAGGCTGGGGTATGCGTCAACCACGACCCCCACGATTCCTACCTCAATTGCCCCTGTGGCCCGCCCCCCCCCCCCCCCACCCTCCCGTGGTACTGGTTTGGAGATGGAGGATTCCCAGTTTCCTGGTAACCTCTCTGTCTCCTGAAGCCTGACCAGGTAACAGGCTCGGGGTTAGAGAATTGGTGCCTGACCCCTTTCCGCTCTTCTCCTGCTGAGGTCGCACCAAGGTGCTCGCCTCAGCCCACGCATTATGGGTGCTCAGGAGAGGGAGACGCTGATCACTACCGTCAAGGTAAGGGCATTTCTGCCCTTGCTCCTCTCGGGTTATTGCTTGCAGTGTACGCCGGTCTCCGTAACTATGTGGAAACAGGACAAGAAACAGCCGCGGGACATGGGTCATATTTTTTTCGCTTCTGTGTATTTGAATAAAGATAAGCACACTAGGTGGGACGTGGCCGTCACGGCATGGTAATGGTCTACTCAACCATTTTGATGAAATTTCCAGGGATCTAGCTTCAAGAAGGTGACGTCTCCGATAATTCCCAATTAATTTCATTTTTATCGGTCAGGTAGTAGCGTCTTCCAACCGAAATCGGTCGTATCCTACCGATTTGGATACACTTGGGGAGATTTCTCGTTATGATTTCCTCGGTGGATTTAATAACATCCAGAACAATAGTGAAGTCTGCTAATGCGTAAAACCTATGTTACCGGCAAAATAATGACTAGAATTAAAAATAAATTCACATTATTCCATAAACCGTAGCAGTTTTTCCATCTATAATACTGTAATAATAGTATTCCATTCCCTTCCATTTCCTTCTATAATACTAGTATTTTTGAGGTGGCAGTGCCCCGGGTTTGAGCTTTGTTTTGGACCACTGCTCCAGAGAGCTGATGTGATGAGACTCAAAATTCAATAAGAAAAAGTAGAATTTGAGTTTCCCCAAAGTACATACCCAAGACCAAAGAACAACAAGTGCCAAAAATATAACTATAAGATTATTATATTATACAATGAATGGTTGTGTAAAGTTCATGACAGAAGTTCATCAATCACAAATGGGTCATTCTCACAGAAAGTGTACCTTTTGTGTAAGAGAGCTGATTTCTCATTAATATGTTGTATCCTCGAACTTTTGAAATTTGAAGATGTGTTGAAAAAGTGTTGTTCGAATTACGTAAACTCTGGACATGGATTATGTCCACTGAACATGGATTATGTCCATTCATCAACCACCCTCCAGTATATCGGTGTCATTAGTTGGATCTGTTCACCTCTTTGGCTGCAACCATCAAAACAGCACTGTACGTATCCTCCATTTGGCCCCATCAATCTGGCCCTTCAGATTCCAAGCTCCAGTTACGGAAGGGAGAGTTTTTTGAAGCGGTCACTGTCACAGTTATAAAATCACTGAGAACACCTGCAACTTATCTTCCATCTTGAACTGTTCAGCTGACTTTGTGACATAGTGTGAGGAGGAGCAACGTTCATCAATCCTGTGAGTGTATTTATTGCTACTCATGCATCTGGCTGCTGGATTCACTAGATAATAATATGTAAAGTGTCACAAATCGCTGAATGTTCATTTACATGTTATAAGATGAATGTCCAGACAATCTGGCCACAGTTTTATCATTCAAGCTTCACTATAAATGATACCTTGAATGTAAGTCATGATTTCATTCATTTGGCCCTCATTAATCTGGCATTTTGTAAAACTGTGACTAGGTACAGCAAAAAAGTGTAGCATTGTAGCGCTGCTGCTTTCAGGACTTCATTCAGACACGGCAGAACATAACTTGATAAATATTATCAACATTTGACTTATTTTTCAGACCATGGAAATTTCATGAAAAACACTGTGAGAATGACCCAAATACGGGATCAACAGAACAACCAAGATTTGAACCTTGGGTATTAATTTAGTCGATTCTTCCAAGTTTTACAACAACATTAATGAATTATTGGTTTGAAACTGCATGGGCAATTACCTAGTACTGTGCCTTGAGACGCGATGCCTTGGCGAGTTGTCGATGTGAGGGTCAGAGCGAATTGCGTCTTCAAAAGTTGGTGGTGGTGTGGAACTACCCGAGAATCCAAGTCCTCCTAAAGAGACAGAAACCAATCAAAACTAATCAAACAACGCCGAAAGTAATGGAAATTCATGGAAATAAATTAAAATGTGTATAATTTGCAGCTTGAGGCAGATAAAACTAATGGATACCTAATTGCTAAATCTAAATTGATGAGCAATATTTATAAAATCTAAGAATGCTG
Source organism: Leptopterna dolabrata (assembly GCA_954871275.1). Taxonomy (NCBI): domain Eukaryota; kingdom Metazoa; phylum Arthropoda; class Insecta; order Hemiptera; family Miridae; genus Leptopterna; species Leptopterna dolabrata. Next base: position 5,383,322 of record OX940983.1, read on the forward strand.
TGAGCATCTAACGAAGCAGTGAATTGTGCTACTTGAATCAAACTGTGAGCAGAGAATGGTAGCGTTCAATTCTACTGATAGCAAAGGCCTCTCGGGTGTCATAGTCATGGTAGGGACGTGATCTGGTAGCCTCAGGACCTTCAGGTCAGGAACGACCAACCCATTCTCTCATGAAAATTTAATCTACTTTATTTTGTAGCATTCGATTCTAACCTGAGTATGTGCGAGCAACGTGGATGTTGCTCCAGGTCACCCGCACGTCCCTACTACGGCCATGTGCATGTTCATCATTCCGACCGAGACTGTACCCTGGGGCTTATAACAGAACAGCAGCTTTTCAAAATAAGGGTGAACGCAATTTTCTCAGTGACTGGTTTTCATGTCCCAGTACATTTACCGAAAGGAATACTAACAACTTCCACAAAGGAAAGCAAGCCTGACAAAAGCTGTCATTATTTTCGGAGGTAAATGCAGAAAAATTGGAACTTCGAGAGAAAGGGGTATCCCAGTGAGTCTAAAAATACATAAGACGGGTTTGGAAATATTTTTGAACTGTGAAAAGGACGCAGAGTGTAAGAGAAGATGATAATTACTGTGCAATATAAGGAAGCAAACGCGAAATAAAGATATCGGACGTTGAAAAATGGCGGGCCCTACGTCTCGGCTGGGCTATGCATGTATGTAAAAGTGGTATTAGTGGTATTATAGTATCCATGGGTATCTCGGCGCTCAAGGTCTCCGGTCATTCAAGAGTGATCAACGTTAGAGGAAACTACTATTATATTATTTTCATTACTACTACTATTATATTATTTTCAGCTATACCGCCAGAGACCCTGGGGTATTATAGTTGTGCAATTTGAGAGGTGAAGCCTGAGATCCAAAGATTCAGGTTGGCACCTAAGTGGTCAGAGGCCCTCGGGCTTGAATGTGTAATGAGACGTGTGTGGTTGGACCTGAGATCCGAAGATTCAGGTTTGGGAGCTATACCGGTAGAAACCATGGGGTATAGTTGCGACATATGATTTTGTGTGGAACCTGAGATGCTAAGATTCAGGTTAGCCACTGTGCAGCCAGCGACATGAGCTTGCAGTGTGTCACTAGGTCTGAGATCCGAAGATTCAGGCTGGGAAATGGTTATTGGGTTGGATGCGTGCAGCCCTCTGCGGGTGATACGGGGAGCTTGAGCCATCCGCCCTTAGACCCTGATGTTCAGGAGTGGTTTGAGGGAATGCATTATGCTACATGGTGTACGGCAGCTGGTGGTCTTTCATATTTGATGACAGGACTGGATTCTGGTATGTATTTTGTGTTTTATGGTTGTGATGTGTTTATGATGAGGTTTTGGATTGATTGACAGTTTGTTGTTCTTGGCTCATGCTTCGAGAACGAAGCATGGATCAGGATTGGCAGAGTTAGTAACTGGTTGGGAATTTGGAATGATAACAAGGAATTTTGTGGACCAAACTTAGAAATTTGGCAGAAGGAAGCATCCCCTTCGCTCTGAGATGACCGAGAAGAGAGAGGTGGCGCACTCTTGAGAAGGACGGAGAAGGAGGAATCCCAACCCTTTCCGGTGGCGCGAGACGAGGGATTGCAACAGTGGAAAAGGGAACTGCGTTCGAAAAATAGAAAAAAGTGTTTTACGCTCTCTCTCCTTGGCGGTGAGTCGATTTGGGGGAAGTTTTGTAAGGTTCCGAATAAATTTGCTAACTATATTGTTTATTCCGTTTTAATTTGTCCCAGATACTGCGTGTTTTTGCTTCCTTTCAGTCAGATCTAGTACGCTACTTTTTTCGAACTCCCAATATTGCTACTTGCTTTTATGTTGACATTTTCTCGAAGAACAGACCCAATTTTTGCTAACCCTAAGCAATAACTTGGTGTTTTGGTTTATTATTTTCAATAATGAACCATTGGAATCGAGCATGAAAAAAAAAATTCTTACCCCCCCCTCAAAATTTGATGGCTTACGTTTCAAGGTATGTAGAATCCAAAACTGCAATAAAAATATTTCTGTCTGTCCGCCGTACGCCGTACGGGCCACTTTTTAATGACTGGAATACCCCACTATGAAGTAGTACCTGTTTATCAGGGTTTTTTTCCCATTTTCATTTACGGTCTCAGTGCTGAGGACAAACTGAAAAGCTTAGCGCTGTGTTGCTACGATACTGGCAATACTAAGACAAGATTCTATCCAACTACTACCAGCAGAGTGCCAAATTTGCCAAACTATTATTAATAAACCACATTACGTGAAATAACTGCTTCAATGACTACAGCAACTGAAAACCAAGATCCTTACAGATTAATAACTTTGTCAGATCAGGTACTTGAACCGTAGGTTACTAATTAAAATGCAGTACTACCAAGTCAACTGAAGGTGCTCTATCATCTTTCTCTATCTTTGCACGATATACAGGTACTACCAACCTCAAATTAACGACCTTTAGCACACTTTTGTTGGTCTCTCATAACTTTCAGTGGGTTTGTAAGTCGTTTTGTACGGCCCGAAAGGGCTTAACCCTTTTACTGATTTTAACCAACCACAGAAACTCAAGATCTTCAGAATGACACACTCAAACCCTTTTCTACACTTCCACGATCGTCATGCATATTCGAAACTTATTCCCTGTTAATTGTAAGGAGATGAATTATAACCTACGTAGGTACGTACATACATCTCCATGTGGTATTTGAAGCAAACTCTACTGACTATACTACTTTCTTTCTCAAAACACATTCTATAGCTAAGTATAAACCAACTCCATCTAATCAAGTAAGTACGAGTAAACCAGTCGAGTGAATAGGTAGGTACCTATATGAAAAAGGTAACAATACTGATAAAGTGTACCTATATGTAAAAATATACACTGTATATATAAATCAATTTGAAAAAAATATATATACCTATACAATAATAGTGCGAAGAATTATTGGTAATTTATGGAATGATTCTGGATAATGATCAACTTATTGGAGGACAATCAGTATAAGAGCTCAAAGAAACTTTTAGCTTCTGTAGTGAAGTAGAATTCTGTTCTTCCAAGTTATCGGTGGATGTATATATTTTTAATTTTTAGTGCGAGCCATGATGAAATATTTCTAAATAATATTTGAACAAAGACTCGGATATTAAATTATTGTACATTATTGTAAATAGCCATATTCTGAAACTCCTTGCAACACATAATTAATTTAATGTGTACTTATATAATTTGATGGTGTCAAGAATATCGAATGAAAGAACTGCTCATAACTAATTACTAATCTAAAGGAAGAAGAAATGAGATTATATGGCAGTATCCAATTCGGTTTTATTGGTCGAAGAGAATGATGACAAGTGATGAAATGAGGAGAGAAGGGCCCGATAGTGGCTCCTTCTAGCGTTGATAAGGAAAAGGGAGACCTCATAGAAAGCGGAATTACTTTTGTTATTGGGTCTGAGGTTAGGCATTTGCTGAGGGCTAAATCGGTTAGATTTCTGGTGGGTAACTCTAAGCGGGCTGGGGTCGGAGCTAGTGCTCTTTGCCGTATCGGGCCTAGAGTGTGATTTTGACTCCATTTTCATCGATTCGCTTTCAGAATCTGGAAACAAAGAGTTTGAAAAAGAAAACAAAGAAGGAATTGATACAGGTTTACAGTAGGAACACACTAAATCGCTAGGGTCCCTACAGAGATCAACTATTATATGTACAAGGATCAAAATGTACAGATAATTTTCAAGGATTTTGCAGATACGTGAATGTTGGCCAAAAAAAATTGACAGTAGCTGAGAATCAAATTATTTTTGTACAGTATAATATGTACCAACCCTTAAATTTTTCTGTTTTCAACCGAAACTAGACAGCAAAAATCCAATCTAGTTTATTGTCAAAAACAAAAAAAATAAATTTGTCTATGTAGTGTTTTCTAATAGCAACAGAATGTCGTTTCAATGCTCAATCCTCATCAAAACTACAAAAACCTAAAACCATGAGGTTTGGAAAGATCAGATGCACTTCTGCAAACCGATTCTGAGAGAAGCTTAGAAGCTGTCATGACAGAGGACTTCGAAAAACTAATGAGACATAAATGGCGAAAACTAAAACCACGGTTTCATTCACAAGTCTGCAGTACACTTGACAATATAAATCAAAACGTAGAGGATGATATTTAAACATTTTGGATGGAATCTGATGAGCCAGCTGTGCTGGTAATTTAAGCCAAGGCCCCTTTACCAGAAAGACCGGACGAGATGGGATAACTGGATTAACTGAACATCTGTCTGATACGCTACCTGATGGATATCTTGGGGTGCCTGATGGGCCATGTGCCACATACGCTATCAATAGCATGTAAAGTGCCTCAGGTATCAACAATCACACCGGAAGAGTTGTCAGTGAATAAGGTACCTGTCCAATATGCTACCTACCACCAGGCCACGACCTACCCGGCGAATCCCGATACCTACCCTGGTACCTACCGAACTTGTTGATGCCTATCTTCTCAGCCATGAGCTGCGAGCTATGTTTGAGAACTTTAAACGTTAATACTTCAAACGAACGAAAGTTAACCTTCAATCCTCCTTGTCAGACAAGTGTAAACACCATCTTATCAGGTCAGTATAACGTGGCTCGTGATCGGTTTCAGAAGTTCCTCGCAATCTGTGATATTCTATGTTCAGCCCGTGTGATTTTTTTTTAAATGAGTTTAGCCCGTTTGTATAGAAAAATAATTTATGATGAAAAATGCGTGCGTGAAACATGTGCGGCAGCACAATCATGACGGACATGTGGCGAGCATATAGCACCCTCAGCAGCCACGGCTTTATACACAAAACAGTCAACCACTCGGAATATTTCATCGACCCTGTGTCGGGAGCCCAGACACAGACTATTGAGTGTTTATGGAGAGTCATCAATCTGCGGTGCAACTGGTCTTCTGGAACGTAAGCTCGTAGAAGATATGAAGAATACTTCACTATTGCAGTAAACTTCGGCAAAGCAATTGACCAGCTTCAATTTGGAGTGAAGTTTCACAAGGTAAGCTGTATTATTTATTGTTTTTTCATAATTTTCGGATTGGTAGCATACTGGACAACCGGCCTGTCGGTAGGTAGCATATAGGACCACCGGAGCGTCCCGGTAGGTAGCATATTGGGCAGGTACCGTGAATACTGATACGCAACCTGGAGGTACTTGATGACAATCTGGAGTGACTAAAGGGCTACTTTGGACAACTAAAATCCTACCAGAAGGGCTACCTGGGGATAACATAAGCTAGATGGGATTGATGTGCTGCTTGGGATAATTGGTGGACTACCTGGGGTAGGTACCTGAAAGGTTCCCAACACTGTGTATAAAGGGCTACTGCGGGCATCTCGAATGTTACCAGAAGGGCTAACTGGTGATAACCAGTGAGGTTATCTGTATATACCTACCGACCTGCTGAGCAACCCGAGGTGTATTGCAGACCACTTCAAGCATTCAAAATTCAATCAGAACCTCAACGGCTACAAGCGGTACCACAGGTTGCTGAAGGGCAGGATATACAAACTGGGACAAAATGAAGGGATCAGTTCCTCTTCAGGGTACGTTATTTAGTTACAGACCGAATCAACAAAAATCATACGGTCATTAAAAATATAAGGCATCATCAGGTTCCACTTTGCACCTCATTATTTTATTTTTATTTTTTTGAAAACACCATTTTCTCATACACTTACTCGTTGCTCTCAGAGGCGACTTATTGAGCAGTCCTAGGAGAAAAAATCAGGAAATTACTCATTAGATTTGCAATGTAACGAACAACTATTACTGATCACTGAATCAAAGAACTAAAATGTTGTAGCTAGAAGCAAAGCAAACAGGGACAGCTGCTACCTTCCAGTTGATGAGTCATAATAAATGACGCTTCTCAAGTAAAACCTTGTTTATAACGATAACAGAGAATGCCAAAAAATTGTATACAAATTCACAAGTAAAAGTAACAATGAAATCTGTAGTTTATTGTACGTGTATCGTCATTACTAAAAACTTGTTTATCTATTGGTAATATCAATAATTTCCTGGATTTTTCTCGAAGATGAGTTTTGCTGAAGATGACTAAAGAAGTACATAGACTTTTACAACTAGTGACTTTCAAAATAGATCCAATAAAGGTAGACCATCAAGCAGAACGCATTTCTTATAAAACTTTATGTTGAATGGTCGGCAAAGAAGACAAATCATAACCTGGAGAGTTTTTGATTGATATCTGCAATGGGTAATTTTTGACATGGGGCGCAATGAGTTTGGGCCAATTCGAAGTCGCTGGAAACCCAATGTGTTCGGGGCCCGTGTTAGGGTTGGATGGACTGCTGGCGCTACCTACCGGAACGAGTCAGTTTTCGAGCCGCCTGAGCTGTGGATAACACAAAGGCCACCAAAAAAACTGAGGGCAAGATCATCGTAAGCTGTGTGATTTTGGCGTCTTTATTAGTGTAACAGTGTTTGAGGTAACGAACCTCTGTCGTTCCTATTTTCTGTTCTTCCTCGTACTACAGTGATCTCTTCTGAAGAACAATGGCATTCCCTGAGAAAGGGCAGGAGAAAAAACCCCTACCCTTCTCTCTTTCTTCCTATCTGGGTCTTCGAGTAGATTTTCAATTTGCAAGAACAGTGAAACACCCCCACGGTTAACTCCTACTAGGCGTATGGCCATACAAACCGACGTCGGAAAGGAAATGCAGCTCGTTTCATATGTTGTAATTTTAATGAATGTATTATTCTTTTTATGAATACTATTCCATTTAGTAGTCAACTAAATACCAAGTACTTAGATATTTCTTCATATTATTTAGTTTCTGATATATTTTCTAAATAGTAGCACATTATTATCAATTTAAGTTATTATTATTATAATATTAACGTTGTAGTTTCCAAGTATGTCATTAGATCCTAAAATGAGTAAAAATTTACGTCCAATTTAAAATTGTATTTTATTATCCTTCGTTATATATTAGCTGATCAGCACCTCAGTTTTATTCATATGAAAATCAAATGTTTCCCATTCTTACTACCCTTTCACAAATAAAACAAAAAACATGTTGAAGAAATTATTACCGATGATACATAACTACTATAACTACTATAGATCCTGAATGCTTCGTTTTTATGAACCAACTTATTTGACTTTTAGAAGTCTGTAGGTACCATTCCAAATGGTTGGATTTAATAACACAGAACTCGAAATGGGAACACCAATGTTTAATACGGTCTCACTGATCGATTCTGATCACTGTTCTAATACCATGAGAAACCCTAAAGTAACCGGATATATATGATGATTATAAAATTAAGGTACCAACTTGGAAGAATGAATGAATCAATTGAATAATTTGAATTCCGCTAGTTTTGAATTCCGGGTTTTTGAGTTAACGCCTGCCAGTGAAATGCTTTTGCCCTCAGTTTTGGGTACCTTGACCGTTTCAGGTTACCTGCGGCAGCCCATCCATCCGGTAGAATATATCATCTATGGTTTGGGCCAAGTATCTTTGCCCTGATAACCTCGAGCAGACGAGAATCTAATCAAGTCAGTGGACCTGTGCGTTACCTGGGCTATGTGGCAATTCAAAGTAAATTTTCTAGACATCACGGAAAAATGCACACCATTACTGACAGTGAAATTTACCGAAATTCGCACGACGGCCGACGGTTCCAAAAGTTTGTATGCTGTAAAAAACATAATTCCCACAACTTGAGGCTTCTTCGCCTCCAAACAACTCGTTGAGGACGACGAACGGTGCAGGATCTACAAAACCCACGATTAAAACCGCTGAAGAGGATGAGCACTACAGGCAATATAAAAATGACTTGGTGACGAATTATTCAATTCTGTCCGCATTTCAGATCTTTCCTTCCTTGGCCCAAACCCATTATTTTTGCTCCAAGGCATTGGCCCAAAATCACTGCATTTTCTAGCAACTGATCCAAAATAAAACAGCCCTTGGTACGTATCTTAGTTGTGGTGGTGACCAACAAGGCACCATAAGGTTACGCTTGGGCAAGGCAAAATAACTTGAGTCCAAGATAACATAACCATGAAAACCGATAGATACATAGATCGGCACATGGATTTTGCATGGAATATCCAGTTTATTATAGGAATAGTGGAGGAATGAACCTTGGCCCAAAGTAAAACCAGATTGAAGAATATGGCGTCTGCTCACTTTTGCTGCAGCCGTTAGGTTTTTTTAAGCAAGTTTTATGTTTAGCTGAGAGGTTTCAACAGTTTTGAGATTGCTTGCATTTTTTTCTGTCAACATCTCCTTGCTAAAATATTTTCTAGGGGGACAACACAAATTCTATTCTGGCGTTTAATGACAAACTTGCAACTATCCTTAGCTCGCCTTCCCAGCTAAGGATATCAGGAACCGCAGCTATTCACCAGCTAAGAGATAAGTAATAAGATTTTTTTTAAAGATTTCCCCAAGAACTTCAGCTTGATGGTCCCAGTCTTATTGACGACTTATTTCAATCAAGTCAACCAAAAACTCTCCAAGTCAACCAAAAGGTCTCCCATAACTTTTCGATCGCCGAAGCGAAACAACTGAAGCTTTGCTCTACTGGATCTATCTTGTGGTTTAGCAGAATACATAAATTGTAACTCCAACGATTAATAACAGGTACACAAAAAAGTAGCTTTACAAAACATCAACGAAAACTAAACACCGTTGAGTGCGTCATCTTCGAACCAATACGACAAATCTTATAGAATACGATGCCAATGTATATAGGAACTGTTTCAACAATAATAAAATCAGCCTGTGCGTGAAGAGCATGCAGAAAAATACAAAATCTAAAATCCAAGTGAATGAAAAAATGTTATGTGTCGAATTTGTGTTGTATCAATTCAAATTTGTCATCTAATACAAAAGCACAGATAACACTGTGGGGGGTCGGCTCTTGGGGGAAAAACACGTAGAACCACTAAAAACGCTGATGCAGGTAAAAAAAGATGCAAAAAACACTCTACTTGAACGCTCATATTAAAAAACTGCACATCTAGTGAATGTAGACAAAATCAAGCATTCTACAACTTTGAGGACAGGTATACTCTCAATACAATGATGAAAGTTAGAGCGATTCTTCATGGGAATCATGTTGAACGGAAATGAAAAATTGAACATTTTGGGCATCACAGTCAACCACTTTACTTGTTAAACCTCACAATGCGCTAGAAGTAAAACTACAAGCTACGAAATATACAGAATAGATAGATTAATATACAGAAGAACAAGAAAACACGAATTATAAATAAAATTATCAGCAGATATGGGAAATAAACACGGTTGAGGTTCAGCACTAGTGACGGGGAGTGGGACTGAGAAGTGGCTCTTTAAGAACTGCTCTTTGAGGCCCGTTCCTAAAGACTTTCACTCTGCACTCTTCAAATCCGCACTCTGCAATCTGCGGACGAATTTCCGTTCCTAAAGATCGCTTTATTTGAAGAGGAAGACTGAAATGCAAAGTGTAGAATTGCAGAGTTTTACCCTGTTTTGAACAGTTCCGTTCCTAAAGGTTATCTTTCGCGAAGTGCAAAGTGAAGAGTCTGCGTTCCAAATGAAGAGCAAACAACATTTTTGGAGATTCTGCGGTAGAACGACATACTTTTCAAATCGGTTTTTAGGTTTTATTTCTTCTTTAATTTAGTCTTTGGTAGTATCAACAAAAAGAAGAGAACCTTTCGATTACCTAGGTCTAAATGTGGTCCATTTAGTGTGAGGGCAAGCATATATAATAGCATCGAAGTTGGCTCCACTGAGGCCATCAAAATACTCTACATTTGGGGGGAAGGACAGGTTAGGAAGCGACAGGTTGTTGCAGTTAGTTGATACAAAGTGACAACCTACCTAATTGTTTTTAATGGAAATTTTCCGATACTTCTCATCAGAGGATGATGATGATGTTGAACATGCTCGACCCTCCGTCGGCCGCATTCATCGAGCGCGAATTAATTTTGTTGTCAGCAACCCAACTTTCAGGGGGTAGTTTCGCCCTAACCAAATCCCAAGTTATCTTATAGAAAGACGGAAGGCTTGATGAAATGGGATTCGGAATATAAACGATCGGAACACCGAAAGATAAACTGTAACAGTTATTGGAGGTTACTGCACAAAACGAAGGTTACTCTTCAGAACACTCTTCGTTTCGAGTAGAACTGCAAAGCGGGAGTGCGAAGCCTTTAGGAACAGAAAGTCCTCCTACTTTTCATAATTCCCGAAGTGAAGAGTACAAATGAAGACTTGCAAAGCGAAAAGCTGAAGAGTCTTTAGGAACGGGCCCCCAGATCAGACTGGGAACTGCAAGGAAAGAACGATCGTTCAGTAGACCGTTAGTTGTTGTATTTCCGTTCTCCGCAACATAGATTTTTGAACCCCGTCATGAGGCATTTCTAAGTCAATAATTATATTAGCTGAATGTTTCAGAACAACAGCACATGGAAAGTACACGCTGTAGCAGGGCGTGAGAGTTGAACGTCCTATTTCACTTTTTTGCGGTTTTCTACTTTACTTCCTATAAAAGGAGTTTGAATAGTTAAGGATGAAATAAACAACTAATTAAAAATCATTTTCCAACTCTAAATTGGTAGAATAGCTATAATGGTCTTGTCTCATGCTATAATAGCTTAATGAAATTATCCATATTGTTTTCAACTAAACAACGTAAACACAGCAGTAAAAGCCAGTTCTATAAGCGAAGTTGGATTAAATGTACCATGTGTGTATATTCTTCTAATGTATCGGCAGGATTCAAATGAAATGACACCACCATGCATTTGTTTCGTGTTTTTATTCGTTTTGTAATCCATGTATTGACCAAGGCAGTACACCAGGAATTTTTGTCAGATGACATTGAAATGGCGACAGATTAACAGGCAATTATCGTATACCCGAAACAAGCTCTACTGGCACTTGATTACAGTAAGTTTGACGGAAACTGCTTCAAGGACGCATTGTGAAAGAACCACTGCCTGGGAAGCAATGAACCACTGCCCGCAGGAAATTGCAAATGGCACCCAGTCCGCTAAAAATGTCACCCAACCATTAAGGCTTCCAAAACGACGTTAATACCTGTCTCTACCCCTTTATCCCGCTTCTTATTCACAATTTTCAAAAGCTTCGCCACAATTCAACCCTATTTTCATCCATCGCATCTTTCAGAAAAAAGGTAAACCCAAGCCACAATAATTGCCCAGTACTACCAATTTAGCAAATGAGTATGTACTCTCAGTATAATTAAGGTGAAGTACGAATAATAGTGTGTAGAGTGAAATTTCTGTGGATAGGATTGTTATGTAGTATTTCAAAATGGAAATAACCTTATATAAATCAAGGTCAATGTGTAAAAAGCTCTAATGAGTAATAATTAGTTGTTCAAGTAAAGTGAATGACTGCAGGTGCGCATGCCAATATAACGTTTATTATAATACATATATGTTCTGACTGGGAGTATAGAGCTGCCTACAAAGTCGGGGAGGAAACATTTTCTGTTCGTGTTGAGACCTGTATTGTGCTTCCTGGGTAGGCCACGAGGGGGCACAGGGGGCGGCGCCCCCTTGGTAGACGGAGGCGGAGCGCTTCCAGCCTTGTCCTTGAGAACGGAGGGATAGGAAGGCGAGACAGCTCCTTCAGGCGAACCTACGGGTCACAGGCGCACATACCCACGGTTTTCACAGGAGGAACAATCATAGGTTTGTAAACACAATCAGAGTAATCTTTTCGTCAGGCTTTGGAAATTCAAAAATGGCGACTGCCCAAGACCCAACATTTATTCAGATGAAATACATGCTAGAACTGGAAAAGGCCACTCAACGTCAAAACCATCCAGAATCTTGGAATCCAACACGATGGACAGACGTAAATTTGACACAGAAAAACGCCATGGGCAATACAACAGCGCTATTTGGGAAATGAACATGGGGTAAAGAAACACTGCAGGACCTCAATTATTACACTGACCTATGCTAGAAAACTTACAACCACAGATTAAAATTGAATGGAAAAATATCCAACCAAAATAAACCAAATATTCCATAACCTGGTGCTTTGACCATTAATTTTTTATTAAAGTGAACGTAAACGTATGTTAAGGATCGAAATACTTTATGTTAGCATTTTGTTATTTCAAATTCAGAAAGCTAGAAAAAAATTATCAGACTTCAGAAAGTGGCAAGCTGCATGCCCTACAACTTTCGTAACTATTTCTATCACAATGATTTATGCCCATATAGTAGGTAAATATTATAGAATATGTATGCTACGTGTATGAGAGCCATCGTTTTTACCTACCACACACTTGAACATTTTTGCTATTGTTTTGAAAAACAGTATCATATGAATTCATCACAACAGAACTATTTTGGTACAAACGCATTCAGATCATCCATGACAACGATCACACATAATATCATAAATCCTTCTTGGATCTATTTCCAGGAGGTCTCCCAGATGATATGAAGGTTTTTCCCGAGGTGTGGTTAAGAGATGAAATCAAGATGCCAATGAAATGAAGAAGAAAGGGACATGGAAAATGTAAGAGAATAAAATCTGGTATGAACGCACACGGTATTTCAGAAACAGAGCAAAATCAATCACTGACGTGGTAAATCATTTCAGTTTTACGGAAGTAACAATGTATTGTATTCAGATGTAAAAAGAAAATTGGAATTAGAAATAACGTGACTGGTGATATATTAAATTTGTTAACACTCTTCAACGTCGTTTGAGTTGATAGGAAAGAAAATATGGAAAATATGCAATTCTTCACGACTAACCCTTTGATTTCAACTGCGTAGGTACCTTGAGAGATACTGAGAGGTCTTACATGAAATCACATAAATTATAATTGAGAATTTATTAGAATGAAGATAGAGGTACACAAAAATGATGTTTTTAGTCAACACGACCCGACCCATGGAAACTTCAAAAGGATCTAATAGTTCAACTTCAGCCATGTTTCTTACATGACAGCAATTATAGTACATTCAATTTAGAGTGAGAACTTGTAAACAGAATGCGAAACCATCAAAGCACCATGGTGTTGCGGGTTAGTATACCCCAACTGCCTATTTACTTGTGGGGACCTTTGACTTCATGGGCAAGACATTGGCTTCAGCTTCAATCTCCATAGTTGCAATTCATCAGTTTTCTTTTCATTCAAAATTCATCGTTTTCGAAAGCAAAATATTATAGGGATGTCAACTAAAAAGGACAAAATCACTGTAATAAACATGTGCAAGCACATGCGTGAAATTGATCGAGACCGATCTGTCCGATATGTCGTGCAGATGGTGGACGCCGCGCCAGGTGTATAAGTGGCCTCAATTTACTGGGTGCTAAAAGAACATAAGAGAAAAATGCTGCTTTTGTTCACCAAAAAAGACCAGATCCTACCCCAAAAATAGCTGATTCGGTCGAGTCTTTAGATCGAGAGGCAATACACCAAAAAATGCATCAGTTCTATCTTCGGAATATACTTCCTACTACAGATGGAACGTTTTTGACGTTAACACAGGCAGTCCCCTCCCCAATTTTAAAAGAACCACTTTTTACAAGTTGTCTCAGAACTGCGATTTCAATTTTCAGATGTGGAAGGGATTCAGTGCTGCTTAACTGGGAGGAGCTTGTTTTGTGGAGAAGAGATTATTTGAGAATTACACCATAACAACTTTTTAGCGAATTTTCAAAGAAAATGAAGCTATTGCAAAGGCTTTGAAATTTAAATAATATAAATTTTTGGAAATTTTCTTCATAGAAATCCGTTTCAGACCATTCTAAAACGATTCCTGAAATTTAACACTTTTTTATATGTATATATATATTTATATATGTGTCACTCCAGACGATAACTCTCGATAGAATTGAGATAAACAGCTCAAATTTGCACCAAAAATCTATCTTGGCAATCGAAAGGCTAAGTTCGAAGATGGGCGAAATTGGCCTACTCTAAGGAGGGTTTTGGCGCATTTAAAGTGCGCAAAAATTACCCAAAAATCCCCAAAATGTTATTTTCCAACAAGTGACCCCTCATTTTAAAGGTTTTTGCACGCTGAACACGATGGTGGAATCGGATTTTAGATATCTTGATCCGTTCTCAAATTAGAGCATTTAAAGTGCGCAAAAATTACCCAAAAATCCCCAAAATGTTATTTTCTAACAAGTGACCCCTCATTTTAAAGGTTTTTGCACGCTGAACACGATGGTGAAATCGGATTTTAGATATCTAAATCCGTTCTTAAATTAGAGCATTTAAAGTGCGCAAAATTACCCAAAACTAGGATAATCTTTAAACTCTTACCCCCCCACCCCCTTAGTGTGGTCAGATTGAAAAATGTGAGAAGTATTAATTGAAGACGAGAGTTCGAAGCAAAAAAGGGGGAGGCAAACGATTAGTACAACTCCTTGAATTTCCCATTTGACATATAATTGTTATGATACCTTCATAGATAGACAAGTACCGGCCCACGTATTACTAGAAGGAAGACGAAAGAAAAAATCTATTTCAAATTATTCAATTTAGGTACTAACAGTCCTCATCAATCTTATCAATTTATTATCAGTATCATACGAATATTTGATATTCAAAGGTAGGTAGGTACTTAACATGATAAAAATAATATCAATGAAGAAGGAAGGATCTACCTACCTAGTAGAGCAAATCTTGAACTGGTTTTAGATACCAGGCCTGAAATCGTAGTCAAGAGGAAAGGCCATTCAGAAGGAACAAGGAATCTACTCATAACAGTTTATAATTATTACGTAGGTAATTATATGAAATTAATACCTACGTACAAAATGATTGTGTAAAGAGTTCGTAGCAGTTAATAACAAATTATAACCACATGGATAAATTAGAAATCAAGGTAATAAAAAAATACCTAATAATTATGTTCCAAAGCTACCAATAGGTACTGACCTTCTTTTGAAAAAATCACAATATTGGTAATTACCTACCAATCATGTGATTTTTTTTAACAATAAATTAACTAAATTTATGTATTATAAGGAACCTACTTAATACAATATTTTCCGTTGCCTACCTACTAGTTTTCTTGAGCTGACGGGAATTTAAAAAGGCATTCCTTCTTTGTGTTTCTGCATGGCGGCGGCATCCAAGCTTCCTTTTCTCTTTCATTCACTCGATCGCCTGATCCCGTTCTATGCAAACGCTTTCACTAGCCCGAAAAAACTCTATTACATCATACTTTTTTGTGTTTGAATTGTTCACATTGCAGTTCAAATTTGTAGATCAATCAAGAGAACCCACATGTTCTTCCAAGTGATCCTTCCAGAAACCACATCCTTCCTTCATAGTTTATTTCAAGATTGAGCCTGCATGAAAAACAACCTGCACTTGAAGCACTCATGATTTTCTATAACAACTCCTTTACCTACTGCACTCTCTTGAGTAGGTAAGTCAAAAGTCCTAACTACCCTATCCTACCTAATATGAACCCACAGCGATCAAATAAATAAGCACTTAGTACAATTACGTAATAAACAAACGGTAGAATCAGGATGGACAAAACGTACAAATTAAAATAAATACGAAGAGAATATATGTACATAGAAAACCAAATTTTAGACCGAAGTTTTCCTTTATTCAAAACCATAGCCATTAATTCGAATATTTCTTTGAAAATTCGCTCATTAAGTCATGCTGCATGACTGGTTTTTTATTTTTTATTTACGTGCATCCGTGTAGTTCATGGCTCTTAAAGTTACATCACATGTTACATTAAACGTTACATCACATGCTAACCTTCCAGTTAGCAATCAGTATGGTAGGCAACCCGGCACCAAATGGGTGATATGCGGGCTGGATTTCATTGTCGTTTGTTTATCTGTGCTCTCACGCTAAATTGAACGTACTATAGGTTGAATACGACAGTGAGATGCTTTAGGTCCTTCTGGAAAGAGCAATCACCATTTGAGCTGAATCAACAAGGTTGTTTAACCTCTCGAACTCGGTGACCTAAGGATTTAGTCAGGAAATCGCCAGTTGGTATTGGTCCTAGGCAACCCTCCACTTGAACCTCACAGGATGAGTTCCAATGGGAGGCAAGAAAATTATTATTTACGTTCACTACTAGTGGCCCGTCAAACGATAAGACACGGTTTGGGAGTTTGTACGCCAATTTCCAGCCACTACGATGGACAACAATTATGTCAAGCTCTTATTACATGAAGCAAAAACCCCAGCTAATATTTTTCCTTCCAGGACCTTAGCAGCTCTTTGTAACCCACAGCTGCGTTAACTTTTTCGCACTTCCAACAGAACACAGTAGATTCAAACTATCGTCTGAGACAAGACGAATTATGGGAACAGTCAAACCCATAATGAATTCCCATCCTGAAGTAAATCAAAATGTCTCTCTATTATGTGATTTCAGTGACCTGCCAACCTTTCAGTCAGCTCTAATGTTCCCGCCAAAAGGCTTATTTGAACATCATATCCGACATTTTGGCAGAAACAGATCTCAACCTTGATTGGATGTCTCAGCAGGATAAGTCGATAATCAAAATTATTATACTATTATGAAGGAACTGAAGTGGAATCGAAAACAACATCATTTCAACAACTTTCCAATCCTTTTTTTTTTCTTTCAGAAAACGAAACAAGAGGGTTAGAGAAAGATTAAAGATGGCGAAATTCACACATTAACTTTTCTTACTTGGCTTGCTAGGTCCGTTGCCAGATGTGCCTGCTATGCGCAATTTTATTACAAGTCACATTAGTACATTTATGGCATATAATGTACGACAGATACATGTTAGGTGTTTATCTATACATAAAATAATGTTAGAACTTAGAAAACATGCTTTGGAATGTATACATAATCATTCTCCGTACAACGGTACAATTTCTCAAAGAGAGCTTGGGGCTATTCTAAAACATTCCATGAGAAAAAGAAAATAGAAAAATGAGAAAATTAAGAAAAACGTTGCAGCCGAGAGATGTAGATTGGGAGAAAATATCAACTGTTGAATTAGCGATGCAGTTGAAGGATAGACAGGGAAAAGGGAATGGGATTTAAGATCAATAATAAACATACACGAACCAAACTAGTGGGTACAAATATGTTAATGGCTCACCTGTGTAATCGACTTCGGTGGAGTCTTGAGACCTCATCGGCCGCGAAATGCTTTTTCGTTTGGAAGGCGAGTGTTTCAAAGCTGTAATCAAAAAACGAAAACTTCAAAAATTCCGAATCAAGTAAAACGGGAAAAAAAAATCAACAGACAGCCATCAAGGCCTGAAGATCCAGGACAAGTCAGCCAAGGTAGACCCCCGACACAGCGCAAGTAATAATAAAATACACATCCATGCCAATAACTACCAAAAGAACAATTTTAGGCACAAGTAAGACAAGGATCCAATCCAAACCGACATGCAAACAACATCGAAAGCATTAGAAGAGAAAAAACGAAACCACCAAAGGAAATTAGTAAATCCTATCCATAAATTTTTGTTGTGTTATGTATATTGAGTGAAAACGTGTGCTTTTCAAGTGAGTGAACTATTGAACTGGAGTTCTCAATCAAGTGAGCTGAAATTATTTTTGACAGAGTTCAGCGTTATTTTGAGGAAACTGAACAAGTAATACCAAATTAGTTGAAAGCGTTAGTGCTATATAAAAATAAAAAGCTGAGTTAATCTTGAAATATGGAAACCAAAGAGCTGATAAAATTTTGGTGGAGATCTATGGCTAAACATAACTCATTTCTAGTTTCTTGTAATTCGACTAGATGCATTTCTTAAGAATAAACACATACAACATGTGACCAACCTAAATATTTTTGAAGATGAACATACACACTGAGTTGCACTAAAAAAAGGCGAAAGCAGAAAACCAGAACAAAATTACATATTTCGACGATTACAAGGTGAAAAATGAAAAACTACGTGATAAAGCAATATGGAGGTGAAATGAATAGATTTAAAGTGAACCTGTCTTATAACTATTTTTGTTATAACTGTATTTGGTTGCGATACAGCGTTACACGTGATGACGGATGACGAGAAGCTCACCATATTAACATGGTAAGGAAATATGTAGTGGTCAGTAACTGGTCCAGTAGGTGCTCTAAATACAATGTACCTAACATTTTTGTCTTTTGGGGGGTGGAAAACGGCTCAGGTTGAATTTGGAGCAGATCTGCATCAGGTCGTCAAGAGGCAAGTCCCAGGATGAGGTTCTTACTAGGATATGAATTGAAGTATGACAGGCTTCCAAACCGAATTGTCCACAGTACCAAATCCGTACTCCAACGGAGGCATGAAAGATTTATAGGCTTTCCAGTGGTATGACTGTATGCTCTTTTAGAGTGCTCAAACTATAATTGCATGGAACTCCCTCACCTTCATTTCCCAAGAGGGTAACCATTTAGTCATAACAAAAGGCACTGCTTTAGTGTCACAAAATCAGATCGCCTTTCCAACAGAGGAATGCACGCTTGAAGAGGCAACTTTTTAAGAAGGAGGACTGCAGTAGCAACGCAGACCAATCATGCTCATTCTGCACAGTACAACCACCAAGTCATAAATATCATAAATATGAGGTGGGTCCTATACAAATCAAAGACACGTAGGGAAAACAACTACATACAAAGATTATGTCACTATCACGTGGATCTTGACCCAGGAATTTACCAATAGAACGTGATGTTGCCTGTCGTTGTACCCTTATAATATACCACTCCTGTAAATAAGTTAAGATTTTTACCAATAAACAACAGAGAAGCCGAGCTACGCAGTACAAGGGACAGGGCCCAGGTAACTCTCCCTCCAACAGCTCCCAAAGGCCATTCCGGTGGTACCCAGGGAGGGTGGAGGCTCCTTTATAAAGGTTCTCACACACTAGGCGGGAACAGGACGGGAAACAGCCGTGGGACGCTGGTCGTATTTTTTCACTTCTGCGGATCTGAATGGAGATAAGCACACTAGGTGGGACGTGGCGGTCACGGCATGGGGTAGGCACAGGACGGTTTCCGCCGCGATCGCTCTCAAAGCGAAAAACGGCGTTCCCAGGCACAGGACGTTCTCCCTCCACCGTAGAATTTTTCTCCATGTTCACGCTCGCTTTCCCCATGTTCACCCCCCTCACACCAGTGCCTTTCTTTCTGATGCCCTCCCCCGACATCTTTGTTCTCTCAGATTAGGTTGTTTGGTTGAGAATGGAATTTACTGAACAAACACCCATTGTAGAGGTAAAAAAATACAGAGTGCTGTATGATCTATCATACTGTTTGTATTACGTGATGATGAATCACTCATGAATTAAACTTGTATGACAGACGAACACAATAAAATGAAACCACTCTCTCTCTGAGAAGCAAATGGGAACTAAGTAGTACCTCGTAGACAAAAATGTTGTTTGGGAACCAGGAGAGCTTGAAACGAAGGGGAGTATGGCGAGTGGTGGGAAAGAGAGTTGAGGAAGGTCCTGACTGGTGTGGGACGGGACAGCTGTAGCCGGCCGGCATCCCGCGTCCTACCCACGGCGTTTCCTGTCCTGTTCCCGCATAGTGTGTGAGAACCTTAAGGCGCCCGGCTCGTCTACCTCGACATTCATCCAACCTCTCTCCTACGAGTGCCTTCTCTCTCAAACCTTACCTCATCACCAACTAAGCCTTCTCCTTCCCTCTACGTTCTCAATGAGGTGAAAACCAGGCGAGAACTTCCTTCAATACTCAACGTGGTGAAAACCGGACGAATATTTTCCTGGATATTCAACATGGTGAAAACAGGACGAATATCCTCCCTACTTCTCTTCCAAATATCCAAGGAGGTGAAACCCACACGGATATTTTCCTATCCCAATATTCAACGTGGTGAAAACCGGACGGATATTTACCTAAATCCCAGAGGCGTATCCAAGGAGGTGAAAACCGCGCAGATACAATCCCTCGCACTCCTCTCTCCCCTCCCCATCCACAACCCGAGTCATGTTTTCCTCCAAGCCAAATTTTACATCTCCAATTTTACCAAAATCAGAGGCATCACATTGCCGTAAGCAGTTCCATCGGTCATTCACAGAGCGACAAATTTTACCTGCCGAATCAAAACCGTTGTCACCGACTCGAGTCCAATCACAAGTGCAAGGCATTTTCTAACATCAACTGATCTTACTTATTACACTACACAGCCAACACCTACGGAAGCTCTAATTATAAAGAGTGCTCTTCTACCAACAAAAGCTTTGAGGATTTTATTTTTAAATTTATATTTGTACACAATTTGATTTGAGGCTTCGAGTCTTTTATTCAAAACCATATCAACACAACGTGCCAAATAACAGAAGTGCAGTAGACACTTAACTGTTGAAAAACTAATGAAATGACAAATAAAATAACAAACAAAATTGGAGAGAAGAAAAAAATACACAGCATGCAGGGAACAGGTTGAACCAATTTGAAGAATAATAAAAAAAATAATAATAATAAACAATATTAACATTAATCATTGTCTCACCACTACCCTTCGTTCGTTTGAAATTGTCGGACGTAACGCTATAAAAATCCTTTACATCTGATTTCATCTTCAACCAGATTTGTAAGAGATAACCAATCGCAAATATAACCAGACACATTATTTTTATGAATGCAGAATGTGTGGATGGAACGTGATAATTATAAGGATCGAGAGGTTTCCATATTGCTTCCCCCAATAGTTTATAATAAGAAGAGTAAAAACGTGTGTTTATTCAGCGTCTGAAGTAGGTATTGAACAGCAATTCTCAAATGAGCTGACATTTTATTTGACAGAAGTAAGTTGAGCGTTGTTTTAAGGCAATTAGTTGGAATAATTATTGATTTATTAACGCATTTCATAAATTAAACTCATATCCTAAGAACGAAGTATAGTGATGAACCTGACGCGACATTCTACAAAATAGAGAAAAAAACAGAATGAAAAATAATGAAACATCACAATGAGGAGCACTTCTGTTTATATTTTTGAATGAAAGTAGGTTCCATTCTAAGAATTTTGAGACCAACCGCACCCTCCTACGATCAATCTTTCAGAGTTTCGACAACAAGTGACGTCACAATAGGCAAGGGGTCCCGCCCAGGCGGGAGGGGTGCAATGACGTCACTTGTTTTCGAAATTTTGAAAAAGAACTATTCATCGCAGGAGAGTGCGGTTGGCTTCCAAATTCTTAGAATGGAACCAACTTTCATTTAAAAATTTGAAACCAACATCAACATAAGTCTTGGTTACTCCTCACTGAACATACAATAAATAATAATGTCCACATACTGCGAAATAAATTATAAGAATGATAATTTAAAACAAGTATTAAATCATAACAACGAAATCATTAAAATCTATGTACCGTCGATTAAACAAAACCGAATCGGTAAGGACAAACTATAAAAATGAAGGAAAACGCTTTTTAATAATTGTCAACACCAAAATTTTAGTCAGACGTCATTGGCAATATTTCAAGTATCAGCAAAATAAGTGAAGATCCCAGGAAAAAACATTATTAAAAACAAAACGTATTAACAAAAACAACGTCTTATCGAATGCGTGCATTTGTTGTATCATGATTACCTATATAACTCGAGACGAGCGTCCTAAACTTTCTATGGTTTCCTTTTATTTCTGGCAAGTCCACTTGGAATAGAAAATACATATGTTTTAAAAAAATAGCATTTAAAAAATGTGAAGAAAAAAATACGTGTGAGTAAATAGGGTTATCCTGGGGTATTGTCAACATTTTCTTCATTTTGTAAACGGTCGATGGAAGAAAGTGGGAATGAATGTGATGAGGGCATACATTTTCTACCAACAGATGCCGTGTTTCGCGTTCATGTAACATGTCATTTGTATGGAATGTTTTCGTTTATTTACAGAGAGTTATCATGGCCAGTATAAAAGGGGTGGTCATTCGCAACGGAATGAAAAGAGAAAAGGAAAAATTAAATAGAAAACAAACGATCAGTCGAAATTGTCTGAGTGGGAACAAAACACAAAAGTCAACCCACTTACAAACTTCAACCTACCCAGGTTTGGTAGGAATGGACTGAAAGTTGTATATTTCTAAACCATAAATTGGCCTGTTTGTTGCATCTTCATAGATTTCTGGAATGGTTTCTAACTTGTGGTATAAATGTAGTGCATAAATGCTGGGATGAAAGCAGTTATTTATAACTATTATTACTCTTATCACGAACCCCCCCACCGCAGGTGCGACACAACGGGATCTTTGTATAAATCTCATAGGTTCATGTCTATCATATCCATAGCAGTCCCATTCAGTAGCATCCACCCACGACTCATAATCTTGAGGTTGTTTGGACAGGCAGTCCTGGAGCAACCCAGGATGGAACTGTGTTCTGAGAATGAGAGGACAGAACCGTCCAGGAGTCCAGAACTGTAACTGTCCAAACACACGATGATGATTCCAAACGGATAACCCTGAAGCATTGTAACCTTCCACATAAGCTGAAGACAGAAGCAACGAGTGGGCATATGTAGGATCAACAGTCCTCGAAAAAATCCAGGACTGTTAGGACTAGTCCCGAACTGTCCTGTACTGTCTGTCCGAACAGCCAACTCTCGATCCAGGACCAGTTGTGGCACTGGTCAAACACACTAGAAGAGGCGTTGCTTGAATAGGTCCAGGACTGTCTGTCCGAACGCACCTTTGGTTTCACTAGTGTGATGGAAGTGTACTGCACACTACAAGAGACCATAAGGGCTCTGTGAGAGTTGAGATTACACTACTATCTATCTACATCTGCAACCAACCTTACAACTTACGAATCAGACCACTGTAGTATAATAATTTGTCAGAATTACGGGAGACTCAACTGTGTAATGATTCCAAATTCTCCTCAAAATGTATGTACAAATATAGATCTCACTAAATAAATTTTATGTATGTAAAGCGTCAACAGAACGCTGAACATGAAAGAAAAAAGCTGTCATAATAAACAAGCTATTCCGCACTAAATAGAGCCCTACTTCCTGGCTTTCTTCTTTTCGTAGGGGCCACCGAATATCAACGGCAGTCCATCAAATGAACCCCTAATAAATGTTTCACCTACTTCATCACTCACAATGTTCTTCAAGAATATTACACTGAAGCCTGTAATCCCTACAATACGTTTGTATGTACACAACCAATTATTCAGAAATGATTAAGTATCGAACAGTGATTCCTACCAAACCTCACGTAGCAACGAAGGTACAAAGGGACTTGCACATCCACAATGCGACACATTCCGTTGGATTGAATACACGGTCACATGGTTACATCCAGTCAAATGAGCCAGCCAAGCTATGATGACAATCTTATTTTCACATGATTATGATTTTGTTCGATTTCGTATTCAAATATGAGTGAAACCGATTACGAATGGGCTACCTGTATGGAATGCGCAAGTAGTTGACAAGCAGCGTAAGTAATAAATGTTGATAAATAGGTTCCAAACGCAGTCAACAAACAAACCCAATATTAACCTTTTTTGTTTTACAAACATTAAATGCAATAACATAGGGTCTCGATGTATGGCGCAAATTTAGAGAGCCCCAAAAATATTCCAACATGGCCCCAAAAATATTCCAACATGTAGGAAACTTAATTCCGAAATCCCGAAAAAACACATAAAACCCAAAAACGTGAATTCTTGGCAGTCAATATGATTGTGTTCTCTACACGGAATTCGTGATTCTATCATATTCCAAAAACGAACGCTAGTGTCTACTCAAGGTTGCAAATTGAACTCGTTTTGTGCGGATTGTAAGGGATGTTTTTAAAGATATGATGGGAGTGCAAGCGATCATACAGAACGGCAATGATTTTCTGAAGGGTTAGTTGAGGGGAATTGACTTCTCGCAGGAATTTGAATGAGCAACCTTTTAGTGTAATGGCCCATAGATAAGAGTTTAAGTGTATAAATTCCACTGCTATAAAACAAATAACCATATTGTAATTACTTGGTTTACATTGAAGTATTGTGAAAACAATATTGTTTGTAAATCTGTTCTGTGATTCAGGAGTTTTCATAAAATTGAAAGAACAACGTAGTACAGAAGGCATTCTTGGGGAGAGTATACGAAAAATGGTGTTTACGTTCCCAAAGGTTTACTTCAACTTAAACAACATCCAATGAATAAAACGGAAAAATCAACCTACAAGGAGAATGTTTTTAGAGAAATTTTGAATTAATGAAAAGGGGCGTGGGGGGGGGGGGGGGATTACATGCAGTTGAAGATTTGAGGTTCAGAAACGTCAGATACTAAGAAGAAAATATTAATTTTTAACTAATGACCCCATTCAGACAGCTCAATAAGAAAAGGATACACCCTCCACCGAATTTTCGGAAGGTCTACTAGCACCAATTTGTGATAATTTGTAAAACTGAGAATGTTCCGGAAAATTAATGAGAATGTTCCGGAATGTCCCTTGTCGACAGATTGAAGGAAACAATTAATGGGAATCGAGGAAAATAATGAATCAGGGATGAAATACGTGAAAAAAAACCCAATGATTAATGTTGAAAGGCCCAGAGTAGCTTCTGGTAAAACTTACGTGATGGAATTTTTTTGAAAACTTTGGAAGCCATGAATTCCTGAAACCTCTGAGCGTAGAAGCCAGGGCGGTGAACGGATACTGAGTCCTGTAAAAGAAGGAGTCGTTAGTTAAAGGGTTTTTTACATATTTGGAAATCAAGTTTCAACAACAGCCTTCAGTACTGTTTGGTTTTAACGGAAGAAGGAAAAAGGAAACTAAGATTAACTTAAAGGGCTAAGACTAATCAGATTCCATGTTTGGGTCCTATCAATTAGAGCCTAGTAGTTAGACGAACACTTTGACGCACCTGATTAATATGTACACCTAGCTTTAGATGGAACAACAATACACAGGAGCCTAAAGGCCGGTTTCACCGAAGTTTTTGATCACCGTTTACTCATTAAACCGAAGATATCAGCTGTTAACACCGGTGTCCGGTTTCACCGACCTCGTTTACGATAGATCGATTATCAAAACAGACAAATCGACGATCAAAACTAACCAGCCGATTATGGGTGGTTAGCGTCCTAAATCAACGTTTTACCACTCCGCCATCTTGCCATTTCGACAGTTTTCATGCGACCCATTCTTCTATTATTATTATTCTTGACAATATTATTATTCTACATCCAAAAAATTAGTAGGGGACTGATTAGGGTATTTCTGTTGGTACTGGAGGACGAAGTTCACAATTCGCCGAGTTCGATGGATGAGAGAGAACATATTATTATTTTGAGCTCAACGACATCGATTCTGTGACGACTCGAGGTACCTACAATTTAATCAACTGAAAAGGCGTTCTCGTTTCTTTGAACTGACGGGAGAGAGAAACAACTTTACCAACTTATCAACAAAAAAGTTCTAGTCGATCATGCAGTTCTTTGGCTAATTAACACTGCGATTTTTTCCAACCATTTTCGGTTCGAGATGGGGATTTCGCATTTGCGCAAGCATAGTTGAGCTATAAAATTTAAAATTAGCAATAAAAATATACAATTCCAATTGCAATGAAGTTCATAGAGGACAATCAACTATCTGCCTATCAAATCTGAGTGAAATCGGACCATTTTTTAGTGAGAAATTGAGTAGGTACATAACCTGCCTACCTTGGCAGGACATTGACAATATGATGTACTGCATAAAAATATATTTTATAACAGGAACGACAGATAAAGCACCGTCGGTTTTTTGTACACTCAATAATGTTGAAATACTTGCAAAAAATGTCAACCAAAATCTGTTTTTCACTGTCCTCAAACTTCAGTCCGCGTTTTCGTTTTTGCTGAAACTTTCTTTCGAAAACAAACGTAACACTACATCAACAATATAAACAACAATCCGAACGCCAAAAAAACAAAGCACAAGTAGGTACTTAACCTCACAAGGCACGTCAGCAACAATCGTAATCATCCCCAATGCCTCCATTTTGGCGGGCCAATACCTCCATGATACGGTTAAATTGACGTTCAGAAGTTAAATCGACGTTTTATGAAAACACCATCACATACATCTTTGATTACACTCGTGAAACCCACTTGTCCTTAACCAAGGCTTTTAATCTTCAATTCGATAAAACAATTATCTATTTTAACCATGGTTAGGAAGTATTGGTGAAACCGGCCCTAAGTAACTTGGATATCCATTCACAAGGACCAACCCTAAGTAACTTGGATATCCATTCACAAGGACCGGCCAGGTAACAAAGAGGTCCACGTCCAGGTAACTGAGATATTGTCCTGCAGGGGAACATCAGCCAATCACTGGCTCTAGGCAGTACTAGGGAAAACGGGCAAAAAAGGGAAATCAGAGCAGAAGCCAACCCATAAGACGGAAATATAGGGGAACGAAGCGCGAAGATATATGAGCTGTTCAGCCTGGAAACTAGGGTTAGCCAAAAGTTTTTCCATCGGTGATGAGCCTCTGAATGAGGAGTTAGGTAACTTTCATTAGCTATGGCCTTGGAGCAGGGGCGTTGCGTCCATAAGGCCACTTGGGCCACTGCCCCGGCACCCAAAAACACTGTATAGGTGTAGGTAAGTTTAAAAAACTCCACTGTTCAATTGGCATTTGAATTTCCCTCTCTACACTGTACCTAGCATTTTTCACAAAGTTCAACAGCGACTCGCCAGATTTCTCTGGCTATGGAATGGAAATTCTATGGATATTCAATATTATAGTAGAGCATCCATGGTGTGCTCCATAGACCAAGCATGTTACCATAATAAAGTGACAGTAATCAATGTTGTGCAATCGAAATCGAAACCTAGGCTCTTGAAACTGGCAGGTAGGTTCTGCGTCCTGGGACCTGTTGTCGCCATGGCAACTGAGAAAAGTGGCCCATCCGCGCATGCCCAGTAGAGTAAAAATGTTGTTTGCCACGCCCACATTGCGCCCGGTTCCCAAAATCTGATTTCTACTCCAAAGTCGTTCGTTCTCACAATCGATTCGATCCCTTCGATTCAATTTGTTGTTGTTTTTCTTGAGGGTGCCGCGAAGAAACACTTCATGCCGACAGTTGTGGTTAGAGGTTGCGTTTTTTCTTCTTGTGCATTCTTCTAATTTATTTATGTTGTGAATTATATTCGCTTTCTCTGTTGAGTCAGAGTCAGTTGTCAAGTTTTTAATTTTTTGCGTCAAACTGAGCGCGTTTTGCATTCGGTCAGGTTCTGATGACAGATTTCTATTCGCGGTACATACGTGCATTTTGTCCTGTTTGCTGTTTGTGGTCTCGTGGATTGATCGGCGTCCTAACACACTGATAACTAAGCTTCAGGTCAATAGGTTCTCCATTCAAGTAAGTACCGGCCGACGGGTCATTGTTTTGTTATATTTTACTTTACTATATTTTTATAACACATGAATTCGGTGGCTAATTTGCAGTAGAAAATGTGGATGTTTTCGTACGGCGATAGAGTGTTGACTGAAAGGGAATTTGCTTAATATCAATCAGTAAATAAGGAAAGGGTTTTATTGTTGCCTCGAGGTATTTTATGAACAGATCTCTTGGTTTTGTGTTCTGGTTTGGTGCCCCACCGTTTTCAGAGCCCACACACTGGTACTGCCTAGGAGCTCTTTCATAATGCGTATGTACATATCACTTGTGTAGGACAATAAACAAGTCCGGACTTCTGATCCGATCCTACATACTTCTACAGTTTAGCATAATTTCACTGATGGTGGGGTGTGAGCTACCTAACGATACTCAATATAAGGCGATTTGAGGACAAAACACAATCTGAAGTTATTCTGACTGATCCTTTCGGGGTATTGGAACTGTAAAAGCAACCCCCTTGGATGCGAGTCTGAAAGGACTGGGGTACATCAAATGACGACTACCTACATGGTATATAGATCTATCAGTGAAACCCCTCACAGTTCACCTTATTCAGAGTTATTTTAATCATTTTTTCTTTGTAGAGATGTCAAACTTTCATGGATTATAAGAGGTCTAGGAATTTCAATGGAACCTTCATGTAACCATCTCAAATCTTCAGAGTACTCGCACTGTAACTTGGACCTAACAAAACTTAGTAAATCAAAGGTTGTACTTAGTCTCAGTACAACGAAATAATCTCTGATCTGTAAATGAGTGTTTTAAACATTGACTGTAAAAACGAGCGTGTAGTTGGTATCCTGAAAAGTCTGAAGACAAAAGCTCGAAGAAGTGAAAGACCTGGGGAAGTTCACTGGCTGCTAATTTTAAACATTTCTTATCTCACGATGACAGTATCTGCTTCAAGGTAAGTGCTCATTTGAATTCCAAACCAATGGGTTCATTTCCTGTCTGTGGTTTTGCAATGATTTGCGACTGGAGGTATTCCAATGAGGGACACAATAACAAGTCACAGCTGAGAAGCGTTGTTATCCATACTAATACAAAGATCGACTGTGTGACGGTATATGGAAACCCCGTCCAATTTTATATTGGATCCGGGCTCTTTGATCTTTTTGACATGCAGCTGATGGGGCGGAAGCACTGCGTAATAATCAAACCAATGCCTCTCCAGGGGCAGCTGTCACACTGCCTCCCTACCTTTCTGGAGTGGAGAGGGGGCAACTACGCTGTATGGGCGGCGAATTATACCTCCTCCTCCGTTACAAATGTCTACAAATCATCATATATTTCCAGTAAACCTAATGTTTTCAGACTAACGAGTAATTACTAATTTGAAGATTTCTCAAACTATACTTAATGTTTTTGTACAGTAAAAAGAAACCGAATTCTTGACATTACAGCTAGTAGCATATCCTAGGAATTACAGGTAGTAACAAAGCTGATCTGATACGGATTCAGTGAACTTGAGCTTTGGGATGCCTGAATACATGGTTATAATGTTTCAGTAACTGACCCCATCGTGCAGGATGGACTTCCAGGTGTGTTCTAATTTCTTCTTCAGTCTGTAACTTTGCAGGATGTCGATGATACCCAAATACAAGAGGAGCCGCTCACCCTTGGCGTTTCGTGCGGGGATACCACCAGGCCTGAGGAACCGAAACACAATGGTTTTACTATGGTTACAAAGGATAAATAAATTACCGATAACAGCTGACAATGAGAATCCGACAGGACATCCCCAATTTACCGAACAGGTACGTCTAGATATCGTCCCCTGAAAGGCAGAATATCGTAAGCACCATTCTTTGCGATTTTGAGTTATTGTAACCGTTGGATTCGTCTTAAAAAGGCTCATCTATCCAGCTACTTATCGTAAGCGATGTATGTCTCTAAGGCATCCAAAAACAGCCTCACAGTTTCCGAATCGTAACCACCAATTTGGTAAAATATCGTATCCACCATTCAATCAGAAGGTAAGCGCCACGAGTAGTACCGAATGTAAATACCGAGGTAAAAATTGTCCACTTCATAAGAGCCCCATTCCGAACATAACTTGCGGAAAAATGACAGCAATTTAATATTATGCCATCTATCATAAGCGCCAGGAAGCAGCGTATCGTCTGTACCTATCAAATTTGAGCCAAGTATCGTAAGCGCCCCTTCCCGAGTGCGTAAGTGGAGATACGCCAGTTTTCCAAATAATTATTTTATATCAAGACATCAAGATTATCGTTAAGTGCCGAAATGCGTATCGTGTCTACAACTATTCTCCCGGTTCTTCGAAATAGCAACAACAGCGTAAGCGCCTTTTTCTCAAAAAAGTACTACTTCCCAGGGGTATTATGGAATTTTTTTTTTTTAATAATCGACAGAAAAAGGTCCAATTTACAATTATCAAGCTTTAACGGGTTAGACAGTAAGAAGATCCTTCCACAGTTTTTCGTCTCCCCTGTAAAATTTGGAAAATGGCGCTTACAATATTCTGCCATTCAGAGGATGATATGATTTCAGGGGGTGGCTGGACTCTTAATTTCTGGGATAGCCCAGGGTCATTTCCAGGCCAAAATATGGCAGATCTATAGCCGCCGCCCCTCTTACAAAATGTCGAGGTCAATCCAACTGTTTGAACGACCATCTCCCATCCAGCACACACAAGCCAGGATCTCATGTTAAAATCACAATCTGTTCTAATTAATTTTCGTAAGAACCGTTCCAAAAGGACAAAAATAATTTTGATTTGAACACGGATACCTGAACTACCTAATTCAAAATACCAAGCTCGAAACAAAACCCACAGGTTTCGGAATTACATTCTCGCAGTAATAAAGGCTTCATTTTCTACACCAACACACATAATTCATTTGTGATATCCCCTGACTCATTGTAGAATCTACGCAAAATCAAAATGATACAGGCACTTACGGAACGTCTCCTTGGTGGTCAATTGGTTGGCTTTCAGCTTGTATACTTTCCATAGCGGTGGAATGAGCAACTAATTTATGTCGGTTTATAGATCTATTCCTCTGCAGCCCTTTATCGCTGGGTTGTTGCTCTGTGTCAGAGTCCTGCAACCACCAATGATAGTAAAAACACTGATTTTATTAACAAGGACGAAAATATTCGGAATAATTGTCAATGAAACTGTGTTATGGACTCATCCAAACGAGAACACATCAACAAGAATTAGTCCCGAGTTGGATATACATTGTGCGGAGAGAAACAGAGTAACAATTATTATAGCCAAAATTGAAGATCACTGAGAATACGACAAAACATGAACTAGAAGGTAATTCAACAGATAAACATACTCCAAACCGACAATTTCCGGTGGAACATTCCAGTCTTCATTCCAGTCATTATTGGATAGAAATTGAAAGACAACAGACTACATTGGAAGGATAAGATATAGAATGTAAATGGGAACAATTCTGAAGGGGTAATGAAGAGTCA
Source organism: Leptopterna dolabrata (assembly GCA_954871275.1). Classification (NCBI taxonomy): domain Eukaryota; kingdom Metazoa; phylum Arthropoda; class Insecta; order Hemiptera; family Miridae; genus Leptopterna; species Leptopterna dolabrata. The sequence goes on from OX940983.1 coordinate 5,414,160, forward strand.
ACATTATCGTAAGCTAAAGAGAATTTGCTCAGCAGCAACAGTAAACAATACAAACAAGACATAAAGTTAAACACCAGTAATTGAATGATAGGTGGTATTCTTGATCACTCAAAGTAGGTGATTCAAGAAAGGGGTATGCGCATGTATTTATTTTATTTTATTTCATTTTAAATGAAAGGAGATTCCATCTGAGAACTTTGACACCATCCGCACTGTACTACTACGACAAGCAGTTCTTTTTCCATGATTTTTCGATGACTCAAGAAGTTCTGACGTCACTGCAGCCCTCAGGCCTGGGTTGGAACCCCCTTCCCACTGTGACGTCAGAACTTCTAGAAACTTTGAAAGCGACAAAAGAAGAGCTACTTACCATAGGACAGTGCAGTTGGTGTCAAAGATCTCATGATGGAATGTAGTTTCACTAAAAAATAAATAAAAACCCGCTTTTGTGACCCATGCGCATACCCCACTGAAGGTAGAAGTACATCAAAGCATAGATACAGCTATATAAAAGAGACCATTCCAACTTGAGAGTTTTTCTTTTACTTGGCTAAACACGCATTTTCCTTTGTATACTAGAACAGCGTACAACATTGATACGTCATACATTTCAAATCAAGCCAACACTTTCTTGTATCAAATCAGTGAATTATATCACCGTATTGCTATCGTTACGGGCTTAACAGCGTTACAATTTTGCATGTATCCTCAAAGGTTGGTATTGGGCGACGCAGGCTTGTTCGAGACAACCGAGTGATTTGATGATAAACTGTTTGGGTACAAGTGCGGACCAGAGTTTATGGGAAAATACCTGTGTGCCCTGATTTCCACATTACCATTTATTTATGTAGTTCAAAAAGGAAAGGTGAAGGAAAAGAAAAGTAAAGGGTTCTCTAGAGCTAAAAGTGAATAGGAAAATAAAATACAGCCTGATCCATTACTATTCCCCTTCATTCCAAAATCCACTTTCAAGCTGATGACGGTGTCAAGAAATATTCAACTGTTTTTAATTTGCTACAAATCCATTAACGTTCGAACTCATAATTTTAAATGGAACTTGAATTTCAAATTTATTTCAGCTGAAAGAGGTTCATCTTGAAACAGCAATGATGGAGAAGATACAAGGACAATAGAATCAAGTTCAACAAAATATATCGAGACAAGGAAAGATGGGAGAGAGGAACATTGAAATATAATACTCTGGAGATAGAGAGAAAATACAAAATGCTGAAAGGTACAGAGCTAAACGGGATGCACACTGCTGAAACGCATGTGAGGAGTCTTAATTTTTCAATATGCATGCACCTGAGCACCATTGTTGGTTGCTAGGAAGTACCTGATGATAGAATAGAGGGAGCACTAAAGCTAGGTTCACATGGAGGCACAATTCCGGACGGCAGTCCGGCACGGCTATGCGTTCTGCAATTCTATTGGCCAACGGAAAATGGATTATTGCAACGCAGTGCCTTGGATACGATATCAAAATCTCCAGATATTTTCCGCTGTCGGATCCGTTGCCGTATCTGCGCAGAGGTTCCTGCGCACACCTCTCTTGTTTGGTTGTTCAGCCATATTGAAATTCGACATATGCGGTTGATTTTGTGGTTTCGAGACCGAGCAATTGTTTGTTTTTTGCGATTGCGTTTTGTTATAATTCCTCTTGCCATGTGAACGCCTCTGCGGCAAAAATTCCGGCAAATGCGTTGCCGTGCCAGATTGCCGTCCGGAATTGCGTCTCCATGTGAACCTAGCTTAAAAGTGGGGGCCTGCCTAAGAATCAACAGGGTTGGTAACATAACGGCAGAAAATAAATTATTCCAATACCTCACAGGTTTATTAAGATAAGGTTTCATAAGATTGACGTCTTCAGGGAAAAGGCATAACCACCAAGCTCTGCCCATGAGAAGGCCCCTTCAAATGAACTGGTAGATCAGGTTTCCGTCAAGGCTCTCCAACAGCAGCCATTTTGTTTCAAACCAACATTTCTACAAACTCCCTCTATTCTACTGGTGTCTCCACGGCCCAACGCCGACCCCACCATGTCCATCCGTACCAATGAACATCCTCTTTACGGTAAACATCAACGTTCTTTCCACGATTCCAACAACTTGCAAAACATCTCCCATAGCATATCATTCAACATGGACCTTAAAACCGGCATTCAAAGATCATCCCAACTCACAATGGAAAAATTCAAGTTGAAACGACGACTGGGGACGCTGCCTTCTTCAGGACAAGCACAACAATTGGGTAGCACGCGTTTCAAACTACCCCTCCTCGAATCAGGCGGCTGCAAATTGAAATATTACCAACAAACCGTTCCTATTTTACTTAATGGAACGAGGGACATTTTTGCTTTGTTAAAATACTGGCACAATTCAAAAATGCAACGAAATCTTGCACAGATACATATTTCGAAACTCAGAAAAATAGCTTTACTATAAGTTGACACTTTCACATCCCCATATTTAGATATGAGGAACTGAGCGAATATATAACGTAAGATTAGATTCAGTTCAGATTAGGATTCAGTTCAAATTAGGATTAAAATATCTCACCTTGCCAGCTCTTGTTTCTCGCGACTCTTGATCCAGATTATGGACACCTACCAGTAAACTGTAATCCATGATCTTGAAACTTTCAAGCACCTGAAATGTACAAAAACACATTATTCAGTATATCAGTAGCAACTCGGTAGGTATCAAGATGGTCATCAAGTAAGCTGCTCGAATTTTATTGACGAATAAATTCTACTGTCAGTACATCATCGCTCGTTAAGGCGATATAATACGTAATTTGTCCTGGCTTCATGCCTTGGCCTTCAGCTATGAAAGTCTTTAAAAAACACTCAGCTTGTCGACAGATTAAACTCGGAACATCTTCCTTGATGGAATATTCGAGGTCAAAAGCCTTACATGACGCAGGGAAGATGACAATCGCGTATGAAAAAGTGCTTGATCATCCTGCAATCGCCTACCTACGCCTTTTACGTTCTGGGCCTCTGCCACAAAAATCACCAGTTCACTAAGAAAAAGCAATAACAGTTGTGACGAGCACAGAATTTCGTGGAAACTGTGACATTACCCGACAGTCTCTTCTAATCGTGTTGACGAGCGCAGTGTAGGTGTCCGCTTCAAGAAATATACCTTCCGGATGGTGCTCCATGAAGTCCAAATCCTTATACGTAGGAGACTTTTTACTTCTTTCTGATTTGTTAGCCTAAAAAGCCAAATAAATCAAAACACAATTTAACGAAATCACCAATAATGGAGAATGGTAAAATGAAACTTGAATCGAACACAGATGAAATTTTAAAACGAACCATTTTTTTCCTTCAAAAGATAGGTAAATTTCAATAATTCTAAACTGACGGTACATCACCGAGTTAAAAAACATTTCTACACTTAAATACACTGACTTACCTTGCGTTTGTAAGTAGATCCTTTTAAATCGTATTTTTGATGCATAGGAATAATAGAAGGAAGCAAATTGTTCATAGCGACGATTCTAATGTTTTTATGGTTACACTGAAAAGAGAAAACAATTGTGATGTGAGTATTCAACAAATTACAGGGAGTATTTAGTACAATTAACAACAAAAACACACAAACCCACACAACAAATCGACTTACTTGATAACAATACAATCCGAAAAATTTGGGTAAAAGCGTTCTAGGATTTTGGTTTAAATTCTGCAACACAAAATACCGATAACGTTATTCATATTATATTGTGCATAAAATAGGTTCCACAAGTGGTATTTAAGGAATAAGAAAAAATTCAGTTATTGATCATTTACCATATAATATCCAGGAAGTAGTTTTTGCAAGAATTCGCCTTCTTTATGTTGAACGGTTTTCATGATAAATTCGTCATCGGCAGTTAAATAAAATATAGAACCAGATGCGCCTGGATTGGATAACTCTCTGAGGGACGAGCTGCAGAACGAAATCTGAAATAAGAACGAGTGAAGGTTACTCATTATATTCACAGAGGAGTTTCGTCTTTCAATTATCTGCAGAGTCCACGTGCTTTTCATAAATGAGATATTCGTAAAATAAATTACGAACACTATCGATCATGGTATAGGTATCGATGGTACGTTATGTAGTCCCATCAACGTTCCACTGACAGGGCAAGTGGGTTTATAAAGTCGAAAGAGTAATACCAAGTACTCAACAGCACATTAGGTAAAAATCGTAGCTAGTATATTAATTTCGGCAAGGCCAACGGGCCTTAGATTCTCATGCCAGTCGTATTTTCCCCGGGATTGAAATTTTTCAAAGCTCAAATTAATCGTAAAATGATTAAAAAAAACACTGACAAAGATACGAAGAAAAATGCTGGAAATTATTACACAACGGTTTATTATGCACCTGTATAGATGCCCCTTCTTCGTAGATCACTGTTTTCTGTGGTAAATACCCTCGAGCTCCCCCCAGGAAAGCCCTCAATCGAGAATTTGAGCCGGTCGAGGAATGGCAGTTTAAAAAAAAAAATGCGGTGGATTCAGCTTATAATTAATAGTTTTTTTTAAATTAATTATTCATAAACCATAACGTTTGTTCAAGTTACAAAAGTACCCATCAACAAAATCCAAAATAACCATCATTTTTCAAATAAAATAATATCGCGGAATCTCGTTTCATTCACGATCATGTTGACGAAACATTTCGGTGCACACTTCAGGGCCTTACTGTGATCGAACGGGTGGCCTCATAAATTTTCCAAGTTCGCGATCAATTTAAAACCGTAAATAAATTCGAAATGACGGCTCCCTGGTCATTGCAACCCCTATTTTTCACCCCGTAGAGATGAATGACAGTAACGCCGAGGTTTGAGGACCAACTAGTCCCCAAATGAGACCTACAAACAAAATTTTTTGTTGTATTCCACTTTCGGATTCTACGTACTTTGAAACGGAAATCACCAAATTTTGAGTTTTTTTTTAAATGTTCGATTCTTAGAATCGAACATTTAAAAAACCTTAGTTCACTACTGAAAATAATAAACCATAAGTTGTTAGTACGTGTACTTGAATGAATGACGAGGATCTACTCAATGACAGGTCGCAAGACGATAGCCCTTGGACCACCCAAGTGTTTCGCATACTCAATACTGGGGCATGATGTGATACAACACAGCGCCTAAATACCTCAAGGAAAAAAAAAATAGGCTATGACGGGAGAAAATACGCCCTTTTCTATCATAACGAATTATTAATAGCACTAAAGCAATCAGCTCTAAATGAGGCCGGGGGGAGCAGGCGACCAAGCCACCGTTAGTTCATTCATTTCTAATACAAAGGGGAGCAGCCAGCCGTGACATTAGAGTGGGAGCAAATTGCTCATGAAACAAAGAAGTGACCCCTCGAAAGAGGATGAAAACGCGAAGGCTTCCGCTGAGGAAGAAAACCTGGCGAAAATGCCCTCTTTTTCTGGTTATTTATATTTTGGTTTATTATTTTAAATAATAAACCTCTGGAATCGAACATGAACAAAAAAATTTTAACCACCCTCAAAATTTGATGGTTTACGTTTCAAGGGATGCAGAATACGAATATCGAATTTAAAAAAATTCCTTCCTTCCGCCGTACGCAGATTTTTCCTTTGAGGTGTGGGTTTTCTCGCATTTTTAAGTAGTTCGATTTTTTCCTGAATTTTTGAGACCATCCGGAGCATTCTACGATGTTGCCATAGAATTTGCCGTAAAGAGCAGAGCGTATGCAGGCATCAAGCTGTGTTGAGAGCGCAGATCACTGGCCTCCTGCTAGCTGGACGATATAGCGTAGTGGTCGAACTGACGAACTGATACGCTAAAGTTCCCGAGATCGAAACCCTACCGGGACTGAATATTTTTTCACTCCACAACAACAATTTCCCTTCAGAACCTCATTATTCGTGTTTCTTTTTGCCATTTTAGCTAATGTTTTTCATCGACAGAATTATTTTACCAACATTTAACACATGATTTATGTAGGTACCTAGTAACGAGTACGAGGTTGGGTACTGAGGTACAGAGGGTCTGCGACCTACATAAATACTTGAAGAATAGTACATATTCTATATTATATAGAAGGGTTATCTATACAGAAGGGATCTGTATAGCGCACAAAGCGCAGGACGACGAAATCTATGAAATGTGACAGCAGGACAATTCGGAGAGTGTCTTCTGTTGCCACCTTCCGTTGCATACTGGCCCATATTATTTTCAAAGAGTAGGAAAATATGTTGTGAATCAGATAAATCGGTACACTAATGAAACTTGGTGAAAAAATCTCTTTTGGCATGAGGTTTACGGATCTGAAGTCTGATCGCATCTGAATTTGGGAGGGGGAAGTGGTTTTGGGGTGATGAGAAGGAAAAACACCCTTAAATTCAAATTTACATGTTCCGATCAAGCGGGGTATCACTTTCGAATGTATTTTCAATGGAGAATCGAATGAAACCACTCCCATACCGGTACGATTAATCGTTTTCGATAAAAATGCAATTTACATCCAAGAATTGTGTGTGAAACGCCAGATAGGGGGGAAATGCCCAGAATTTTATTTCGGATAGTATAATTATGATCGAGTGTGGGATCGTTTTCTAAAGATTTTTGCTTGCTGAACTGAAATAAACAATCGCCAAGTCGGTAGGATTAACCCGGTAAGGCTGACTGTCGTTGAAATGCTGAAAAACGAGAAATATGATTTCACATTTAGTGATTTTCACAGGTTCAAGTCGAGTTGGGTATTATTTCCAAATGGATCATCAATGCTGAATCCAATGAAACCAGTCTATCTCAAGCTTGTCAGACACGTTTTTCAGCATTTCAACGACAGTCAGCCTTACCGGGTTAATCCTGCCGACTTGGCGATGGTATATTTAAATTCAGCAAACAAAAACCTTTCGAGAATGATACCAACTCGATCACAACTAGCCGAAATAAAATTCTGGGCATTTCCTCCCTATTTGAGCATTTTGCACATGATTTTTGGATTTAAATTGCATTTTTCTCATATGCACTTAATCCTACCGGCAGGGGAGTGGTTTCATTCGATTCGGCATTGAAAATCCATTCGAAAATGGTACCCAACTCGACTTGAACCTGCAAAAATCACATTTGTCAGAGAAAACTAATACTTCAAGCTTTCCGGACACGTTTTTCAGCACTTCAACGACCCGAGTTAGTCCTACCGACTTTGCGATGGTTTAATTCAATTCAGCATGCAAAAACCTTTCGAAAATGATACCAAACTCGATCACAACTAGCCGAAATAAAAATCTGTGCATTTTCCCCTTATTTTTGGCGTTTTGCACACAATTCTTGGACGTAAATTGCATTTTTCTCGAAAACGGTTAATCCAACCGGTATGGGAGTGGTTTCATTCGATGCAGCATTGAAATCCACTCGGAAATGATATCTCGATAAATGGGAACATGTAAAATTGAAATTATGGGTCTTTTCCCCCTCCCACAACCCAAAAATCCCACTTCCCTCGCCTACATTTTTACAGACTCTTTAGTTCCGTAAATCAAATGCCGAAAGAGATTTTTTCACCAAGGTTCATTGATGTAACAACCTTTTCTGATTCAGGATAATTTTTCGTATATTTTTCCTGCGCTAAAAAGGGCAGTGTAATCAATGAGGTTAGAAGCGACGGCATGCAGACATGAGGTCCTTGAGGACATGAGGCAGAAGACCTTTAGCTCTTTTCACGGAGAGTCTAATGAGCTGAAATGGCTTGCCTCAACCTAGGAGTATACTGCCAAATAATTCACATGATGCCATCCCATGTCACTTCTTGAGCAGCAATAAAGCTCTCTGTGATCTCGAGATGAAAACAGGGACCACAAAGGCTTGACTTTGATGCCTTTTGGGTGAAGCGATCGGCCTTTTACAGAATTGGCGGATCTCCAGGCTTTTACCCAGTCAGGGATTTGTCCACCAAACAGCCTCTCATCGAGCGGGGTGGTTCGAGCCGTACGTATAAAGGACGCAAGGAGGTTGCGACGGGTTTTGGAAGTCGCATAGAAGCTGGCTGTCAACAGTGCAGACGCATCCCACAGCAATCCCCTCATGACAAGGCGCTCACAGCAATCTCATTTTCTTACAGTGCTCAACGCTTAAGCCCAGTCAACGGGGGTTGTTTCATGATAGCCTATAAAATTACGATGATCAACTAGAATTTTAATTCTGTCAACTGTAGAGGTGAGGGGGAGAGTGGAGAGTGAGGTGCGTAAAACCGAGCCAATGAACTCCCCTACGTACCACAAGTTTCACTAAACGTTTCGGCACACTACCTACATATTAGAGAGTTTTTGCAACACCCTCGCACAGAAACGAAACGGAAAACGACACCGAAACGGAAATGGCGGATAGGGCGACCGAAGTCAGATGCTAACCTTTTTCGGTTCAGTTTTCGTTCAGCTTTGGCATCTACCGGCTGGTGAAGTCACGCTAACGTTATGTTAACCTCTCTTTCATCCATTTTACTCTGTGGTGAATACAAATCTATGTCCACGCATGGCATCAAGTCTGCATTGACATAAGAAAGACGCGATGAAGCAGCTGTGAATACGACGCTCGACATTTATTTTCCAAGGAAAACAGAAGAAGGTAGGTAGTGTTATACAGATGTAAGGTTAAATTACGTTTCGTCATCTCAACACGACGAAAGCTGACACCGCGAGATCCCGGTATTTTTCGTTGTCACGGTTCGTCAAACTTTTCGGTGTCTTAAGTGCGCATGCGCAGCACTGCTTTCGTTTCGTTCGTTTTGGCGTGAGGGTGCTGCAAAAACTCTCTAACAGGTAAATAAGATGCAAATAACTAGTTTACTCACAAGAAAGTCGTCGGGTTGGATGCCGAATAAATCTCTAAAGTATCTAAAAGCTATGGGGGCGTAAGTCTTAAAAGTGAACTCGGAGTAGTGGTGAGCGGGAGTTTGGCTGCTTCCGTCAGATGTGAACACAGTCGTTTCCACGGTCATGAAGTCCTGCATCAGGAGATCCCTCTCAGGTTTGGAGGCCAGGCCACCGACCGCGTGCTGGATCCCCAGTTGGATCGAGCCCATGATCTGTGACGTTTGGATCTGTGAAAAAAAGGACAGAGGTTACAAGACTTGGAAACAATTGAAACACTCTATTTGAACTACACCGACTTCTGTTCTACATTACACCGATGCGACGCTTGATAGGAAGAAGGGCTAATCTAATTTCACCAGCTTTGTGAGTTTGTTCAGAGCAACCCGGGCATGCGCTAAGGGCGAGGCAAAGATTCACTCTTCGTGCAGACCCAGGGCGAGCTCGAGCCAAGTGGTCCGGTGTTCGTGCTGTCCCGGGGCAGAAGATTCAGTGTTCGTGCTGGCCACGGGGCTTCCTCCGAGCTGCTCTGAGCGCGCCCTCCCGTGCCCCACGAGAAGACCAGGGGCAGCTGAGCACTGCTCTTCCACGCATGCACCCTCGACCGGTTCGAGCTGCCCGTGCTCCGAACAAGCTCCAGGCTCACCCTGCTCCGAGCGAGCGTGTTCAGAGCTCACCCTACACCAATCCAGTTCGGTTCAAGCGAAAACTGAACTTGCTCACAGCTAGCCCCAAGGGGACACCACGAACAAAGCTACTGGTTCAAGAACGAAAACAGGAAAAGGGTAATCTGCTACCAGCTGCCGTATTGGTCCTCACTTCGGTTAACACTTGCAGTACAAAGGTTCGAGTTATGCAGCATCACCATTTGGACGAATTTTCAAAAGGACACGTCAAAATATCAGGACGGATCAGAATGCTGTGAAACGGAAATGAAACAAACGTGGCCTGTCCTTGGAGCTATCAGCTGTGACCACCGTAACAATATTATCTACATAGATAATCATATTACAGCCGTTACAGCGAATCCCGCGCTGAATAACCCAAATTTTCCCCGCCAGCAGATGATTCATCCCTCCAAAAACTAAGCCGCATCTCCGTCTTCGAATTACTTCTTCAACAATCAATCCCACCTATGATCATTTTGTGAAAATCGCATCAAAATCAGATCAGCCGTTTCGTCGCCATTTAGAGAACATCCTATGTATAAAAGATTTTATTATGGCATACGATCTTATAGTAAGATTTATGTCTGATGAATCTGAACGTGACACATCATGATTCATTCAAACTCCACCTAAACGAGCTATGGATATTGGCCAACATCAATACACCTAGGCTATCTCAAAGTCAATTATGGAATTTTCCAAAACAACTTGAGAAGTTGTTCAAGTTGATGTTGTTCAAGAAGTTGTTCAAGAAGAAGTTAAAGAAGATGTTCAAAAAATTGGTAGAAATCCAATAATTACAGACGGTTTTGGTTTATTATTCTGCGAATAATACAACGAGGAGTACCCATGACTTCTGTTTATGTTACTTTCCCATTTGTAAATGGGAGTAGGTTCCATTCTAGGAATTATGATACCAACCGCACTAACCTACGATGACTACTTATTTCTTTTTCTATGAGCTTTCAAAGTTTTGATAACGAGTGACGTCACTGCACCTCTCCCGCCTGGGCGGACTCCCTTGACTAATGTGACGTCACTGGTCGAAACTTTGAAAGCTGGTCGAAAAAGAACTACTGACCGTAGGAGAGTGCAGTTGGTCTCAAAATTCTTACAATGGAATCTACTTTCATTAAAAAACAAACAGAAGTGATGGGTATTCGTTCAGAAAAAAATTATCGAACACCCCGCCCCACAACTCAATTTTTTTCTTTTGCGTTTCAAGGTACGTAGATTCCGAACATGTCCGTCCGCCTCATCATCCACATCTACTTTATTTTCGGTCTAAAAAAATTCGCTCTTTCGCATGCAGGCTCCATTTGGCTCTAGTTGTGACCCGAAACTTTGCAGCCCAATCGGAATATACCCAGGGGTGTTACGGGTGAAAACGGGTGTAAAAATAGGGGCTTTCGAGGTTTGGTTTGAGGTTTTAGTGAGCATGTGCGGTATCGTTTGCCATGTTTTTTTTGTTTTTTTGTTTTTTTTTAAGGGAATATGAAGACGATTTTGACCAGAGCGAAAAATTTCGGTTATAACAATGTTTCAGCCTTAAATTTACCTTAAATTTTGGTCTAAATCGTCGCTCATTTTGGTCCTAGTTGTGCTCCGAAGCTCGGCAGCACGATCGGAATACACCCAGGGGTGTTATGGGTGAAAAACGGGTGTAAAAATAGGGGTTTTCGAGGGATTTTTGATGTTTTAGTGAGCATGAGCTTGTGAGGTATCGTTTTCCACGTTTTTTAGGGCGAGAAGACCGAATATTACGTTGATTTTGACCAAACAGTGAAAAATTGAGTTTGCAACGAAGGTTCAGCTCCCAAAATTCATTTTTCATGAGTCAAAAACCTGGAAATTGTCTGAAATCACCATAAATTTGAATAATAACACTAGAAGTAGTATCAACAGGCGAATCTAACTTAATGGGCCAAGCTCAGCACTTATGTTACTGATATATCGATTATTAAAAAAATCAGTCATGCAGCATGACTTAATGAGCGAATTTTCAAAGAAATATTCGAATTAATGGCTATGGTTTTGAATAAAGGAAAACTTCGGTCTAAAATTTGGTTTTCTATGTATATTCTCTTCGTATTTATTTTAATTTGTACGTTTTGTCCATCCTGATTCTACCGTTTGTTTATTACGTAATTGTACTAAGTGCTTATTTAATTGATCGCTGTGGGTAAATTCAAGGAGTTGTACTAATCGTTTGCCTCCCCCTTTTTTGCTTCGAACTCTCGTCTTCAATTAATACTTCTCACATTTTTCAATCTGACCACTCTAAGGGGGTGGGGGTAAGAGTTTAAAGATTATCCTAGTTTTGGGTAATTTTTGCGCACTTTAAATGCTCTAATTTAAGAACGGATTTAGATATCTAAAATCCGATTTCACTATCGTGTTCAGCGTGCAAAAACCTTTAAAATGAGGGGTCACTTGTTAGAAAATAACATTTTGGGGATTTTTGGGTAATTTTTGCGCACTTTAAATGCTCTAATTTGAGAACGGATCAAGATATCTAAAATCCGATTCCACCATCGTGTTCAGCGTGCAAAAACCTTTAAAATGAGGGGTCACTTGTTGGAAAATAACATTTTGGGGATTTTTGGGTAATTTTTGCGCACTTTAAATGCTCTAATTTGAGAACGGATCAAGATATCTAAAATCCGATTCCACCATCGTGTTCAGCGTGCAAAAACCTTTAAAATGAGGGGTCACTTGTTAGAAAATAACATTTTGGGGATTTTTAGGTAATTTTTGCGCACTTTAAATGCTCTAATTTGAGAACGGATCAAGATATCTAAAATCCGATTCCACCATCGTGTTCAGCGTGCAAAAACCTTTAAAATTAGGGGTCACTTGTTGGAAAATAACATTTTGGGGATTTTTGGGTAATTTTTGCGCACTTTAAATGCGCCAAAACCCTCCTTAGAGTAGGCCAATTTCGCCCATCTTCGAACTTAGCCTTTCGATTGCCAAGATAGATTTTTTGTGCAAATTTGAGCTGTTTATCTCAATTCTATCGAGAGTTATCGTCTGGAGTGACACATATATAAATAAATATATATATATATATATACATATAAAAAAGTGTTAAATTTCAGGAATCGTTTTAGAATGGTCTGAAACGGATTTCTATGAAGAAAATTTCCAAAAATTTATATTATTTAAATTTCGAAGCCATTGCAATAGCTTCATTTTCTTTGAAAATTCGCTAAAATTAAATTAAAAAACAGGTGAATCAAGACAAATTGCACTGTCAATAATCAATGGTAATTTGTCAAAAATAGGAGCCTAATTCGTGGTTGGGGGGAGGGGGGGGGGAATTGGTGGAAACCATCAAAAATAGCTATTTAAATAATTATTGCATCTGAAAGAAATAATGAATGGACAGCCAATATTTCTGCAGATATGTCCGACAGAATAATAAACACATGTGACAAGGACTTTGCAGCGTTCTGACATCAACTTTCGCTTTTTTCAATCCTAGCTAAGCATGGCTAAACCTCTAGTTGCGAACTTTTGAAATTGATTTTTAAATACAACAAATACCTATATCATGCAGAATAAATTAAATTATTGCTTGATTAAACTAGGCATTGCATAACCTCGTCTGAAGGTGAATAAATATCCAGGACATGACACATCAATGCATCAACGCAGTAGTAACACGGGTCACAGGTCATATTCGTAAAACGTGTGAGGATAAACTTCCTACATATTCGACGTAACGATTGCTACTGTTGGAACTACAAAATCGAAATCAGCTTTCCATTTATCTGGTCCAATGTCTACCTAGCCCAATCTAGGTTTTATCTCATTCAACACCCGACTCAATGTTTGACGATGCGGCTCAGATTTCTCAGGATTCGGCTGCCGATGATTCTTACAGAAGAAATCGTCATGATTCTCCATTTACTTCTGAACAGCACAGCATCACGCAGATCCGGTAAAAATGTGTATTGAAATGTTACGAATAGATCCCAACCTTTGTAGTCATTAACATTCCAGCACACAGCAAACATAAGGACGTTTGTCGATATTAGTGTTTGTTGATTGTTTACACAGGGTGAACAAAATTTAAGGTCCACCGAAATATCTCCCGTAAGAAGGGAGTTTGAAAAAAGTTTCAACTAACCCCCTTAATTTTTTGCGCAGAATCTGAATATGATATTTTCGCACACGCACTCATGCGCAATGCACACTAACTTTGTTTGTCGAATGAGAACCTCTAATTTTTATTGCAGATTCAAATTCTACGTGAAATTTCATGAAAAAATGAAACCAAAACGTGTGCACATGGGCGCAAAATGTGCTCTAAACGCATATAATCGAGTTTTGTGGATGTAGTAAACTACCAAGTGTGATACGATTTTATTGTGTTTTTTCACGCCGAATAACGTGGTGACGTTCAGCGTTGGAAAACATGAAAATCGTGTATCACACAGCATTTTTTACACCCACAAAACTCAGTTTTTTGCGTTTTGCGCAAATTATGAGCGAATATGGGCAGTCAAAAATTCGAAGACGGGTTCTGTCATGAAATTTCACGCGGAATTCGAATCTGCAATAAATGTTAGTGTGCAACGCGCACGTTTTGCACTTGAGAACGTGCGCAAAAATGTCATTTTCAGATTGAACGCAAAACATTGAGAAGGATTACCATCTGAAACTTGAGTAAAACCCCTAGTGTAGGGAGATATTTCGGCAGGCCTTAAATGTTGGTCACCCTGTACAAGTTTCGGCAAAGTTTAAGGAAAACTGAGTAGGTAAGTACTTATAGCTTCAACTGAATTGGTTTTGTGTAGTCAATTCATGACAACGTATTTCGCATCCCGGATTTCAATCCCCACACTCTGCATTACATTTATATTTTATTCCTTAACTTCTGTCATAAATTAACTAAACTCTGTGTGTAACAAATGAACCTTTACGATGGAACTGATGATTTAATCATGAATGGATTTAATCATTTACAGCTTGAACACTATGATTATCTACAAGATCATTGATTTCAGCAAGCCATATACATATTGTAAGCCTTTGTCCACGACAGTTTTCAGGTTATTATACAGGACTTGATATCAATAGCCAAGTAGGCAGGTTTATGGATTTTAGATTGCACAAAATGATTTGTTGAGCGCTGTTTATTGTTCAGCGCCTCGGGGAAACCGTTTCAAAGAGGAGAAATGATTAGGTATCCAAAATCGCTAATGTGCTTGTTGTATGAATGAGGCGAAAGTCAAGCTGAGGATTGCGTGACGGATAGGAAAATGTTTTCACCGTGTAATCTGTGTAACTCGCGCTTACAACTAAGATAAGGGCTGGCGCCAGGTCTCTGAACTCACCGATGTAATTTTTACCCGTAAATTCGCATTGTATTGGTACACCTCAGATTGAGACTTGAGAAACGAAATATTTACGAGACTCGAGTGTATGAAAACTTGGAGTTGTATACGCGTACCAATCATCAGCTATTAGAAATTGCACGAAACAAGAGGCACAGTCCCCGTGAAACAGGAGAATTTTCATAGGTTCGCAATACAAACGTTTCAAGGTACCATCCAGAAGCTATGCTTGTCCTCCCCCCCTCCCATCGCAAAAGAAATTTTAAAAAATTCTGTCCGACCGCGTACTTCGCACTTTTCTTGGTTACCATGAACAAAAATTTAATGAAATTTGGTTTACGTGTTCCATTTGGGGTCTAGTTGGTCGGCGAAGCTCAGCGTTAATGTCAGTCACCCCTGAGGGATGAAAAATAGGGGTTGATATTTCAAGAAAACTTTTAATAGAAGGGTATGCTATTTTTACGTTTTGGGTTATTATTTTCAATAATGATGAACCTTTGGAGGGAAAAAATGCCCCCCCCCCCCCCCCCCCTCAAAATTTGATGGTTTCCGTTTCAAGGTACGTAGAATCCAAAAATTGAATAAAAAAATGTCTGTCCGCCGTACGCCGTCCGCCGCACTTCGCAATTTCCTTAGTTACCATGAACAAAAATTAATGCAATTTGGGTATGGGATATATTTAACTGCACGGCAAAAAAAGGTATTTTCCCTTCTGCGAATCTCCATCTAAAAAGATTATCTTCACTTCAGAAAAAGTAAAACTCGCAGCATAAAGTAAACGTCAATATTGACTCCAACCACGGCTAAATAGGTGATCAATACCAGCGTATTATTCAATCACACGTCAGAAAAGGGATTGGCACAGCAAAAAAAAAAACCAGTCATGCAGCATGACTTAATGAGCGAATTTTCAAAGAAATATTCGAATTAATGGCTATGGTTTTGTTTTGCTTCGAACTCTCGTCTTCAATTAATACTTCTCACATTTTTCAATCTGACCACTCTAAGGGGGTGGGGGGGTAAGAGTTTAAAGATTATCCTAGTTTTGGGTAATTTTTGCGCACTTTAAATGCTCTAATTTAAGAACGGATTTAGATATCTAAAATCCGATTTCACCATCGTGTTCAGCGTGCAAAAACCTTTAAAATGAGGGGTCACTTGTTAGAAAATAACATTTTGGGGATTTTTGGGTAATTTTTGCGCACTTTAAATGCTCTAATTTGAGAACGGATCAAGATATCTAAAATCCGATTCCACCATCGTGTTCAGCGTGCAAAAACCTTTAAAATGAGGGGTCACTTGTTGGAAAATAACATTTTGGGGATTTTTGGGTAATTTTTGCGCACTTTAAATGCGCCAAAACCCTCCTTAGAGTAGGCCAATTTCGCCCATCTTCGAACTTAGCCTTTCGATTGCCAAGATAGATTTTTTGTGCAAATTTGAGCTGTTTATCTCAATTCTATCGAGAGTTATCGTCTGGAGTGACATATATATATATATATATATACATATAAAAAAGTGTTAAATTTCAGGAATCGTTTTAGAATGGTCTGAAACGGATTTCTATGAAGAAAATTTCCAAAAATTTATATTATTTAAATTTCGAAGCCATTGCAATAGCTTCATTTTCTTTGAAAATTCGCTAAAAGGGGGTTTGCACAGCTATTTCTAGTTGAAGGAGCGCGCGTTACCTCAGTGTTGCCAGGGAATCCTTCTTCTGCCGTTATAATCAATTTCTGGAAGGGCAATAACAAATTTGAACGTTGAATCACTTTATTAGACAGGCGTCTCCCAAATTAGCCGTGCGATTCCCTTTTTTGATGTGCGAAGTATTTTTTGGACGTGTGTTTGAATTAAAAGCTGTTATGCCCGCCTTTTATGTAGGGAGTAACCTCTATTTTGCCGGGCCGATAAATCACACCCATTTGGTATGTAGGTCCCATTTGGGGACTGGTTGGTCCACGAAGCTCGGCGTTACTGTCACTCCACTCTAAGGGGTGAAAATTCTTCTTAAATTGGTCTCGAACTGAGGAATTTGTTGAGACCACTCGGAGAAGGCGTACAAGGGTCCAGCCGTTCGTTCACAATCAGCCCCCCCCCCCCCCCCCCCCCGAAGCTTTGCACCGAAAAGCTGCGTCAACATGATCATGAATGAAATGGTATACATCCAGCCCAGATATCATTACTAGGGAACACCTGATTATAATCAAGGATGGCTGAATGAAATCGAGTTGGCTGTTCCGTGATATTATTTCATTTGAAGAATAATGGTAATTTTGGATTTTATTCAACGGTACCCACTTTTTAAATTGAACAAACGTTATGCTTCACAAATAACAACAAATATAACAAATTATTAATGACAGCATTCTTGAATCCGCCAGTGAATTAAACTGTCATTCCTGGGCCGGCTCCAGTACTCGATTTAGGGCTTTCCTGGGGGGGAGTACGACGGTAGGTATTTACCGGCACCTACACAGGTAAATAACAAACCGTTGTGTAATAATTTGCAGCGTTTTTATTTTACCGGTCGGACAAAACTGGTCACATTTTGAAAAACAATCATAAGTAGGTACAAATTATAGATCAGGGTCCAGGTCACTATTTCCTACCGACTTCCTTAGCTATTTCTTTTGTAATTCATTTTATGCTTCGGTAAGTTTTATTGAAACCTCAAGTACTTCAAAGCTGTCAGTTTGAGACTAACAAAAAAACAGATAAACATCACATTAAGTACAGTAAACAGACATTTTCGATGTAAAAATTCACATTTACTCTCCGAATCTCATCATTTTGTTTAATGCTTAGCAATGTATATCAAATTTAGAATGACGTTCCCGCTTGCTGAGGCCCTTGAGAGGTTTCCCGGTACATAAAAAGTAAGCAGGGTCACGATTTAATCTATCGACTGACTGAAACCGCTCCGGTAAAGAAATACTTATTCAATGGGTCTTTATCTCAGATATATATCAGAGAGTCGAATTTCATTGAAGACTGAAAGGGCTTGTGGCCCTTTCTTGGGCAGTTTGCCCGACGAAGGTTCACAGTAGCTCGTCCTAGAAACAGCGGCGTCGTCTAGACACCCCATACCACTACTTCTCTACAACAGTAGTCTACAAAAGCTCGCTATATTTTCCCCCTCCACGTCCCTCTCGAACCTTGGGTAAAACTTCGACAACTCACTATTCAAGACTATCACCTTCGCCCTCGATAAGACTCCAACTCGAGAACTCGGGTCTTGTTTGCGATGAATACAATACCGTGCAGCACTATCTATTTCTCAGTATAAGGCTACACATTGGGAGGAATTAAAAAAGTTTTGACAATTTTCTCCTGAAGATAACATACCTAAAACTTTTTATTTTAGTACACCTGTCAAACTCTGCTATCCTGCCCAAAGGTAAAGTTATGAACAACGAGTTGTTTTGAAAATCGAATGCTCCTCGTGGTTGTGAACAACACAAAACTGAACATAAAACACACGTTCACAACACTCTCCTTAATCCTCCCCACTACGCCAGAATTTGTGAAATTTCGATGATGCAGTACGTTCAGCCCATCTTATAACGCTTCATTTCTTATAACCTTCAATTTTGATCATCTTTAGATACCTACACCTGAACAACCCATAGGTCTATATAGATAGATAGACGCTGCCATTTGCATTTGCCTGGCGACTTAGGCTCATTGGGTATCAAAACGACGTTTCAATACCCGCGTCTTTCCAAGTCGTGGGCTTTCGCAACGTTGGTTTTTAGCCCTAAAAGCGATTTTTCGTCAAATTTTGCTTTTTATTTTCCAATTTGTGGAGGAATTTAAACATCAAAAGCGCTTGTTTTGGTTAGACGGCAATTGCCCCCTTTTGATGCGAACCATCGAAAAATCGTATAGTACAAAATTTATTAGAGAATCATATGATAATATATACATTTTCATCTAAGATATTTTTTTGTCAAGGAGAACATGAATTCGATGGCCATCAATATCAACACCAAAACCTGAATTCAGTGGTTATAAATTTCAAAAATTGTTGTTTCCGCCCTAAAAAATGGTTAAAAACTATATAACGGTATGTGTGATGTATAGGGACTGGAATTTGCATATTTTGCATATGTATATATCGTATTAATTTATGCAAATAGATATTTATGCATATTTATTTATGCATAAATCTTTATGCAATATTTATGCATTATAAATATTTATGCAATATTTATGCAATATAAATATTTATGCATACATATTTATGCAAATAGATACAAAATATGCAAAATATATACATATATTTTGCATATGTATATATCGTTTTGCATATTTTGCATATTTTGCATATTTTTGCATATTTGGCATATTTTGCATATGTATATACATATGCACATATTGCATATGTATATATTGCATATTTTGCATTTATCGTGTATATCGTTCTACTTTTCCGTTTTGAGGGTATCTGAAGCTTTTAGGTTGCGTTAAATTGTAATTTAAATTGCATATTTTGTTTGATTTCGGAAATTTTTGCATATTTTGGCAGTTGTGTGCATATTTCTGCATTTTTAAACAAAATTGGGGAATTTCCCTATTTTCTGACATTCCAATAGCCAAATCCTCCGAGATAATATGTGTTTCTGAAAAGGGGTCACGGATATTCTTAGGCCATTCACCGTTTAATTTGTGTACCTGGTAGAGCTTAGGCGCGCCATTACCATTTATCCCTGAATGGCATTTCACTTTCGGTCTATAAATACGTCACAATTGACAATCTGGAAAAATCAATTGTGATCCAGGGCTATAATTGTGATAGCGAGTGATTTTTTTGTATAAATGTAAATATTGTATAGTCGAGAAAAAAAGGTGTGTATATTTGCATTCCATTTTCTTCCTTGATCCTTTTCTATAATTTTTTAAGGACGCGATAATAACTGGAACATAATGTATAGACTACCTGTACGTCTCACAGCAAAATTTAGTTCATTTTAGAAATATTTTAAATTTTTTGACACGTAATTTTGCTTGGGGTGCATATTTTGCCCATTTCGAGTGCATATTTTGGCCAAATTTTGTGCATATAATTCCAGACCCTAGTGATGTAGAAAAAAGTGTATGTTTGGTGAATGTTTGCTTAAAAGGATCATATTCTTATACTGGCACTTATGTAATGCATTTCAAGACCGATCTTATTGATGCACCAACGTGATGATGATGGTAAGTTGTACGTGCTAATGCGATTGCCATGGACGGTGAGGAAGAGACCAGACGACTTTTCTAACCATCTCCACCTCTTTACCTACTACGACTTAGACAGAACGCCGCAACAAATGTTTTCTTCTTTGGGTCATCCCAACATGAGCGCCAAAAGGTGTTACCAGGCGGTGAAGGCCCAAGAACGTTAGGTAACAGTTATCCAAGTTACTTGGCACAAGTTAAATCCGACAAGCTGACTTCGGCGAATGCGAAAGAGTTTATTATGTAGCTCGAACACAGCCTCATTACAATTCGTTCGGGTTGAAATGCAACGCAGCTATGAATACGGCGAGGTTTGAAGTTTATCAGATCTAATCTGTCGCTACCCGCGGACGCCAATGTTATATATCGCACTGTCTCGTTGTTGCAATGATATCGATTCGCATCCGAGTCTGAGCTCCACAGTAAGGCCTCCACAGTATATTTTTAATTAAACAACGACGACAAAATCGAAACGCGAGATATCGCATTTTTCGAGTCAAATCAACTTCTTTGCCCCAATCCGGCAATCGGATACTTTTAAGAGAATTTTTGAGGAAAGTATGCTACAGCAACGAGTCCAAAATGAATCATTGGAATCAACGAATTTTTGGAAGTTTCTTCGATACAAATCACACTGAGTGGCCTCGTTCTCCATTAGGTGTCACGTCAACACGGAACAGGGAATTAGCCTTAGCGCAAACTTAACTCATTAAGGTGCCCTACCGCTTCATTCTTACCAAGGAGGTTTCACGTCAAATTTGAGTATCAACGTTGTACAGGAGACAAATTAGCATGCTTAGTTTGCAGATTTGCCTTCTTACAGTAGCGGTGCGTGGGGTCTGAAAACGGTGGGGAATCAGGCCAGAATACAAACCAACAGATTTGTCTACAAAACACCGCCTTATTTACTGATACAGTGATATTCAGCAAAGCTTATCTCTTTTAATCAATATTCTATCGTCGTAAAAGACCGTGGACAATTTCTACTGCAAATTAGCCACCGAATTCATGTGTTACAAAAATATAGTAAACTAAAACACGACAAAACAATGACCCGTCTGCTGGTACCTACTTGAATGGAGAAGCTATTGACTAGAAGCTAGGTAGTTTATCTGTGTGTCAGGACGCCGATCAATCCACAAACCACGAACAGCAAACAGGACAAAACGCGCGTATGTACCACAAATACAAATCTGTCTTCGGAACCGGACCGAACGCAAAACGCGCAAAATTTGACGCAAAAAAATTGGAAACTGACAGAATCAGCATAGAAAGCGAAAATGATTCAGAGACAACAAAAACAAATCAGAAGAAGAAGCATCTCGCATCGAGATGACAAATTGAATCAGATGGATCGAATCGATTGTGAAATGAACAATTTTGGGGTTGAAATCAGATTCTGGGAACAGGCCCAAAGTGGGCGTGGCGAACAACGTTTTTACTAGACTGCGTATGCGCGGACGAGCCACTTTTCTCAGTTGCCATTGGAACACCAGGTCCCAGGACCTGCCTTCCAGTTTCAGGAGCCTAGGTTTCGATTTCGATTGCAGGACATCGATTACTGTCGCTTTATTCCGATAACATGCTTGGTCTATGGAGCTAGCGTACGGAGGGAAATTCAGATGCCAACTGAACAATGGAACCGTTGGTTTTTTTGTTTATTATTTTCAATAATGACCCATTGGAATCGAGCATGAAATAAAAATTCTAACCCCCCCCCCCCCCCCCTCAAAATTTGACGGTTTACGTTTCAAGGTATGTAGAATCCAAAACGCTGCAAATCCCTGCACAACGATTTATTATTTTGTATAGAATACCCTTCTGTTACAGATCACAGCTCTATGTATAGATAACCCGTCTATATAATATGATATGTACTATTCTATACATATAATGTAGATCGCAGACCCTCCGTAGGTTAGTACCTAACCCCGTACTCGTTACTAGGTACCTACCTAAATCACGAGTTAAATGTTGCTAAAATAATTCTGCCGATGACAAACAGTACCTAACAAAAATAAACACACATAATGAAGTTCTGAAAAGAAATTGTTGATGAGGAGTAGTACCTACCAACAAACCTTCTACGTAGATGGTATAATGAACCGTTGTGTAATAATTTACCGTTGAGTAATGATTTACCGTAGTAATAATTTACCCATCAATAATACTTCAACGTTTGTTCAAGTTTCACTACCTACCAACAAACTCCAAAAGAGCCATCATTTTTGCAATGAAATAATATCACAGAACAACCAACTCGACTTCATACTCCGCCAACATAATTAGGTGATCCCTAGCAATGATTTCATCTCCGCCAAATTTCCTATTGTGGGCGCGTCTCTGGTTACGAGATTTGGTTTGAATTGTATACAATTTCATTCACACTGGAGTCGAAAATGCCTGTCGGTGCAAACTTCGGGGCCTTACTGTGAACGAACGGCTGGACGTACGATGCTCCGGATGGTCTTAAAAAACTCGCAAGTTCAAGAACTATTTAAAACCGTAAAAATATTCACGTTAAAAAATGGTATAGGCGTTTTGAAAATGTCAACCCCTATTTTGAACCCCTTAGAGATGACTCACAGTAACGTCGAGCTTCGAGGACCAACTAGACGCCGAACGGAACCTATAACCCGAATTTCATCAATTTTCTTTCATGGTAACTAAGAAAAGTGGCCCGTACGGCGGACAGGCAGAAATATTTTTATTGCAGTTTTGGATTCTACATACCTTGAAACGTAAACCATCAAATTTTGAGGGGGGTAAGAATTTTTTTTTTTTTTTCATGCTCGATTCCAATGGTTCATTATTGAAAATAATAAACCAAAATACAATAAAAATATTCCTGTCTGTCCGCCGTACGCCGTACTGGCCACTTTTCTTAGTTACCATGAAACAAAATTGATGAAATTCGGGTTATAGGTTCCGTTCGGGGTCTAGTTGGTCCTCGAAGCTCGCCGTTACTCTCAGTCATCTCTAAGGGGTTCAAAATAGGGGTTGAAATTTTCAGAACGCCGTAGCTCGACAACTTTCGATAGAAGGGTATGGTTTTTTTTTACGTTATTAAATTTGTCTTGAGCTAAACAATTTTTTGAGACCACCCGGAGCATCGTACGTCCAGCCGTTCGTGTGCACCAAAAAGCTTCGTCAACACGATCGTGAATCAAACGGTATAAATCCGGCCTGGATATCATAACTACGGAGCATCTGATTATAATCAAGGATGGCTGTATGAAGTCGAGTTGTTTGTTCTACGATATTATTTCATTTGATAAGTGATGGACTATTGGATTTTGTTGGTAGGCTTGTGAAACTTGAACAAACTTTGAAGTATTATTGACGGGTAAATTATTACACACCGGTAAATTATTACACAACGGCTCATCTACCCAGAAGGGGCTGGATTTTGTTGATAGGTACATTTGCAACTTGAACAAGTTGAAGTATTATTGATGGGTAAATTATTACACAGTGGCAAATCATTACACAACGGTAAATTATTACACAACGGCTCATCTACCCTGAAGGGGCTGGATTTTGTTGATAGGTACTTTTGCAACTTGAACAATCGTTGAAGTATTATTGATGGGCAAATTATTACACAACTGTTCATTAGTCTATCTCCGTAGAAGGGGAACCTATACAGGTAAATTATTACACAACGGTTTAGGTAGGTACCTAGTAACGAGTACGGGGTTAGGTACTAACCTACGGAGGGTCCGCGATCTACATAATATGTGTAGAGTAGTACATATGTTATATAGAAGGGTTATCTATACGGAGACCTGTGATCTGTAACAGAAGGGTATTCTGTACAAAATAATAAACCGTTGTGCAGGGATTTGCAGCGTTTTTACTCAGTGTTCTTGGCTGCCGGGGCAGTGGCCCAAGTGGCTTTATGGACGCAACGCCTCTGCCTTCGTATCCAGTAATTATTACTTAGCTGTACCAAAGAGGCGTAATGTCAAATTACATCATCGTGAAGCGAATAAAGGAAGAGATTGGTTGCTTTTAATATTCAAGGCAGAAGACACGGAAATATGAACGGAAGTATAAAAGGGAATTCAAGCTGATGATGAAAATGATTGTACATGTGTGATAATACTTTCGAATGAAATTAAATAACACCTAATGAAACGTCATCAATACGGTTGTTCTAACGTTTATCCACAAGTTGCGCAACATGACTCCTATTTCTCCTTCTAATGCGCTCGTTCGGATGTTTCTTCGCTCAAATCCTGACGGTGCACAACAAGATCCTTCAAAACGACTGTGACTCGGGGAAAAGATCTCACAAAGGAGCCGACGATAGGGCATTTCAATGAGGTCACGAAGGCGGACATCAGACAGAGATCGGTAATCGAAGAACCACATGAAGTTTATCGCGACGGAAAAAAAGGTCATCTTTTGAGTGCGGGGCCGCACATGATGAAGCGATGGCGTTCAAATCTTTTCAATGAGGCGATCGAACGGCGACGCCTTGAAAATTCGAGTGTTTCAAGTTCGAGGCCAATGCGAGGATTATACGTACTGGATAATGACGCAAGTGAATTCAATGAGATGTATTTTTTTTTCTTTTTCTTTCGAGTGAAATCTTTCCCGAGGGTATTGAATGTAAGGTAGATATCCCATAACGAATACTGTGGCCCCCGCGCCTCACCTCAAGATTTGAGGGACGATCCACCACGGTGGAGGGGTCTGCAAAGGCTGTACGAAATCCGGCATAAATAATACAAACAAAAATTATTCATCGATCAATAAAAACTTTGCACCGAATGCCCAAACGAACAATAAGGATATTCGTCTAACATTCTAATATTTGGCCTCCACGTACTTTATGCATTACCTACCTATTTAACGGCATTATATTCGGAGCAAGTGGCTGACACATAGGTAGTACCTACTTCACCGATATTCTACATTCGTCCCAAATTCCCTTCTTTTCTTCCTCAAAACCGTAACACTGAATTTGAACTGGTGTTTTTGGATGGAGGTAAGTAGTTCATTTAGAACAAAAAACGCTGCAGTCCTTGTCACATGGTTTATTATTCTGGACATACCTACAGAAATGTTGGCTGGTCATTTATTGTTTCTTTCATGCGTAATAATCGAAATAGCTATTTCTGATGGTTTCCATGAATAGGTAGCCCCTAAAACACGAAGCACTTTTTTTTCCCCTTAAGTGCCATTTAATTGTCTTGATCCACAGGTAGACACTTTTTCCAGTGTTATTATACAAAATGATGGAAATTTCAGACGATTTCCCAGGTTTGTCACTCATAAAAAAATCAATTTTGGGAGCTGAACATTTGGTAGAACTCAATTTTCCACTCTTTGGTCAAGATCGACTTCATATTCGGTCTTCTCGTCCCCAAAAACATGGAAAAAGATATCTCAGAAGCTCATGTTACCAACATGTTGCTAAAACGCAAAAAGTACCTATTTTTACACACATTTTCACTCATAACACCCCTGGGTATATTCCGATCGGGCTGAAAAGTTTCGGGACACAACTAGGGCCCAAATAGAGCATGTGTGCGAAAGAACGAATTTTTTAGACCGAAAATGAGGCCGTTACACGTGATACGGCGGACGGACATTGCATTTTTGGAATCTACGCACCTTGAAACGGAAAAGAAAAAATTTTGAGGGGGTGCTATTCACAGAATAATAAACCAAAACAAACATGTGCTTTAAAAAAAAAAATAAATAAATAAAAACGAAAAATAAGTACAGATACATAGGACTGGATTGAGTAAAGTCCCATATTCCAATTATGTATGAACTTGTTCCAGTTATGTATGAACGCGATATTTATATTATGCTGGCAGAGCCTGAGAATTGTTATTTTCCCCAGGCTGACTGCAATACCGAGTTCCCTTTTACTCTTTGTATTAGGTAAGGAAAATAAAACGGAAATTAAGGCATAAAAATAGTCAAAAGCCAGGATGTCAAAGATTTAATTATTCTACGGATAAGCACGACAGGTAGCTCACTTCTGAAATCCAAACGTAGAGAAGTCCTATGCCAGGCAAGCTGTCTTCCAATCGAACCAAATCCATGGTGAAGGTACTTGCATTGATCAAGAATTAATACAAACCACACACCGATATAAAATCAGGGAACTATCATCGACCAGCACCGAAGATCGCGAACCCTAGTACTGAATATCCTACGGAAGTTTTCAACTAGACAAATTAGCGATACCCAAACACGATTGGCCGTGACCTGGAACAGATTCGGTGTCAAAATCTAATCGCGCGTTTGGATGAAAAACTAATAAAGGTCAAGAATTGATTCATGGAAAAAGGATCATGCGGTATCTATTCATAGGGGTGGATCCGATTATCGGAAAAAAAATCATAATAATAGCTGCGGTGTTGTAAAAGGTGATAAAACAAATTTTCTGCACGAAGTGGGTCTCGAGTTCATACAGATTTCACTAGTCTGTGTGTGCTGTGGGAAACGAACCTTGTTTACATAAACAAGCTCAACCAAACAACCCTTCAAACTGTCGGTGTTTGGAAATACTCATTTTTGACACAGTGCGCCCGGCTTGTAGCCGTGGAAAGGAGCGAAAAATCGATGAGCGTTATCGGAGGTTTACGCAAATATTCCCACCGAACTCACTCGAACGGAGAAAACAAGAATTCCTTTGAAGAGACGAGGAAAGAAATACATGGCCACAAAGGGGAAAAGGGATAAGGGCTACAGTAGTAAAGAGGTCAAGCAAATGAAATGGAAAACGGAATTCCCGTTCAATATAGTTTTTGAACTCTATGTAATTTTTTTTTTTTAAGTAGTCGATATTTTTGTTATATATCAGTAACATAACAAGTGAGCTTAGCCCATAAAGTTGCTATAATCACCATATAAATATAATAACTAGAGTTCGGATCGATATGCAAAAAAATACCTGAAATATGCAACAAAAGTTAGCAAAATATGCAAAAACATGCAAAAAAATTCAAAATAATATGCCAGTTGAAATTTTGGTCCAATTTTTTCGGTTTTCAAGTTTTTATTGAGAAGTCTGATACGGGAATGAGCAATGTAACCCCAAACTCTTAATCATTCATCTATATTTTATAAAATGACAGCAAATAAAACTGTACAATATTAAATAAAGTTTACAATGATTAAAATTTCAATGTGTAGGTGTAGGTACAGATTAATTTCCCTGGACTATCAACACTTTTTCGAGGTTTTCGACTGTGAAATTCCTCCTACTTAGTTGGGGCCAGAATGGACCTGAAGTAAACCCGCTTGGGTTTAATACATTGAACGGAATGAATAAGGCAAGTCTCAAAATAGTGTTTTTCTTAGGCTAGTTTCACACGGACGGAAATCTCCGGTCGGGGAAAACCAGGTCAACCTTTCACATGACCGGAGATCGGAAATTTCAGTTTAGGTACGCAGATATTTCTTAGAAATATGCCATTTATATGCAAAACTCTGTAACATATGCAGATGCATATAATATGCAAAAAACAGCAAAATATGCACGAATATGCAATTTTAAATTCAATTTTAAATGTCCAAAACATCTCCTAATACCTTAATTCGGATAAGTGTGACACTTTCTATTGAAAAAACCTGATATGCAAAATATGCAAAATCCGAACTCCAATAATAACTGTTTGTAGAGTTTTTAGCCCAGTGGCTGTAACTCAAGAAAACACTCAATCACTACACTTGCCACATTGTCACGTCACAAGGTCGAAAGGTTTTGTTCTATCAAGCCCCCGGGTGGCGTTGCTGTTGTCCAGGAGTCGAAGAACTTCCGGATTCATGCGTTCATGAAGCCGCTGTTCGTATTTAATCGCATGTTGCTTGGCCACTTCGCTGACGGATTCCATCTTGAGGTCTCGATGGGGGTCATCATTTCTGATGTACCAAGGGGCGTTGACAATACTCCTCAGTACCTTATTCTGAAAATTTTGTATAATCTTGCTGTTTGTCTTTTTAGTACAGCCCCAGAGCTGGATACCATAAGTCCACGCAGGTTTTAGGATTTGCTTGTAGATTAGCAATTTGTTGTGTACAGATAGTTCAGAATATCTGCCTAGCAACCAGTACATTTTTTTTGAACTTGATATTTAAACTGATCTTTTTTTTAAATCACATGTCTTCCATCTTAATTTGGCATCAAGAGTCATCCCTAAGTACTTTGCTGTATTAGCGTAGGGAATCTGTTGTTCATTCATCATGACTGGTATTGTTGCTATGTTCTTCTTCGTAAAGTTAGTATGAGTAGATTTCAGTTCATTAAGCTTCAATCGCCATTTTTTGGTCCAGGCGCTTACATCATCAACAGAATGCTGCAATTTCCTAGTTGCTTTCTCTACTGAGTCACCAAACGCAAGTATGGCAGTATCATCAGCAAAAGTTGCGATTGTCGTGTTTTCATCGCTAGGTACATCACGTGTATACAGAAGGTATAGTAAGGGCCCGAGCATGCTTCCTTGAGGGACACCTGCCCTTATTTTCTTGAGACTGGAGTACTCTCCTTCGTGCTTCACTCTGAAATGTCTTTCAGAAAGATATGATTACAATTTTTTTAAAAAATGTCTTCGGCAAGTCTCTCTCAAGTTTGTACTCTAGCCCTTGATGCCAGACTTTGTCAAAAGCTTGGCAAACGTCCAAGAAGACACTTGCACAAACTTGTTTCTTTTCTAGACAATTCTCTATTACATCAGTTACACGATGCACTTGTTCTATGATAGTGTTTTTGTCTGAATTCAAACTGGTGGTCGGGGATTAGCTCTTTCTCTTGAACGATTGGTTTCAATCTTTGTATCAGTAATCTCTCAAAGACTCAATGTAATGAAGAACATATTAGCGATCGATTTTTATTTTCATGATGGGGGTTGTTACCTCGTATGTGTTGATAATAAACAGGTACATATATCAGAGGGAAGAGGAGAGTGCGGAGGTATGCTAACAGAAATTCAGTACCAAAAGAACTTATTCTGGACTTGACCGCCCACTGATGGTAAAGGACCTACAGAAATTTAAAGGGGTTCAGTTAGAATAAGATAGATAGATAGACAGAAAGCTAGCTTTATTAATAAATATATATCTATATACCTTTTCAACTATATTCAACAAGAAGGAGCCATGCACTAATTTTGGTCAAGTACGAACGTCCGTCGAGATCGCCATTTCTTACTTTGAGCATACAATTTTTCATTTCATTGTTCATTTTTGGATTCTTTTTAGCATAATTGAGTAATTACAAAAAAAAAACATAAGAGTAACATTTTTTTCAATTTACATGAACCAATATTCAAACACTGTTCTGCGTCAAGTCCCAGGCTACAGTACAGTATTTGACCAAGTTTGAACCACCAGTTATTATTAATATCAGTTAGAATAAGGAACAAAACATTTTTGTCAATTTCTCAAATTTTGAAAAATTAGTATATATAGGTACTGTCTTACTTAATTTTCAACTATATAAAGGATTTTCTAAGGATTTTCTATGGTCCACGTCAGGTCTGTGGTGGGAATTTACGCACCAAAACATGTTTTTTCGATATCTGGGACAATTTTTTTGGTTTCATATCCAAATTCTACACCAAGTAAAATGCGGAGGTTGCGTCTTTTTTTTCCCCGTACCGAAAAAATGCGAATGAATGTTGGTGGAGGAGAGCTGGTAATTTCCAGGATAAGTAGGTATAGTTTGATAACAGTACACAATACCCCTGGAACTTGTATTTTGAACACAAATTTCCAATTCATTATGAGAATAAAGAAGAGCAGGTAAACATTTCTCAATAACAGTTACCTATTTTTCCGATAAAATTGCGGAACTTCATCAGCTCGGAACGCTTTAGCCAACGTTTGAAGACATCACATTATTCCACGATGTGAACCAGTGTGTACAACGATATTCAAAATTATATTCAAACAGAGCGAAAGCGACGGTAAGGGAGGTGATACGTGCAAGCAAGGTGACACTACTAGTGCAGGATGTATCGCCTTTCAGATATAAGTCCAAGTATAACAAGTGGGGAATATGAGAAATGCTGTGATCAGAGATGTAGATAGAAAAACGTGGCGGAAAATGTGTTTTGGCTGCAAGAAGCAGAGTCCTGGAAGGAGTAAGATACCTAAGTATAACTATTTCATTGAGGACATACTTCAGAACAATTCACAAGTTTTATTCCAACACACTGGAAACCTTAAGAACAACTAACGCGATATGGGAAATGAGAAATACAGTGGTCCAAGTTGATAGAAGAACGTGACTGAAAACTTGTTTTGGCCGCAAAACTGAGATTGGATCCTGGAATTTGTTGGTCAAGCGACTGTTTCATCGAGGGCCAACTTCAGAACAATTAACACGGAGCGCAGTTCAACAACGTGTAACAGATACCTGTGTGAGTGTTGCAAAATACGAGCGCTCGGAAATTGGCGACCGTGACGAAACTACTTCACACGGGGTTGCTAAACAGGGAGAAAATAAAAGGCAAGTTAGCTCCCCTGTCTCGACGGACCTAAAACCACTCGTCACGGACGTTTCAACCCAAATTGGAAAAATGAATAATTTACTGACAGGAGGTGGCGGGTGTACGAATCAAGATCCCCGAGCTGGGGAAAACGTTCGTAGGTAACGCGAGGCAGTTTTCAGTGGATTGCTTGGTCCCCATTCAACATTCAGAAACCACTCACACGCTACGGATGGTGTTTCATCCTTTTCCCACTGTTCGTCATTTCAAGAAGCGTAGAGACAATTCGGGACCGATTCTTATTCAACGAAGAATTTTTCCACCGGTTTTCTTTCTGAGAAAACTTTGTTGGTTGCTTCCTGCCTCAGGTTCCACCATTTCAAGGGAACTTCTCGTCATCCATTTGGATGTGAACTGGGTACGCAAGAAATTTGGAACTGGTCAAAGTTTTGGCTAGTTCAGAGTCGGAGAAATAATAGGAAATTATGAGGAAAGAAATAATATTATTTCATCAGAAGAGTTTATTTTGTAGGTATTGACCACACAAAATCAAAAACCTATAGTCAGTTTGTACTATCATGGTGTACTAAATTAACCTAAGTAGGTAAGAAACTGAAATGGAGGCCACCCCACCCACAGACACACGGTCAAGCAGAACACAAACGGTGGGTACAGCTTTCGTACAAGTACGCAACCACGAGGGACATTTTATGTCTTAGCGCCCCTCCCGCACCCACACCAAGTACTTCGTACTTAATTGTTTTGGTCAAGATTTCCAACGAATGGTACCTAGTCCGAAAAGCCTTCAGTCCCAATTAGTTCAGATTAGCCGGACTCCACTGTATTATGTACGTAAACATTCATTTAAACAATCACGCTCATACCGCAGCTTGTTGGCCACGCAGTCCGCAGTGGTTAACGTAGTATGGTTAGGTAAATCGAGAGCTATCCAACGAGTGGTGAACGATTTTTGTACGATGATAACTGGCGAAGATAAAGTTCCGTAGCAACGAATCGGTTGTAAGCGAAAATCATCTATACATATAATAAAACAGTGTCTGTTTGTTTGTCTGTTTGTTTGTTTGTCTCGGCATCAATTATTGAGAACGGCTGAACGTAGAAAGTTGCGGCTGGTACCATTTGACGCAGAATTTATCTGGGAAGGTTTATGAAAAATCCGCATTTGAATCTGTCCATCCGTTGAAACGCTATGAATGAAATACTACTAAAAAACGTGTTATAATCACTTCTATGAGGACGTTTATGCTTATAATAACTTTGAACGGTTGGACGTAAATCCGATTGTAATTAGATTCTGGATTCAGCTCGACGAGTACATTCAAGTGGTACTTCAATCAGGATGTTAGTGGGAGGGGGGTACAGGTTATGAGAGGGGGGGGGGGGTCTACAGAAATTTCAAAACTACTTGACCAATTGGAGTGCAACTTTGGGAATTTGTTGTGTGAACATTGAGGAATGTTTCTAACTTGGTCGGGAGGGTTCATAGGATACGGGGGGGGGGGGGGGGTTAAAGGCAGTTAGGGTTGGCATTGGGGAAGGTTTCTGATCAGTTGAGGAGGGGGGGATACAGGCATATTAAAACCTACCGTTGCGAAGCGCGGGTACACAGCTAGTCAGAAATATTTTCGTGACGTTGTTTCCGTTGCATGTCCCGCGTTTCATTTTCGAGTTTATGTAGCAAAGTAAAGACATAAAATGTCAAAACCTTTTGTGTCACGGTTTGAAGGATGTATGAGAGTTCAGACATCGTTAACAGGATGATCGGTGTTAAACTGGCGTTAGGGTTAACGTTAAATATTATTGATAGGTACACGGTGTTTGCTGTTCACCCATCCTGATTTGTTTGCTCCAATACGTTTAAATTTCCAGCAGACCCACATATCTGATAATTTAGTTAATTTGTTAATTTAGTTCTTGTTACTGCTTCAGCTAAAAAGCTAGCTATGGCGGTGATGATGTTCAAAGTTCTCAAATTTAAAACCCAACCTATATTTACGATGAAATAAATTACATGTCAGAAGCGCGCAGTAAGGAGACTAGGAATGCTGAGACACTGATTAAAATGCCAAAACTGTGTAATATAATATATCATTCCTAATCCAAGGGATAAGGATGGTGAATGACGAGAGAGATGAATTCAACCTAGAATGTCCTGTTAATGTTTTTAAAAATAATTACAAAAAGAAATTGTTGAATTTGTATGATGACTGTGATAATGTGACCGACACTTTATTTCGACTTTCTCTGAATTGATTTTCGTTTTGCTTTTGAGTTGATTTTTCTAAGAATAAAGTATTGTAAATATTGACATAAATTAACACTGCTAAGATAGTGTTGTGTAAATTATAACTGTTTATTTTACTTATTAATTATTAAGTTCGCTTGTATCTAGGAAAGAATATTTTAATTTGTTGCCAGGGGGGATGGAAGAGAGGGCCAATTGGCCCTAATCCCATCCTGGTTGTGTAAATAAAACGCTCATTCATTCGTTCGTTCATTCATTCAGTAAACTGGACATTATGTCAACACACAGGGTTGCACCTAGGTGACCGAGGACACTTTAGAGATAACATTAGCCAAGCCAAAGACTGCCAAGATCACTTTGTTTTAGCGAAATTTCCAAGAAAATGAAGCTACAGCAGAAGTCGCTAAGCAGAAAGGAATAAGTGTAGAAACAGTTAGGGCCCGATCGGCTGTACGTAAACCCACAGAGAATTGGCATGTTCTAGTGATGAAAAGGTCGGTTAATAGTGATCGGTTTTTTAGTTTTTGGGGGGTCACAAGTCACAGGTCACAACAGGTAAAAATGACTGAAATCTCCGAAAATTGGTATATGATCACCGAAAGTGGTACTGAATGATGACCTGAAACGGAAGATAACTTCATCGGTTTTAATAAAATTTCCTGAAAAAAAAAACTAATCCAAAGTAGATTTTGGGTCAAAAGACTTTGGGGGGGTCACAATTCGCCACATCGGTAAAAATGGCTGAAATCACCACAAAGTATAAACAGTAGAAGTCGCTTGTACAGATTGGCCGCGTATAGTGGTTGTTTCCAGTCAGTCCCAATTTCGGTCATTATAAGCTACTTCTACTGCATTGCAATGGGCCCGAAATTTTCAGAACATGAATTTTTGAAATTTTTTCATTAGTCAATATAATAGGTAATAGGTAGCAGAAAATATTAAAGATATTCACAATAATATTAGAGGGAATATTTCGCCTACGGCGTCTTCCACCCAATCATCAATGAGCCGAAGACGCCGCAGGCGATTCTCTCTAAAATTATTGCGAGTTTTTTATGTGTTAATATTTTATATTTTCTACTACCTGTCACCAAGATTCATATATTATTATATCAGCAAGTGTTTTCCCGTTTTCAAGTTTTCATATATTTATGTGTCACTCCCGATGACATCTGATCCTGGGTACATGATAAAAATTCAAGCTTCGCCATAATGTTCGTATTGCCAAACAAAAGGACGATTCCGAAGATGAGAAATTTTCAAAAATTCTAAGCAGGTCAAATTTGAGTTTTTGGGGGTCAAAAATCGGTAAGAACGGCTAAAATAGCAAACAATTTATATAAAAACTCTGAAAGTGGTATGGAAGGGCGAGAAAAGAGACAAAAAAAAACCACAGTCATGCAGCATGGCTATAAGAGCGAATTTTCGAAGTTTTCGGCATCTTCCTCCTCCGCCTAAAATTTTCTGAAAATTAATTTTCGGCCAATGTTTTCCCAACTTGATACCATACAAAATTAAAACAGGAGTAGTTTTACGCAAAGTAAAATTTGGGGTGGAAGGAGGGGGAGGGGGAAATCAAAAATGTTTTGAATACCAGAAGAGTAGGTAGGTACCTATTGGGTACGTAACAAATTTTTTGTTCCATTTTTTGCCGAGTAACACCTCGGTTTGTAGATTTTCCAACGCTGAACACGATGGTGAAGTCAGAATTGCGATATCCCATTCCGTTATCAGATTAGAGCAGACGAACCAGGAAGAACATCTCAAGAAATAACCACGTTCCTTCATCTTCAAAGTGCTCCAGTTTGAGAATGGAATGAGATATCGCAATTCTGATTTCACCATCGTGTTCAGCGTACAAAAACCTTTAAAATGAGGTGTCACTTGTCAGACTTTTTCATTTTGGGAATTTATGGGTAATTTCCCCCCCCTTAAAACTCCCCAAAACTCCCCCTTAGGGTGACCCGATTCTGCCCATCTTCGAACTTAGCCTGTCGATTGCCAAGACAGATTTTTCGTGCAAATTTGAACTTTTTATCTCAATTCTTTCGAGAGTTATCGTCTGGAATGACACATACATATATAAATATATAAATATATAAATATATATATAAATATATATATATATATATATATATATACATATAATTTTTGGTGTCTTTCGGCAGGGAATTCAGGATGGTCTGAAACGGATTTTGGTATAAAAATCTTTCGGAAATTCGAGTTTTAAAAATTTTGGACCGAGAACAATAGCTTCCTTTTCTTCGAAAATTCGCTAAAAGACAACTTAAGTTGTTTTTCATACAGAATAGGGGTCAAATTTGTATATTTGGGGGTCAAAAATTGGTATTAATTCAAATCAATATTAATTCACCTGAGGTTGTGTGGGATGGTGATTCACGACAGAAAGATGGACTATTTCGATGGTAAAAATATGTTTCTCAAAAAAAAAAGGTTGGGTCACATTTTACTTTATAAGGGTAAAAACCCGGTAAAATTGACTAAAATCACAGGAAAAAAGATATAACTTTACGAAATCAACTCTTTTACACAGCCACATTAATATCATCTTTTTACATAATAGCACAAATATTTCGTTGAAAATTATTGGCTCTTATAGCCATACTGCATGATTGGTTTGTTACTGAAGTTGCTTCTCTCTAGCTAAGAGTTTTATGTAAATTCATTCTAATTTTTCAATCGCCTCTAAGGAATCCACGGGCCAATGATTTCTGGCAACAACGCAATATCGATTGCACACCTTTCTATGCAAGTAGCGATTGTACTTGAACGAAGGCGGTCGATCCAAGCGATTTGATGCCCAGAATTCGATTGCACAAAATTACGTCCTAGTAAAACATAGCCACCAATCAGATCTTCAAACCGTCTCCTGGTTAACGATCGAAATTCACTGGTAATAGGTTCACGTATCTCAGCCACGATCTTGATTACAAGTCATTAGGTATTTAAGGCGCGATTAGAGGACGCATACCAAGATCAACCCTTGCTATTTTGATTACTGATTCTGATAACGATCATCTGGGTAATGGTGATTACCTAATTAACGATTACTGACTAGTGATTAAATGCTGCTTACGCCCAACTCTGAAACTATTTCATTGTAGCTCTGCGGGGTTTTCGATTTGTGAAAATATTTATTTTAAACTAAAACTCCTTCACGTATAAGTAGATACCTTGTATACTTCAGAGAAGTACCAGCATTTTTCCAAGCATCCTTCGTCATTGGCCTAAATGCTGTTGCGGGAAGGTTTTCACTATCCTTAATAGCTCAAACGTGATGAGGGATAAACAGCACATTCAGTGATATAATAATCGTGGTTTTTCAGAGCGAGTAATCGAGTTGAGCCCGTTTCGGAAGTCAGTGGAAGGTGCACTGAAGCCTTGTGCCAGTTCTGAAATGCGCTGCATTCGAGCAAGTGGTCTCGGATATCGCGAAGTGAAGTTTGATGATGTTGGCTACAGAGGAATTGACGTTGACACGGTCACCTAACGTTCACGGCCTTCTGTCTCATTCGATTTTGATTTTGTTTCCTCGACGATAACTGACGTATATTGCTTGTCCGAGGGGATCCCGAGGTTGAAACTTCGCCAAACGAGGACTCGCAGCCCCTTATGGTATTCTACCTGGAA
Organism: Leptopterna dolabrata; assembly: GCA_954871275.1. Lineage (NCBI taxonomy): Eukaryota > Metazoa > Arthropoda > Insecta > Hemiptera > Miridae > Leptopterna > Leptopterna dolabrata. The sequence goes on from OX940983.1 coordinate 5,450,619, forward strand.
GCGAGCGTGGTCTGTGTAATAGGACCGCGGTATGGAATGGACCAAGACAAGGCACAAGGCACTGGAAGTAGATAAGAAATTCAAACCCAAACGGTAAATTACTGAGGGTCTGAAAGTTAGATCACCTACGGGCCCGTACTTGGTATTTTGGTGTTTGTGGTACCAATGTCCATCCGGGAGACCAGCGCTCGTTTCCCCTGATACCACGTCATTATAACGGCATCCACAGAAAGAAGACATTTCCCGCATCTCTACCTGTTCCTCAACCAAATAACTTTCAACCCTGAACAACGCCTTGGGAGTTCGCTAACTGAGAACTAGAAAACGTCTGCCAATTCGAATAGGCAGTATAGCTTCCTCGCTTGAATCACATGAACGTAAAGAATAGTTTGGTAGGTTAGTTTTGATACGGAACCATCTATGATCCAACCCGCGTGTACCCTCAAAATTTCAGCTCTCTACGACTATTTTTCGCGTAGTTAGAAGCGCTACAAGGAAACTGTCAACAATTCATGTTCGCGCATGCGCAGACGAAAGTTACAGTACGATTCCAATGAAATTCATATGGAACTATCAAAGTATTATTCCTGATCGACCCTCCAAATCAGAACTCATTTCAACTATATTTGAGGTAGTCATGGGCGTTTCAATTATTTCACGTTTGAGCATGCGCAGACGGAACCATTTCCATGAACGATTCCCATAATTGTGAAATGGGATCATCTGCGATCCAATCCGCGGGTACCCTCAAAATTTCAGCTCTCCACGACTATTTTTCGCGTAGTTAGAAGCGTTACAAGGAAACTGTCAATAATTCATGTTCGCGCATGCGCAGACGAAAGTTACAGTACGATTCTATTAAATTCATATGGAACTATCAAAGTATTATTCCTGATCGACCCTCCAAATCTGAACTCATTTCAACGATATTTGAGGAAGTCATGGGCGTTTCAATTATTTCACGTTTGAGCATGCGCAGACGGAACGATTTCCATAATTGTGAAATGAGATCATCTGCGATCCAACACGCGGGTACCTTCAAAATTTCAGCTCTCTACGACTATTTTTCGCGTAGTTAGAAGCGTTACAAGGAAATGGTCAACATTTCATGTTCGCGCATGCGCAGACGAAAGTTACATCACGAATCCGATGAAATTCATTTGGAACTATGGAAGTATTATTCCTGATCGACCCTCGAAGTTTGAACTCATTTCAACAACATTTAAGGTAGTTATGGGCGTTTCAATTATTTCATCTTTGCGCATGCGCAGACGAAAGTTACAGTACGTTTTCAATGATTTTGGTATGGGACTATCTGCGACCCAACCCGCACCTACCCTCCAAATTTAAGCCCATTTCGACTATTATTTCGGGTAGTTATGGGTGTTGCAAGGAATTACCACAGACAGGCAGACAGACAGACACGGAACCAAAAATGTTCCTCGATGTCTGAAACGCAAAATGGTAGTGGAAATTTTCATTTTGGAGGACATAAATTTTTTTGGTTTATTATTTTCAATAATGAATCTTTGGAATCGACCATGAAAAAAAAAATTAACCCCCCCCCCCCCCCCCCACTCAAAATTTCATGGTTTACGTTTCAAGGGACGCATAATATGAATATCGAATAAAAAATTTCCGTCCGTCTGCCGTAGGTACACTGTCCGCCGTACGCTGTCCTCCGTACGCAGTCCGCGGCTTTTTCGTTAGTTTCACGGACCAAAATTCAAGAATTTCTGTATATGGGGTGAAAAATAGGTGTTGAATTATCCAGAGTATCCCTATCTCGGAAAAATGTATTATGAGGTGTGGTTTTTCTCGTATTTTTAAAGTTTGATTTTCCTGGATGTTTAAAACGCAAAAGGTTGTGGAAATTTTCATTTTGGAGGACACACTTTTTTTTTTTTTTTTTTACTCAATCACGAATCCAAGGCTTCCCTACCTTCGGTAGTGAGGAAGCAAAAATTAACATGGACGGTTCATCAACGAAATCGGTGGTCGTTGTAACCATTTCGTATTTTTAAAACGCTGCAAATTATTAAAACGGTTTATTATTTTCGTGTATGACCTTCTGCGTAGATCATCTTGTTCAGTTTGAGGATCGGTAAACTGAGTACGATGGATTTGCGCGTGCCCGTGCTCATGATCCAATCGTTCTGTAATTCAAGTAGGGGACCAACCAATGCAGGTACAAATATTTTCTGTTCCAAAATGGAAAGTAGCATACTTTTATCGAAAGGTTGCGTTAAAGAAGAAAAAATCTGGATTACTTCAACTGTACTTAACCGTGCACTTGTTCCATTCTCATTGTTGGTTAAATATGGTACGCTCTAGATGTTCCAACGATATAACCAACGGCCGTATCGCCTCACAGAACTACTGAACTGTTCGATTAAGCTCGCTCGCGCCTCGACGGTCCAGCGGACGAAAATCCCCCCGACGGTGATATTAAAAAAAACCTTATATAAAATCCCGTCATATAAACCAACCGATAGCAATCTTGGGGCGATGATGAAAACGTCAGAGCAGACAGAAAATATGGGGACGAGGGAAGGTTTCGTTAGATCCAAATGCCAAAATGTTTCGCAAAAGTCCCCTTGGAAGACTGAAGAGAGAGTTGGTGTAGCGTCGAAAGAATTCCAATGGGAGAAGGCGGGCCCGATCGGATCACGGGTGAACGCTGATGTTGACCTCCCAAGGCCTCTTTGTAGTTACTTCACAGCGAGTAAACTCACCAACTATGCTGATTACACTAACACCATCCCCGTGGGACATTCAAACACATCAATCCATCGAATTTATTTGGAAACCTTTTGCGTTAAGCCACCTTACGATGTGGAATAATAAGACAAAAAATAAACCTTCAGTTTACCACCAATTTAAGTATATTTATTACGAAACTTTTCACTCAAATTTGAATTAATATAAATTGGTGGTAAACACCCAAATTCAGATTTGAGTGAAAAGTGTAGTGAATGTATAGTTACGCACATCCACTACGAGAGGCGGCGAGGTAGGTTGTGCCCGGTTTGGTTATAGCGCAGTGCTACCACCATGCCCGGTATCTTTTAGGAGGCGTGTCTGGTTTTGGTTATAGGCGAACTACCACCATGCCCAAGATCTTTTAGGGAGCACTGCCTGGTTTGGTTATAGACGAACTACCACCATGCCCAGAATCTTTTGGGAGCGTTGCCTGGTATGGTTATAGGCGAACTACCACCATGCCCAGGATCTTTTTGGAGGTGTGCTTGGTTTGGTTATAGGCGAACTACCACCATGCCCAAGATCTTTTTGGAGGTGTGCTTGGTTTGGTTATAGGCGAACTAACACCATGCCCAGGATCTTTTAGGGAGCGCTGCCTGGTTTGGTTATAGGCGAACTACCACCATGCCCAAGATCTTTTAGGGAGCGTTGCCTGGTATGGTTATAGGCGAACTATCACCATGCCCAAGATCTTTTAGGGAGTGCTGCCTGGTTTGGTTATAGGCAAACTACCACCATGCCCAAGATCTTTTAGGGAGCGCTGCCTGGTTTGGTTATAGGCGAACTACCACCATGCCCAGAATCTTTTGGGAGCGTTGCCTGGTATGGTTATAGGCGAACTACCACCATGCCCAGGATCTTTTTGGAGGTGTGCTTGGTTTGGTTATAGGCGAACTAACACCATGCCCAAGATCTTTTAGGGAGCGCTGCCTGGTTTGGTTATAGGCAAACTACCACCATGCCCAAGATCTTTTAGGGAGCGCTGCCTGGTTTGGTTATAGGCAAACTACCACCATGCCCAAGATCTTTTAGGGAGTGCTGCCTGGTTTGGTTATAGGCAAACTACCACCATGCCCAAGATCTTTTAGGGAGCGCTGCCTGGTTTGGTTATAGGCGAACTACCACCATGCCCAGAATCTTTTAGGGAGCGCTGCCTGGTTTGGTTATAGGCGAACTACCACCATGCCCAAGATCTTTTAGGGAGCGCTGCCTGGTTTGGTTATAGGCGAACTACCACCATGCCCAAGATCTTTTAGGGAGCGCTGCCTGGTTTGGTTATAGGCGAACTACCACCATGCCCAGAATCTTTTGGGAGCGTTGCCTGGTATGGTTATAGGCGAACTACCACCATGCCCAAGATCTTTTTGGAGGTGTGCTTGGTTTGGTTATAGGCGAACTAACACCATGCCCAGGATCTTTTAGGGAGCGCTGCCTGGTTTGGTTATAGGCGAACTACCACCATGCCCAAGATCTTTTAGGGAGCGTTGCCTGGTATGGTTATAGGCGAACTACCACCATGCCCAAGATCTTTTAGGGAGTGCTGCCTGGTTTGGTTATAGGCAAACTACCACCATGCCCAAGATCTTTTAGGGAGCGCTGCCTGGTTTGGTTATAGGCGAACTACCACCATGCCCAAGATCTTTTAGGGAGCGCTGCCTGGTTTGGTTATAGGCAAACTACCACCATGCCCAAGATCTTTTAGGGAGCGCTGCCTGGTTTGGTTATAGGCAAACTACCACCATGCCCAAGATCTTTTAGGGAGTGCTGCCTGGTTTGGTTATAGGCAAACTACCACCATGCCCAAGATCTTTTAGGGAGCGCTGCCTGGTTTGGTTATAGGCGAACTACCACCATGCCCAGAATCTTTTAGGGAGCGCTGCCTGGTTTGGTTATAGGCGAACTACCACCATGCCCAAGATCTTTTAGGGAGCGCTGCCTGGTTTGGTTATAGGCGAACTACCACCATGCCCAAGATCTTTTAGGGAGCGCTGCCTGGTTTGGTTATAGGCGAACTACCACCATGCCCAGAATCTTTTGGGAGCGTTGCCTGGTATGGTTATAGGCGAACTACCACCATGCCCAAGATCTTTTTGGAGGTGTGCTTGGTTTGGTTATAGGCGAACTAACACCATGCCCAGGATCTTTTAGGGAGCGCTGCCTGGTTTGGTTATAGGCGAACTACCACCATGCCCAAGATCTTTTAGGGAGCGTTGCCTGGTATGGTTATAGGCGAACTACCACCATGCCCAAGATCTTTTAGGGAGTGCTGCCTGGTTTGGTTATAGGCAAACTACCACCATGCCCAAGATCTTTTAGGGAGCGCTGCCTGGTTTGGTTATAGGCGAACTACCACCATGCCCAAGATCTTTTAGGGAGCGCTGCCTGGTTTGGTTATAGGCGAACTACCACCATGCCCAAGATCTTTTAGGGAGCGCTGCCTGGTTTGGTTATAGGCGAACTACCACCATGCCCAGGATATTTTAGGTTTAAGTAGAGAGATGAGGAGTGAGGAGAGAGAGAGATAAGTCGGCACTTAAGGAGAGCATAGAATGGTTGGAAAGGCGAAGGAGGCGAGTATTTATAGCCCTTAGGGCTATCTCCCTCCATCCTCCAGCTAGTGGAGGATGGTGGGGATCCCCACTGGGTTCCTCGGTTCCCCTGCGTCTTCCGTCCCCACTTCTATGTTTATTTGGCGAGATCTTAATTTCACAAGGAGTGGTTCTGGGAGGATACCACGACAAAAAGCTTAGTAATAAATATAAATTGGTGGTAAACACTTAAATTCAGATTTCAGTGAAAAGCTTAATAATAAATAGGTATAAATTGGTGGTAAACTGAAGGTTTATTTTTTAGTCTTATTATTCCACATCAATTCAAATACTTATTTGTAACACTCATTTGAAATGATTTTACGATGAAGTATTTATTTATGACCTCCAAGCGGCGACCATACGAAACTAGGAAATCAAGTGATAAAATTCAGATCTCATGTTCGCTCATGATTCGGTAAGTACATTTATAACAAAGTGTACAACCACTGAAAATTCCATCAAAATTAGTTCTATATATTCCATTGGCTCGTCATAGCAAAGTTATGTACTGGTGCTCCAAAAACATTTTGGACACAGCGGTTACTGTAGACGAGAATGGTACGACAAGGAGTAACATATGACGCATGTCGAGTGATGTAAATTATCGCGAGTTCGACGCTTCGACTCGTGAAGTGGACCTATGAAGTCCCCAACACTTTCACGGCGCCTGAGAAGTGATCAAATAAGAGGACTATGGGTTCGAGTACAACCTATGACCAGTAATATGCATAACTCCAAAGCAAATCAAGATAATCCTGAGATTAACCTCTTTGCTGATCTTTTAAACGACTGTCACAAGAAAGAAGGATAAAATCGTCACAAGAAAACCAGTCAGGCGGCCTCTTAACTTGCTCAAATCCGTCTGTAAAACTGTCAACAGCAAATCGACAGGAAATCAATTCGATTTACCTACCGATTTCTGTGGAAACCCACATGAGTAAATATTGAAACATTTAGTAGAGAACGGCAACACAAAAGTGACAGGTGACGGGGACGCCGTCACCCGTGATAGCGGCTCAGGGGCTGTGTTGACACTGCGTGATAATTATTCTGTTTGCTTCTGTTCTCACTGACGGCTTCCATTCGCGAACACTGAGCAATAACCGATCGCGAGCCTCCTTGACAAAGGTCACTGCTGAATACGATCAAACCATTCATATTTCAGAGTTGTATTCAGCTCCTAATGCTGCGTTTGATCTGCACACACAGGGAAGAGACAGGACAGCACTACGAACGTGCGAATCCTGAAACAGTCTACTGTGAACAGGCACCTATATAAAAAGACAAGAAGCGCTGGAAATGACTGATTAAAGGTTTCGTGGATGAGAGTATCCTCCGACTTGGGCGTTAAACCATAAGTTGCCTATACATACTGGATAATGCTGGTTGGTGGGAGTTTAATACTGGATAACGATTGAATAACAATGGATAATAGTGACACTAAATGAACCAGAGACCGAGAATAAGGAAGATCTTGTTTCAGAATGTAGAGATAACAGCTTACGTGGCCCCAGGTATCATAATATATTTATACCTGGCCTCCGCAACATGGGGAGGACGAAAATGGAACACATTTCCTCGCTCGATGTCCAAGTTAGAGAGACGGTATCGAAAAAGATACTCGGAAGCGAGCTTATGCACACGTATACCTGTATAAGATTTTGAAATTTGGGCTGGCCTGGGACCAAGGCGAGTACAGGCCTGGGATGGTTTACATTATAAATTATTAAGGTTTTAAATTTAAATTTAAATTTTTCAAATTTAAATTATAAATTATGAAGGATGTAGTTATAATTCATCAATACAATATTTTTCTACTCTTCAATTCATGCGGAAGAGATGGCGTGATAGTGGTACGGATGGGCGGAGCCTGAAACCTTCTGGCTGGAGCCAGTTCGCGTTAGTTGTTGAATATTCTGTTAGCTAATGATCCATCGTATTGTCTGTTCGGTCACTTTTTATTATACACAACTGTCGACGACACCCTCTAGATAATTCCAGATGTCCCTTGGTATATTCCGGAACACTTCATCACCATAGGGAATGATTAACAACTGAATTTTGCTATTTTTTCACCTCAAATCAGATTGAACAGCGTATTTTTCGCGTTTTTTCGTGTATTAATGGAAACAGCCATCCTTTCAATAACTCTGTTTTAACTAGATAACTAGATTTTTCTTTAGATTTAGCGCCTTGGAAAACCTTATAGCACAAATTTTAAATAAATTTATCATATCAAATATACAGGATCAAGTGGACGATCGTTTATTGAAAAGGTTACATTGACAAGCATAATAATATAACATCAAGCTGTTTTCCTCCGTTCACCCTCTCCCATAACAGCCACCCTAATTCTCAAAATTCCCATGATCGCCGATTTCAATTGGGAAAGGCACATACACGTCAACGTAAATCTCTAAGATACCTGTGCTACATGGCATGGAAAAAACTCAATAGATGAGGAAGAGTTCTTTCCCGTTCATTGAACTCGACGAAATTGAAGAATGTTTTTATTTATTGCTGTTGTTATGTGTTGCTTTCCATAGGCAGCAACGATCTCCGGAGGGTCCACGAAAGGCACATACACGTCAACGTAAATATTTAAGATACCTGTGCTACACGACATGGAACAAAATTCAATACATGAGGGAGAGTCCGCGTAATAAATTGCTCAAAACCTTGACGGTTTTTCATTTAGACGCAATTTTTACAATCCCAAAACCTGCTACGATTTTACTGCTGTAGATATGCCCACACACAAAAAAACGCTGCAAATCCCTGCACAACGGTTTATTATTTTGTACAGAATACCCTCCTGTTACAGATCACAGGTCTCCGTATAGATCCGTACACATGATGTAGATCGCGAACCCTCCATAGGTTAGTACCTAACCCCGTACTCGTTACTAGGTACCTACCTAAACCGTTGTGTAATAATTTACCTGTATAGGTTCCCCATCTACGGAGATAGACTAATGAACCGTTGTGTAATAATTTGCCCATCAATAATACTTCAACGGTTGTTCAAGTTGCAAAAGTACCTATCAACAAAATCCAGCCCCTTCTTGCTAGATGAGCCGTTGTGTAATAATTTACCGTTGTGTAATAATTTACCGGTTAGTAATAATTTGCCGTTGTGTAATAATTTGCCACTGTGTAATAATTTACCCATCAATAATACTTCAACGTTTGTTCAAGTTTCACAAGTACCTACCTACAAAATCCAATAGTACATCACTTATCAAATTAAATAATATCCCAGGATAACCAACTCGACTTCATACAGCCATCCTTGATTATAATCAGGTGCTCCCTAGTGATGATATCTGGGCCGGATTGATACCGTTTGATTCACGATCGTGTTGAGGAAGCTTTTTGGTGCACACGAACGGCTGGACGTAAAACAATGCTCCGGGTGGTCTCAAAAAACTGTTTAGCTCAAGACAAATTTAATAAAGTAAAAAAACCATACCCTTCTATCGAAAGTTTTCGAGATACGGCGTTCTGAAAATTTCAACCCTTATGAACCCCTTAGAGATGACTGACAGTAACGCCGAGCTTCGAGGACCAACTAGACCCCGAACGGAACCTATAACCCGGATTTCATCAATTTTGTTTCATGGTAACTAAGAAAAGTGGCCCGTAAGGCGTACGGCGTACGGCGGACAGACAGAAATATTTTTATTGCAGTTTTGGATTCTACATACCTTGAAACGTAAACCATCAAATTTTGAGGGGGGGTTAGAATTTTTTTTTCATGCTCGATTCCAATGGTTCATTATTGAAAATAATAAACCAATAGTCGATTAGATCCTCTTCCCGCCCCTCCGCTTCGTGGAGGAGTCGAAATAAGTTAGGCTCCAGTTTACTTTGATATTTTATTACCTCATGGAATCATCAAATTCGCTAGAACGCGAAAACAACCAGAATTCAAGTGGCTTCCCACTCATCACTATCACCAATAAAGAGAAGATGCTCCTATGGGCCTATCGAAATACTCCTCACCACAGCTCAGTAATTGATTCTTTCCCCGTTCATTGAGCTCGACCAAATTGAAGAATGTTGTTATTTATGTAATTGCTTTCCATGGGCAGCAACGATCTCCGGAGGGTCCTCGATCACGCGGTTTGTTCCTTAAAACGTCGCCTGAAGTCTGTGGAGGCGTAACAGAATTGATTTGTGCAAATGAATGCACCAAATTAAGAACAAGTAAATGTTCTTTCCCAGACGTGAAAAACTATTGCTAGGGTATTGAAAGGGTGCACTGTCACGAACATCCCTCAAAAGCCATGTTCCAGCTTGATATTCTGAAGGTATCCCAAAAGTTGCCCCCGTACTCATGGAATGACTTAATGCATCATGAAACAAATGAAAATCTTACAGATGGTTTCACGCTGATTCAAACAAACAAGACTGCAAGCTTCGAGCAGAAGCAGCGTCAAACTGCTCACTTTTTGAGAACTTTCGAAAACTGCAAACTAGAAAATGCAGGCAGAGATTGCAGGTCATCATGAGGATGGAAGAGGCGACCTCATTTTCTCCCACGTATCGGAGGACATTTAGTTCCATAAGCATTTCCACCAAACAGTCGTCGATCTGCGTTAGAAGGGAGGATGAGACCACAAAACGAGGTGAGGTCCGCCGACTAAACAGGTTAATTCGTGTGGAATTAAGGACTGAGATACACACAACCTCGCCGCACTAGGACGTTGTAGGTGAAAGTGAAATACGACAAAAATTGAGAATTGAGAAAGCAGAATCCATCCTGGAAACCTGCCTTGAGGCGAAGAGTTTGATGGGTCAGGGAGCTAATAGCCGACGCAACCTTCAAGGACGTTGGTCTTGAATATTGAATTCAAACCGCATTTGATGAATTCTGGGAAGAGTAAAATGCTGATGGCTACTGGCTACCAACGGAATCCTAAACGTATAGTCCAGTTAAGTTGTTCGGGCCCACAACTGAACGGAAAGCACAGACTCATAATTCTGACTAAATATTAATCATTAAATTATTTATTCAAAAACATATTTCGTACATAATGAAGAATATAAGTACAGAAACATGAGAAAACCAAGTTCATGAATGGGCCCGTAAGGTCTTGACTCCTCATCTAATATTAATCATTCCTGGGAAAACGAAATAATAGGAAGTTCCAGTTTTTTATAATCGAAACCTACCTGCTAAAAATAGTTTTCTTGGACATTAAAAGTTATAGACAGCTAAATTCTACGCCAAATGGAACCAAATTTAAAGTTATCAAATATTCGTCCAAAGCAAACAATAATTGTCACAAGGCTGATTATACTTCAAGTATGTACAGTATTTCAATAATATTATTAAACAGTAAAAGTATCGATACCGGCATTAAAGTACCTATTATTCTGTATCATGTTGCGCGTAAATCAACTAGGAAAACATGAAAACATGAATAAGATAAATTAGGAGACAAATAGTAGATAAACAATTTTGAGGGGTTAGTTTTCTTTTTTTTTCTTTTTTCCTCAATGCTCGATTCCAGTGGTTCATTATTGAAAAATTACTTAAACGGAGTTACAACATTACTGAACCGAAATCAGATCAAAATTTAAAAAAGAAAGGAAAAAAGCCTTTTAACTAGGACGGATGGTACAAAAGAAACGCCGGAATCACTATTACATCACGAAGGATCATTAAGAAGTGGAGAAATACTTCGGTCGCCAAGTACACCTGAGTTCGATAGGTACTTTTGATTCGAGTATGCGGAAATCCAGTAGAGGAAATTAAATTTAAAAAAAAATTAAGTACGTCAATCTGCAAATATTGAGTTTTTATGCATGGGTCGTTCTACGCTTATTCTGATTTTTCATGTAACAAGGCACTTCCCAGCCCCGTAGAATGGGAAAGTAATAAATAAATTATGTATCATTTACTACTAAATCCAGGCTTTGCGGGTGACCTTGTTTCATTCATTCAAATCATTAATTAGTGACAGCAATTAAACATTTAATTACCTGAATGTCACTACCCTGGTGTGTCACACGCCTAAGTTGGAATATTCACATACATGAAATATATAGCGTTTTCAGATTTTCATTACCAAAACAACGGGATCACGCCACAGTTATGATGTAGTTTATGTGTGTATTGTAAAATTTCAATTGGTCATTCACCTTTGATTCTGCATGAGAAAATGTGTTTGTTACAAAGTTTTGTGTCACTTTCCTGTCTATTGAGGAAACAGCTCCCCCCCCCCTTCCCTGTGGGGGGAAAAAATCGGGTAAAAATCAAGTTGGCAGCAGTGATTTGTCACAGGTGGCCTCTGGGTTTGTTTTCCTTTTTTAGTGTTGTGTGTGCCCTTGGAGATCCAACTTGGTCCACGATAACAGGTATGCAATTTTCATATCTGTCACCTTCCTGTGCTCTGTATTTTCGTATTCATTTATTTTTTTATTTTTCCCTTCCATCATGCCATAGGTTTACTGAAGCAGTATTCGCGCACTAAATTCCAATCCTGTACTACCAGCGGTTTGGAAGCTATGTGCAGAAAACCCCAAACAAGTCACTTTCCTGCAAGTCCTGGAAGTCCTGTCTTTTGATGATTTTCATGTAGACAGGAAAATGAAAAGCAAGACAGAGTAGTGACATGACTTCACTTGGGTAACTTATTCAAGCCTAATTTTGAAGTTTTTTCACAGCTAGCGGGTGTGCTACCTACTGGGTACCTCAAGGCAACTTTGGGAATTTCAGATATAGGTACATGAGGGTAGGTATTCTTGGTTTCTAGTAAAATCACTACCCTGGAACTATATTTCCTTTATGGTCACTCCCCTGCCTACCGTCTTGTCCCACCTCCTTGAGGACCAAAAACCTCACTGAGCGGGAAAATGAGACCTCTACGAGTGGGATTTTCCTTTTTCCCAAGGACAACCTCTGTGAGTGGGAGCCTCAGCCGCCAGAGCCTCTGTGAGTGACAGCCCGACCTCTAATAGCGAATTTTGAACTGCCGACCTCTAACAATGGGAATCGGCCCCACTTCGTTGCTTTGCGTTGTTTTGTTGACGAATCGAAGCAGACTGATTATGAGCTCACTCGATTTTTTAAGAAAATGGAGGTAATTTTTTAACCCAGCACTTTTTTTTACAATAGCTACAAGACAATGCATGATTTTTACCAATTTCATTAAAATAGATTCTAAATTTCATCTTTTTTGTACTTTTTTGTTCAAGTGGGAAACTCGGGTAAGTGGGATTCAAAATCTGATCCCTTCAACTCCCGTTTATCCAGGTTCCACTGTATTCTTAAGACTAAATACACTGCCAAGGTGACGGCACAGGAGCTTCCTCGTCACAATCAGAGTGACCCATTATAAAATAAAACAGTGACCCATTATAAAATAGAGGATTACATAACATTACATAACGTGAAATATACATATTACATAACATTACATTACATAACATTACATGAAATATACATATTACATAACATTACGTCCATTATACATAATTGCGAAAGTTATGCGTGTTTGAAGAATTTCACGTTAGCGCATGCGCAGGGCGAACCGCTGGCTCTATCATGTTGAAATTTATATGGGACCTCAATGGGCCCTACCCGCTTAATCCCTGAGAATTGCATTGAAATTGGGTGAAATCTTTGGTTACTACGGCTGTAACAAGGAAATTGAATCTATTTCACGCCAGCGCATGCGCAGAGCGCACCGAGGGTCCGATCATGCTGAAATTCATACTGGAACTCACTAGGCCTTGTCCAAACAACCCTTGAAAATTTGAGAGAAATTGAATCAAAATTGTGAAAGTTATGCGTGTTTGTTGAATTTAACGTTAGCGCATGCGCAGGGCGTACCGCTGGATCAATCATGTTGAAATTTGTATGGGACCTCAAGGGGCCTTATCCGCACCATCCCTCAAAATTTGAGCTGAATCAATTCAAAATCGTGGAAGTTATGGCTGTAACAAGGAAATGCGGACAGACTCACAGACCCACAGACCGACAGACACGGAACCAAATTTGTTCAGTAGGCTTTGAAACGCAAAATGCAAGTGGAAATTTTGATTTCTGAAGACAAAAATTTTTTGGCTCATGAAAGTGAACACAAGGCTTCCGCTGCTTCGCAGACTCGGAAGCAAAATGAGATAATAAGATTAAGAGAACAGCATTGGGTATATGCACGTATTTATTTTTATAAATGAAAGTAGATTCCATCCTGAGAATTCTGACACCAACCGCACTGTCCTACGATGGAGTTATTTTTCTGTGATTTTTCAGTTTACAGAAATTCTGACGTCATTGCGCCCCTCTCGCCTGGACGGGACCCCTGCCCGCTGTGACGTCAGAATTTCTGGGAACTTTGAAAAATCATGGAATAAGAACGACGTAGGACAGCACATAAAATACTGTTGTCCAACTAGATTCGGATATTGAAACACTGTGCGTCATAGGTGGAAGCTATGGCTAAGTGGCTAGTCCAGAGTATTATATTGCATTACTGGTGATTGTACTTCACTGCCCCAGGAAATATATTGCATTACTGGCGATAACTTCTGTTTTCCATACCATAACTACCCTCAAGATCTACGCAAAATATGATGACAAGCTCCCAGAATCTAGGCAGCCAATGCAAAATCATTTCCTCAAGGCCGAAGAAGAACCAACTGAGAATACTTTAGTTGTAAGGGACGAGTGAAGCCTCGGTACACTCATCGACCAGAATTTGAGGAACCGCAACGACCGGTAAGGTCGGCTTACAGGTCAGGGCCTTCTACAATCATTTTGCATGAGTCATCAGCCAACAAGCTGATAAAGCTAATATTTGTTAACACATTAACGATACCGTCCACTCCAGTCACTCATCAGCAATCTTCTTACAATCATGCAAATCGACAAAATGCCAGACCTCTTCTGGATAAATTCAGTTCCATATCTGTCATGTGTCTACGAATCCTTGCAACACCATACGAAACGAGGATCGTATTTAGTTGAAATAAGGAGGGTAAGTTGGGGGTTGGGCCCCAGGTGGTCCCTATAAATGATTTGAATGAAAATCTGACTTTCATCTGCTCATGTGCAAACGTGCAATACTTACAACGCTTATTTCTATTTAAAAACTGCTAAATCGTCGTTTATTGTGTCAAAGAAAAGTTGGAGACAAATCAATAATGCGTTTTAAGAGACCAACTCGAGTTCTCCAACTACATTTTTTTTATTTCAGACGTAAAGCATGGAAACCTTGAGCAGTAGGCTCTGTACCGAAGTTGAATTCTGTTAGGTTTGGTCGAGACTTTAAATAATATATTACGCTCACGGTCAGTTATTTTCCTGACGTCATCCGTTATTTAACGATTACGTTACGAGTATGATTGTTTACGTTTCGTTTACAATGTACTCTGGGACAACAGTGAGTCAGGTTAGACGATAAGGCTATTAGCTCGTTAGCTAACAGGCTAACACAATATACGTCCGCTACTGAGCGGTATTTAAGAAATCTGACTCGTTTCGTTCGCTTGGGCCACTGATAGCGCCATAAATATCAATGAAAGCCAGTTGGTTTTACTAGTAGACGCTATTCATCAGGATTAGAAGCAAAATCACGGGACAGGATGACAAGGATAACTAACTCTCACGAAAATTTAGTAGTGTACAACTTCAGTTAGTCATTATTAGTTCAGTGCGTTGTAATTGGTGAAGAAGCGCGGTTCAAACCACTGTCACTGGTATCGTGCTGGCAAAACGCAAAAGTGAGCCGTGGCATGGAATCTGCAGAAAAATTAGAAGAAGCAAGAAAGGTCATAGGGATATTTTAGTAGTTCGAATCTACTCCAACTAATGACATTTCTTCTGGACCGGGTTTTCTTTGTAATTCTGACAATGTTGCCAGTAACGTCTCGTCCCGATAACGTAGATTTGTGTCAATAATACACTTGGAGCACAGCAGACTTGTGAAGTCTATCGAACCTTAGTGGAGGTTGAAGTCCGGATTGTCACAAAAGCCCAGGGAACCTGGGAGATTTAAGGGACACGAAAAGGGTCCCACATGAAGCACCGATTCTGTCATGCGGAAAAGTATACATTCGTAACAAGACGAATCACTTCATCCTTCCTTCCTTTTTCCAAGTCGTTTCTTCGTTCGAACATTCTCTACAAATACACGAAGGCCCGAGTGTTCAATTTTGCAATGTTTATTCCAGGCTATTTAGTTATAACGTAACACCGATCATGATAAAGTCACGATCATGACCGGGCTACACTGATGAAGTCGGCACCGATCAAGTTTACAATGATATTCACAAAAGAACTACATCACCATACTGCAATGATGTGTACCCGTGACTTCTGTTTACATTACTTTCCGATTTTCAAATGAAAGCAGATTACATTCTGATAATTTTGAGACCAACCTCCTACAATTAATATTTTTTCCTTCTATGAGCTTTCAAAATTTCGGGAAAAGTGACGTCACTGCACCCCTCCCGCCCAGGCTGGGCCCCTTGCCCAGTGACGTCACTCGTTGTCGAAACTTGGAAAGCTCTTAGAAAACGCTGCAAAGTCCTTGTCACACGGGTTTATTATTCTACTGGACATACCTACAGAAATGCTGGGTGTTCATTTATTGTTTCTTTAATGTGCAATAATTGAAATAGCTATTTCTGATGGTTTCCACTAATTTTTGCCCCCAAAACACGAATTAGGTAGGCTTCTTTTTATTCAAATTATCTTTGATCATTGGTAGTGCCATTTAATCGTTTTGATCCACGTTCTGACACTTTTTCTAGTGTAATTGTACAAATTGATGGTGATTTCAGAGGATTTTCCAGATTTTTTACTCATAAAAATCAATTTTGGGAGCTGAACATTTGGTAGAACCTCAATTTTCCACTCTTTGGTCAAAATCGACTACATATTCGGTCTTCTCGACCCCTAAAACATGGAAAAAGATACCTCAAAAGCTCATGTTACTAACATGTTGCTAAAACGCAAAAACGCTGCAAAGTCCTTGTCACATGGGTTTATTATTCTACTGGACATACCTACAGAAATGCTGGCTGTTCATTTATTGTTGCTTTCATGTAAAATAATTGAAATAGCTATTTCTGGTGGTTTCCGCCAATTTTGGCCCCCAAACTTGAATTAGGTAAGCTCCTTTTTGGTTTATTTTTATTTATTTTTTCTTCAAATTTTATCTTTGATCATTGGTAGTGCCATTTAATCGTCTTGATCCACGTGTTGACATTTTTCCTAGTGTTATTCTACAAACTGATGGTGATTTCAGACGATTTCGCAGGTTTTTGACTCATAAAAAAACAATTTTGGGAGCTGAACATGTGGTACAACTTCAATTTTCCACTCCTTGGTCAAAATCGACTTAATATTCGGTCTTCTCGTCCCCAAACACATGGAAAACGATACCTCGAAAGCTCATTTTACTGACATGTTACTAAAACGCAAAAAGTACCTATTTTTACACACATTTTCACTCATAATACCCCTGGGTATATTCCGATCGGGCTGAAAAGTTTCGGGACACAACTAGGGCCCAAATTGAGCATCTGTGCGAAAGAACGACTTTTTTAGACCGAAAATGAGGCCGGTACACGTGATACGGTGGACGGACATTGCATTTTTGGAATCTACGCACCTTGAAACGGAAAAGAAAAGATTTTGAGGGGGTGTTATAAAAATGTTTTCCTGAGCGAATACATAGGTGTATTATTCACAGAATAATAAACCAAAAGAACTATTCATTGCGGTTGGTCTCAAAATTCTTAGAATGGAACCATAGACCTTAGAATGGGTTTCATTTAAAAATATAAACAGAAGTCATGGATACTCCTCATTGTTTTCGTGCTTAAATGATAATGCGTAAAATACGGCGTACGGCGGACAGACAGAAATATTTTTATTGCAGTTTTGGATTCTACATACCTTGAAACGTAAACCATCAAATTTTGAGGGGGGGTAAGAATTTTTTTTTTCATGCTCGATTCCAATGGTTCATTATTGAAAATAATAAACCAAAATTGTCGACGATGAAGGTACCGACCTAGTGCAAGGGCCTTAACATAAATGACAGATCATACCTATAATATTTTCAAAATGGGGATTTCGTTTTTTCATAGCCTTTTCAGTCTAGTCTAGACCTTCAACGCAATCTCTGAAACGAATTCTTGACTCGTCAAATTCGCTGTATTGATATGTTGTTTCTGGAATCTGCGAGGAAGTGGTAAGCCCCTTGGCCAGTTTCAAATCGCTGACCAGTAACTCATTAACTGGTACTTAACAAACAAGGAACACAATAACTTAATTAGAAGTTGTGATATAATGCAGCCTTGATGAATAGCATATTCACCCAATTAATAGGTATTTTGACGTGTAATACGGTTCATCCTTTATCGAGATTGAAGCCATTTACGTCAGTCAAGTATACTTTTCTTCATCCCGAATAATTGTAAGGTGATTCAAAATTAAATATTTGTGGACAACAGATTTTCATCAGAAGGCGCTCAAGTTGACATAGCAACGATGTCATCTGAGACCGAATATGGGTGAGTAGTCCAGTAACTAAGTAAAAAACGCTGCAAATCCCTACACAACGGTTTACTATTTTGTATAGAACACCCTTATGTTACAGATCACAGCTCTCTTTATTGATAACCCGTCTACATAGATCACAGACCCACCGTAGCTTAGTACCTAGCCCCGTACTAGTTTCTAGGTACCTACTTAAATCACGTGTTGAATGTTAATAGAATAATTATGTCAGTGTCGAACACTAGCTAAAATGGCAAAAAACACAAATGAAGTTTTGAAAGGAAACTGCTGGAGTGAGAAAATATTCGGTCCCGGTAGGGATTCGATCTCGGGAACTTTGGCGTTACAGTCCGTCACGAAAACCACTGCGCTATAGCGTCAAAGTGGCCAAGAGACCAGTCATCTGTGCTCGCAACTACTCAGTTTATGCTCTGCTCTTTAAGGCAAATCGTATAGCAAATTTTATGGTAACATCGTAGAATGCTCCGGATGGTTTCAAAAATTCAGAAAAATGCGAAAAACCCCCCAAACCTCAAAATAAACTTTTTCTAGATAGGGATAATCTGGATACTTCAACCCCTATTTTTCACCCCTTAGCTTTGACTGGCAGTAACGCCGAGCTTCGACGACCAACTAGAGCACAAACAGGACCCATATACCAAATTTCGTGAATTTTTGTTCATGGGAACTGAGGAAAAAGCCGTAGACGGCGTTAAGGCAACGGTGGATGGCGGACGGACGGAAATCTTTTTATTCGCATTCGTATTCTACGTCCCTTGAAGAAACGTAAACCATGAAATTTTGAGGGGGTTTTTAAAAAATGTCATGGTCGACTCCCAAGGTTCATTGTTGAAAATAGTAGAGTTGTTGCAACCATTTTCCGAAAAACGCAACTCTGTTCTAGGGTGACAAATTTGGATGCTAACTATCTAACGTAAGTTCCATGAGAAAGTTACGTGTTCACGTAACTCCGGACATATTTTGAAGTGACGTTAACGTAATAATTTGTGAATGATATATAATTTATCGGTCAAGTTAACCTCTTTATTCTCAAACTAGCTCGTAACATAATTATTGAGTAATAGTAATTATTCCATTTTGATGGTTTTTTATGAGTTTTGAACAATTTCTAGAAGAGCAATAAATTTTGCTTTAAAACCATACGCACGGCACCGTGAGACCTTGGGTCCTTTGTATAATTTTACATACCCGCAATACTTGCTAATTACAAGAGACTCACTTACGGATGGCAGTGGTCAATATGAATAGGTACACGAACCACATGAAGTTCAAGCTTCCAAATATACCTAAAGAGAACGCAAACGGCGGAAAACCTTCCCGAGGCCGGCTCCTCCCGTCTTTCTACAAAATTTGGTTATCCGCGAAGAAGTTTACTTGTCGAGTTACGTAGTAAGTAAGTAGCTTTGAGAAGCGCGACACGCATCTTTCCAATAGTTACGTGATGTTGGACAACGCAAGTCTTGAAAACGCAAAAACTTACGTCTCGAACTTAACACTTGCGTTTACGTTCTCTCTCCCGATTGCTCCCGATCGTCAATTTTTGGTTGCGACAACTCTCTAATAAATCAAAATTCTCAGCCAGGAAATCCGCACATTACCAAGAGGTTATTTACAGTGATAGTGACTTGGTATTTTGAAGAATCATGTGGGTATTAATCAAGTACAACACCTGTTGTGGTTGACTGGTTGGTACAAGTATGTTATAGCCCCGCCAATATCGATTGTATCGATTATCTCAAATACATCGATCCTTGTGGTATCGATGACGGCTCAATATGGCGTCCCGATGCCTACAGGGTGCCGATATCAACTTTCAAAATGAATACGGGAAGACCATTGTAAGGACACCAAAAAATAAGAGTGACTATAACATACTTGTACCATCTATTCAGAAGTCCCAAACAACCTGCTCATTCACGGGATAGTTTCTGGGATTGTTTATCTTTTTTGAGATGCGAGCGCTAGCGAGCATCCAGATCGCTTGACAATGCGAGCGGCGGAATGGGAACTAAACTTCTTGTACACCCACCGTCTTGTCTGATACACGTCATCGATACCACAAGGATCGATGTATTTGAGATAATCGATACAATCGATATCGGCGGGGCTATAACATACTTGTACCGACTGGTTTACTACAGCGATATTTCGACTCATTGATGGTCAGTCCTCTACAGGCATGTTATGGTGCCAACTGTATCACGTCTCCACATTCTCTCCAATGTTTAATTCCCACAGTTTCCGTTCCGCACTCGAAACTTCATTCTGTTTCCCCACCACACCGCGCCTGAAGAGGACGACCATCAAAGCGTCGGAATGGTGAAATAAACCGAACAACGTCAACAGGCAACGTGTAGTCGTTGATACCCACAAGATTACCAAAATAATTAAACGTCTGATCTGACTGGGAAAAAGACATAGCGGTGCAAGTATATTCATCTTCAATTTGAGAAGCAAAGGGCTTTCAAGGATATCACTGTCAAGTGAGTCCAGTTGTAAAGCTGAGCTGCTCTCTGAGAGCGAGGAAGACTACTGATGACTTAATTTACGGTTTCTTCGAACTCATTTTTCTATTTATATGCCACATAACAGCGATTATAATGAATTCTACGAACCCCCCGGCATCATGTTTTGGCATTTACCAATACAATATTGGTTTATTATTTTCAACAATGAACCATTGGAATCGAGCATGAAAAAAAATTCTAGCCCCCCCCCCCCCCCCACCTCTAAATTTGATAGTTTACGTTTCGAGGCATATAGAATCCGAAAATGCAATTAAAAAAATTCTGTCTGTCCGCCGTACGCCGTACTGGCCACTTTTCTTAGTTACCATGAAACAAAACTGATGAAATTCGGGTTGTAGGTTCCGTTCGGGGTCTAGTTGGTCCTCGAAGCTCGACGTTACTGTCAGTCATCTCTAAGGGGTTCAAAATAGGGGTTGAAATTTTCAGAACGCCGTAGCTCGAAAACTTTCGATGGAAGGGTATGGTTCTTTTTACGCTATTAAATTTGGCTCGAGCTAAACAATTTTTTGAGACCACCCGGAGCATCGTACGTCCAGCCGTTCGTGTGCACCAAAAAGCATCGTCAACACGATCGTGAATCAAACGGTATAAATCCGGCCGGGATATCATCACTAGGGAGCACCTGATTATAATCAAGGATGGCTGTATGAAGTCGAGTTGGTTATCCTGGGATATTATTTCGTTTGATAAGTGATGGACTATTGGATTTTGTAGGTAGGTACTTGTGAAACTTGAACAAACGTTGAAGTATTATTGATGGGTAAATTATTACACAATGGTAAATTATTACACAACGGTACATTATTACACAACGGTGAATTATTTCATGACGGTAAATTATTACACAAAAGTTCATCAACCAAGAAGGGACTTGATTTTGTTGATCGGTAGTTTTTCAACTTGACCAACCGTTGAAGTATTATTGACGGGCAAGTTATTACACAACGGTTCATTATACTTGATCACGAGGGTAAGTACTGACCACTGAAAACAGTGATCTACGCAGTAGGGGCATCTATTTCACTCCACATCAACAATTTTCCTTCAGAACTTCATTATTTGCGTTTCTTTTTGCCATTTTAGTTACTGTTTGTCATCGACAGAATTATTTTAGCAACATTTAACTCGTGATTTAGGTAGGTACCTAGTAACGAGTACGGGGTTAGGTACTAACCTACGGAGGGTCTGCGATTCACATAATATGTATAGAGTAGTACATATTATATTATACTAGCTGTGTACCCGCGCTTCGCAACGGTAGAACAGACACCCCCTGTATCCCCCCCCCCCCTCCTCAACTGATCAGAAACCTTCCACAATGCCAACCCTAACTGCCTTTAACCCCCCCCCCCCCCCCCGTATCCTATGAACCCTTCCTACCTGGTTAGAAACATTCCTCAATGTTCACACAACAAATTCCCAAAGTTGCACTCCAATTGGTCAAGTAGTTTTGAAATTTCTGTAGACACCCCCCCCCCCCCCTCTCATAACCTGTACCCCCCTCCTACGAACATCCTGATTGAAGTACCACTTGAATGTACTCGTCGAGCTGAAGCCAGAATCTAATTACAATCGGATTTACGTCCAACCGTTCAAAGTTATTATAAGCATAAACGTCCTCATAGAAGTGATTATAACACGTTTTTTAGTAGTATTTCATTCATAGCGTTTCAACGGATGGACAGATTCAAATGCGGATTTTTCATAAACCTTCCCAGATAAATTCTGCGTCAAATGGTACCAGCCGCAACTTTCTACGTTCAGCCGTTCTCAATTGATGCCGAGTCAAACAAACAAACAAACAAACAGACAAACAGGCACTGTTTTATTATATTTATATTATATAGACGGGTTATCTGTACAGAGAGCTGTGATCTGTAACAGAAGGTTATTCTGTACAAAATAATAAACCGTTGTGCAGGGATTTGCAGCGTTTTTCTGTTTATATGCCACAAAACAGCGATTATAATGACATCTCGAAATCCCCCGTCGTAATGTGTTGGAATTTACCAATACAATATTTTTCTCCTTTCTTCGAAGATTCTTTCAAGGCTGAATTAAGTGAACCTACGTACCTAATATCTCCGTCAGGCTGGTGATATGACTGACCTGAGAGGGTGCGTGCGAAGGACGATCATTTTGCGTCTTCTCTTCGTTTTCATACGAAGGAGGAGGTTTGACGATGACGCACACACGGAAACTTTTGTCTCTCATGGAAAACCACTTGACCGTCGGAGGATTCGCACCTTTGAACGGACCATCGGACACCGCACTCCAACACAAAGGCTCCGGATGGGGTTTCGTCGAGCGGATCACAGCAGCCCGAGACACGAGCGGGGGCATCGCCGGCAACGCGTTCACTAGACGAGGTCTCCACACGACAACGACCGTCTGAATGGGGGAATCCCATTGGAAAGGAGCTCTGGGGGAGAGGGTTTCAGTCTTACGTGTGGAGTGGGTGTCCAGTCCAGCGGACAGGTAGTTGGAGCGGGACAGGAGCGATCGAGAACGCAAAGCGATTTGACGACTGGGAAAAGCGAATCCCAAACAGCCAGAAAAGGACTGCCATTCGTCCTCATTTCTCAGGATAAACAGCCAGGCTCACCAGACAGACCATTTTCATAATTTTTAAACGGCGATGTACCACTCGTATTCCAAAATCTAAAAAATCCCTGCACAACGGTTTATTATTTTGTACGGAATACCCTTCTGTTACAGATCACAGCTCTCTGTATAGATAACCTGTCTATATAAAATAATATGTACTATTCTATACATAATATGATGTAGATCCCAGACCCTCCGTAGGTTAGTACCTAACCCCGTACTCGTTACTAGGTACCTACCTAAATCACGAGTTGAATGTTGCTAAAATAATACAGCCGATGACAAACAGTAACTAAAACGGCAAAAACAAACGCAAATAATGAAGTTCTAAAGGAAAATTGTTGATGTGGATTGAAATAGATGCTCCTTCTGCGTAGATCACTTTTTTCTGTGGTCAATAACTATAATGAACCGTTGTGTAATAACCTGTCCATCAATAATACTTCAACGGTTGTTCAAGTTGCAAAAGTACCGATCAACAAAATCCAGCCCCTTCTTGGTAGATGAACCGTTGTGTAATAATTTGCCGTTGTGTAATAATTTTCCAGTGTGTAATAATTTACCCATCAATAATACTTCAAAGTTTGTTCAAGTTTCACAAGTACCTACCAACAAAATCCACTAGTCCATCACTTATCAAATGAAATAATATCGTAGAACAACCAACTCGACTTCATACAGCCATCCTTGATTATAATCAGGTGCTCCCTAGCGATGATATCCCGGCCGGATTTATACCGTTTGATTCACGATCGTGTTGACGAAGCTTTTTGGTGCACACGAACGGCTGGACGTACAATGCTCCCGGTGGTCTCAAAAAATTGTTTAGCTCAAGACAAAATTAATAACGTTTAAAAAACCATACCCTTCTATCGAAAGTTTTCGAGCTATGGCGTTCTGAAAATATCAACCCCTATTTTGAACCCCTTAGAAATGACTGACAGTAACGCCGAGCTTCGAGGATCAACTAGACCCCGAACGGAACCTATAACCCGAATTTCATCAATTTTGTTATCATTATTTTTGTTTTAATTTTGTTGTCATGGTAACTAAGAAAAGTGGCCAGTACGGCGTAAGGCGGACAGACATAAATTTTTTTATTGCATTTTCGGATTCTACACACCTTGAAACGTAAACCATCAAGTTTTGAGGGGGTTAGAATTTTTTTTTTGCATGCTCGATTCCCAATGGTTCGTTATTGAAAATAATAAACCAAAATTAGAATCCGACGATTTTTGTCTGGAAACCATGTTCGCCCATTTTTACGCACAAGCACAACCTGCAGCTGCTTTCTGATTTCACACTGAAAATCTCCATTTCCCGCAGAATCTGCAATAAATCGGTGAGTTCCGATTTGGAAAAAGGAAGATGTTTTGGCCAGCACAGTATACTACAGCAAAATGCAATAAAATAACCGGACTCACATTTAAAAATATATATACGCAAAACGGTTTAGAATGTATGAGCTCTATAGCCCTATGGTGGGGAGTGAGGTGGAGTACATGAATGTATTTTGGGGCGTCTGGTTTGTTCCTGTTCCAGTACCAGAAAAACTGGACAATATTCCAAGCAATGCCTCGACCTCACATCAACGACATTATTTGAGAATTTCATTAATCCTTTAATGATGATTTCCTGGGAGAACAACTTATAATATTAAGAATTCGAAGTTTATCTACTCACAACGTGCATACCCACCCATTCAGTATCACGTATTAGCCATTGATGGTATGTTTTGCGATAAACTCCCACACTTAAGACATGAGTAAGATACTACGAACAGCAAGATAACAGCCTGTTCATTAAAAGTATTTTGTTTGTTTGGAATAAAAATGAATCGACGAATGTTCAGAATAGATAAATATGGCCTTTGACGGAACTCAAATACTAATCCTACTTGATCAAACTAGGACTTACCTTCTTGTAAGTGACTTCTCCGCCAGTGCCAACTCGCCGATGCCCTATTTTCTTCTCCTTCTCGGATTTGTGCCGCGCCATCGCTCCATTCTGCCGGGAAATGGTGCCCTGGGGGATGGCAAAAGAATAAATCAGCCGTTGCAAGGACGATCAGAGGGTTTGTAATTGCAAATGGAGGCGGCTTAATGATATGGGCCGATGGGGAGGGGGCAGGACTTACATCTTTCTTGTCGTCACCATCTTCATCTGAAAAAGAAAGAGAAAACTAGGAGTTAACAAAAGGAGGTGATGAGGTGCTGCCAGGCGTCTACAGAGATCAAGTAATACAAATAAAATCGTATACAAAAATCTACATTATGGTGATCCCTCATGCTGCACTAATTTATTATTCACCAGTGGCGTAACCAGGATTGTTGAATGAGGGGGTTATCGGAAATCGAAAAAAGTTCCTGTCATGCAGCATGGCTATAAGAGCGAATTTTCAAAGAAATATTCCTGCTATCGTGTAAAAAAGATGATATAGCGAGAAACCATAACACGTTTCTTAAAATTATATAATTCTTCGTGGTTTTAGCCATTTTTACCGATGTTTGACCCTAATAAAATCAAATTTGACCCACTTGTTTTTGAGATAAATAGTTTTATCATCCAAACAGTCCTTCCGTCGCGAATAATCATCCCACACAACGTCAGGTGAATTGATATTGATTTTAGCCATTAATCAATTTTTTACCCCCAAAATTCAAAATCTGACCCCTACTCTGTGTGAAAAACAACTGAAATGGTATTTTTCTGTCTTTACTCACCCTTCCATACCATTCCAGTGATTTTACGTCAATTTTTTGCAATTTTAGCCGTTTTCACCGACTTTAGACCCATAAAAACTCCAATTTGACCCCCTTGGAATTTTTAAAAATTGCTCATCTTCGAACTCATCGTTTTGTTTGACAACACAAAACGTTTTGGAGAAATTTGGAATTTTTATCATGTACCCAAGAACGGATATCATCTGGAGTGGAACATAAATATATACACATAATACATACATTTTTGTAAAAATCTAGGGATGAACTGAGGATGCTCTGAAACCGATTTGCCTGTAAAAATATTTCAAAAATTCATGTTCTGAAAACGTTACCCATAGCAATAGCTTCATTTCCCTTGAAAATTCGTTAATAAGGTTTGACATTACAAATAAAGATGAATTTAAATTAAATTTAACAAAGCACTAAATGTTACAGGTAACGTCAGGTAAGATAAATTGATGAAATAAAACATTTATTTGGCAACGATGTTCGAGAATTTTCAAGGAATGAAGCTATTGCAATGGGTCCAAAATTGTCAGAAAATAAGTTTTTGAAATTATGTTACAGGCAAATCCGTTTCAGAGCATCCTGATGCATCTCTAGATTTTAACAAAAATGTATACGTATATTATATATATTTCTTTGTGTGTCACTCCAGACGATATCTGACCTTGGGTATGTGATAAAAATTACAGATTTCGCCAAAATGTTTTTATTGCCAAACAAAAGGAAGAGCAATTTTCAAAAATTCGAAATTTGAGTTTTTAGCGGTCAAAAATTGGTAAAAACGGCTAAAATTGATATGGTATATAAAATCACTGAAAGTGGTATGGAAGGATTAGTGACTACAGAAAAATACCATTTCAGTTGTTTTTCACAAAGAATAGGGGTCTAATTAGGATTTTTGGGGGTCAACAATTGGTATTAAGGGCTAAAATCAATATTATTCACCTGAAGTGTGGGATGGTGACGGTGAGGGACTATAAGCATTTTTGTCAAAAAGATTGGATCAAATTTTTGGGACAGATCGTTAGTAATCAAATAAACATAATTATTATTAACATTATTTAACTGTTTAATAATTATTAAACAGTTAAATCAAACATAATTATAATTATGTTTGAAACATAAATAATTATGTTTGATTTACCGTTTAATCTGTTATAGTTGTTGTATTTGTTTGTTACTTTTGTGATTGTTACATTCTTAAGATTTAATTTTAATTTGTGATAAAGTTTTCGAGCCAATGGGGGGGGGGGGGGTGTGACCCCCCACTAACCCCCCCCCCCCCCCCTGGCTACGCCACTGTTATTCACCACCTTAATACAGATTAGACATGATCTTGACATGAATGTGTACTGAGTACCATTTTGCCCGGTGCCCTCCAAACAATTCGAGCAATGCTAATGATTCGGGAACGTTGCGTGAAATCGCCGAAGTTTAATTTAACCGTTGCTATTTTAGTTATTAGTTATTTCATGAAACCAATTACACGGAACGGGATATGTAGACATGAGAGACCGGGCATCCAGAACTCGAAAAAGTTCAGAAAAACGAAGTTGGGGACCGAAACCGCGCTGAATAATTTCGCAGCCCCTTCTCTCTAGCAATCCCCTTAGGCTAGCCCAGATGTTCATCATCATTGGAGCTCAACATAATTGTGGGCCGACCAAGCTCACGCAAGTCCTCAGTGCTCTAGACGTTCCTAAAATCTAGATATACGCTCGCGTTTTTCAATTGCCCTGGGACACACGGCTTAATCGATTCCTACTCGCTACAAATTATTTGCGTCACGACAAGCAGAGGTTTGGTGTCTTAACTGTCACAAAAGAGAACAGAATCGTTCGAGTTTCTTGAAGGATCGTACCTACCTCGTTCACCGCAGGACAGAGGGCAAGAGTGATATTCCCGTCAAAATGAAAACTGCGTTCTCATTAGGTATACAAGAAAACGCGCTGGTGGGTTTCGACTATACCTCTTAATATTCCTGTAGGTGGGTACTAGAAAATCTCAATAAGTACCAACGTTGATTTGAGTCCTGGGGTTGCGCGATCTCTATCAAAAATCAGGATAGAAATTGGAGGCTGTCTGACCACACGGTTTCAGGTATAATATACAGTTAGGAACCGGTTTCGGGTCTTAGCCCATCATCAGCCTTTGCAAATTTACAAAAACATGTCAAAATTGGTCCTATATTTAAACAATTATTTAGGTATGCTTAGGTGTGCTTACGTCCAATTTCTATCCTGATTTTTTTATCAATAAGTATCATCTATTGAAAGTGCAAATGGCATAGACCTGTATGATGTTATGTGGGATTGTACTCCTACGTAAATGATCCCATATAAATTGTATCAGTATGAAAACTTTCGTCCATGCATTTGCAAACGTGAAATATTTTATAGTTTTCAGTTAAATTCCCAGGATGACCCACACGAATTTCATTAATTCTGCAGTGACACTACCGTCCGCACTCCTTGCCGTAATTGTAATCCTTGCCATACGCGTTGCCCCGGTTCTAATGAACAAATATGAATGAAATCAAAATGATGTACGGTTATTTATTTATTATACACTTCCACATCCACGTTATGGGGGACAGAACTTGGATATTTCCATGAAAATCTCATCAGAAATTGAAAGCAAATATCGCCGATCTGAAATCGTCGAAATATTTATCCGTTAGATACCCAGGCCGTTAGACATGAACTTCATCAAAATTAGAGATTGTTTCGTCACCGAATGAGTTCCCATGAAATCCTTGCCATAAGCAAAACTTCAGTTCACATCAACCGATTTTGATGAAATTTACACTCACATCATGGCGCTGCTCCTCTGATAGTAGATATAGAAGATTTGAGGGTTGAGGTCGGTGAAATACCTACCAATCGGCGGACTAGTATCGTGTTATGGTATGATGGTAAACCGAATGACAAAATAAAAATGATAAATCGCATATTATAAATCTCACATTCTTCTTTATGCAAGCCTTTGATCTCTGCCATCTCTGCCAGTAGTATAATTCATATAAATTATGAAAATATTTTTTGAAACCAGGCAGTTTAATTAGCAACTCCTGATCTCCGGACAATTTTCCAAATTGTGGAGGTCAGAAACCGCCAATGATTCCTACTGCTCAAAAATTATCTAGTAACAAATACTTATAACTTATTATTGTATTTAAATTTTTCTTTTTCTTGTAACTAGAGGCTTCTAAAAAAAAAAAAAAATACAAGAGATAAGCCGTTTCACAGGTCTGGAAAATTTTCGAAGCCAATGGGAACATTGAAACAGGCACAGGAACGTTGAAAAAAACTTATCGACGAACTGAAACATTAAAAGTCGAATCATGTCACGGTTCGAGAACAAGCAACTAAGTGATGAACGAACTAAATCACTCGCGAAGAAATCGTGGAAACCCATTTCAAAGAAAAACGGATTTATTGAAAAAATATTCTAGTTCCACTAATACATGAAAAAACGCGAAAAACACTGTTATACCGGTTTCGGTGATCAAACCATCGTCAGTAACAAACAAAGGGTTGATCATTGTTTGTTACTGACGGTGGTTTGACCACCGAAACCGGTATAACAGTGTTTTTCGGGTTTTTTCGTTTATTAGTGGAAATAAGACTATTTTTTCAATAACTCCCTTTTTCTTTTCTTTGGTAGCCATAAACTTGACAAAGGTAGGTGAAAAAACCTATTGGCTCATCAAACAATAAAACAGGGCCTTCAAGTCACACAGTAGGAAACAGTGTTGTCGGGTCGCCTGTTTTCCGAATCACATACATTTTTCTATTCCATCACCGGAAACTTGTCCGCCATAAACTGTCCGTCACACAGCGAAAACAAAGGAGCCCGATTGTGACGTTTCGCTGTCTACTGGCCTTTATTCTCTCGTTCGCCAACGTCCAACAATGCACATATTGACGTGAAATGAGTTCGACCATTATTTATTTCTCTTACACTGCCGTGGATAGAATAATTATTACGTCGCGTAATGAAAATATAACAGTGCCCTACCTACAAAGCACTAATCAAACCTATCTGTTCACCAACTAAGCAGGAGAGTTGTGCAGTGTGCATAATTGGGGTACCTATAAATTGCATTCCTATTTAAGATTCCACTATACGTTTAAAAACGCTGCAAATCCCTGCACAACGGTTTATTATTTTGTACAGAATACCCTTCTGTTACAGATCACAGCTCTCTGTATAGATAACCCGTCTATATAATATAATATGTACTACTCTATACATAATTATGATGTAGATCGCAGACCCTTCGTAGGTTAGTACCTAACCCCGTACTCGTTACTAGGTACCTACCTAAATCACGAGTTAAATGCTGCTAAAATAATTCTGTCGATGGCAAACAGTACCTAAAACGGCAAAAAGAAACGCAAATAATGAAGCTCTGAAGGAAAATTGTTGATGTAGAGTGAAATAGATGCTCCTTCTGCGTAGATCACTGTTTTCTGTGGTCAATAACTATAATGAACCGTTGTGTAATAACTTGCCCATCAATAATACTTCAACGGTTGTTCATGTTGGAAAAGTACCGATCAACGATATCCAGCCCCTTCTTGGTAGATGAACCGTTGTGTAATAATTTACCGTTGTGTAATAATTTACCATTGTGTAATATTTTACCCATCAATAATACTTCAACGCTTGTTCAAGTTTCACAAGTACCTACCAACAAAATCCAATAGTCCATCACTTATCAAATGAAATAATATCGCAGAACAACCAACTCGACTTCATACAGCCATCCTTGATTATAATCAGGTGCCCTCTAGTGATGATATCCGGGCCGGATTTATACCGTTTTATTCACGTTCGCGTTGACGTAGCTTTTTGGTGCACACGAACGGCTGGACGTACAATGCTCCGGGTGGTCTCAAAAGATTGTTTAGCTCAAGACAAAATTAATAACGTTTAAAAAACCATACCCTTCTATCGAAAGTTTTCGAGCTATGGCGTTCTGAAAATATCAACCCCTATTTTGAATCCCTTAGAGATGAATGACAGTAACGCCGAGCTTCGAGGATCAACTAGACCCCGAACGGAACCTATAACCCGAATTTCATCAATTTTGTTTCATGGTAACTAAGAAAAGTGGTCAGTACGGCGTACGGCGGACAGACAGAAATTTTGCTATTGCATTTTCGGATTCTACATACCTAGAAACGTAAACCATCAAATTTTGAGGGGGTGGGGAGGGGGGTAGACATTTTTTTCATGCTCGATTCCAATGGTTCATTATTGAAAATAATAAACCAAAAATGGAAACATGGAAATTTTGGGTGTATTTTTGCCATGTACATTGGTAGCAATTAACTCTCTGCAGTATTATTGACCATCTTCTGTGAGAAACATTATCGTCAAGTGAGCACGTTTTGAAATAAACGCAGGTAACAAACATTGTTGTCAAATCGAACAAACGAGGATCGACTACTGATTATGTAAATGAAATTAGCGGTTACCGAAGGAGACAGACGTCCGCATCAAAACAAAAACGCTGCAAATCCCTGCACAACGGTTTATTATTTTGTATAGAATACCCTTCTGTTACAGATCACTGCTCTATGTATAGATAACCCGTCTATATAATATTATGATATGTACTATTCTATACATATTATGTAGATCGCAGACCCTCCGTAGGTTAGTACCTAACCCCGTACTCGTTACTAGGTACCTACCTAAATCACGAGTTAAATGTTGCTAAAATAATTCTGCCGATGACAAACAGTACCTAACAAAAAGAAACACACATAATGAAGTTCTGAAAAGAAATTGTTGATGAGGAGTGAAAAAAGTTGCAAAAGTACCTACCAACAAACTCCAGCCCCTTCTACGTAGATGGTATAATGAACCGTTGTGTAATAATTTACCGTTGAGTAATGATTTACCGTAGTAATAATTTACCCATCAAAAATACTTCAACGTTTGTTCAAGTTTCACTACCTACCAACAAACTCCAAAAGAGCCATCATTTTTCAAATTAAATAATATCACAGAACAACCAACTCGACTTCATACTCCGCCAATATAATCAGGTGATCCCTAGCAATGATTGGCCGTATTCACAAATTCCTATTGTGGGCGCGTCTCTGGTTACGAGATTTGGTTTGAATTGTATACAATTTCATTCACACTGGAGTCGAAAATGCCTGTCGGTGCAAACTTCGGGGCCTTACTGTGAACGAACGGCTGGACGTACGATGCTCCGGATGGTCTTAAAAAACTCGCAAGTTCAAGAACTATTTAAAACCGTAAAAATATTTACGTAAAAAAATGGTATAGGCGTTTTGAAAATTTCAACCCCTATTTTGAACCCCTTAGAGATGACTCACAGTAACGTCGAGCTTCGAGGACCAACTAGACCCCGAACGGAACCTATAACCCGAATTTCATCAATTTTTTTTCATGGTAACCAAGAAAAGTGGCCCGTACGGCGTAAGGCGTACGGCGTACAGTGTACGGCGTACGGCGGACAGACAGAAATATTTTTATTGCAGTTTTGGATTCTACATACCTTGAAACGTAAACCATCAAATTTTGAGGGGGGTAAGAATTTTTTTTTTCATGCTCGATTCCAATGGTTCATTATTGAAAATAATAAACCAAAACACTGACCAACGTCGCCAAATGATTATGTTGCGCCACCATTCAAAAGTACTTAAGGCCAATGTGGACGGGCCTATAATGAGATTCTACGATAAGAGATGGCGCTGCAATCGCCCGAAAGAACATCCATTCTTATTTATTCGAATTTGAATCAATTTTCAATATGAAAATTTATTGAGTTTCTTTTAGTCAGTAGAACACGGCTGAAACAGCTAGGGCTGACGGTATGACAGGAAAAAAAATTTCGAAATTTTTTTGGATTAGATTAAGATTAGGATTAATTACCTACTATTACTGGAACCCGTTTTTTTTCATTTTTTTTGCGAAAACACGTCCGTCCTAATTAGGACAGATGTGCACCAATGTTCAGAACCAGTTCCATAAATAAATAAAAATCCATAAATGAAAATGTGCCATTGGAAATATGAGCTTTCATTACAGTCAGAAGTGAGGTTTGACACACAAAATTTAATGAACTCAAATTTAAATCGGCTAAACCTTGGGGAGTGTCAGTTATTTAGTATTCAAATAAGTTCAGCGCGGTTGTGTTCGCTTATTTTTGTTTTATTTGCTATAATTTTAAGGATGCTGCCGAATTTCAAACGATACCTCGAAGGCGTAAACAGAAAAACCCCATTCGGAGTTCTCACGTTCGGGATGGACAATCGCGGACGGTGAAAAATGCGGGAACACGTAGCGGGCACATGAGCGAAATAAGAACGAAGGAAATTGCATGTGATTCGTGCCCCGACCTAAGTTTTTCTCGGTTTTCGACTCAACTAGATGTGGTGAACCACATCACGCTAAATATTTCAGATTTAATGCGGGATTGTCAATTCAAATTGGAACTAGAACTTCGGATTTTATTTCATCTTACCATCAAGTCTTCTTTGATGTGAGAGGTGGCAAAATCGATCAGTGAATTAGAAAATTGGTTCTTGGTGATTTTTGAAAATCGAGACAACCATCAACCCATATACGCCACAGATCCTGAACTCAGAAACGTAAGTAAGTGCAGTTACAGACCCTGCCGGCTTGAAACAAAAGAACAAAAAAATATAAAGCACTATCGAAACAAAATTACAACTATCGACTGACTACACAGAGAAAGGACAAATATGTGGGAGGTCCAAAATTAAATCAAATAATAACCTGTCCAGAATATACATTTTTAAGCAAGCGCAAACTGAGAATAAAATAACGTTGACATTCTTCTTCTTTCATATGAGAACCACCTTAAATTCAACTCCAAATTTCAATAAACTGCAGTGATAGACGTTATTTTGATTGCTATTGGGTAAATTTGTTATTAACGTGTTTCCTGCAAGATTTTCACAAATCAAAAACCATTGAGTGCAATGATATTGATGGGCAAGAGGCATTAAGTACCTACCAACCTCAAACTGCCTACAGACGGATGGGAAAGTGCACCGTTTTTCGACCGATTCGTCTTCTGGGTGGTCAAAAACGAGTACACGCGATCCCCGTGTCGAAAACATTGGAATCACGAGGAGCGCAGCCACTTGTAAAGGCCTCACTGAATACGTGAGCCATTTCACAAAATTGGGTGAGTCGTGTCCGCCCAACTTTAACCTTTACGATAATTCAAACATTTAAAATTGCTACATATTTCCATCGTTATTATTAGTAACAGAAGAAGAAATTCTGCAAGAGAAAGGTTGAGAAAATCGACATCCCAAGTCGTTATTTATTTATTTTAATTTTTTATTTTTTATTTTTTATTTTTTTCCAAAATGCCCCGGATTTGTGACTGACCAATATCTGTGTTCTTATTTTTAAATAGGTACCTATACCTACGCAAAACGACGAAGTTATCAACCCATTCGTGAAGAACAAAGCTCCTTCTCCAAAGCGACACTATACGCGACTGGGTTATTCTCGAACACAAATCAATCATTTTCGATTTGTCCTGTTTGTTCTATTCGTGGTGGGACCTTTTACTGAAACAAAGAACACTTTACAAGAAACGGCGGGATTGTTACGAGCCCGAAGCGGATTTCTATAAATAAGAAAGCAACGCGGAATTAGAGGTCGCGAACCCTTTGCAGGGCCGGAGCCTTTTGACCTAGAACTGAGGTTTGAGGAGCGATTTTCAATCGATGTAACCAAAGGGTGAATTGGTCATTATAAAGTGAACTATAAACATGAAACCTGCGATACAGAGGGAAACGAATGCATAATCTCATCGAACCAATCCCAACATTCAAGGCGAATCTATCTCTATCTAGAGTGGCCCAAGACGCGAATTGCGATGGAAAACTTGAAATTTTGCTTCTTTTTTTATTTTGCTGCAATTTTTGTGGGTTACAAATTCTCATTTTTTTTAGACAAATTCTGCTCAATAACGGAAATTAACACTCTCTGACCACATAATGAGGTGTTTATGTCTGGAAGTCTAGGCAGAAAATGTGGGTGAAATTTAATTTCTGAGTTCCCGCTAAAAATGACGTATCAGGTAAATAATCGGCGAGCAGTTCAACTCAAACCCCGCTTAGAGCGCTTGAACGATGTACAGAAACGAAAAACATGTCCTCAAAATCAAACCGAGCGACGGGGGTGTTCAAAAAAGGCCACAGCAAAGGTTTCTAATGATGGGTTGTTGGCAACATTGAAAGGCTTCGCCTCCGGAGCTTGCTCCGCCTCTTTGGACCAACAGCTTATCTGATGTCAACAGACCTGATAGTCATTAGAGAGTTCCTAGGAGATACGGTGATAACAATACCGCATTGGCTGTTAAGGCGAACAACATGCTAACCCGTTGCCATGGGTTACTAGAGACAACTAGCATGATAGTCGGTATCTTAAAGTGACGTCAATTCCATACTGGTTGTTTAAGTACCGCGAATTCTACCTTCTTCCATCTCAAAAGACAAAAGAGCTACACACAGAAAAAACAAACCACTATGCACCGGCTCTGTTAACTCTGGAGTCAGGAGCCTGTTAAATTTGAAGAACGTCTAATTAGTTATTGCAAAATTGAAGTTGTTTTAAGTTGGTTTGCTTCTGCAGCACATATTTGGATTCTTTTGCAAAACTGCAAAAGCCTGCAAAACCAGCTATAAATCTGTGAAACTAGGATTTATTATGAGGGAAAGTTCCATCAATTGAACACAAGACTAACTGTACATTTGGAATGAATGACAGGGACTTTCCGAAACGGGCCTCGTGTGACAAATTAACAAGAGAACATAATTTTATAATAATATGTCACGTCTAAATCAACTTGTATCGCCTCTTCATTGTTGTACGGAAAAGCCTGCCGAGGGGAGGGTAAAGGTTACTGCATAAATACAAAGCTTCTCTACCACCAGTATCAGTGCTTTCTAACAATTAGCGAATTTTCGAAGAAAAGGAAGCTATTGTTCTTGGTCCAAAATTTTTAAAACTCGAATTTCCGAAAGATTTTTATACCAAAATCCGTTTCAGACCATCCTGAATTCCCTGCCGAAAGACACCAAAAATTATATGTATATGTATATATATATATATATTTATATATTAGCGAATTTTCGAAGAAAAGGAAGCTATTGTTCTCGGTCCAAAATTTTTAAAACTCGAATTTCCGAAAGATTTTTATACCAAAATCCGTTTCAGACCATCCTGAATTCCCTGCCGAAAGACACCGAAAATTATATGTATATATATATATATTTATATATTTATATATTTATATATATATTTATATATTTATATATGTATGTGTCATTCCAGACGATAACTCTCGAAAGAATTGAGATAAAAAGTTCAAATTTGCACGAAAAATCTGTCTTGGCAATCGACAGGCTAAGTTCGAAGATGGGCAGAATCGGGTCACTCTAAGGGGGAGTTTTGGGGAGTTTTAGGGGGGGGAAATTACCCATAAATTCCCAAAATGAAAAAGTCTGACAATTGACACCTCATTTTAAAGGTTTTTGTACGCTGAACACGATGGTGAAATCAGAATTGCGATATCTCATTCCATTCTCAAACTGGAGCACTTTGAAGATGAAGGAACGTGGTTATTTCTTGAGATGTTCTTCCTGGTTCGTCTGCTCTAATCTGATAACGGAATGGGATATCGCAATTCTGACTTCACCATCGTGTTCAGCGTTGGAAAATCTACAAACCGAGGTGTTACTCGGCAAAAAATGGAACTAAAAATTTGTTACGTACCCAATACCTACTCTTCTGGTATTCAAAACATTTTTGATTTCCCCCTCCCCATCCTTCCACCCCAAATTTTACTTTGCGAAAAACTACTCCTGTTTTAATTTTGTATGGTATCAAGTTGGGAAAACATTGGCCGAAAATTAATTTTCAGAAAATTTTAGGCGGAGGAGGAAGATGCCGAAAACTTCGAAAATTCGCTCTTATAGCCATGCTGCATGACTGTGGTTTTTAGCGAATTTTCGAAGAAAAGGAAGCTATTGTTCTCGGTCCAAAATTTTTAAAACTCGAATTTCCGAAAGATTTTTATACCAAAATCCGTTTCAGACCATCCTGAATTCACTGCCGAAAGACACCAAAAATTATATGTATATATATATATATATTTATATATATATTTATATATATATTTATATATTTATATATTTATATATTTATATATGTATGTGTCATTCCAGACGATAACTCTCGATAGAATTGAGATAAAAAGTTCAAATTTGCACGAAAAATCTGTCTTGGCAATCGACAGGCTAAGTTCGAAGATGGGCAGAATCGGGTCACTCTAAGGGGGAGTTTTGGGGAATTTTAAGGGGGGAAAATTACCCATAAATTCCCAAAATGAAAAAGTCTGACAAGTGACACCTCATTTTAAAGGTTTTTGTACGCTGAACACGATGGTGAAATCAGAATTGCGATATCTCATTCCATTCTCAAACTGGAGCACTTTGAAGATGAAGGAACGTGGTTATTTCTTGAGATGTTCTTCCTGGTTCGTCTGCTCTAATCTGATAACGGAATGGGATATCGCAATTCTGACTTCACCATCGTGTTCAGCGTTGGAAAATCTACAAACCGAGGTGTTACTCGGCAAAAAATGGAACAAAAAATTGTTACGTACCTACCTACCCAATACCTACTCTTCTGGTATTCAAAACATTTTTGATTTTCCCCTCCCCCTCCTTCCACCCCAAATTTTACTTTGCGTAAAACTACTCCTGTTTTAATTTTGTATGGTATCAAGTTGGGAAAACTGGCCGAAAATTAATTTTCAGAAAATTTTAGGCGGAGGAGGAAGATGCCGAAAACTTCGAAAATTCGCTCTTATAGCCATGCTGCATGACTGTGGTTTTTATATATATATTTATATATGTATGTGTCATTCCAGACGATAACTCTCGAAAGAATTGAGATAAAAAGTTCAAATTTGCACGAAAAATCTGTCTTGGCAATCGACAGGCTAAGTTCGAAGATGGGCAGAATCGGGTCACCCTAAGGGGGAGTTTTGGGGAGTTTTAGGGGGGGAAAATTACCCATAAATTCCCAAAATGAAAAAGTCTGACAAGTGACACCTCATTTTAAAGGTTTTTGTACGCTGAACACGATGGTGAAATCAGAATTGCGATATCTCATTCCATTCTCAAACTGGAGCACTTTGAAGATGAAGGAACGTGGTTATTTCTTGAGATGTTCTTCCTGGTTCGTCTGCTCTAATCTGATAACGGAATGGGATATCGCAATTCTGACTTCACCATCGTGTTCAGCGTTGGAAAATCTACAAACCGAGGTGTTACTCGGCAAAAAATGGAACAAAAAATTTGTTACGTAGGTACCTACCCAATACCTACTCTTCTGGTATTCAAAACATTTTTGATTTCCCTCTCCCCCTCCCTCCACCCCAAATTTTACTTTGCGTAAAACTACTCCTGTTTTAATTTTGTATGGTATCAAGTTGGGAAAACATTGGCCGAAAATTAATTTTCAGAAAATTTTAGGCGGAGGAGAAAGATGCCGAAAACTTCGAAAATTCGCTCTTATAGCCATGCTGCATGACTGTGGTTTTTTTAGATCGCGATGTTAGTTAAACAAGAAGTCCTTAGAATACACGTTACTGTATTCAGCGAGTTTGAAGGTGGACAGTAAGCTGTGAAATATGCCCCCCCCCCCCCCTCCTCCTCCTCCTCATCCGCACAAAGTAGGTCCTGAAGGGAAGAGATCTCTCTCAATAAACGTGACAGGACTTCTTGAAGCCTTCAAACTCTCTAGCCCTGGTAACTGAAGGAAGAAAGTTTGAGAGGCAATTTGCATCTGAAACCCCCTCACAATTTCCCCTTTATAACGCCTTGTGTAACGAGCTACTCCGGACGAGCTAGGTGATGGATTGGGTTCCTAGAATGTAATATCCATAGCAAGGCGTTTTCTTGTCAAGGCCAGCTTTGAAGTTCAATTAACTTCACAATGGAGGAAAATTACATTTTATTGGGCACATTGAACGGCTTGAAAATCCACAACTTGGTACGACGGGATGTTGGTACCCAAAGGAAACTGTTCCACTGTTCCAACTGTAGTCGTGATACGGCGATGGTAACAACCAACAGTAAAATTAGGTACTTGCCAAATCTACTGCGTTAGAGACAGCATAAGGTAAAAAACGTCAAGAAGGAAGTTGTTATAGTAATCCAACTCAATAGCAAAGGTGTACTAACCTGTAACTGCGATTTGATTTAATTTTTCTTCTTAATACTGATGATATTCCTATCCGTCAACAAGTTTTCATAATTTTTGTTATTCAAAACTCACGTAGTTATACTTACAGAAAACGTAAGTAATATAAACTTTTATGCATTCTTCAAGCTTCTTGAATAGCATCGAAGACATGTCACAAACATTTATGTTCGTTTCATCGCTCCAGCAAAATATTTCCAGATTACACAGGATTAAAGATTCCAGCCAAGAGCAGTTGAATCGTTTGAAAAATCAATTCATTCCCCAGTTGAATCAGTTCGCTGTAATGAGGGTGCTTCCATCACCATATAAGCACAGATCGCAGCATCACTTGATGTGGCGTTACAATACGAATTACTTTACCTAATATTATTTAATGTCACATGTTTATATTGATGTTGTAAGGATCTTTTTCTCAATACTGGTTGATGGGAGTTTGAAGGACAATTGAGATCCAGGTGTTTTTGAGATAGTTATTTAATGAAAACACAAGCTTTCAACTGCTCTCTGACAGTCATCATCAGGTGTAAACCTATTAGACAATGTATAAAAAGATGTTACAAACTACCAATCAAAACTGTAATGATGTCAGACAAAAAAGTGAAGGGAAATAAGTAAAACTCACCAGAAATACGTTGTAGGGCAAGATATTTCCCATTCCCATACCTTAGAGATACAAGTTTCAAAATTGAAAAACCACTCAGAACCCTACCCTCAGATTAGGACATAGTAGCAAAAACAATCTCAGGTCAAAAAAATGTCTTTACTCCTTTTAAAGATAGGATAGAAAGAGACAAGAAAAGTGGTGTGGTATACAAAATCAGTTGTAATAATATTGTCAATCATCATAATTATGTAGGGGAAACAGGACAACTGTTGAAGAGAAGAATATACCAACATCAATACGATATAAAAACAAAGAAAAACACAACCGCCTTAGCAGAACATTCATTGAATGGTAACCATAAATTTAATTTTGAACAAGTAAAATAATTGGTACAGAACATAATTGGAAAAAAAGAAACATTTTAGAAGCCCTTCACATAAATCAGAACACTACAGTAAATTTCAAAAGAGATGTTGGTAACACTGTTGCCATTTATCAATACATCCTCAACAGTTGTTCCTGATAAGACATCTTGCCCTACAACGTATTTCTGGTGAGTTTTACTTATTTCCCTTCACTTTTTTGTCTGACATCATTATAGTTTTGATTGATAGTTTGTAACATCCTTTTATGCATTGTCTAATAGGTTTACACCTGATGATGACTGTCTGAAAGCTTGTGTTTTCATAAAATAACTATATCATAAACACCTGGATCTCAATATTGTCCTTCAAACTCCCATTAATGTCACATGTTTGTCAAATTCACTAGAAGTTGACATGGGCTATTTAATATTGTATTTTCTACGACGTAGTATCTCTAAACTCTAAGAGACGATGTGTTCTGGTAGCTCCATAAATCTCCACAGATTACGAGCTTTCAGATAGGAAAAAAAGATTGTCCATTTCATACAGAGTGCGATAGCACGTAAAATACATTCAACAATATGATTGTACTTGGTTGATTGTTGTTTGGAATTTGATCGATTTAGTCGTTGATTTGACCGATTCATTCGTTGATTATTTGTACTGAAGAACGGAACAAGTGTTTCAGAATTTGAGGGGTCTAAATAGCCGCAATCCATCATGTTACCATGCACATTGCCTACTGCATGGACAACCAGACTCCTTCCCTATGCTTCGGTACATAGTGGAGGTATAGCGCATGCGGTACATTGTTTCTTTATGGGGAGACTACGTATGATTAGCTAAGGATACATCAGCGAATGACATGAAACGAAGTAACGATGAGAGGAAGCTATACTGCCATCTCATTTGGCAAACTTTCTATGTAGGCATCTACCTAACATTCAATATCCATACTGTCGTGGTCCACCTATACCACTCAACTCTGTAATAGATTATACTCAATAAACCAAGTGGAAGGAAGAGGTCTACGTGAGACGGGAGGCGTCCAACCCAGTCTCCCCACCAGTCTCTAGCGACTGTGGGGGTGGAGGGGGGAACAAGCCCTATATATATAACCCGTACTCCCGACCAGATTTCTTCATTCTACGCACTCCTCTAAGCCCATGACTTATCTCTCTCTCCCTTAGTGATGGGCTAAAGCGTTATTTTCTGATAACGCGTTATTCGCTAACAGCTAATAACGGAAGTTCTCATAACCGGTTACCAGTTTAGAGATGGGGTAGAGAGACAAATATGAATGTTCACATGAGAGGGATGACGAAAAGTTATGATACCTACCTATTGCTTCATTTTGTGAATCTGTCACTTACACTAATGGGGCTTACATACAAATGCTGACCATAAATGTAATAGAAATAAATTATTGTTGATAGAGGAATAAAAATATTAGAATTTCCTAATCTCAAAAAAAAAATCCGTCTGTCCTCCCTGGGATCCCATAAAATTGAGTTTGGTTGTAGGTCGGAAACTATGGGCAGGTAAATATCTACAGTTTTATATGATAGGTAGATAAAATCTTGAATTAATTATTGGCAATACGTTTTTGAACTTCCTACATCACAAAAACTGGAATGCGAAACATTATGTGACTAGTTTTTAACTATTCAACATTTTTAACGTTATTACTCGATAACTTGAAGTGAGGGAATGAGGAATAACCCCTAATTTTTTTAAGGGCACTAAGCTGAAGGATACCATCCTAAAATAGGTAGGTAACTGTTACGTATGGAGTGAAGGGTAAAGAGTGATCGCTATAGGTACGCTGTGTCCTACAGCCTACGGTACCATCTCATGTCAAAGGGAAGCGAAAGGTCTTAAGCTGATGGATAACTGTCGGGAAGTTGATAACTGGGTGCGAGGTAAAGCGTTATCGGCGGCAGGTAGTTACTCAATACCATCCCAACATCAAAGGGTGCGAGAGCGAGACAGCTACCTATGAGCGGATAGTGAAGGCAACCACCTCCCTTGCTAGGAGAAGCGAAGTAGTTATTCCAATAACGTAGGTTTTCTCGTAACCGGTTATCGCAATAACTGGTTCTTGGTCGATAACCAGTTATTCTAAGCAGTTCCGTTATTCAACGCCCACCACTACTCTCCCTACCTTCCTTCCCTCGAAAAGACCTCGCGAGTGGTGGAACCTGCCTAGGTGAGGCCCTTGTGGTATAACCGGAGTGGTGGAACCTTCCGAGCAACTCCTTTCCAAAAGATCTCGTAGAGTGGTGTAACCTGCCTGGTGAAGCCTTCAGGTATAACCGGTGTGGTGGAAACCTTCCGAGCACGTCATCCGATACCTCACGCTCCATCATACCCTCTCCTATCCCAGGCGCCAAAACCACTCACAACATGTGGTAACCCCCAACCGACCACCACACATACCATGTTCAACTTGAACTTCTAAGTAGAAAATTGGCTTAGGTAATGCCCTGGCCAACTACGTTAATTGAAAACCCTCGAGTATATTTCTCAAGTTCTTATCAACAGTTCCAGTTTATGTTTATAATTTTTAGTCAGCATCCATTTATGCACTCGAGGAGTAGGTACCCACCCAGAAATCAATGACTGGCTCTGTCACGGTAAATTCTACCGGGACTTTTTCAAGGCAGCTCTCGCTTTATTCATGAAGAATCCAACACGTTGAATTTCTACCGCGAATGACTGGGTATCGGCTGATTGGGGTCTGACCTGGGCACATCAAACCAACGATATGTCTGAGCTGGAAACGGTCAAAAGGGGGACGAAGAAGGGTTTATAACGATTGTAGGGCAACGTCGGGGGCGTGAGGGACGTTTCAACCTGTCAATTTCCTCCACCCGGCAGGTCTGCAGTCGAAACAGACCCGACAAGTATCTCGTTTAATACCAAAACGGAAGAAAAAGTCTCTTTAGAGACTGTTCACGTGGGAAGTACAGTATCAATGAAACACGATGTAAGTAAACAAATTAAATGTAGATTTGGCAATTGATACTAAAATTTGCAGTAAACCAAATTCTTCCAGAAAATCAATTTACTTAACCAATGGGTCCGCTGACCAGGTGCCTCACGCAATTTTGGAAACAGGCTCAAATGCTGCCTATGTACCACACTGAATACGTACCTACTACCTGTCTTTCGTAACGTTTTATGGCCAAATATTGATCAATCGCTGTAAAGATGATTGCTAGAGCTTTGAAAGTTATTCCACTCGATTCAGCGTGCTGCGTAAGTGTACGGCTTATACTGTCAAAATTTCAAGTCAAAATACCCAAAACTGCGGCTTGTAGCTTGGTACAGACATATGGTCACCCACAAATGTCGCTCGAGTCTAAGTAAGAAGCCTCACTGACGTTCGGCAATTATTTACAATGGTCAAATGGTTGCTGAGAAAAATGGAAATTAATTTCGGACACCTTCACTCTCACTAATTTGTACTCCATACAATGAGTAAAGTTTTCCGTAGAAATATGGTGCAAACCAGTGCAAAGAACTCCAATAAAGAAGAAGAAGAAGGTTCAAATTTGCATTGAGTGTTTTCACAATAATTTTCAAGAGCTGAGTACACAAAAACATGACAAGAATACCTACGTACCTACATGACTTACCATATTATATCAGCCCATTTCTGTATATGGCACCAACTTAATTACGTACCAATTTCCGACCAGTACTGTCTAGTAAATCCCCCCCCCCCCCAACCACCAGAATTACCCCTTCATGTTCGTTTCGTGAGTGTAATTTAGCTCACATTCAATTAGCAAATTAAGACAACTGCGGGAGCAAGGATGAAAAAAATAGGAACATACAAATTCTGAATTTACTTTCAAGTTGTAATCAGTTTCTAACAATTGGTTTTCACTAAATTTATTTTTCTGTTTTTCAATTTTATCGATTCCTAATTTTGCGGGGTTTAAATACCACCCCATCGATCGAAGGCCGGTTCCACCAGCTTATTACATACTGTGCCTATTCAATATTATGTGCGAGTTTTTCTTGAATTCCTCGATTTTAGTTTAAAATGGACTGTAGAGGCCACCCAGAATGCGTATTCGAGCTTTGATCTTCAAAGTACCTGCCCATTCAAAATGGAGTCACCAACATATTAAGGTTGAGGTTTTGTCTGTTTTTTTGATGTTTCGGCGAATTTATTCGTATTTTTCAATGTTGTATGTACAGAAGAAGGTACAATATGGACTTATACCTAACATAATAGTGTGCAGCGAATCCAATACTGAGAACCTCAAACTGTAATTCACACAGTTTGATTTATTTGTTTCAATACTGACGCCGTGACTTTCTCAGCACCCGAAATATTTATATTTAATCTACGCCACTGGGAAACGTTGAAAATTAGCGGAC
Organism: Leptopterna dolabrata; assembly: GCA_954871275.1. Classification (NCBI taxonomy): domain Eukaryota; kingdom Metazoa; phylum Arthropoda; class Insecta; order Hemiptera; family Miridae; genus Leptopterna; species Leptopterna dolabrata. Next base: position 5,495,053 of record OX940983.1, read on the forward strand.
TGGCATTTCTAAGTAGACGGAACACGACGACAACAACGACAACAAGCCAGTCAGAGTTTGATGTTCTCCACGTCCCTCACGCATCTTTCCAGCTTTTCAACGGTCCTTGGATTACGAAATTACAACCAATCACGAGATCGATTAGGGCGTTTGGGACATCTCTAACTGTATCCACGATTCCGCCGAGTGTTCCAGATAAAACCACATTCTACCTACCCGACGACATTCAGTTTAATAGAAACAAACCCGTTGATTTTGCAATACTCGAGCGAATAAATCTAGTTCAGAGGTTGCTCAAACGCGTTCCAGTTTTTCTCTCACCTTCAACGAGAACATCTGCAGTTTTCCCTCGACATCAACATGATTTACGCGATTTGGTGGGAAAATGTAGTGGGTCATTCTCATATAATTTGACCATTCGGCTTTTCTGGACCTTCAAGTTGGGGGAAAAAATAAAGCATCTTTTTGAATAAAATTTTATCTGGAATGTTACTATAGATGTTCAGAATAACATATTGGAGCATCAGTTGTCAGTTTTTTCAGTATTACAGTATTACTTCAGTATTATAGAAACACTCATGATGGTAACACTCGTGATGTTTTTACACAAAAAGGTTAATCTTAACCTAACGAAGTGCTGGACAGATATGAGGGGTCACCCAAAAATAAATGTCTCTAAACTACGTCTTTTGCAGTTAGCACTCGCATGTTTCATTGAACTACGATAAATACAATAGTGGTAACACTCATGATGAATAATTTTTGTGACATACCATGTTTTTCGATGAAAAATGCTGAAATGGCCTGCCAGCTCTTTCCTGGGAAAAGGCTACAGGTGGACTGATACCTGGTAGCACAAACAAACATAACCTGTCTCTTTCCCGCCATTTTCAATGAACAGTGTTGCCCAGAACTGATGGTAACGCTCGTGATTTTTTTTCACCAAACAGTGGGACACTCCTGTTTTTCTGCTTTACATTTAAAGTATTAGAGGTAACTGAAAAAAACCTCCATAATTCGAACAGCATCATATAACAGTGAAATCCCTAGTGGTTCAAATTATTTTCATCTGTGAGTGCTTCATTTCAGATGGTGATGAACATCACACCCACCCCCTTGGGACAGTAACTCTCGTGACGTTTTCAAACATTACATTGAAATATTTTTTCTTGAGGATGTGCTAGGTTCTTTTTAACGATACCACTGCATTCCTCTCCAAAAAACCTACAAATTGATACCAAAAACCTTTTTTTGAAGCTGAAAACCCGTGTAAAAAAACGATGTTAAAGACTGCGGACATCAAATGGTCAAATAATATGAGAATGACCCTAGTATTTTGGCTGCTGAGGTTTCCAGAGATGGGGAAATCCGAGTTTGTCAAAATGACGTTGAGGCAGAACGTGTTGGATTATGAGGGTAGCCAGTCGAATGGGACTTTTTCTCTGTTTCTAGCTCTCGGGTTGTCGGAATTCAGGTCATAGGACGGCTGTACTGTTCTCATAGAGCCGTCAACAAATGTGGTTGTCACCAAATATCTCAGCTCCTTTTATAAAAATATTTATTTTATACATACATTTCCAACAAAGAAACAACAACTTCATTCGTGGAGCTGCCTGTACACTGTCCAAAGTCGTGGGTCTTTCTAAAGCACCAACTAAATCAATGATTTTAATTAGAGGAAATTCAGAAAGTATTTTGAAAGAGCCGTTAGCCGTAGGTGTGATAAACAATTCCCCCACAGGTGTGCCATAAATCGTTAGTGGATTGTTTTAATGGCTATTTAAAATTTCCGACTAATTGGATTTGGTCCCATACTTTGACTATCACCACACCTAGCTCAATAATCGTCAGAATTATTTAAAAAACGCTGCAGAATACCCTTCTGTTACAGATCACAGCTCTCTGTATACATAACCGGTCTATATAATATAATATGTACTATTCTATACATATTATGTGGATCGCAGATCCTCCGTACGTTAGTACCTAACCCCGTACTCGTTACTAGGTACCTACCTAAATCACGAATTAAATGCTGCGAAAATAATTCTGTCGATGACAAACAGTAACTAAAATGGCAAAAAGAAACGCAAATAATGAAGTTCTGAAGTGAAATTGTTGATGTGGAGTGAAAAAAGTTGCAAAAGTACCTACCAACAAACTCCAGCCCCTTCTACGTAGATGGTATAATGAACCGTTGTGTAATGATTTACCGATGTGTAATAATTTACCATTGTGTAATAATTTACCCATCAATAATACTTCAACGTTTGTTCAAGTTTCACTACCTACCAACAAACTCCAAAAGAGCCATCATTTTCCAAATGAAATAATATCACAGAACAACCAACTCGACTTCATACTCTGTGAATATAATCAGGTGATCCCTAGCAATGATTTTATCTCGGGCCAATTCCCGATTGTTAGCGCGTCCCTGGTGATGACATTAATTTGGGTTAAATGTATACAATTCGAATTCATTCACCCTTCTGTTGAAATACTCGTTACTAGGTATCTACATAAATCACGAGTTAAATGTTGCTAAAATAATTCTGTCGATGACAAACAGTAACTAAAATGGCAAAAAGAAACGCAAATAATGAAGTTCTGAAGGAAAATTGCCCCTTCTGCGTAGATCACTGTTTTCTGTGGTCAATACCTAACCTCGTGGTCAAGTATAATGAACCGTTGTGTAATAATTTGCCGTTGTGTAATAATTTACCGGTGTGTAATAATTTACCATTGTGTAATAATTTACCCATCAATAATACTTCAACGTTTGTTCAAGTTTCACAAGTACCTACCAACAAAATCCAATAGTCCATCACTTATCAAATGAAATAATATCGCAGAACAACCAACTCGACTTCATACAGCCATCCTTGGTTATAATCAGGTGCTCCCTAGTGATGATATCCGGACCGGATTTATACCGTTTGATTCACGATCGTGTTGACGAAGCTTTTTGGTGCACACGAACGGCTGGACGGACAATGCTCCGGGTGGTCTCAAAAAATTCTTTAGTTCAACATCAACTTAGAAACGAAAATTAAATTTGGTTCATGTTAACTAAAACAAGTACGAAGTACGGTGTACGGCGTGCGTCGGACGGACATGAATTTTTTATTCAATTTTCGGATTCTACGTACCTTGAAACGTAATGCAATGTCCTAATTGGCAAGCATCGCGCGATCGGGCGTTCAGCGATGGTCGCTGCATCGTACGACGAAAATATCAAACTTAATAAAGTAGTAGAGGTGTCCTCTTTGAGCCTCAGATGCGCTCGCGCGATGGGTGGGGTCGGTCGCACTTGTTTGATCTGAAATCGCATCGCCTACATCGCCCCATCGCGTAAGCAACAAACCTATCGTTTTGGAGGGGAGTGTCCTATTCAGTTCCAGTCAGCGCGACCGCCAAACGTCTCATCGCCTCAAAACAAACCAGTTTGTTTTTCGACGCGCGATCAACAGTATTTGTGCAGTTATGACTTTCGAAGAACATTTAATTAACGAAATTCGTGTGAACCCAATCTTCGACGCATATTGGTACCTTGAAACTGGTGACTGTGTGGCTGCAGATATAGTCAAAAATGTTGTAACCAGGCTAGCCAGACGTACTTTTTAGCGGATTTAAAAGAAAATGAAGCTATTGCAATGGGTCCAACATTTTCGGAACGTGAATTTTTGGACGATATCTTTCCTGGAGTACATGATAAAAATTTCAAAATTTTCGTAGTGCCAAACAAAAGGATGAGTCCGAAGATGAGCAATTTTAAAAAATTCTAAGGTGGGTCAAAAATCGATAAAAATTGCTAAAGTCGCGAGCAGTTGATATAAAATTACTGGACGTGGTATGGAATGGTAAGACAGAAAAAAAATTTCAGTTGTTTTTCATACAGAACAGAGGTCCATTTCGGATTTTTGGGGGTCAAAAACTGGTATTAAGGGCTAAAATCAATATTAATTCGTGTGGAACGGTGATTCACGACGGAGGGAATATTTCGATGATAAAAACATTTTCTTGAAAAAGAGTGGGTCAAATTTGACTTTGTTAGGGTCAAAAATTGGTAAAAATGGCTAAAAGTGGTATCGTTTCTCGCTATATCATTTTTTTACACAATAGCAAGATTATTTTTTGAAAATTCGCTCTTATAGTCACACTGCATGACTGGATTTATTTATTTTTTTTCGAAGTTTTGTACTTTATTTTTGGTTGCTGTACTTCACTGTGACAACTTCTATGCTGATAATGAGTATATTCTTTAAAAAGCATCGGAAAATAAACAAAAACTCAGCATCTACGCATATGAAGGCATTTCCGGCAATGAGAACGGAACTGAGGTGGTCGCGCTATGGCGTGTTTTTCATCGCGCTATCGTCTGGTCGCACTAAATAGGCGATCGACGGGCAAATGAATTAGGCCGTGTCCTACGTGGATGTGCCGCGCGCGTCAACGCGTCGGAGCTTTCGGGCGTTCACACAAATCGCGTCGTCATGCCGCGCGGCGAAAAAAAAGGTGTCCTACGTGAAAACGCGAGACGCTTCGTATTTCAGTGGACGCCGACTGTCACCTGTTCTTTTATTTTTACTGCTTTATTGGTTTATTATTTTCAATAATGAACCATTGGAATCGAGCATGAAAAAAAAAATTCTTACCCCCCCTCAAAATTTGATGGTTTACGTTTCAAGATATGTAGAATCCAAAACTGCAATAAAAATATTTCTGTCTGTCCGCCGTACGCCGTACGCCGTACGGGCCACTTTTCTTAGTTACCATGAAAAAAAATTGATGAAATTCGGGTTATAGGTTCCGTTCGGCGTCTAGTTGGTCCTCGAAGCTCGACGTTACTGTGAGTCATCTCTAAGGGGTTCAAAATAGGGGTTGAAATTTTCAAAACGCCTATACCATTTTTTTACGTAAATATTTTTACGGTTTTAAATAGTTCTTGAACTTGCGAGTTTTTTAAGACCATCCGGAGCATCGTACGTCCAGCCGTTCGTTCACAGTAAGGCCCCGAAGTTTGCACCGACAGGCATTTTCGACTCCAGTGTGAATGAAATTGTATACAATCCAAACCAAATCTCGTAACCAGAGACGCGCCCACAATAGGAATTTGTGAATACGGCCAATCATTGGTAGGGATCACCTGATTATATTGGCGGAGTATGAAGTCGAGTTGGTTGTTCTGTGATATTATTTTTAATTTGAAAAATGATGGCTCTATTGGAGTTTGTTGGTAGGTAGTGAAACTTGAACAAACGTTGAAGTATTATTGATGGGTAAATTATTACTACGGTAAATCATTACTCAACGGTAAATTATTACAGAACGGTAAATTATACCATCTACGTAGAAGGGGCTGGAGTTTGTTGGTAGGTACTTTTGCAACTTTTTTCACTCCTCATCAACAATTTCTTTTCAGAACTTCATTATGTGCGTTTCTTTTTGTTAGGTACTGTTTGTCATCGGCAGAATTATTTTAGCAACATTTAACTCGTGATTTAGGTAGGTACCTAGTAACGAGTACGGGGTTAGGTACTAACCTACGGAGTGTCTGCGATCTACATAATATGCATATAATAGCATACATATTATACTATATAGTACATATCATATTATATAGACGGGTTATCTATACATAGAGCTGTGATCTGTAACAGAAGGGTATTCTATACAAAATAATAAACCGTTGTGCAGGGATTTGCAGCGTTTTTTTGATTACGTTCAAGTATCAGGCAGACATTTATGCAATATTTTCTGAGCCTAAGTTGTCCTACTACTACTAGTTGATATTGTATAATAATTCTAGGAGACTTAAAAAAATAAGAGTACCAAATACAGTTTGTTTCTAAAAATCACGTATTGTTATTTTATAAACATCTCATTAAACGTAGGTACATAGGGGGGGTACTTGCTTGCCATCCTAGATTGTTGCGATACTTCGCCCCAAGCAGTTTGCACCAAATCACGGTTTTTATAGTGTTATTTATTTATTTTTTCATTTATTGGCAATATATCATAAATAAGTACATAATGGAGATAAATATACAAAATAATTAAAAATACTAAAAAAAGCCGAATTTGGGAGACATTTTAATTAGAGAAATTGCCCACCAAAGAATAAGTTCGGAAGAACTTGTGCTCTTCGGTGTACCGGTTATTCCAAAGACACGGCCGCTTTTGGACTTCTGCAGTTAACATTTCCATCACACAAAATACACAAAAACACGGTCTTCTACACAGCAATTAACAGAACAAACGAGATAAACAAATCAAACGCGGCGTTTGACGCGAGGCGGTGACGGTAAAAATCAAACTAGTTTGGAAATCAAACCGAAGCGTTCAACGCTGTCGCGACAACGCGCCGTCCGAATCACGTGACAATTTCCATGGTTTTCATTGGTCTGCGTCTTCAACGCGCCAACGCCCGAACGCTCCGACGCGCACGGTGGATCCACGTAGGACACTGGGTTAGGACAGGCATTTAGATCGCGCGATCAACGCGTGATCGTGCGATCATCGCTCATCGCCCGATCGCGCGATGCTTACCAATTAGGACATTGCCTCAACCATAAAATTTTGAGAGGGGGGGAGGGGGTTCGAATTTTTTTTATGGTTCATTATTGAAATAATAAACCAAAAGGCAAGTGGTTCCTTCGAAACAAATTGTTATCCAATTCGTGATTCGAATTCTTCCGGGAAATGAATCGGGGGGATATCAATTATTGACGCTAACTCCTCATTTTGGCCACTAATTATTGTAGAAATAGTTTTTCTTTGTTCCTGTAGACTTCGAGGATATTTTTTTTCTAACTGCCAATTCAGGCAGGGGTTCGCGATAGCCATGGCCATGATAACAAAATTAAGTAGATACTTAACTTCAACCGCCTACCAAGAGCCTCTAGGGATACAATTTGGCTCAAAATTACTGAATAACTCATCCAGATTTGACCTGGACGTTTTTTGTGTTCTCTGCCCATTGAACTCCCAACGAACAACAATATCGAGCCGTAGGAAATTACGAAATTCAACAGACGAGCAATTTCGCAAGGCTTTCCAAATACGATTGGGCGACATCGCCGCTTGGAATTGTTGGCAGGCGGATTTGTTGGTGAGGTGCCAATAAAGAGGCGATTCCGGGTCCTTACCGCTGCCAGGGCCTGCACACTTCACTTCCGTCTATGGACGAATAAATTGAACTCCTTACACGAGAGGTCAAGAACTCAGGTGGCCACCTTGAGGTAGGTCAGGATGTATGAACCAAACTGCTACTGAGGTTGAGACAAAGTCAGTCTTCCATATTACCTACCGGTTACGGAATGAAAGAGTCTGACATACTCTTCCTAGGTACTGGAGTGTTCTACAAAACAACTATGTGTGGGTACCTTACCCATTTTACAGGAGTAAATTTCAACAACTAGCAAGTAAGACTTCATTCGACATATTTCCTTGGGAGATGAGGCTTTATTGGGGTGATAACGAAACCCAAAACTTGAGAAACGGAGAAAAGCTTTTCAGCGGCAGCATCCCTAATAATTTATTACTGAGCTGGTTTATTATTCTGTGAATAATACACCTATGTATTCGCTCAACAAAACGTTTTTATAACACCCTCTCAAAATTTTTTCTTTTACGTTTCAAGGTGCATAGATTCCAAAAATGCGATGTCCGTCCGCCGCACGCCGTCCGCCGTATCACGTGTACCGACTTCATTTTTGGTCTAAAAAATTCGTTCTTTCGCGTACATGCTCCACTTGGGCCCTAGTTGTGTCCCGAAACTTTGCCGACAGATCGGAATATACCCAGGGGTGTTATGGGTGAAAAATAGGTAATTCCTGTGTTTTAGTAACATGAGCTTTTGAGGTATCGTTCTCCTTGTTTTGGGACTAGAAGACCGAATATGAAGTTGATTTTTACCAAAGAGTGGAAAATTGAGGTAAATATCAGCCTTAAATTTACGTTAAATTTTCGTCTAAAATCGACGTTCTTCTAACCCATTTGGGAACCAATTTGAGTCCTAGCTGTGCTCCGAAACACGGCATCCCGATCGGCAGACACCCAGGAGTGATATGGGAGAAAAATGAGTGTAAAAATAGGGGTTTTCGAAGGATTTTTGAGGTTTTAGTGAACACGAGCTTGCGAGGTATCTTTTTCCACGTTTTTTAGGTTGAGAAGACAGAATATGAAGTTGACTTTGACCAAAAAGTGAAGAACTGAGGTTGCAACGAACGTTAAGCTCCCGAAATTCATCTTTCATGAGTCAAAAACCTGGGAAATTGTCTGAAATCACCATAAATTTGTATAAAACAACAGAAGTAGTATTAGCGGGTGAATCAAGACAGTTAAATGGCACTATCAATGTTCAAAGATAATCTGTTTAAAAAAAAGGGAGCAGAGTTCGTGGTTTTGGGGGCCAAAATTTGTGGGAACCATCTATAATAAGTATTTCATACACTGCGCATGAAAGAAACAATAAACGAACAGCAACATTTCTGTGGTTAAGTCCAGTAGAATAACAAACCCATGTGACAAGGACTTTGCAGCGTTTTTTGTTACCGGTACAGTACGAAATACCGGCAATCCCTAGGCGTCGTATAATACAATGTCTACCCTGAATCGGAGAAAGTATGAATCTAGGTACCCCTTTTCTTCTTACTATATAGTTCCACTGTGATTTTCAGATAAACCGAACAAATTTGGTACTTCTCGCTGATTTTTATTTCTCTAAAAGGATTGACGAGGTTTTTACATCCAGACCACCGATCCATTTTGACGGGGTGAAGTAGGCTGGTATCCTATGAATAATTATTTGAATATGTCTCAATATTGACAATCCTCGAAAATATCTCCGGGTTGATGCGACTATTCTCCTAAATTCTAGTACGACGACTCACTTGATTTACGAATCCCAAAACCACGGATGTCTGCCAGTATTGCTTCCGAGTCTGCGAAGCAGCGGAAGCCTTGTGTTCACTTTCGTGAGCCAAAAAATTTTTGTCTTCAGAAATCAAAATTTCCACTTGCATTTTGCGTTTCAAAGCCTACTGAACAAATTTGGTTCCGTGTCTGTCGGTCTGTGAGTCTTTCCGCATTTCCTTGTTACAGCCATAACTTCCACGATTTTGAATTGATTCAGCTCAAATTTTGAGGGATGGTGCGGATAAGGCCCTTTGAGGTCCCATACAAATTTCAACATGATTGATCCAGCGGTACGCCCTGCGCATGCGCTAACGTTAAATTCAACAAACACGCATAACTTTCACAATTTTGATTCAATTTCGCTCAAATTTTCAAGGGTTGTTTGGACAAGGCCTAGTGAGTTCCAGTATGAATTTCAGCATGATCGGACCCTCGGTGCGCTCTGCGCATGCGCTGGCGTGAAATAGATTCAATTTCCTTGTTACAGCCGTAGTAACCAAAGATTTCACCCAATTTCAATGTAATTCTCAGGGATTAAGCGGGTAGGGCCCATTGAGGTCCCATATAAATTTCAACATGATAGAGCCAGCGGTTCGCCCTGCGCATGCGCTCTGTCTGTCTGTCTGTCCTTCTATGCACGGCCAAACGGCTCGACGGATATCGACCAAATTTGGCACGAATATCCAGTAGGCTCCCAAGTTGTGCAACGTCGCATTTTCAATTCCCTGACCATAGCGGAACTTTGGTCGACCATGGTCAACTTCGTTAATTGAAATGGTAACCCCTATTTTTTATCGCGTATTCGTAATCTACGTGAAATTCTATCTACGATCGACCCTTCGGGCTACCCCCGCGGTCGACCTTAGCGCATCCATGGGCCCCTCCATGGTCGAATCCCGAATTGCTCAACGGATATCGACCAAATTTGGCACCAATATCCGGTAGCCTCCCAAGTTGAACGTAGGTGCATTTTTAATTCCCTGACCATAGCGGAAATATGGTCGACCATGGTCAACTCCTGAATGGCTTGACGGATTTTGATAAAATTGGGCACAAATACCCGGTAGGCTATGGGATTTTTCCGTCGTTTGTTGGTTCCACGATACTGCGTACAGCGAATCTCGGATAGCGAGCGAAGCGAGCGGTCAGGCTAGTTATGTATAATGGACGTAATGTATTATGGAAGTCATGTTATGTATAATATGTATATTTCATGTAATGTTATGTAATGTTATGTTATGTAATGTAATGTTATGTAATATGTATATTTAACGTTATGTAATGTTATGTAATGTAATGTAATGTAATGTAATGTTATGTTATTTTGCTTCCGAGTCTGTTCTATTTTATAATGGGTCACTCTGATTGTGACGAGGAAGCTCCTGTGCCATCACCTTGGCAGTGTATCTTTTTCTTGCCTAGCACACGTCAGGTAGCTGTTCAAAGTAGGAGAACATACGAAAGTACACCACTTTTATCACCTACGCCCTACATAATTCATACTGATGAAATTTCCCAGTTCCTTGTTTTTTTTTTGTAGTTAATGGAATCTTAATCGTTTCAGCGGGCCAAGCGTATTTTTAGCCCGAGCGGTTTTTCCTCAAACGAATATTCAAATTCACCGTAAAATAATTAATTGGCCCATATTCGGTGACTACGCCCATTTGTGCCGGATTTCGCTACTCGGTCCTGTTCCAGTAGCCGGGGATACTCAAACAGCCTCCCTGTTATAAGTTGTCCCTTTCGATTGATGAGTTTTTACTTTCACGGAGTCCTTCAAACTCAGCTACCGTGTTATTATCGTTAGCGTGAATGGGAGAGGGAAGTCGATGCGGTTCCCACGCAGGTCACTTTGAAAACTGGGATTTGGCCATTCTACCTTGATCGACTTCCAATCGCGTTTGAACAAACCCGAATAAGTCGGAATTGGTAAATGATGAGGGACGGAGTGCTACCAGGATTTAGAGAACAACGAAAATGAACGTATCGTATCGGAGAGAGATCTATCGGAGACATTTCAACATTACCAACGTTATGTTATATAACATAAGCAATAACATAGGAATATTTATGACAGGATGACAGCAGTAGAATGAAATTTATGCAGGCTGGTCTAGCGGTTGAGTGGTTTTGAAGTAAAACTTGGTAGCAGACTCCCCCTGATTTTGGCGACCGTGAACTGAGTAAGGCCTTGATTTAGGTAATGATCTATTTATTTATTAAATTTTTTTAAATTTTTTTTTCCTCACAAAACCATTTCTCCTTCCAACGCAAAAATCTCGTGTGAAATTTGAAAAACGAGCTGATGATCCAAGCCAAATTAAATTTGTCATCCTCTTTTTTCAAAGAAAAACGTCTGTCAATTCGAATAGGCAGTATAGCTTCCTCACTTGAATCACATGAACGTATGGAATAGTTGGGACGGTTCGTTATGATAAGGAACCATCTGTGATCCAATCCGCGTGTACCCTCAAAATTTCAGCTCTCTACGACTATTTTTCGCGTAGTTAGAAGCGTTACAAGGAAACGATCAACGTTTCATGTTCGCGCATGCGCAGACGAATTAAATTCATGTGGAACTATCGAAGTATTATTCCTGATCGACCCTCCAAATCTAAACTCATTTCAACTATATTTAAGGCAGTTATGGGCGTTTCAAGAGTATTTCACGTTTGCGCATGCGCAGACAGAACGATTTCTATGATTTTGAAACGGGACCATTTTCAATTAAACGCGCGTGTACCCTAAAAATTTCAGCCCTCCACGCATATTTTTCGCGTAGTTAGAAGCTTTATAAGGAAATGGTCAACATTTAATTTTCGCGCATGCGCAGACGAAAGTTACAGTACGATTCCAATGAAATTCATTTGGAACTATCAAAGTATTATTCCTGATCGACCCTCTAATTTGAACTCATTTCAACGATATTTAGGGTAGTTATGAGCTTTTCAAGTATTTTACGTTTGCGCATGCGCAGACGAAAGTTAAAGTATTTTTTCAATGATTTTTGTATGGAACCATCTCTGGCCCAACCCGCATCTACCCTCCAAATTGCAGTCCATTTCGACCATTATTTCGGGTAGTTATGGGCGTTACAAGGAATTACCACAGACAGACACGGAACCAAAAATGCCTGAAACGCAAAATGGTAGTGGAAATTTTGATTTTGGAGGACATCAATTTTTTATTTTTTATTTTTTTTTACTCCATCTCGAATCCAAGGCTTCCCTACCTTCGGTAGTGAGGAAGCAAAAACATGTTACCACATTCCAAGTCAACACAGTTTCAAAAGAATGGTTTCAGGAGAAAGGCCATCAGATTCGACTTTTACAACACCAAACAAAGTGTAGGGTTGAATGAGAAAACGCAGGAATTTCAAAATCCATTCCTCTGTAGGTATCAGTCATAAAACAACCCCCTGGGCTCATTACCTTGCGAAAACTGTGAATTTGAATGAAATTATAGAACTGACTAGTAGGTAGTTCAGATTCCAATTATCATCTGTGGGAACAAACCTTGAAAAACAGATTTGCCGATAAAAGGCGAATTGTTCACTTACGACTTCTGCAGTATGCATACAAAAACGTTTACCACGATTGACTTGAGAAAGGATTTAACCTCCCAAGGACGAGTCTTTCTAAATAATAAGTTCTGTTACATTCCCGTGAGTAAGTTTTTGTTGCCAAGAAAATGAACAATGGAGTTTCCTTATTTTTTCTTCCGACCTACCGTAATTTAGCAATAATATTCCCGTATTTCATCTAATTTATCTCGCTTGATCACTCCCAGGCTGTTGCCATTACTATACAAATCTATACTACGTACAATCGTCCTAATATTCGATTCTTGCGATGCAACGATTATGAAAAATGAACCAACGGTATTAACCTCAACGGGTGCAATATGAAAACTATCGCATTGATGTAACCTGAATAACATCACCAAACAACGGTTTCATCCGGTATTCAGCGTTATGGGGACAAAATGAATAGCTACGAAACATACCTTCTTTTCAAAAATTTGCCTAAAAACGCTGCAAAGTCCTTGTCACATGGGTTTATTATTCTATTGGAGTTCTAGAGATTCTTGTTGGCTGTTAAATTTATTGTTTCTTTCATGTGGAATGATTGAAATAGCTATTTCTGATGATTTCCACCAATTTTGGCCCCCAAAACATGAAATAGGTACGCTTTTTTTCTTTTTTTTTAGATCATCTTTGATCATTGGTAGTGGCATTTAATGGTCTTGATTCACCTGTTTACACTTTTTCCAATGTTATTATACACATTGATGGTGATTTCAGACAGTTTTCAAGGTTTTTGACTCATAAAAAAACAATTTTGGGAGCTGAACCTTTGGTAAAACCTCAATTTCCGCGTCTTTGGTCAAAATCGACTTCATAGTCGGTCATCTCGTCCTCAAAAACATGGAAAAAGATACCTCAAAAGCTCATTTTACTAACATGTTGCTAAAACGCAAAAAGTACCTATTTTTACACACATTTTCACTCATAACATCCCTGGGTATATTCCGATCGGGCTGAAAAGTTTCGGGACACAACTAGGGCCCAAGTGGAGCATGTGTACGAAAGAACGATTTTTTTAGATCGAAAATGAAGCCTGTACACGTGATACGGCGTACGGCGTTCGGCGGACGGCGGACGGACATTACATTTTTGGAATCTACGCACCTTGAAACGGAAAAGAAAAAATTTTGAGGGGGTGTTATAAAAATTTTTTGCTGAGCGAATACATAGGTGTATTATTCACGGAATAATAAACCAAAAGGGAGCGTACCTACCTAATTCGTGTTTTAGGGGCCAAAAATGGTGGAAACCATCAGAAATAGCTATTTCGATTATTTCACATGAAATAAACAATAAATGAACAGCCAACATTTCTGTAGGTATGTCCAATAGAATAATAAACCCATGTGACAAGGACTTTGCAGCGTTTTGTGTTTTAGTAACATAGGTATTAGTAAAATGAGCTTTTGAGATATCGTTTTTCATGTTTTTGGGGACGAGAAGACCGAATATGAAGTCGATTTTGACCCAGGTGTGGAAAATTGAGGTTGTAACAGATGTTCAGCTCCCAAAATTGACTTTTTATGAGTCAAAAACCTGGGAAATCGTCTGAAACCATCAATTTGTATAATAACACTGGAAGTAGTATCAACACGTGGATCATGACGGTTAAATGCCACTACCGATGATCAAAGATAAATTGAAAAAAAAAAAGAAAAAACGCTGCAAAGTCCTTGTCACATGGGTTTATTATTCTATTGGACATACCTACAGAAATGTTGGCTGTTCATTTATTGTTTATTTCATGTGAAATAATCGAAATAGCTATTTCTGGTTTCCACCATTTTTGGCCCCTAAAACACGAATTAGGTACTTTTTTTTTTTTTTAACTATCTGTGATCATTGGTAGTGCCATTTAATCGTGTTGATCCACGTGTTGACACTTTTTCCAGGGTTATTATACAAACTGATGGTGATTTCAGACGATTTCCCAGGTTTTTCACCCTTAAAAAATCAATTTTGGGAGCTGAACATTTGGTAGAACTCAATTTTCCCCTCTTTGGTCAAAATCGACTTCATATTCGGTCTTCTCGTCCAAAAAAACATGGAAACCGATACCTCAAAAGCTCATGTTACCAACATGTTGCTAAAACGCAAAAAGTACCTATTTTTACACACATTTTCACTCATAACACCCCTGGGTATATTCCGATCGGGCTGAAAAGTTTCGGGACACAACTAGGGCCCAAATGGAGCATGTGTGCGAAAGAACGACTTTTTTAGATCTAAAATGAAGCCTGTACACGTGATACGGCGTACGGCGGACGGCGTACGGCGGACGGCGGACGGACATTGCATTTTTGGAACCTACGCACCTTGAAACGGAAAAGAAAAAAGTTTGAGGGGGTGTTATAAAAATTTTTTGCTGACCGAATACATAGGTGTATTATTCACAGAATAATGAACCAAAAACGAAACCTTGGGGGGAAAATAAAAGTTAGGTATATATTGTGAAATAATATCCATCCAAGTTTGAGATCAGATGGTTAAAATCTTGTCCGGACCAATCGCTTCAAAAAGAAGTATTCATAATAATCGTGATTTTAAAATGCACATAACTACTAATAAAAATAAATATTCATAATAATCGTGTTTAAAATTTGCAAAATAAACCTTTTGTACCTTACGACACGTCATGTTGGTAATACTCGAGAGCCCCTTTCATGACACTAGCTTTTGATTTGGTTTTCTATGTGTTTTTGGTTTACCGAAGTATGTATTCCGCAGTAGTGAAACTTAGGGAAACACCAGCTTAATATACAAACAAGGAAGGTATAATACCCACCAACTTGGCAGACGTTTGGTTTATTGTTCTGTGGATAATACACCTATGTATTCGCTCAGCAAAAGATTTTTATGACAACCCCTCAAAATTTTTTTCTTTTGCGTTTCAAGGTGCGTAGGATCCAAAAATGAAATTTCCGTCCGCCGACCACCGTACGCCGTCCGCCGTATCACGTGTACCGGCTTCATTTTCCGTTTAAAAAGTCGATCTTTCGCACTCATGCTCCATTTGGGCCCTAGTTGTGTCCCGAAACTTTTCAGCCCGATCGGAATACACCCAGGGGTGTTATGAGTGGAAATGTGTATAAAAATAGGTACTTTTTGCGTTTTAGCAACATGTCAGTAACATGAGCATCTGAGATATCGTTTTCCATGTTTTTGGGGACGAGAAGACCGAATATGAAGTCGATTTTGACCAAAGAGTGGAAAATTGAGTTCTACCAAATGTTCAGCTCCCAAAATTGATTTTTTATGAGTGAAAAACCTGGGAAATCGTCTGAAATCACCATCAGTTTGAATAATAACCCTGGAAAAAGTGTCAACACGTGGATCAAGACGATTAAATGGCACTACCAATGATCGAAGATAATTTGAAAAAAAAGGGAGCCTACCTAATTCGTGTTTTGGGGGCCAAAATTGGAGAAATCCATTAGAAATAGCTGTTTCTTGCATCATCACACATGAAAGAAATAATAAATTAACAGCTAACGTATGTCCAATAGAATAATAAACCCATATGTGTCAAGGACTTTGCAGCGTTTTTTAGTAACATGTTAGTAAAATGAGCTTTTGAGGTATTGTTTTCCAAGTTTTTGGAGACGAGAAGACCGAATATGAAGTCGATTTTGACCAAGGAGTGGAAAACTGAGGTTGTACCAGATGTTCAGCTCCCAAAATTGATTTTTTATGAGTCAAAAACCTGCGAAATCGTCTGAAATCACCATCAGTTTGTAGAATAACACTATGAAAAGTGTCACACGTGGATCAAGACGATTAAATGGCACTAGCAATGATCAAAGATAATTTGAAAAAAAAAGCAGCGTACCTAATTCGCGATTTGGGGGCCAAAATTGGTGGAAACCATCATAAATTGATATTTCAATACATTCCACATAAAGAAACAATAAATGGACAGCCAGCAATTCTGTAGGTTGTTCAATAGAATAATAAACCCATGTGACAACGACTCTGCAGCGTTTTTCTTTCTTTGTCCGAATTTTTCCAAAAACATTCAACATTTTTAAAATCTTGTCAAGGTTTTTAAAGGTCACGTAGATCCACAGCTTAGACAGCCTTAGAGGCTCAACAGCGCACAGAAATTCAAATGAAATAAGAAATGACGGGTAAAAAACCTAAACGAGATTTTGAACAAAGACTAATTTTGACAAGAGATTTTGTTTTTTCTGCGAAACACCTGAACCGTAATTTGATAGTCAAGTTCAAAAGAGGGAGTGGTTGCGCCGAGTGGAACTCAGCGATTACGGCCTGGAGTCGTTTCAGAAAAACGGCAGTTTTTTTTGCGAGGTGGTAAAAGACGTTTTGAACCAGCAATTTCCATTTAAAGCTGAAGACGAACAAAGAAATTACGGAAGAGTAAATGAGCGAGGGAGAGTTTTCCCTCAATTATCCGACTTCTTTATCGTTTATTTTTGTCTTATCAATCTCCGAGCACAAAACAAGTTAAATGCAGAGCTTGACTGGTCGAAATGGAAATTTACGGGATCGTCACTGTAATTTTCGATAGATCACGGTTCGAGAAAAAGAACTGTTGTGAGAAGAGGTCCAAGAACAATGGGATGCTGCAATACCGTGCACAACGCCATCGATCAGACTGAAAATAAACCGATGAAACGGTCACGGAACGCGAATCTTCTTCATACTTAAAGAAGGAATAAAGAAAATGTCAATCACGAGTGATCGCAAGAAGTGCGCCACGCGCTAAGTAAATGCGTTCAAGGCTTCTTTCCCGTTATTTCCTCTTTCGCCATTTTTCCTCGGTATGGTTTCAGCCGGCAAAGTGATGCACGAATACTGATGAACAGTACCTGCCTAGGTAACAATAAGTCTCCAACATTACTTATTGTAATCAAACAAACTACTGAAAAGACAAGTTCTCAACAAAAAATGCCTCACTATTGACGGTAAATTCAGAGAGATGCAAATTTGACGAATGGTTTTTAGATTATCACTTTCAACAACAAGAATTTGAACTGAAAAATGTTTAATCCACTTGAAATTTGTTCGACTACCGTTTGGATGAACATAAAATATCAGCATGAGCGTGAAACAAATCGACAGGTAGTATATCTTCAAAACCATGTAGAGTTGGCGCAGAATAAGATGGCCTGTATGAAACAGCAGTAAACAGGGAATTTCATACCACACCTGGTGCATTTAGAACATTTATGCTTAGCTGTATCTACTTGAGTAAGTACCTGATTTTGTAGTCAGACCCACTTCACTGGATCAAGAACCTTTTTTTTTCTTGGCATCGTACAATGGTACATGTTGCCATACATTATTTACGAGTTACACATAACACGGAAGTGCCAAATTGACACTTACTTGCTTATTTATAAAATTATTGTCAACATCACAGAGAGACATATAATAAAATGTCAAATATTTACCAACCAAAGCTACACATAAACCCTAAGCGATCTAAAAAAATCATAGATGGCTCGATATGTATTAACATTTCTCAACAATTCATGGTAATTGAACGGATGTATTGGGGAGGGGGTAACAGTTGCAAACAAAACTCTTCGTTCATCGCTAAACGCTTCACAATTCATGACCATATGCTCAAGGTTCCATCTTCTTCCTCGCACGCCTGACACAAATGAGTGTCCAGGATACCCATCTTATGCTTGAAAACTGGGCATATTCCATGATTTGAACGAAGTCTGTTCAACAACAAAATCATCCTTCTAATGGAAATGTTATTAAACCAAGCAAATGAGGAGGGTACGGGATGAATGCATTTATAAAAGGACCCTTTTTCCGAAGTTGTATAAGATTCACTCCATCGCTTCTGGTAGTGTCTTTTGATGTAAAAGAAAAAATCTTCTTTGGGTATTGTCAAGTCTACACATGTGCCGTTAACCCCACCTTCTTTTGCGAGTCTATCAACTCTCTCGTTATACCCTATCCCACAATGTCCCTTAATCCAGACAAAGTGGACGGATACACCTAACTCACGAAGTTCTAATAACTTTGCTAGTATACAGCCGATCAAAGGATTGCGGGCTTTTTGGGATCCACTTTTCAATAGCTTGAGGGTGCTTAGGGAATCGGAAAATAACGCGACGTCCATCATTCTATAACTGCCAAGTTCGGAAGACACTGCCGTGGTATCCTCCCAGAACCACTCCTTGCAAACTTAAGATCTCAAATAAACTCGCAGAAGTGGGGACAAAAGTCCCAGGCAAGTCGAAGCACAACCTGGGTCCCCACCATCCCCTATTAACTAGGGGATGGAGGGAGACGGCTTCCAGGCCTATAAATACTCGCCGCCTTCGCCTTTCTAACCATTCTACACTCTCCTCTAGTCGCTGACTACTCTCTCTTCTCCTTACCTCGTCTCTCTCCTCAACCTAAAAGATCTTGGGCATGGTGGTGATTCGCTCATAACCAAAACAAGCAAACTACCCTAAAAGATCTCGGGCATGGTGGTGGTCTGCCCATAACCAAACCGAGCACACTCCAAAAAGATCCTGGGCATGGTGGTGGTCCGCCCATAACCAAACCAGGCAACGCTCCTAAAAGATTCCGTGCATGGTGGTGGTACGCCCATAACCAAAGCGGACACACTCCCGAAAAGATCCCGGGCATGGTTGTGGTCCGCCCATAACCAAACCGGGCACATCCTCCCTCACACCGCTCGTGATGAATGCGCCAAATTCAAATTCATCACAGACACGTATTCCAAAACCAACAGGATAGCTATGACTTCCGCAGTGAAACTCGAACACTGAGGCGCTAATCTGAATATCTCGTGGTGTGAGTTCGTCACGTCCAAGAAGGCGCAACCTACAGAATCTGCATTCTTGGAGCCGTCAGTGAAAACTATAATATGACCAACCCAACGATTGTCTAAATATTCTAGAAAGTTCTTATTTACCATATATTATTTACCATGCTCTAGAACATGGGTTCCCAAACTGGGGGGCGTGAGAACAGGTCAGGGGGGGGTGAGACCATTCGACCATTCTTTGCACACCTTGCAAATTTTTCCTATTCAAAAACACATTTTTGGGCCTGTCCAGGAACGGATTAATGGCATTTCAGTTAATTTCATGGGGAAAATCGCTTAGAGATACTAACAAATTGACATACGAGCAAGGTTACGGAACGAATTAAACTCTCGGAGAAGCAGCTTAGGGCCCGTTCGAGAAAAGGAGGGTTACCCCCGAGCGAGGTTTACCCGGACTTTAGATTCGATGTAAGGGTTACCCCGTGGTCGTGTTCGATTATAAGACCAGTCTCGATATAAGACAACGGTAAATCGATACTTCCTTAGTTGCTTCAAGATCCCCCAGGTTCGTAACGATCGTGGCACTGGTACCAATGGTAAACTACCTCAGACCAGTTACTTGCAAATATATACCGCAAGGTAAAAATCGAAAATAAATAAAGTAGGAGGGAGACTATCCATTTGAGTATTTTTTCTGATATCGGGAAAAATACTCGATACCAATACTAGTATCGAATCAAAATATTCGATACCAAATGTACTTCGTATCATATTTACAGACATATTTACAGACTTTCAACGGATCCTTTCCATGTCAACGTTGAACATGTTCCAGAAGCCCTGCAAGAAGAATTTTTGGAAATAAAAAATGATTCTTCTGCCAAATATGACTTTGAAAAAATGGAAAAATCAACGTTTTGGATCAAATACTTCCAAGTGGATCCCAGAGTGTCATAGGAAGCTCTTCGGTTGTTTTTGCCTTTTTCAACCACCTACTTGTGTGAAAAAGCATTATCAACACTCGTATCGATAAAAACAAAGAATAGGAACAAACTTGATGTTGCTAGTGACTTACGTTGTGCCCTTGCCAAAACCTCACCAAGAATACCAGCGCTAGTAAAGAAAATGCAATCCCATCCATCTCATTAAGATTAACTTATTTTCATCTTAAAAGCAACTTCATAAAAGCTACGTGTTTATCAAATCGTGTTTTGTGTAAATAGCAATAAAACTTCGTTTTCAGTGTAAAACTTGCATTTTTTCACATCCATTCATTAGTTATTTAAGGGGGGCTTGGGAGGCTTTCATTTTACCAAAAGGGGGCACGGTACAAAAAAGTTTGGGAACCCCTGCTCTAGAATAACACAACACATTGACTGGAAGCATCAAAACATCGAACTCACAGTCAAATTGCGATGGATGGGGAGCTGCCCACATTACACTCAGGTAGCAATAATCTTGGGTGAAGCTCTGTACGACAGGAGGGGATACTTGGCTTAATACACTTTATACTTAAATCCGCAATATCACCGAGAATTGCTGACTCTTGAGCTTTTAAACGTAATAAATACCGGTCAGGAAGTATTAATCTCAGCAATGAAGAGGAAGTTCCCCAGCCTCTGCTAACAAAATGTCGATAGACGTTGTTGTCAGCAAGCCCAAACAAGTCCGTAAGCATTTGTAGTGACAGGCCTGACCATAAAAAATGCAGCCAAAATCATTACGATCAAGAACCTTCTTTCTTGTTGAAAAACTTGAAGAAAAAAAAAACAATGCTGTCGAACAAACTGGGGCATAACTAGGTAACTAAAATGGTTAAGCAAATTTGCTGTTGATTGCAGTCCTTTACGATAAAGATTTGGGGCCTTGAATTCCAAACAAAGAAGGTAAAATAGGTATCTGAACCATTTTAGGTATTTGAACTAAATATAGATATTTGATGGTAGGTACTTTTTGACTGAGAACGATGCTGAAGGTAGGTACTTGGTGTTCGGTAACAACGAAAATTCAAAAAACTCGTGTCAATGCAAGAAACGGCTCCGAATACAGCTGGAAATTTCATCAACCTTCCAGCGAGGCAGTTGGCCGGAGAAAAAAACATTCGCACCATCGGAGTCGAATCTTACAGCCGGATTTTGATGGAATTCTGATGGATTTTATGACCAGGTTCGAGGTATTCCTTATCCGGAGGTAATGTTCCTTACAACAGGTCCCAGCTCAAACACTTTGCATTGACGTACGATCCTCCTCCGAACAGGAACTTTACACTTAATTAGGAAAATTGCGTACGAGGAGATCTTTGGCCCAAAATTGAAGGAAAACGCTTGCTTGCACGACGAAACATTCAATGAAATTTATTAGACTACTTGGAAACTACGAATTTTGTTACACAGGTAAGGGCCAAATGAAGAGAGCCGCATTCACCAAACGAGGTTAGCCCACGATCAGCATTTCCAAGTTTCCTTTCCCCCCGTTGAAAACGTTCCATTTCCCAGTTGTAACTCCGGCGTTCGGTGCGGAGATATCCTAACGTTATGTCAGCCCCAGTTAGCGCTATCTGCCTCCATAGAACGACCGAAGTTGGGACAAGTTCAGCGTTGAAAGCTCTTTCGCTTCCCACAGGACCGACGCCAGTGGGAATTAACCACCTCTGGGGCGTGGGGAAACGTACTGCCTGATCTGAGGGTTTTGAAAACTCACGAAAATTAATTAATTGCCAGCCATGTGGTACGTTCAGCACCTGAATCTCCTTCAATGTTGAGGGTACTCCTGCGTCGCCTACCTGGAAAGCAGCAAACCAGCAATTTGTTAGTTATGAGTTTCCGCCAAAGATTCCAAGGTCAGGTTTCTGACAAGACGCCAAAAATGAGAGAAAAAAAGTCTGCCAATTCGAGTAGGCAGTACAGCTTCCTCACTTGAATCACATGAACGTATGGAATAGTTGGGTAGGTTCGTTATGATACGGAACAATCTGTGATCCAACCCGCTTGTACCCTCAAAATTGCAGCTTTCTACGACTATTTTTCGCGTAGTTAGAAGCGTTACAAGGAAACTGTCAGCATTTCATGCTCGCGCATGCGCAGACGAATGAAATCATATGCAAATATCGAAGTATTATTCCTGACTGACCCACAAAATCTGAACTCATTTCAACGATATTTAAGGTAGTTATGGGCGTTTCAAGTATTTCACGATTGCGCATGCGCAGACGGGACGATTTCCATGATTTTGAAATGGGACCGTCTGCGATCAAACCCGCGTGTACCCTCAAAATTTCAACTATCTGCGACTATTTTTCGGGTAGTTGGAAGCATTACAAGGAAATGATCAACATTACATGTTCGTGCATGCGCAGACGAAAGTTACATCACGATTCCAATGAAATTCATTTGGAACTATCAAAGTATTATTCCTGATCTCATTTCAACAATATTTAGGGTTGTTATGGGCGTTTCAATTATTTCACGTTTGCGAAATTTAAGGTACTTTTTCAATGATTTTTGCAAGAGACCATCTGTGACCCAACCCGCACCTACCCTCCAAAGTTCAGCCCATTTCGATCATTTTTCGGGTACTCATGGGCGTCACAAGGAATTACCACAGACAGACAGACAGACACGGAACCAAAAACGTTCCTCGATGTCTGAAACGCAAAATTGTGGACATTTTCATTTTAGAGGACATACTTTGTTTTTTACTCATTCACGAATCCAAGGCTTCCCTACCTTCAGTAGCGAGGAAGCAAAAAGCAAATACGCTGTTATTGGTCAAAAATGCTGATTGCTCCAGAAACAACAGTTTCAGTAGCAATCATAATACAGATCATAATTATAATGTTGATCATAATTATAATTATTATTGACTATTCATTCCATGGCAAGGGAGGAAGGTTTGCGAAGGCACTCAGAGATTAGAAGTCAAGACATCACGGACAGCTCTTGGCATCCCCCTCAGACATGAAAATCTACACTCAATACCGCAAAAGGCCAAGACAGGCAGCAGTTGATTGAAAAATGGCAAAAGCTGTTTAAGTCTCAAATATACAGCTCTTGCTAAACACGCGGTCTGCCTCTTCTGTCACTGAGGGGACCTTATTATGAACTACTAGAAAAGCAAGTAACGATTCTCCAGTATTATGGCTATGTTCCTACATACTTGTTGGTATCACCCCATAGTCACATGCTGGTAATTAAAAGTTTCTCATTCGCGAGTTTTGCTACATTCGTACGAAGCTGTTTTTCTTTCTAGAGAAGTGTAGAATAGTAATAAATAAATACAATTCTCAATAGGTTATGAGCCCAGCAAGCTTCCACTGCGTTTGCTGTCAACCTTCTAAGCCAGGACAGTACAAAATACAATGAGGATCACTGGAAAGCTGCCAAGAGGGTACTGGGATACCTGAAAGGCACTCAAGACGTCAAGCTCACATACAAGAAAACGGGTGAGCCACTTGTCGGATATCTGGATGCTGATTGGGGGAGCTGCACAGTGGACAGAAGATCCTACAGTCGAATAGCATTCAAGTTTTCTGGAGCGGCGGCCATCAGTTGGGAGGCGAAAAAACAACGAACCGTCGCCCTCTCGAGTACTGAGGCAGAACATTTGAGCATCGCTGAAGGATTCAAACAAGGGATCAATCTGAGGCGATTTCTCAAGGAACTGGGACTTGAGCTCCACCAACCGCTAACAGTCTATAACGACAATCAGGGAGCGCAGAAGCTCAACAAGAATCCCGTTCATCATGCTCGGACCAAGCATGTAGAAATACGGCGCAATTTAACAGGGATGCTATAAAGAAGGAGCAACTGAAAGTGGAGTACTTGGAGACGGAAGAAATGCCCGCAGATTTCCTCACAAAATCTGTGCCGAGGAATAAACAAGCATCATAAACTGGGAGAATCATAAACTTGAAGGGGCGTATTAGGAAAGCAAGTTAACAGTATTGAAAGTAATTGAAAGTTTCTCATTCGTGAGTTATGCTACATTCGTACAAAACTGTGTTTTTCTTTCTAATATAAAATTAGACTAGAGAAGTGGAGAATAGTAATAAATAAATACAATTCTCAATATTAACAACATTCAGAGATGAATTCTGCACCGAATAAGGGAATTTCCAGGATGACACCAACACACTGACGACAAATAACAAGACGATTGAATGTTTTGGTTTGCAGGTCCAATCTTCCAAGGTATCTAAGAAGTGTTGTTGGCACCCTATTTTGACAACATGGATATTACATAATGATTTATGGCTGATCGTGAGTGATTAAAGGAGTTTGAACCCATCGCTCGATCCAATAAAGCTAATGCGAGAGCAGCTGTGTTAGTGAAGATGAGGCTGAACAGAAAGCAACCTAGTTGCACAGTGAAACGTCCACAAGAACCAGCGGTGGGTAATTAGTTCAAACAAAGTGGCCTCTTCAGAATACAGCTGGGGGCGGAGATCCTACATCCGAATGGAGAGTTTTTGGCTCGCTGACGTGATGAAACCCGGAGCAATGAAGAACACCGATTCCCAAATGATCTAAAGAATAGAATATAATATAGAAAAATCCAGCCGATTTTCCACAACTATCTTAATCGCAAGTGCAAATATTTCTCTAAATAAAAAATTTCATCTCTGTGATGAAAACGCGGTATGAAACTGGTTCCTTGTCGAGTACATGAACCTTTTAACCGAGTTCCGGGCCATCCATAAATTACAGTGTACTCGTCGATTTTTTAAGGGAGTTTTGAGCCCCGAGTTCAAGAACAATCGAGATCAACAATTTGTAATATCAGCAACTAACTAGAAAGATGCTTAGCGAGGATGAATCTGACCACTTAGGCCCAGAATCAAGCAGGGAATTTAGAATCGATCTATCGAGCCCCATATATTGTGTGCCACTTGAGTCATGTTTGGATCAAATTTACCAACCATGATGTTGATCGGAAATCTGAATATTCTATTCTAGTTGACGCATCTCAAGAAGAGATTGTAGGTAGGCAATCAGGAGCTCGATTTGCTTGTGAGTCCGAATAGTTATTCATAGATTCGCTTTTACAGAATTTTCAAAGAAAATGAAGCTATTGCAATGGGTCCAAAATTTTCAGGAACTGAATTTTTGAGAATTTTTCACAGGCAAATCCGCTCCAGAGCATCGTGAATTCATACGATATTTTAACAAAACTTTATATGTGTATATGTATATATATTTATTTATTTATTTATGAATTGAGTGTTCTTTTCTGTAGAAGTAAGTAGAAGTAAAGTTGGTAGAGGTTGTTTGACCAAACTAGACTTGTTTTTTGTGGTTTTTGTTTATTCCATTTCTCAACACAGGACTCATGAATAGGACCTAGTACATAGGTGGAAACGTTGAGAAATGGAATAAACAAAAACCATAATAAACAAGTCTAGTTTGGTCAAACCTCTACCAGCTTTATTTATTTGTCACTCCAGACGTTATTTAACCTTGGGTATAAAAATTCCAGATTTCGCCAAAATGTTTTTACTGCCAAACAAAAGGATGAGTTCGAATATGAGCAATTTTCAAAAATTCTAAGCAAGTGGTCAGTGGTGGGTGGTCAAATTTGAGTTTTGGGGAAGGAGGGGTCAAAATCGGTAAAAACGGCTAACATCGCGAACAATCTATATAAAATCACTGAACGTGGCACTGAAGGATGGGTTAAAACAGAAAAATACGATTTCAGTTGTTTTCATACAGAATAGCGGTCAAATTTGTATTTTTGGCGGTCAAAAATTGGTATTTAGAGCTTTTAAAAAAATCAATATTAACTGACGTTGTATAGGATGGTGATTCACAACCGAAAGAGGGACTATTTCGATGATGGAAATATTTTTCTCAAACAACAGTGGGTCAAATCTGACTTCGTAAGTGCCGAAAATCGGTAAAAATGTCTAAAATCACGAAATTATATAAATTTACCAAAAGTGTTTCTCGCTATATCTCTTTAAACCATAACCCGAATGTTTCTTTGAAAATCGCTCACACAGCCATGCTACATGACTGGAACGTTTTACCAATAAACAGTGGAGTTTATTTTATTTCCTCCATGTCAACTTCGTTATATGTGGTGATTGGTTGTGGAGGGTGTGGTTAAGTATGGTTTGGTAGTTTGAAGGAGGACTAACGCCCCGCGGTTATCACCACAGCAGGCGTTAGTTGGAGAGGAGGCTAGCATCCCGTGGTCATCACCACAGCGAGTGCTAGACGAGAGGGAGACGTCTCGCTGTTATCACCACAGCAGACGTCGGGAAGAAGGAGGCTAGCACCCCGTGGTTATCACCACAGCGAGTGCTAGAGGAGAAGGAGGCGTCCCGCGGTTATCACCACAGCAGAAGCCAGGAAGAGTCGGCGAGAGAGAGGAGAGTTGTCGGTCGAATGAGGAGCCGGGCGTCATTATAAAGACATCCCCCCCCCCCCCCCGGTCATCCAACAGACGTTACGACCGTTGAGGATCGTTGGGGAGCTCGACGGAGGGGACCCTTCTAGTCCTTACCCGAGGCGTTACCCCAGCTTGTCCTTCTCCTCGTTTATTTGGTTAAATCTTATATTACAATGGAGTGTCGTACTTGAGGGATACCACGACATTATCAACAACCCTTTTCACAAGTTATTCAAAAAGCAACAGCTCCTTTGTTTCCTGTCTCCGCAGTAGTGACCACTAGACCACGATGCTTCCACCTACTATCTGTCTTGTGCACAATTCACAACATCTGACGACTCACAATATTGCACAGAATCCAGGATGTAGGTAATAAATTCAAGGATGAACGAATTCGGCTGACTTTGGCCTGTGGTTATGGCCTAGGGATGATCGAGATGCAAGGAGACAGGTAAGGGGTGGGATATTGATCACATTCGGTTAATTTTTATGAACTTGGGTCGGCATTAAACTCCCTCCAGACCAACCTCGCGACACAGTACAAGTCTCCTCTCATTCGCGTGCATACACATTTCCACTGTCAACGTCGTATTTATAGGTTCGACCCTCTTTCCACGGGAGTTATAACAGAACTGTATACGAGAACGCGAAACGGGCCAAGGGAATTCCGCTTCTGGAAAATACAACAAACCTTCTGTCATTCGCGGGACGTGCATAGACAGTAACACAGCTTCTCACATCACGGAGATCTAACTAACTGATTTGTTTGAATTAACTACAGAGATCTATAAACAACAAGACTCAGGATGATCAGGGCTCTCGACTGATAAATTTCAACGCTGTTTAAAAAAAATGGTAACGAAACAATTTTAAAATGAGTGGAATGAGACCAACCTCAGCACTCCAAATGCACTGAAGCAAGAAGATGAAAGACTCTCTCGAGCGAGAATTCGGCATTTTCGAGCTGACAGCGCCATGAAAAGTAACAGGTCCAAATTCGTTTTTGAGGTTTTCAAAAAAGCAATAACAGAACACTTGTACCCGACGCACGCGAACGCGATGCGACGGCTCCAACAAAAATCATTTCATAACATCATATTTCAAGATTATTATGCCCTTGCTGGGCCCATCCAACACGTTTTGGCGACTTTTTTTATCTTTTGTTTTCACTACAATAATGGTTATATTATAATAATGGTGTGTCATTTTACTATAATAATGGTGAGACCATTCTACATCTTGGGGTATTAGAAACGAATTTCTGGTGATTTCGGCCATTTCTACTGAATTTAAGCGTTTTTGACTCCTAAAAACTGGATTTCACCACTTTTGGGGATAAAATATTTCTGAAAACCGAAACAGTCTCTTTTTATCGCGAGAATTTTCGTCAAAAAAATTTGGGGGGGGGGGGGGGGGGAATATTCAAAACTCTTGGAAAAATGGTAGTTCGAAGCCCGTTTTCAAAAATAAGCGGTATTTTTTAAATGAGAGTTAAAGGCATCCACTTTTTGAGGGCTTTCCCGAAGGATAAGCCCAAAGGTTTTCAGAAGGATTCCTTTACAAACATCCTGTCGCCTTTATAATACATATACATCTATTGGCTTCCCCACCCCCAATCGCCCTTTACAGCTCAGTATAATTAAAATATACTGAGCTCATTTGAAGGCGATTAATGCCGTGTCCCAATTTACAAGTCCCATCAGCTGTTACATCCTAACGATGGAGGTTATCACCTGGAGGATGCCCAGATGATCAGCTCGCTGGACAACGTTTTCCTCTACCAATAATCGTACGTAGAAGCATTGTTCTCAACCAGTAAATATTATTGAAATACGATGGAGGTTAGTCACCTTGAAGTCGTTCAGATGTCCTTTGAACGAAAACTTCATACTACTTTCAACCCCCCTTTTCCCTCTCATACTTCTGCTGCCCATAAGTATGTCATGAGGGGAGGACTGTGACGGTGGCAGTTCTCGAATCGTTTGTTTTTCCAGTGAAGATGGGGGCGGTCAGGCTGAAACCTAACAGATATCCCTTCTTAACTGGTGATCATATCGCTGGTCTAGGAGGGGGACTCTCGAGGGTCTACCGTCACTCTCCTCCTCACTCTGTCACGAGGTCTACTGACACCTGACTGGCTGCTGGCACAAAGCGGCAGAAATAAGCTTTGGAGGCGAAGGTTCCCAACGCTGCCAACAACCCAACTCTAGAAATGGCCAACTTCCTGGCAACCTTCAAGAACCTTTGCCGTGACCTTTCCCTCGGTTTAATGTTGAGGACGCTTTTTAAATTTATTTATAAATTTGCTGTTCCATCCATCCACTGAGGTTCTGTACACTGTTTGAAGTAATGCACTAGCGCCCTAAGCGGGATTTGAGTTGAACTACTCAGCAATTTAGCTGATACGTCATTTCTCGCGGGAACTCAGAAATTCAAATTTCAACTTCATTTTCTGCCTGGACATTCCGACATAAACACCTCATTATGTGGCCAATAAGTGATCATTTCCGTTACTGAACAGAATTTAATTTTAAAAAATGAGAAATTGTAATTCACGAAAATTGCCCATTCTTGAATTGTTTCCCTGACTTTTGATCTCCAAAATCTCATTTTTTATTATAAAAAAGTATTTTTTCCTGCTTCGAGTACATAACCACTCTACCCAATATTTGTGAATTTATATAAACTGTTGGTGATTCCAACAATTTTACCGATTTTCAGCTGTTTTTGAACCCCAGAATTTCAATGAAAATCACAAGCTAGTTTTTTTATTTTGTATTTTTTATATAGATCCCTGATAATATCTGGTAAGATTATTTGGGTATTGGGTGAGACATTTCAAAGTAGCTAATGCTTGATTGAGAATTTTCTAATTGGAATACTTTGAGGGAAGAGAATAGAGAGTTCCTAAAGACTAAAGCCGGAAAGATGTGTTCAGATTTATCTCAACTGCGCATGCGCGTCGCCCAAGTTCAAACTTATTTCCTTAAGTTCGACTTATTCGGCCTTATACATAAGGCGCGTTATCTCCCAGGGCACAAACTTTAGGAATCGTCTTTAACCTTACTCAGGGGTAACAGTGCACAGCTTTTTGTCGTGTTTTTTTAAAGCGGCATGTGTCGTCGGTCCTCGCCATCGCCAGCGTCTTTCAAAGTTACTCCAAACCTAGGGAAAATGGACCCTGTAGCTCCAGTCGACGCATCGCACGAGGATTTTGATGTTCAAAAGCACTTATAATATCTTCATCCGACAACAGTCCTTGTCCGTTGAGGTAGAGGCGAAAAAGATTTTCAAGCTCTTCCATGATGAACTTGAAATAAAATAGAATAAACTAAAAATGAAATGGAAACGGAACGACCAGGAAAGAAAGGCAGCTGAAGCTGAATGGATTTCGCGTTGTGCTAAGTTAAGTGACGTTACTTTTTAATTCACTCCTACCCCCACCACTTCTGTCAAACCGGACTTATTGGTTAGCATCCAAAGTTAGCATCTTAGCTGCTCGCCTTAGATGTGGCCAAAAGATATGGCCGTTCCCTAATGAACTTATCTCTTAGGAACTCTCTATTTCTTTGGAACTAAACGCAAACCCCGCTCAGTAGCGAATTACTCGTCCCAAAAACGGAGTAATAACCAAAACCAATCGTACAGGTCAAGCAGTACTGAATGTCATCAGAGTAATGGCCAAACATAGAAGCCCTAAATATTGTAGTGTTGATGAAACTTGGATTGATTGAATCCCTCAAGGAGATGTACCTACGAACGATTAAGCAGATGTAGTATGATGTACGTACTACACCAGCGGATTAGATGAACACGTTTCTACATGCATTTTGAAATTTGTCTGGCAAAAATTGGGATTGAAAGGACCACAGAAATGACATCAGCTGTGTAGGCACTACTGTATTCAAGCATGAGAATATCAATGAAGAACCTCTTCGAGGGCCTTTCAAGATTGATTTAACTGTACGGATATGGAAATCATAAAAATAAAATATTATTATTGAAAAATAAGGCGCATGATGAACATTTAGATTCCGTTCTGGGAATCGATCTTCCTATGCCGAACTATTACTTTGGAGAGCGACATACGGACCTAAAATGTTTTGAATTTTGGATGTAGGTTTTCATGTAGCAGGTGGATGAATGGTATGGAGGTTACCCTTAGGTTTGTACTCAGGCCTACTGGTGTAGGTAAACATAGCAGTTACCTATGTATAGGTATCTTGAAAACTAGTAAGTAGGTTATATATTTATATCACTAGTAAGTAACACAACTAGTAAGTAGGTTAATTATATCACTTTGGTCAACGTTCATCGGTCTTGCAACAAGGACCAGTCCTCACTAGCATGACTTCCAGATAATTCACCGTACTGATTCGAAACGAAGCTGATTCCCATGAATGTTAGAGATGTAACAGTTTCAGTGGATTATGAACGGTACCTATCTCATCAGCAACATCGAAACTCGGCAACTAAAACAGGACGTTAGGCACTAACGCAGCAACTAAAAACTACTCGTATAGTAACTACAAGAATTATTATAGATCCATGGTAGAAGCTGCTTGTTCTGGGGATCGATCGAGCCATCCGCAACTACTATTTTGGCGAATGGAAGACAAAATATTTACCTCGTACGCCTACCTATAATTTTTAGACCATACTGCTATGTAGGATGTACCTAGGTACTATACATCATCTTCATGTACAAAGAATTTAGTGAGTTTGTTGAATTTTCGATAGGCAGGTTAAATTGATAAATTGAATTATTGTTTGTTACTGACGATGGTTTGATCACCGAAACCGGTATAACAGCGTTTTTCGCGTTTTTTCATTTATTAGTGGAAACAGACCATTTTTTCAATAACTCAGTTTTTCTTTGATAATAGTAGGTAGTAGGTAGGTACTTATTTATTCGTTGTATCAAGAATAACGTCAAATACAAAAAACTACAGGATAAAAATATAAATAGCCTATTTCCACGTAAATTAACAAACTGTAGACCGGTTTCGGTTGTTACACCATCATCAGTACACCATTCTCTCGTGTAGGTATACTGATTTTTCAGTTTTTTAATTTACGTGGAAATAGACTATTTCTATTTTTATCCTGTAGTTTTTTGCTATGGATTTCCACTACTCCGCCGCAAAGTAAGTTATATATATGTCAAATACATGTCAAACAATGAACAGGGGATCTCCAGTAATTCGCCGTATTGATTCGAAATAAAGCTGATTCGTCGACGAGGAGGGGCGCCTCGTCGGAAGTCAGACATGTAAGGCTTCCCATGACATCACCGGGACACCCTTCCTGTCACCTTCGTTTCTTATCGCTCTTTTATACCCTCACACATTCCACGGGAATTTACATCAATGACTCCACGCCAACTAAAAGCGAAAATACTACTAAATCAGTGGTTTTCAAATTGTTTTGGGTCGCACCCCCCTTGCGAGTATCGAGGCATCTTGGCGCCCCCCTTCCATCAGTCCTACTCCAAAATTCCCAAACCAAGGTATTTGTGTTAACAAGTAGGAGAAAATATCGTTACCTAGCAATTTATATAGTTTTTACTGAATTTCATCAATATATATACAAACAAAATTATTAATAAAAATAAACTTCTGAATTTACTTCACAAAATACGAAAACTAGAGTGATGGATGGTACCGGCTCATTTGAGTTAACATCAGATTCTTGATATCGGGCTGCAATGTTGAGGGTGAACATCTTACATCAAATTCGACGTCCAGACGATTTCTGATTTTTGTCTTGATGACTGCCAAAATCAAACATCGATGGAAGTCTGCCTTATACACAGACTATTGAAAACACTAGATATGTGTTTAAATTCATCTGAACGGAGGCCTACACGCCCCTCCCATAAAATCACACCCCCCCCCCATTACAATTTGAAAACCACTGTACTAAATATTTATGAAGGTACCTATAAGTTAATGTGTAAGAGTCCTAACTAACGCACCAAGGTCTTCCTCTGGGTCTCGCGGAATATACTTCTTGGTGAAAATCATTACAGGAAACTGCTAGGTCGCACTTCCGTGGTACGCGGGTAAAGACTGAAACGAAATTTCCACCTTTCCTGAAATGTCCTTGGTAGTTTACCGATAAAATGATAAACGAGCCGTTTTTGTGCGGTACCGTTATCTTTGGTAATTTGTGGACATACATAAGTGGAGTAAACGAGAAACCTATAGGTGGGGCCGTAAAACGGGGTTTGCTCTCTATCAGTTTGTATCGGGCTTTCGCAGGGGAAAGTCGTTTTTACTCAATGGAAAAAAACGTGGTCGAGGAAATCGTGTTCAGAAGGAAAATTCTAGAAACTGGGACAATCTTCCAACCTGGGCGTTTTGCGGATTGAGGCCAAATGATTTACGGTCTGGCGACACAAAGAGACGTTTCAGGTGATTTTTCAATCGAGGAAATGAGAAAACTGTGTAAAAACGGAAGTGGGTGTGCCCCCGTGTGGGAGTAACAGGACCCTCCCGATCATCTGGAAAACCGTAACTTACCCTTGTAGCTCTCGTCATCCTTGAAATCCGAAGGGCCGTCAGTTTTCAGCTTGCTGAACGAGTCCAACACTTGAATTTCATCCACATTCACGTCCCGAGAAGCCATCATCAAAAGGGTGCAGCTCTTAACGATAAACTCAATGTAACTTTACGGAAGAAAAATAAAAACTCGACGGTTATAAAATGAATCAACAAAAGGACTACAGGTGACTGGTAGAACACGATCCGCAGAGCGTTCACCGAAACTTTACACCCGAAGTTCACTACGCCGTTCTGCACCTTCACATCATAGAAAGCACGGACCGCGAGACTATTCCAGATACCTATAAAGAACCTTTGGTTTATTCTGTGACGATTTCGCAAAAAGGAAAACTCAATACGAATCCAGGCTCGCTGAACATTACGCGAAACGTCAAAAACGAAAACCTTGCGAACCCCTCAGATATGTGTCAACCATTCCTGTAACACTGCCTCCTTGATAGGACTTTCTTCATATTGATTTGCGGGGAAAAGCCTCGCCGGGCAGCGATTCTTATAAAAATCTCTTGGATCTGATTGAAAATATCTTAGTCCTCAATAGGATATGCTTAATTTATTTTGGACGTTTGGACGATGGGAATTCCGTGAAAGAACTTGTCAGATAATCGATTCTCGCCAGAGCTGACAGCTCGCCCAGCTTCCGGTAATGGTGGCTGGAGGGAGGGACTTCTCTTGAACTTTTATTTATTTAAATTTTATTATGCTTCAGACTAGGTAGTCTATAGTGCATACAAGAACAACTTGATCAGTCTTAAACGGTCGGTCTTGATCTGATCTTGATCAGTATAAAATGAACTTGATGCATTTCGGAAAGGCCCACAGACTGCTTACCTAAGGTATGTTCCAACATGCAGTTCTGAACCAGTTTGGAATCGAACCAGTTACGAATAGAACTGTAAACTAAAGGGAGGGGATGAGAACCATTCTGAACTTTTAGTTCTGAGTTCTGACTCCGTCAGTCCGAACGCTTTTCGAACTAGTTTGGAACTCATCACCTAAATATCTAACCTTATCCCACAATCCCTTCTTCTGTGCTATAAATAAAGCAATTAAAAAAACCAAACACTGAAATTCATGAAAAACGTTGACAATTTCCCTAACTATGGCCACTACCTGAAGTATACTATCAAAATCTAAGTGTTAAAAAAATGGTTTTTAAAACAACATTTTTGTGGGATTACCTAGTTGCTGGTCATTTAGAGCCACCTTGAACCTCATATACCCAGATTTTTGAAAAAATTTGGACTCGAAACGTCATAATTCTCGAAATTTTGGTCCATTTTATTGAATATAATAAACCAATATGAATTCTTATTAGGTACCTACCTTAAACAGGTGGGCAAGTTTTTTTTAGGAGATTAAACTGGGGACTGAATAATTAACTAATCTTACTATAATACTATGTATACTATATAATACTATAATACTATATAATACTAATATTTATATAATAAATCTTACTATAATATAGGTTAGATGCCTACCTTTACCTAAGTAGGTACTCCATTCAAGGCAAGACAGCAATGAACAACATAATTTGTCAAGGGATTTTCCTTGAAATTAACCAGTCTTTTATTTTATTTATTTGAAATTTACGGGCAGGGCCCAATTACAAAGTTCAATAAAATATAGGAAAGGAATACTAAAATTTAAAACAGATACATAATATATACGACTAACGGTAATAAATTCAAAACATTTCCAACATAGTAGGTAAGTATCAGAAAACAATATTGCGAACACTGAACATCGTATACAAGTTACATAGTTTTGATAATAATAATCGATGAAAATATAATTAAATGAAAGTTAGGTAATTAATTTTTGGTAAATTATAGTGTTCAAAGTGGTAATTGGAAAGGAAAAATCTAAGTCGCAGGACAACACTAGGTACAATCTCAAGAATGTAGTCAAGTGTATTGGGAAACAAAGTACAAGCAAAGTGATCAGTTTACTGTTATTCAAAAACATTTAATGCCAACATCATGAACATACAACCAACAAGTAGGTAGACACCAACAACAGTATATAAAAATATAAAACAGGAATATAGGTTTATACGTGAAAAACGAGTTCATCGTCCGAATCACTGAACTGTGGATCACTAATCTCATTTTCCACTTCATTGTCACTAGAACTTGAATAATAATTATAATAATATTTTTATTGCGCATAGGATTTACAAATCCTACCTCGCGCGCGATATTAGTGACTCTACAGTGTGGTCAATTTATGCCCTCTTAACGATCTTTAACGTATTTTTTTTTATTAGGATATAAGCTATAACTGGTTGGTGCTGGCAAGTTTTTTTTTTATTGACCAGACATAGGTATTTAATTTATTGACATATTTAATACATATTTATTGACCAGAGATCTTCACTTCAAGTAGCCCTCATGATCCAACTGAATGGCAGTTTAACAGCCAAACTTCAACTTCTAAACAATAGCAATAACCATAGAATACCTACAATTCGTAATGTATAATAACAACATGATCAATCAGAAAACAAAATGACAGCTGACGCCACAGGTAGAGTATAGTAAGGTTATAATAAGGTTACATCTACTGGTTATAATAAGGTTACATCTACTGGTTATAAAGCTAGGTTCACATGATCCGTCGTTCCTGCGTTGTCCGTCGTGCGTTTGTCCAGCAAAGCTGTGGAGGGGGTTGCGTTGGCCGGCACTCTGTTCACATGGGAGTGGAGATCCGGAATGCGTTATCCGTTATCTTGTCATGGACAACTACTTACCGTACTACTACAGATGGCAGCCGCCGCAAACATGGCGGTGCGTTGTGCGGCAAATATTCAAAAATTCTATCCGGACACCGGACAACGCATGCGTTGTCCGTCACGCCAGTTGTGCCAATCAGATTGCAGAACGCACGAACGCACGACGGACCATGTGAACCTAGCTTAATAAGGTAACATCTACTGCGCATGTCTCCAACTACAAGTTCTGAAGAAAATCCCGAACCTCTTGAACTAGTTCTGAATGGTTACGAACTACTACGTCCGAACATCGAACTTATAGTTCGGAATCTTTCAGAACTAGTTCTGATGCTGTCCAAACAGCCAAAAATGGGCGTGGTCAGTTACGAACCGTTCAGAACTGCTTGTCCGAACATACCCCTAGAAAATAGGTTTGTTCCACCCCTCTCGACGTAAAGCTAATACTGTTCCTCAAGGAACAGTATTAGGCCCACTTTTATTCACCTTTTATATTAATGATATGTGCAAATTAAATTTGAATGGAAAACTCACAGCTTATGCAGATGACACAGCAATTGTTGTTGGTGGAGATTCCTGGGAACGCACTTTTCGTGAAGCTGAAAAATGCCTGAAAATCGTCCACAACTGGTTGTGTTCCAATCTCCTATTTCTAAATTTGAAAAAGACAGCTTGTATTTGCTTTAGCTCAAAAAAATCCTTTCAGCCCAACCCAACCACTCATATTTTTTTACACTCCCCAAACTGCTCATGTTATTCAGCCTCTACAAGCCCCTGTTACCAAATTCAGCGAGTGTCTTCCATAAAATATCTTGGGAGTAATCATGGATGAATGCCTGAAGTGGGACCATCAAACAGAAAAGGTCACCCAACAATTCAGATTCTTATGCCACTATTTCAGTAGATTAAAACATATATTTTACCAGCGCCCACCTTTTGATATTTTATAATTCTTTAACAAACATATTAACCTATTGTTTGACATGTTGGAGAAGAAAATACAAATCATACATTAATAAAATAGAAGTACCTACTGCACAAGAAGATAATAAAAATAATCTTTAATAAAAATTGTAGTTCCCGACAGATGAGCTATACGAACTAAGTGGATTACTTGGTAGCTCAGAATTGTACGCCCAACATTGCCTAAAATATGTACCTAATGAAAAATAAATCCAAGTTTCCTACCATGGACTATTCCAGAACCCGGGGAGCTGGAAATCTAGATATACCGTGTCAAAACACATGCCTTAACCAGAACAGAATTACATACATTGGCAGTAAATTATACAATTCCTTTACTAAATTTCATCCTCATATTCAAATCAATAAAAAAATTCATATAAAAATATCACTACTAGCTCTGTCAGATCCAGGATCCAAGGTAATAGCATAACTTCATTGCTTTCAACTTAACAATTAAGTAAACGATAACCTGTAATTTCTGTTACCTACCGTCAACCACCATTTGTTATACCTACTTTGATTTTGTAATAAATTAATCATTAACAGCAACATGCACCAACAATAATAAAAATGGCCTAGCCATTGCGGGATTCTCCCTTACCTTATGCTACAAGCATGTTTCCTATGTAACCTATGTATTATTTTGTACTATGAACATTTTTTCAACAGTGCAATTTGCTCCTTGACTGAGAATAAACCATTCATTCATTCATTCCAGCTAAAAAGAGTGGCCGAACCACGGTCCACTGTCTTCTTGATTAGGGTTCCAACTGGTTGAGGTTCGGCTGGAACGCCTTCTGTTAACCCCGATTGACCCCCACCTTCTCATGTGACTTTAAATTTTGTTTGAAACCCTACAGTACACGCGAACAAGTTCTTGTAAAATTGGCTGGCCTCGAATTTAACTGCGAGGCATTCTGGCGTTGCTCGGCTGACTCTGAAATGCGAACAAAAACAGTTTCGTTATATTTGGCCAACTACATCGAAGTAATGTTGGTTTTTTGGATGACACCTTTGTTCTTCCAAGTCACAATCCCAGTCATCAATCAAAATTTCTGCCCAATCCTCAAATTCAGTGTCAACATCATCCATCAACAGTAATAACAAATCCATTGATCCAACCCACACAGAAAAATTCAGAGCGACAAAATCTATTGACCCACACAAAATTCAGAGACAGAGAGCGAAATTAGATTTGTAAGGTTACCTATGCTTGAGGTAGGTTCAAATGTGGTTATAGCAACTGCCAACCAACCGCCCTGAACCCAAGGCAAGAGTGGTCGAACCGCGGTTCAACCCGACTGAACCGTGCTGGTGGGCTGGAACAGCGGTTGGCCAACCATGGTCACACTCGGTTTGTTGGCTGGAACAGCGGTTGACAAGTAAATCACTACTGCGCATGCTCGGTTCAACAGCAATGACTGGCTGGAACAAAGCTAATGAAAGGTTGTCCAGCTTCTATCCTGCTCTGCAGTGAGCCGAAATATTTGCATCTGATCGAAAAGTAGAATGTAGGTACAAGGTAGCTGTACAAATTCTATGTACCTACCCGTTTTCAAAAGCCAATAGATGTCTTCTGCAAATCCTCCCAATCTCATCCTTCGTTCATCTACTTACAATAATTAACTTTGATATTGGGCAGTACGACTACTTTGATCTCGTAAATTTACTGTATTATTCATTTCGAACAAAGGTCCCATACATGAGTAATACGTAATAATTGGGCAGTACGACTACTTTGATCTCGTAAATTTACTGTATTATTCATTTCGAACAAAGGTCCCATACATGAGTAAAATGCCTCAAATAATTTCAAACGTAATATCGCAGAATGCTGGCAATTTCTCATGCTTAGTGTGGAGCCAACCACCTTGTCGATGTAAATTTCGTTTCGCTGTGACAAATAGGAACAAATTCCAGCCGTGCAGCATACTTTGAGTCAAGCCGCAATTTTGGGTATTTTTGACAGTATACTCCTTAGGCGACACGCTGGCACCATCACAGAAAAATGTGTCCAGGCCTCCAGAATTTATGCTGCAGTTTTCGGTGCAACCTATCAGAAAAATGTGTTCAGTAGTTTTTCGTGTTTTCCAGCACGCTGAATCGGATGGAATAAATTTCAAAGCTCTTGTCAATCGTCCTTACAGCGATTGATAAGTTTTTAGCAATAAAACGTTATGAAATATTGCTATTATTGTGGTACATGGGCAGAATTTGAGCTTGTTATCAAAAGCACCTCGTCAGCGGACCCGTTCGTCATAAAATCAGTTATGCTGTCTCAGTTCACCAAGCACCTACAATATAGAACGTTCTCCATGGTTTGTAACACAAAATTTGGAACCATTTTCATTATCAAATAGGTAATTGATGGGGAATACTCACGCGTTTTTTTTAAATGAAAGATTCAATTTTTTGAATTTGGACACCAACCGCACTTCCCGGCAATAAGTAGTTTTTATTCTGATTTTTAAGTTTCGAGCACTAGTGACGTCGTTGGACCCATTAGCCCGTTACGAGACGTCACCAATGCAAGAAACTTCTAAAAATCATAGAATACTTCCCTATCATAGGAGCATGCCAAAATTCTCACTGTGGAATCTGCATCCATTAAAAAGTATATAATTATACTTTTCAGTCTCATGGGTAGACCTCATTGCAACCTTCCCTCCGATTTTGGTATTTACACTCAAGTCACCATCACATGCGAGCAGGTATATAAAATAAAACAAAGTTATGTACCTTGGTACCATCTACCTACACTCAAATTTGACCAATTACCGTTGAATTTGCAACGCTAAAATAAAATAAAAAACAAAAAATCTGCAGTAACGTAGTTTACCATTGACCAGTACCATACCCATGCTCTCAAAATTTTGGCTCCATTATTTCAGTGATCATGTTCTTCAGATTCGCATAATTCAATTCAAATTTATTTGTCATGTCATACAGTGCTTCGAAAATTGTCAATTTACAGTGATATCCTAACTAAATTCCCACACAGAATTACTTCAATAGAAAACTTACAACAGTAGTCAATAGTAGAATAATTCGAAGTTATAGCAGGTAACAGGAACATGTGGTGGAAGTTACTGTAAACTAATAAAAATGAAGACATACCTACATAATATAAATAAAACACAAAGAGTGGGTCTAACACAAAAACCATCAGAGCACACAAAAGATATCACAGAATTCTAACTAATGACGAGTAAAGCCATTGTGGGAGCTCGAGTTGAAAAAAAAATTCCTTGGCTACCACACTTAAATAATATTTAACATATTATGTTCATAAATAAGTTAACAGCCCAATTAACGCCTGTGTTTGAGATAATAGATCATTTAAGACATGCATTAAGGCCAAATTCCTGAAATCCAAGCCAATTAACACCTGTGTATTTGAGATAATAAATAATTTAGAAGAAAGGCATAAAGGCCAGTCCAAACTCCTGAAATCCACGTAAATATCAGCCCAATTAATACCTATGTATTTGAGATAATAATCACTAAAGTAATAAATAATTTAAAAGAAAGGAAATCCACGTCAAGGTCAGCCCAATCAACACTTATGTATTTGAAATAATAAACCGTTTAAAATAAAGGCCAAATTCCTGAAATCCACGTCAAGAACAGCCCAACTGTTGCATTTGAGAATGAATAACTTAAAAGAAAGGCATGAAGGCCAAATTCCTGAAATCCACGCCAATTAACACCTGTGTATCTAAATAATTTACAAGGCCAGGCCAAATTCCTGAAATCCACGTCAATATCAGCCCAATTAATACCTATGAATTTGATGTAATAATCACTAAAGTAATAAATAATTTAAAAGACAAGGCCGAACTCCTGAAATCCACGTCAACACCAGCCCAATTAACACGTGTCTGAGATAAATCATTTAAAAGAAATTAATAAAGGCCAAATTCTGAAATACATGGCAAGGTCAGCCCAATTAACATATATTTGAGATAAGTCATTTAGAAAGCATAATGACCAAATTCCTGAAATCTACGGCAAGATCAGCCAAACTGAGGCACAATTAACACCCATGTATTCGAGATAATAAATAACTTAAAATAGGCATACAGGCCAAATTCCTGAAATCCACGTCAAAGTCAGCCCATATCAACACCTATGTAGTTGAGATAACAATCAGTGATAATAAATAATTTAGAAGGAAGGCATAAATAAAGGCTAAATTCCTGAAATACACGACCAATAACCAACCAACTAACACCTATGTATTTTAGATAATAATCAGGGTTTGGCATAGCTAAGTGAAAATGTCCAATAATTGCAACAAACTAGGAAATCTTGAAAAGCACAAGATCAACACTACCCTACCAGTATAGCTAAAGATGACTAGGACGAATCAATGGGTAAAACACAAGAAACTCAGTTGGAGAACACTTATTTATTGTAAAAGAAATTTTTGTACAAAAGATTATGCGATACTGCTGGCGTTGGAAGCAATCCTAGGCCAAAGATCCGCACATTCTTTCGCGACGGGACCGGTGATAGCACTTCCTGTGAACATGTGGGACAGCCACAATTAGACAGGAAAATTGCAATTCTCCTTTATATTGTTAACGATGAACAAAAAACAACCATCTTTATTAGGAAAAGGGTACTGCACGGCTCAGCGGCGGATTTACCACTGGGCCGACAGCCTCAGGGGCCGCTTCAACTTAAAAGTATAAAGGTGCGGCGACACTGCCACCGGACTTGACTTGACCTCACTTGCGTGCCGGTCTGAACCCATCCTTTGTATTTCAAAAGGGAGCGGGCGAGACTGCCACCGGACCTGACTTGACTTGACCGGAGCCATCCACCGGACTCCGTTCTGATCCGGTCTGGATGGGTTGGGACCGGACTCCGGTCCCCCTCTACCGCGATTTTCAACCCCTCGCACCCCAATGAGCCATCCAACGCAGCCCCCATTGCTCTTTTCTCATCCTAAAATAGTTTTGAAATTGAACATAGTTCAATTTGGCGAATAGGGTATGAAATTCACCATACTGTGCTCGTTCGGAAACATATGGTGACATCCACGACTCATTCAAAGATAGAAAACTTGTCACTAGTTCTATTTCTTCATCAGAATCGGATTCTGATTCTAAATCACAAAGAATGGCTTCCATTTCGGAGGTCATACTCTTGTGACGTCTAAGAACAAACTGGACTGGTCGGAGTCCGGTGACTCCGGTCAAGTCGAGTCCAGTGGCAGTGTCGCACCCCCCTCCGGTCTCCAGTCCGGTGGCTCCGGTCAAGTCAAGTCCGGTGACAGTGTCGCCGCACCTTAAGTCGGATATCAATGATGAATTTAAAGAAGAGTGTGTGCATTTCAAAGAGTTTATTGAAGGCTTCGATTTTTCCGAAATTCAGAAATCGCAGACACAAAGCAGGCGAAAACAGGAAAAGAGAGAAGCCGAGGATCCCAATACGGAAATTAAAGAATCTACCTTTAGCTTACCTAAGACTTATGCATGACAGGTTGTCAACATTATTTCCAAACTTGGATACAGCTCTGAGAATTCTACTTTGTATGATGACAACAAATGCACAAGGCGAAAATCGTTCAGCACTTTGAAAAGAATTCTCAATTTCTTGAGACAGGTACTTGCTCAGATTCAAGACTATCCAGCTTAGCTAGTTTTGTAGCCAACGCGGAGCTTTTTAAATCGTTAGATTTTGATGAATTAATTGTAGAACTTTCGTCTCAGAAAGCAAGAAAAGTTAATTAATTGTAGAATTTTCGTCTCAGAAAGCAAGAAAAGTTAGTTTGTAAAATTCAAGATTATTAATGATAATGTAGGTACATAAAATAAACATTTATAATAAGAATATAAAATAGTATTTATTATACTCCGGTGGCTGCCTACAGATATAGGCCCAGGGCCACAACTAGGGATGGCAACGATACATCGATGTTTCTTAAACATCGATGGTTCCTGAAAAAACATCGATGTTTTTCCATCGATGTTCCTTTGGCGATGTTTTTGTGCCCTCGATGGTTGGTCACCGATACATCGAAACATCGATACATCGATGTTTCTATTTTTTTGCCATAGAGTAACGGTGTTTTAATTTTTATTTCGATAGTAAAAGTCAGGGGAAGTTGAACGTTATGGCATCGAAATCTTAGGTACTATATATGTAAGGTTATATACCTTTTGAACTTTTGTATTATTAAATTTGCTATTGTTCTCACCTTTATAAATAAGTTCAACAACATTCGAGAAGTGTTATATTTTTCCAAACCCACTTACTTTTACCTTCTTTATAACCATTAGAATTTTTCATACAAAACATCACTGTCTCTGATGAGTGTCAACAAAAAAAAAGGTTATTAGTTACTGGACAGAACCTTTCACTGAAATGATGAGCATCATCAGGTTACAACACATAATCGAGATATAATGTGTGTTGTATGTAACCTGATGTTGCTCCTTTTTTAGTGAAATGCTTTGTCCAATAATATGAGTAAAACTAAAATGAATAGAAATGTTAAAAAGTAATGTCAACAAGAGTTACATTTTTAAATTTAAAAATTTAGCACCTCAATGAGTTAATATCATGTTTATAGCATCATTAAAGACCATTTTTGAACCGAGGAATTTCTTTTGATGCTTTCAGAATATTTTCTTATGATTAGAAAAAAGTCAGGGATGGCAAAAAAAATGAACCATCGATGTATCGATGTTCTTTCCAAAAACATCGATGTAGGAAAACCATCGATGGGTTGGTCCCGATGTTTTCTCCCCATCGATTGTTGCCCGGCGATGTCTAGAAACATCGATACATCGATGGTTCATTTTTTTTTTGCCATCCCTAGCCACAACAAACCTAAATCCGATTTGTACCTGCACACTGAAGTGGGTAGGAAGTACCTAAATGGGGTAGTACCTATATTCCACAAAGAACCATCATATGAACATTATGTTCGACTAGGTTCGCTCAATGGGGTATGCACATGGGCCACAAAAGCCGGTTTATATATCATTTTTTTAATGAAACTAGATTCCATCTCTTAGAAATCAGACACCAGCCGCACTATCCTACGATGAGTAGTTTTTTCCCGATAATTTTTCATAATAATTCTGACGTCACCGGAGGCAGGGGGTCCCGCCAAGGGAAGAAGGGTACAATGACGTCAGAATTACTTGAATCTTTGAAAAATCATAGAAAAAGAACTTCTCATCGTAGGATAGGGGGCTGGTGTCCGAATCTTCAGGATGGAATTACCTACTTTCAAAAAATAAAAAATAAAAAAAATGTGCGCATACCTCATTTTTCAACTTCGCAAACCAATTGCCAAAAAATTCCAAATAGCCGTCAAACTGAGAAGAAATTAGCAAACAAAAACGTCCAGCGAATGTCCACCCCCTTAATTTTCCTCAGAAATTCTTAACGAAAAGGGGAGAATTGGAGTTAACAAACATTAATGAAATGTTTAAAATTTTCAACTCAAAAGTATTTTTCTTCGACCTTCTAACACCATATGAGCGGTCTTGGAGCAAAAGGGTATAAGTGGCTTTACCGAATCGAGAAAATCGACGTCAAAATCTGATAAATATGGTAATTCGAATGTCACTTTTTTTACCCAAATAATTTAATAGATGTTCTCCTAAGGTTATGAACGTTCAGTTCACGCAGCAGAACTGATGCACTGGACGGATTTCGATGTACAAGTCGACTTTTTCCGAGTTCTCCACCTCATTTATACCCTTTGCGCTCCAAATTGCGAGATTTTTATCACATATGCACCAAAAGAAGGCGATAAATTATTATTGTTATTTTATTGCACTCTAGGGAAATGATGTTATACTGGAAATGGTTTTCAAGATGATTGGGTAAGTATCTATTGAATAATTATGAATTTCTTTTCAGTAAAACTTGGGGTTTTTCTTAAAAATGTAACAAAATTATTTTTTAAACATTAAAAAATGAATGGAACGAATAAATTAATGGAGGCGACCTTATGATTTTTCTTGCAAG
Source organism: Leptopterna dolabrata (assembly GCA_954871275.1). NCBI lineage: Eukaryota > Metazoa > Arthropoda > Insecta > Hemiptera > Miridae > Leptopterna > Leptopterna dolabrata. The sequence goes on from OX940983.1 coordinate 5,539,965, forward strand.
ATAAGACAAAATAATATTTCAAGAAAAAGCAACCAAAAATAATGTTATTCTGAGTCGGTCTCAAAAAAATTATGATGTTCTGATTCCTCGTTGTGGCCTCCCATTGGACCGGTCGCTGTTCGGGCTGTTCATGTTCCAGTGACGACTACAATTGGAGGTATATGGGAGGGGAATGAAGGGGCGCAAAGATATATACAGTGCTCTAAACATTTTCTGTCATAAGTTTGCAGCACAAAGTTAAATATATTATATCCTTTGTGCTCCAAACAATTTGCCTGTTTCGTTGAGGGGTCTTTTTTCACACACATTTGTTTGCCATAGTATAACGCTAATGCATATTATTACGTTCGTAATACGAGTACATTTTCACAGACATCAGGTTTTCATTTCTACCCTTCACTAGATTTTCACGAAAATGTCACTTTCTTATACCCTTTGTGCTCTAGACCCCTCATTATACAATCTGGCACCGATCGATGTTTTCCCAATTTTCATTAGGATTTAGATAAGCGGAGATGAGGCTTCATATTGCCATTCTGAGGCCTCGCAGGAGAAATTTGAGTTGGAATGGAAAACAATGTGATTTGTGAAATCTTTTCCACAATGGCCAAGTTTAATGAGTAGCACTCCCCTGATTTCAGACTCGTTATTCTCTAGTGTCCGGGATATTTTAGTCTGCGCATTCAAAGGATAATTCAAATAACAGATGGCGTACGGGGCACAAGAATAACAGAACAGCAATTAGTTCTTCATGTAGTAGTACATGTATCAACTACGAAACTACGTAGATGATATGAATGCATCAACCTGGTGTTCAATGATACGTAGGATAAATGATGTAGCTGGACATCGAAAATGTACACATAACTGCACATTTCACAGGAACTAAACAACCATCGAATAAGTATGTGGGAAGGTATTTCACTCACCTTTCATTTCCCCTTTATTATTTACTATCACGCCTGCATTGTCTTCAAAATAAATAAATGTACCGTCCTTCCTTCGGAATGGTTTTCTTTGCCGGATCACAACTGCAGGCATTACTGTAAGCAAAGCACATCAAGCGATGATAATAATAATAATAATAGCTGAACCGCTGCAATAAACAAACTTTACAATATCAGTTTCAACAAATCATTATATATCAAGTTTAGCAGTTGGTGAAGGTGAATTGATTCATACACTGCTATTGAGCGACATATTTCAGTACATAGATTTTTTTTCTCCATCATATCATTAGTATTAATCTTGCCATATAACAGTTACACGCTAAATAAGAATGAATTCTTGTTATGTTTCAGGTCGCAGTGATGAACACGGATACAGCTCATTACCGCGAACAAGAAAAATTTTAATGTGCCCACTCAAGACAACGTACTCAGAGATAGAAATGTCAATGGCACGCCAACCAAGGAGTGGGGAATAAAAAAAACACATACTGGGTAATTTTCGTGGCCACCAATTCCCATTTTTTTCCAAAACCTGTTACTAATAGATATTAACAAATACTGAGGTTATTTCACAATTCGCCAAGTTATTTCACAATTTAGAGGTGGTGGAAGACCAGAACCAACTAAGGTCAGGTACATAACTTCTATTTGTCATGTAGGATCAAATGTCATGTTTCAGGCTACAGAAATGAGCATTCAATTGCTCATCGCTGTGAACAAAGAAACATTTTTCCTTTTCCCAATTAAGAAACCGAACTCATAGATTGCGTTGTCCATGGAACGTCAAGCAAGAATTGGGACCTGCAGATTCACCAAGTTATTTCACAATCTAGAGGTGGTGGAAGACCAGTCAACCAACTAAGGTCAGGTACATAACTTCTATTTGTCATGTAGGATCAAATGTCATGTTTCAGGCTACAGAAATGAGCATTCAATTGCTCATCGCTGTGAACAAAGAAACATTTTTCATTTTCCCAACTAAGAAATCGAACTCATAGATTGTGTTGTCCATGGAACGACAAGCAAGAATTGGGACCCGCGGATTCATTAAGTTATTTCACAATCTAGAGGTGGTGGAAGACCAGTCAACCAACTAAGGTCAGGTACATAACTTCTATTTGTCATGTAGGATCAAATGTCATGTTTCAGGCTACAGAAATGAGCATTCAATTGCTCATCACTGTGAACAAAGAAACATTTTTCCTTTTCCCAATTGAGAAATCGAACTCATAGATTGCGTTGTCCATGGAACGACAAGCAAGAATTGGGACCCGCGGATTCATTAAGTTATTTCACAATCTAGAGGTGGTGGAAGACCAGTCAACCAACTAAGGTCAGGTACATAACTTCTATTTGTCATGTAGGATCAAATGTCATGTTTCAGGCTACAGAAATGAGCATTCAACTGCTCATCACTGTGAACAAAGAAACATTTTTCCTTTTCCCAATTGAGAAATCGAACTCATAGATTGTGTTGTCCATGGAACGACAAGCAAGAATTGGGACCCGCTGATTCATCAAGTTATTTCACAATCTAGAGGTGGTGGAAGACCAGTCAACCAACTAAGGTCAGGTACATAACTTCTATTTGTCATGTAGGATCAAATGTCATGTTTCAGGCTACAGAAATGAGCATTCAATTGCTCATCGCTGTGAACAAAGAAACATTTTTCATTTTCCCAACTAAGAAATCGAACTCATAGATTGTGTTGTCCATGGAACGACAAGCAAGAATTGGGACCCGCGGATTCATTAAGTTATTTCACAATCTAGAGGTGGTGGAAGACCAGTCAACCAACTAAGGTCAGGTACATAACTTCTATTTGTCATGTAGGATCAAATGTCATGTTTCAGGCTACAGAAATGAGCATTCAATTGCTCATCACTGTGAACAAAGAAACATTTTTCCTTTTCCCAATTGAGAAATCGAACTCATAGATTGCGTTGTCCATGGAACGACAAGCAAGAATTGGGACCCGCGGATTCATTAAGTTATTTCACAATCTAGAGGTGGTGGAAGACCAGTCAACCAACTAAGGTCAGGTACATAACTTCTATTTGTCATGTAGGATCAAATGTCATGTTTCAGGCTACAGAAATGAGCATTCAACTGCTCATCACTGTGAACAAAGAAACATTTTTCCTTTTCCCAATTGAGAAATCGAACTCATAGATTGTGTTGTCCATGGAACGACAAGCAAGAATTGGGACCCGCTGATTCATCAAGTTATTTCACAATCTAGAGGTGGTGGAAGACCAGTCAACCAACTAAGGTCAGGTACATAACTTCTATTTGTCATGTAGGATCAAATGTCATGTTTCAGGCTACAGAAATGAGCATTCAATTGCTCATCGCTGTGAACAAAGAAACATTTTTCATTTTCCCAACTAAGAAATCGAACTCATAGATTGTGTTGTCCATGGAACGTCAAGCAAGAATTGGGACCTGCAGATTCACCAAGTTATTTCACAATCTAGAGGTGGTGGAAGACCAGTCAACCAACTAAGGTCAGGTACATAACTTCTATTTGTCATGTAGGATCAAATGTCATGTTTCAGGGTACAGAAATGAGCATTCAATTGCTCATCACTGTGAACAAAGAAACATTTTTCCTTTTCCCAATTGAGAAATCGAACTCATAGATTGCGTTGTCCATGGAACGTCAAGCAAGAATTGGGACCTGCAGATTCACCAAGTTATTTCACAATCTAGAGGTGGTGGAAGACCAGTCAACCAACTAAGGTCAGGTACATAACTTCTATTTGTCATGTAGGATCAAATGTCATGTTTCAGGCTACAGAAATGAGCATTCAATTGCTCATCGCTGTGAACAAAGAAACATTTTTCCTTTTCCCAATTAAGAAATCGAACTCATAGATTGTGTTGTCCATGGAACGACAAGCAAGAATTGGGACCCGCTGATTCACCAAGTTATTTCACAATCTAGAGGTGGTGGAAGACCAGTCAACCAACTAAGGTCAGGTACATAACTTCTATTTGTCATGTAGGATCAAATGTCATGTTTCAGGCTACAGAAATGAGCATTCAATTGCTCATCGCTGTGAACAAAGAAACATTTTTCCTTTTCCCAATTGAGAAATCGAACTCATAGATTGTGTTTTCCATGGAACGTCAAGCAGGAATTGGGACCTGCAGATTCACCAAGTTATTTCACAATCTAGAGGTGGTGGAAGACCAGTCAACCAACTAAGGTCAGGTACATAACTTCTATTTGTCATGTAGGATCAAATGTCATGTTTCAGGCTACAGAAATGAGCATTCAATTGCTCATCACTGTGAACAAAGAAACATTTTTCCTTTTCCCAATTAAGAAATCGAACTCATAGATTGTGTTGTCCATGGAACGACAAGAAAGAATTGGGACCCGCTGATTCACCAAGTTATTTCACAATCTAGAGGTGGTGGAAGACCAGTCAACCAACTAAGGTCAGGTACATAACTTCTATTTGTCATGTAGGATCAAATGTCATGTTTCAGGCTACAGAAATGAGCATTCAATTGCTCATCGCTGTGAACAAAGAAACATTTTTCCTTTTCCCAATTGAGAAATCGAACTCATAGATTGTGTTTTCCATGGAACGTCAAGCAGGAATTGGGACCTGCAGATTCACCAAGTTATTTCACAATCTAGAGGTGGTGGAAGACCAGTCAACCAACTAAGGTCAGGTACATAACTTCTATTTGTCATGTAGGATCAAATGTCATGTTTCAGGCTACAGAAATGAGCATTCAATTGCTCATCACTGTGAACAAAGAAACATTTTTCCTTTTCCCAATTGAGAAATCGAACTCATAGATTGTGTTTTCCATGGAACGTCAAGCAGGAATTGGGACCCGCTGATTCACCAAGTTATTTCACAATCTAGAGGTGGTGGAAGACCAGTCAACCAACTAAGGTCAGGTACATAACTTCTATTTGTCATGTAGGATCAAATGTCATGTTTCAGGCTACAGAAATGAGCATTCAATTGCTCATCGCTGTGAACAAAGAAACATTTTTCATTTTCCCAACTAAGAAATCGAACTCATAGATTGTGTTGTCCATGGAACGTCAAGCAAGAATTGGGACCTGCAGATTCACCAAGTTATTTCACAATCTAGAGGTGGTGGAAGACCAGTCAACCAACTAAGGTCAGGTACATAACTTCTATTTGTCATGTAGGATCAAATGTCATGTTTCAGGGTACAGAAATGAGCATTCAATTGCTCATCACTGTGAACAAAGAAACATTTTTCCTTTTCCCAATTGAGAAATCGAACTCATAGATTGCGTTGTCCATGGAACGTCAAGCAAGAATTGGGACCTGCAGATTCACCAAGTTATTTCACAATCTAGAGGTGGTGGAAGACCAGTCAACCAACTAAGGTCAGGTACATAACTTCTATTTGTCATGTAGGATCAAATGTCATGTTTCAGGCTACAGAAATGAGCATTCAATTGCTCATCGCTGTGAACAAAGAAACATTTTTCCTTTTCCCAATTAAGAAATCGAACTCATAGATTGTGTTGTCCATGGAACGACAAGCAAGAATTGGGACCCGCTGATTCACCAAGTTATTTCACAATCTAGAGGTGGTGGAAGACCAGTCAACCAACTAAGGTCAGGTACATAACTTCTATTTGTCATGTAGGATCAAATGTCATGTTTCAGGCTACAGAAATGAGCATTCAATTGCTCATCGCTGTGAACAAAGAAACATTTTTCCTTTTCCCAATTGAGAAATCGAACTCATAGATTGTGTTTTCCATGGAACGTCAAGCAGGAATTGGGACCTGCAGATTCACCAAGTTATTTCACAATCTAGAGGTGGTGGAAGACCAGTCAACCAACTAAGGTCAGGTACATAACTTCTATTTGTCATGTAGGATCAAATGTCATGTTTCAGGCTACAGAAATGAGCATTCAATTGCTCATCACTGTGAACAAAGAAACATTTTTCCTTTTCCCAATTGAGAAATCGAACTCATAGATTGTGTTTTCCATGGAACGTCAAGCAGGAATTGGGACCTGCAGATTCACCAAGTTATTTCACAATCTAGAGGTGGTGGAAGACCAGTACCAACTAAGGTCAGGTACATAACTTCTATTTGTCATGTAGGATCAAATGTCATGTTTCAGGCTACAGAAATGAGCATTCAATTGCTCATCGCTGTGAACAAAGAAACATTTTTCCTTTTCCCAATTAAGAAACCGAACTCATAGATTGCGTTGTCCATGGAACGTCAAGCAAGAATTGGGACCTGCAGATTCACCAAGTTATTTCACAATCTAGAGGTGGTGGAAGACCAGTCAACCAACTAAGGTCAGGTACATAACTTCTATTTGTCATGTAGGATCAAATGTCATGTTTCAGGCTACAGAAATGAGCATTCAATTGCTCATCACTGTGAACAAAGAAACATTTTTCCTTTTCCCAATTGAGAAATCGAACTCATAGATTGCGTTGTCCATGGAACGTCAAGCAAGAATTGGGACCTGCAGATTCACCAAGTTATTTCACAATCTAGAGGTGGTGGAAGACCAGTCAACCAACTAAGGTCAGGTACATAACTTCTATTTGTCATGTAGGATCAAATGTCATGTTTCAGGCTACAGAAATGAGCATTCAATTGCTCATCGCTGTGAACAAAGAAACATTTTTCATTTTCCCAATTAAGAAATCGAACTCATAGATTGTGTTGGCCATGGAACGACAAGCAAGAATTGGGACCCGCGGATTCATTAAGTTATTTCACAATCTAGAGGTGGTGGAAGACCAGTCAACCAACTAAGGTCAGGTACATAACTTCTATTTGTCATGTAGGATCAAATGTCATGTTTCAGGCTACAGAAATGAGCATTCAATTGCTCATCGCTGTGAACAAAGAAACATTTTTCCTTTTCCCAACTAAGAAATCGAACTCATAGATTGCGTTGTCCATGGAACGACAAGCAAGAATTGGGACCCGCTGATTCACCAAGTTATTTCACAATCTAGAGGTGGTGGAAGACCAGTGAACCAACTAAGGTCAGGTACGTAACTTGTATTTGTCATGTAGGATCAAATGTCATGTTTCAGGCTACAGAAATGAGCATTCAATTGCTCATCGCTGTGAACAAAGAAACATTTTTCATTTTCCCAACTAAGAAATCGAACTCATAGATTGCGTTGTCCATGGAACGACAAGCAAGAATTGGGACCCGCTGATTCATTAAGTTATTTCACAATTTATAGGTGGTGGAAGACCAGAACAAACTAAGGTATCTGACATGACTTGTATTTGTAATGCAGGATCAAATGTCATGTTTCAGGCTACACAAACTAGCACTGAATAGCTAATTGTTGTTACCAAGGAAACATAATTTATATTAATATTCCCGCTCAAGAAAACGAACCCACAATACTGAAATCGATGGAACGTCAAGCAAGGAGTGGGGGATGCGAGCTAACCACATGAACACACTGAATACATTAGCATACAACTGAATACATCAGATGAAAATTGTGTCATCATTTATGCACTCTATAAGATACGAAGGGGTACACATGTATATACAAGTGGTAGTAAGCATTTTGGGTAACAACCAACCATGGATACAAGTAGGAACACACATCTGACTTCTGACAAAGGCTACTTCGGTCTCGAGATGACCATTTTAACCATGTGGTATGCTGTCCTAGAAATGGGCGTTATTGCTACTTTCACATCACGTTACATTTCGTTTGTTACAAAAAAGTAGCTGTTATTTTAATCTGGTACAAATAGCTACTTGGAAAGATGAGCAGAAAAAAATCTACAGTTTTTCCAACCACTGTTAATTTTTTTTTACCTATGCGCAACGCTCATTATTTTTAATTTTGAAACAGTAGTTTTCCACTGTTTCCCGTCGTTTTTGTTTCAATACACCACTCTTTCACTTGCCGATGGAACTATACTTACCTTTATTCACCACAATGATTATTTTCACCTGTCAGTCTTCTGTCAATTTTATTTCAAATATTATCTGAATTTTACCCTGCTTTTTCTCAACTACCTACGAAATGTAGGTAACATACCTGCGTTACAAAAGAAGGACAAATTGTGCTATGCTATCCATTATGAAAACAAACGTGCATCAAGTACCTATTTACTTATTCAGACTCGAATAACGCTACTACTGCCCCCCCCCCTCCCCCCCACCACCGAAATAGGTTAATGTTGACGAAATACCATAGTTTGAAATAGAAGTTTAATAACGGCGTAACAGATCGAACATGTGTCGGAAGTCGAAGTGTAACCAAAACCTCGGAATAACATAAATGTAACAGAACAGTGGAAAAGAAACGGATAACGAAGTACAGAAAATCGTAGGTAAGTCAGTGATGCCAAGCTAGGGTTGTCCCAAAAGTATCGATACATATCGATACTTTTTTCCCCTGATATATATATCTTAGTATCGATACTTTTTCGCAGTATCGGAGCAGATACTTTTTTTTATCCCTCACATTTTATCGGTTTCAACACCTACGAAGTGTACACAGTTGACAGTACCTCTAACTAGATTGCTGGGAGACCAACCACTTCAACAATTTAAAGAAAGCTGATGTAACACCACCTCCAGCTCTCAGTGAGAATCAGCTGTCCTCCATTAAGTAGGAAGGGCCAACAAAATGTTAACCCAACCAACCCAACTCAATAGTTTTTTGATTGGATTCAATTTGTTATTTCTTGTTTTCTGATGTGATTGTGCCGAATTAACGAAATAATGTCACGCCTTGTCTTGTATTGTCAATAATTTTGAGGTACAAGTATGTTATAGCCCCGCCAATATCGATTGTATCGATTATCTCAAATACATCGATCCTTGTGGTATCGATGACGGCTCAATATGGCGTCCCGATGCCTACATCCCGGGTGCCGATATCAACTTTCAAAATGAATACGGGAAGACCATTGTAAGGACACCAAAAAATAAGAGTGACTATAACATACTTGTACCATCTATTCAGAAGTCCCAAACAACCTGCTCATTCACGGGATAGTTTCTGGGATTGTTTATCTTTTTTGAGATGCGAGCGCTAGCGAGCATCCAGATCGCTTGACAATGCGAGCGGCGGAATGGGAACTAAACTTCTTGTACACCCACCGTCTTGTCTGATACACGTCATCGATACCACAAGGATCGATGTATTTGAGATAATCGATACAATCGATATTGGCGGGGCTATAACATACTTGTACCAATTTTGAAAAACAAGCGCCCAAACAAAAACAAAACGTTTCAAATAAAAAACGAAGTGATTTAATGTATCGTTCATTTTAATATCCTGAAATAATTCTTCGGCAGGCTGACGATGGTATTTTATCTTATACCAATATAGATGAAGTAAAAACGTGGTGTGTAATAAAATATTCATTGCCAGCTGACAGAGAGAGAACAAAAACGACATTTCCACCCATTTTTGAAAAATAATCTACTTTTTGAAAGTATTGTATAGATACTTTTAGCGAATTTTCAAAGAAAATGAAGCTATTGCAATGGCTTCGAAATTTAAATAATATAAATTTTTGGAAATTTTCTTCATAGAAATCCGTTTCAGACCATTCTAAAACGATTCCTGAAATTTAACACTTTTTTATATGTATATATATATATATTTATTTATATATGTGTCACTCCAGACGATAACTCTCGATAGAATTGAGATAAACAGCTCAAATTTGCACAAAAAATCTATCTTGGCAATCGAAATGCTAAGTTCGAAGATGGGCGAAATTGGCCTACTCTAAGGAGGGTTTTGGCGCATTTAAAGTGCGCAAAAATTACCCAAAAATCCCCAAAATGTTATTTTCCAACAAGTGACCCCTCATTTTAAAGGTTTTTGCACGCTGAACACGATGGTGGAATCGGATTTTAGATATCTTGATCCGTTCTCAAATTAGAGCATTTAAAGTGCGCAAAAATTACCTAAAAATCCCCAAAATGTTATTTTCTAACAATTGACCCCTCATTTTAAAGGTTTTTGCACGCTGAACACGATGGTGGAATCGGATTTTAGATATCTTGATCCGTTCTCAAATTAGAGCATTTAAAGTGCGCAAAAATTACCCAAAAATCCCCAAAATGTTATTTTCCAACAAGTGACCCCTCATTTTAAAGGTTTTTGCACGCTGAACACGATGGTGGAATCGGATTTTAGATATCTTGATCCGTTCTAAAATTAGAGCATTTAAAGTGCGCAAAAATTACCCAAAAATCCCCAAAATGTTATTTTCTAACAAGTGACCCCTCATTTTAAAGGTTTTTGCACGCTGAACACGATAGTGAAATCGGATTTTAGATATCTAAATCCGTTCTTAAATTAGAGCATTTAAAGTGCGCAAAAATTACCCAAAACTAGGATAATCTTTAAACTCTTACCCCCACCCCCTTAGAGTGGTCAGATTGAAAAATGTGAGAAGTATTAATTGAAGACGAGAGTTCGAAGCAAAAAAGGGGGAGGCAAACGATTAGTACAACTCCTTGAATTTACCCACAGCGATCAAATAAATAAGCACTTAGTACAATTACGTAATAAACAAACGGTAGAATCAGGATGGACAAAACGTACAAATTAAAATAAATACGAAGAGAATATACATAGAAAACCAAATTTTAGACCGAAGTTTTCCTTTATTCAAAACCATAGCCATTAATTCGAATATTTCTTTGAAAATTCGCTCATTAAGTCATGCTGCATGACTGATTTTTTTGATATATCGATACTCTTGAAGTATCGGACATCCCTGTCAGGTCTGAACAAATGAAATGACGGAAGGCCGGTAGACTATGACAAATAAAGAAAAGAAACAAAAAACCAACTGCATTTTGTATGAATAACCTGTATTTGTACCACATTTCAAATCTGTAGATCTATGGAAAAAATTGTCGACCTAGCAACCTTGGTAACAGACGGTAGAGTTTTACTTTGATGAGTCATTCATGGGCATTTAAATGGACAGCAAAATTAAATACTCAAGACCCGTCATTCGGTTCATGGATATTTTAGTAGTAAAATATGTCCACGTTAGGTCATTCGTTTTTCTGAATGCTATTTTATGGACTGAGTAAAGACGATTTCGTTATTTTCGAATAGCACATTATTTGTAACTGTTACTAGTTATTCGACCCATAACTATTAAGAGCCCTAAATTGGTAGTAACCTGTTATGGACCATCAACATTACATTTCAAGTGAAAATTTAACATTGGTGCGGTTACGGTAAACCACCCAAGTGGTATCAACAACGTAGCAGGCCGGTAAAATATTGCAATTATACAATTAATAAGATGCCTGGTAACTGGGAATTTTTTCGGAACACAAATCTGTAGGCTCAATTCGGTAGGTACTTGGATGATAATCCAAAGATACCTTCCATAGCTCACTAACACCCATCAGAACCAAGACATCTCAGATAAAATACATAAACGCCCATTCATAAATCCTAACTTAGTGAGTTCAACATACCCTTTTTCCTGAGTTCAGGTTTACCCTTCTTGACAGTGGCGACGATCATGTCACCTGATCCAGCAGCAGGAAGCCTGTTCAGGCGACCTTTGATTCCTTGCACAGCGATGACATAAAGATTTTTGGCACCTACAGAATATTAAACACAAGAAGTATTAGAGCATTTAGTGTGCAGGTATTTGTACACACAGCGATTGAGTGACCACGAGCGGCATGCCATTTCAAACGGGGTCAGGTTATGATGGCAACCTGGACACATAAACTTGACTCATATCCAACATAAGGTTTAATACAATTTTGCACAAACCTGTGTTATCAGCGCAGTTGATGACAGCTCCGACTGGGAGACCCAGCGAAATTCGGAATTTCGCTCCGGCTGAACCACCACGTCCTGAGAATACAAACAGAGGTTACACGTTGTCTGAACCAAACACAAACAATGGAAGTCATCTTGAAATTTAGCGAGTCGATTAACGTTTGTTACTGAGGAAAAATTGCCCTTTGTAACAATCGTATACAGTAGAACTGTTAATGGCGAATAATAAACCCGATGAACAATGATGAAAATGTACCTCTCTTCGACATGGTTTCTCACAATTTCTGACAAAAAGATGGAGGTCGCCAAGTTTCGAAAGAAATGGATACTGGATGCAACGTCGCCAACAAAACAAAACAAATACACTCCTCTTTGTGTTTTGGTGCAAAACCTTGACATTTGAATGGTAATCTCAATTTTTCATGGATATTTCATCAAATTTTAGAGTTTACTAATTTTTTCTTGCTACTTGATGCTACTTTTCTACCCTGTTTGTTGACATTGTACATCAAGCAGTTATGTGTAATGCATCTTGCCCGCCCTATTTCAAACTTTTCGAGACCAAATTACTTTGAACTGAAAACCCGTAAAACCTCCTACGTTTTATGATTACAACATAATTATAATAACATCAAATTCTTGATAACTATGCCAACAACTTTTCTTAATTCGTGAAAGAAATCTTAGAAATAATGTGCCTTTGGCCATCTTGACGGCCAGAATATTTGTCGTTCATTATACAAATTTTTATTGTGAGTGTGAAGTAAATTTTTAAATTAATAAAATGGTTTTGGGTGCTGGTGGTGCTTTAGCGGATGATAATTTTTCATCAAAGAAGGTGTTCGAGTTCCATAGAAAGGTGGATCGTGAAAGTATGATTTTCACTGACTTGCATCAGGAAGAGAGGATCCGAGGCTGCGCCGCTTTGACCAACTGCAAAACCTTCGATCATGCTTTGGCTGGATTTTTAAGTGAGGCGAACTAAAATTACGTAGTAAACTTTGCTGCAGAAAGGTACAACAAACCTTTTGTTTATTTGATGAACTTTACAGGTAACATTAAACTCTTGATTCGACATGTATGTAGTAGGTACTGCATAGTGGACTTCTGATAAGATATATAACTTCTTCCACGCCTCATCACACCAAGGCTCATGATCTCTACTCTGTGGTCAACATTCTTCGTTGGTGATATCAGCTCCCGTTTTGTTTTACTCCCTACTTCTGATAAGATTTTTCAGTCGCACTGGGCGATTTCAGAGTTTCGTTTGGATATATTCATCGATTTGTTGCATTTTGCTATTGAATTCTTGAGAGAAAAAAACAAAACAAATTATGCCTTCTCAGTTGGTCATAGATTCATGGAACTGTGAAGTATCAGGTATGTTGATGTTGATTTTCTGATTTGTAAAATGCGCACATATTTCGCATGATTCTTGACGTTTTTCTTCGTCCTATTTTCTCATTTGTAAAATGCGCATATTTCGCGTGATTCTTGACGTTTTTCTTCGTCCTATTTTCTCATTTGTAAAATGCACATATTTCGCGTGATTCTTGACGGTTTTATTCGTCCTGTCTGTCACTCTTCATCACAGAAAAGAAAGCACTCTTCGTCATGATTTACCTATTCCTAAAAAACAACTACAGGATAAAAATAGAAATAGTCTATTTCCACGTAAAATAACAAATTGTAGACCGGTTTCGGTTTTATAATTGAAAAGAGGGGGTTTAGGGTGGGGTTTTATTCTCAAAATTCTCTGAAGAAAATTCTGTGTAATGTAAAAGATAAAATTCCGTTAGAGGATAGGAGTGGGGTTTATCTTTTGAATTGTGATTGTGGAGTTAAATATTAGGTTTGTTCCATCCGCGTCAGTGCGAGTTCATCAGTGGGACACCCGCCAGTACGGAACTGAATGGGGTGGGGGTAGGTGCAGATACGAGTGCAAGTGAGTGCGAGTTCGAAAATATGACGGTAGGAACGCAAATTTGGTTCTCACTAAAAAAATTGAATCGGAATTGAATTGGAGCACAAGTCACGGTAACGGCGGTCACGACACGGCACCAACAGAACAAATGAATTTTGGGGAGGTTACAGAACTGTTACCTCTTGGGTTCACTTCAAAAACTCGATCGCCGTGAGTGCGGAAAAGTCCTGCACTCGGTACGGAAAGCAGGGTTCACATCCATCCGGAAAGCTATCCGGAAAGTGCGTCTGAGCAGGTGATTGGTTGGACATCAGCTGGGGAGGGGGGAATATTCTTTCCGGAGAAGCACTTTTGAAGCGAACTGTACGCATCTGATTTTTCAGATATTTTCCACTCCGCATCTGCACAGTTCACTACTGCGCATACAGAATGGCGTCGGCAACCGAAACAGCTGTGGGAGGAAGCGCGGGAAACGAGTTGTCAGCTAAAATTCCGGATGGTTATGAACGCCTTCCCAACTTCCGCGATTCCCCTCCATCCCTTCCACTGCTTTTCACCAGCTTCCCCTATCCATATTTCCAGACGGCTCCGGATGGATGTGAACCCTGCTGAACTGTTCTGCACTTGACGCGGAAGGAACACGGTTCGGTACAGTCGATGTAGAAAGTAGAAGTTTGGGTTCATGGAACCGACACGGTAGGAACACAGTTTTATGCTCGGATCGATCTGCGCATAATACGTTCTACTGAACTCGCTCGGATGGAACAAACCTATTGTGGTTAAACGGGACGTAAATTCAGGGAAAGATTAAGGGAACACGATGTTTTAGAGATGGTTCTGGTAATAAATTCGGCTTTTGCTAATCATGGAGGGTCGTGGATTTAACTTCAGTATTGATAGGAACAATTCATCAGTTGAGATAGTTTATCTTTGTAATAAAGGTTCGAAACTGGATGCATTGGAACAATTGGAAATACTGAAAATGCATAAGTTTGGCTCTTCTGTAAATGAAATAAATTTCCAAAATCATTCACCTTTGATCGATTATTTCTTTAAGGTTGGTTAGTATCACCTCATGGTGTTTGTTTCCTTTTCCTTTTGTCCTACCTCCTTTCCAATCAGAATGTACCTACCACCCTTCACTAGTGTTGTATTCCAGCCAATCAGGCTCCACCTCCCTTTCACTTCCTTGGCCTCAACAGCCAATGAGATTGCACTACCATTCACTCGAGTTGTATAAATAGGAGCTCAAGTTCCAGTAGTTTCATTCTATTGTGTACTGGTGATGGTTTAACAACCGAAACCGGTCTACAATTTGTTAATTTACGTGGAAATAGACTATTTCTATTTTTATCCTGTAGTTTTTTGCTGTGGATTTCCACTACTCCGCCGCAAGTGATTTAAGTTATATACCTATTCCTATTTCCAGGTCAGGAGCCGTGGCCCGACGATGTTCAGCTATTTCAACCGTACGAAACCGAACAAATTTTGCTCCCCGATAACGCCAATTGCCTCGCTGTTCAGAGTTTCTTGAAGATGTGCGATCTCAAGTACGTCGTGGAGTATCGAACGAACGCTGAAGAAATGTCTCCCTCAGGTTCGATTGATTTTGTGTACTTGTTTAGATTAGGTACTTCAAGCTATGGAGATTTCATTCTACCAGTTGTGATGTTGGTCGTCCCCTAGTTGTTATGAAAACGACGAGTATTTACTAGTACATACCTCTGCTTTATATGCATGTACTGGTTCATTTGCACAGGTTCCAGAATTAGAAACAGGCTTACCAACATGCCATGCAATACCTAGTTAGTTTGTGAATTCTTACGAATGGTCAACCCGAAGTGAGATAAAAGTTCCTGATACCACCTCCCACTACAGAAATATTGCATTCTAATAGGTAGGTACCTGACCTACTCAGGTGTATTAGTACAGAATATATCCCCCCCCCCCGTTCCTCTTCCTATATTTCCCTTCCTTCTTATATATATCCCTTTTCCTATTCAGCCTACTCAGGTCCTTCTTAGCTACCAATTTCATCAATCAGGTAGGGCGAGGTACCTTACTGTATCTCAATTGGTATTATTCAAGTAAGTTTTTTTAAACTGGCGTTTACAATAATGAAACTGATCATGTGGTCAATGCTGGTTTTACAGTAAATATTACCTACAATAATTTGAAACGACATTCGTCGTGAATAGGTAGTAAGTAGAGAGTTTTTGCAACACCTCTCTTTCATCCATTTTACTCCGCGGTTAATACAAACCTATGTCCACACATGGCGTCAAGTCTGCATTAACATAGAAAGACGCCAAGAAGCAGCTGTGAGTACGGCGCTCGACAATTTTATTTTCCAAGGAAAACAGAATAAGGTAGGTAGTGTTATACAGATGTAAGGTTAAATTACGTTTCGTCATCTCAACACGACGAAAGCTGACACCGTGAGATCCCGGTATTTTTCGTCGTCACGGTTCGTCAAACTTTTCGGTGTCTGCAGTGGTTCTTTCCGTCGTGAGTGTGTTGCAAAAACTCTCTATTAAATGAGAAATGGTAGTTAAAAGACTTGATGCACATCAGTACCAAGTAATATTCACTTGGTGATATTGGTACGCAAAGAGGAGGTTATCCTACTGCATCTCATTCCCATAGGCTTTAGGCCTATTCATTCTGCGCCAAACCTACCTACAGTAAGCCTTACAGGATCTTAGAAATTCAGTGATTTCTGGGATCAAAATCATCAGCTTGGTTGCTACCTATTATCCTCCTGCGTTCAGTTTGGTGATCAGTGAATTTTGGTTTATTATTTTCAGTAACGAGAAATTTTTGTTTAATACCCCTCAAAATTTCATGGTTTACGTTTCAAGGGACGTAAAATACGAATATCGAATAAAATTATTTCCGTCCGTCCGCAGTCCTCGGCTTTTTCCTCAATTCCCATGAACGAAAATTCACGAAATTTGGTATGTGGGTCCCGTTTGGGCTCTAATTGGTCCTCGAAGCTCGGCGTTACTGTCACTCAACTGTATGGGGTGAAAAATAGGTCCAGAATATCCCTAACTCAGAAAATTTTATTTTGAATTGTGGTTTTTCTCGCATTTTTAAACAATTTTTTTCTGAATTTTTGAGACCATCTGGAGCATTCTGCGATGTTGCCGTAAAATTTGCTATAAAATCTGCCCTAAAGAGCAGCGTGTATGCAGGTATGAAGCTGGGTTTAGAGCGGACATCACTTGTCTCTCTGCCAGGTGGTAGCCGCCATAGCAGAATGGTGTAGGCGTCGGGCTCTTACAGTTAAAATCTGAGGTTCGAATCCCGGTTCCGGGACCAAATATTTTTCACTTCACATCAACAATTTCCTTTCAGAACTACATTTGTGTTTCTTTTTGCCATTTTAGCTGCTGGCTGAACATTCAACGCATGATATTAATATGTAGTGGGAAATAGTTTCTAAACTACGGAGGTGCTGTGATCTATACGGAAGGGTTATCTATACAGAGAGCTGTGACCTGTAACAGAAGGGCGTTCTGTGCTGGTGTGGGTTACCAGGACAATCTGTGCTGGTGTCATTTGACAAATCGCAGTTCCAGATATTTTTAAAAGACTCAGGGATTCAACGCCAAAAGTTGGGTGGATACCGAAAAATTATTAATTATTATGAAAGTAACAAAATCTAAACAGGAAGGAACTGACTTGTAGTTACCTAGCTAGGTATATACAGGGTGTCCCCGAAAACGCCCCCCTCTCTTAGATGGATACAGAGATGCCATACGTTAGATGGATACTGTGAAAATTTAGATTGGTACTGAATTGTACCAATGGATGGATACTGAATTATTGTGAAAAGTAACAAAAGAGCTGTGATCTGTAACAGGGTGTTGTATACAGAGAGCTGTGATCTGTAACAGGGTGTTCTATACACTTCGTTGTGTAGGGATTTGCAGCGTTTTGGAAATGTTAGAGAAACGTTGTCGTGACCCCTGTTTGGCTCACTAGACACCCTGGGGGGTTGATTGTGCCAGCTCAGGCGGTCCTACACGGCGCTAGGACCTGTAAATGCGGTCAAGGGCAACGCTTGGCGGCCGAGCCAAGTGAAACAGATCGCTTCACGTACTCAAACTGGACGACTTGACATCCTAATTCTAAATTCAGCCAGTGACGCCGTCGCTGTACCTACGAGTACATCTATGAAAAACATGGAAAACAGGAAAAACACTCCTCATACTCACACGCCTTTTTTGAAATGTCTGTCCTCGGTTAGGTACAGACCTAGGTCTCCATGGTTTTGATAACGGAAGTATGTTCCAAAATGATAGATGATCCACCTCATATCTTTTGTGGCATCTGATTCTGACAGGTTGTAATTTCATTTTGACAATAGCAAATCGACAAATGCGAACTGTACTCCACACAATGTTGTGTTTTGATTAAAATTGACGCAGAAAATGAATTATATTTTGGAAATATACCCGCAAAAGTAGTACCTATGTATTTATTTTCCGCTAATAAATTATTCCTTAATCCGTCTTTATTTAATTTAATTTGGTCTTCTGATTTGGTTTCCTCCTCCCAGTATTGTTGGAATTGACTACCTATTCAACGAATTTTGATTTTTCAACATTCTACCCTTATTAAGGTTTTAACCTAAAAGTTACGTAGGTAGGTATACATGTTTTATTGAATTTATAATAAAATTTGGTTTCCTTTACAGGCCGAGTTCCCTTCATAAAATGTGGGGCTTGCTTGATATCTGACTTCGAACCAATAACTTCTTTCGTTTCTAACAAAGTAAGTCATCCCATCACTTTGAGGTGATAAGTAACTTGTTACATATTTATGAACAATTAATCAAGAATTACTGTCAATTTACCTGTTTTAATAGGTAACCAGTATCTGTAAATCACTAGCCTGTGAACTTAATGAATGAACTCTAGTTAATGAGAGTTTGAGGGACGATTGAGATCCAGGTGTGTTATAAAACGTTGTTTATTGAAACGCAAGCTTTCGACTGCCCTTAGACAGTCATCTTCAGGTGTACCTACCAGAAATACATTGTAGAAGACGTTATCTTATCAGGAACCTGATAATATCACTTAGGTTATCTTAGGTTCCTGATAAGATAACTTGTCTTCTACAAAAGTATTTCTAGTACACTTGAAGATGACTGTCTGAGGGCAGTCGAAAGCTCGTGTTTCAATAAACAACGTTTTCTAACAGACCTGGATCTCGTCCCTCAAACTCCCATTAACTGGAGTTGTGAAAAGAAGACAACATCACTATAAACATTAATGAATGAAACTTGTTGTTTAGGATACTGTTAAAATTAATGTCTTAGTCCATACGCAAGACTACTGCTCAGTCATGAGGGCAGTGTGTAGCCTGTATATGACTTACCATGTTAGGTATTTATTTATTCAGTTTCCATTTTTTACTTATTTCAGGGGATCAGCCTTTCTGCTCACTTGGACGAAGTTCAGAGAGCTGACATGAGAGCCTTCATGTCTCTTGTCAACACTGTTCTTGGGAACGCGGAGGTACCTACAGTATACTAATTTTCCTTTCTTATGTAGTTGAATCTCGATTCTTAATAAAAATAAACTGATTAGCTGAAGGATATTATCTATTATCCAAAGGATATTATTATTATTTAGACCTTGCGAAAATTTCATTTACAATATTTTTTCTACTCAACCTTGTGTATTTATAGGTAGGTATTTTGGTGTCTCACTCAGGAAGGTCATATATACTTCAAGTAACTACTACGTGTTCTGTACCTTATATGTACTTACCTAACCAGGGGCGTTGCGTCCATAAGGCCACTTGGGCCACTGCCCCGGCACGCAAAAACAGTAGGAGTAAAAAAAAAATTCCAACCATTGTTCAGTTGGCATTTGAAGCGACTTGCTGTTAGCGAAGTTCAACAGCGTCTCACCGGATTTCTCTGGCTATGGATATTCAATATTCTAGTAGAGCATCCATGGCACGCTTGGGAGCATCCTTTAAGTTAGCTCCCAAGCATGTTATCGGAATAAAGCCACAGTAGTTGATGTCCTGCAATCGAAATTGAAACCTAGGCTCCTGAAACTGGCAGGTAGGTCGTGGGACCTGGCAACTGAGAAAAGTGGCCCGTCCGCGCTTGCTCAGTCGAGCGTAAATGTTGTTCGCCACACCCACTTCGAGCCCCGTCCCCAGACTCTGATTTCCTCTCCAATATCGTTCTTTTTCACAGTCGATTCGATCCCTTCGATTCAATTTGTCGTCTCCATACAAGATGCTTCTTCGTCTCCTGTTTTGTTTTTGTTGTATTGTGAATCGCTTTCTCTTTTTTGCGTCAAATTTTTTGCGTTTTGTGTTCAGTCTGCTTTCGATGACAGATTTGTATTTGTGGTAACTACATGCGCTTTGTCCTGTTGGCTGTTCGTTGTTTGGGGATTGGTCAGCATCGCAACACACAGATAACTACCTAGCTTCTTGTCAATAGCTTCTCCATTCAAGTGGGTACCATCACGGGTCATTGTTTTGTTGTGTTTTAGTTTACTAATTAAAGGGGTGGCTAATTTGCAGTAGAAATTGTCAACGTTTTCTTATGATGATACAATGTTGATTGTAAGAGATAAGCTTTGCTGAATATCAGTCAGTAAATAAGGGAAGGGTGTTGTTGCCTTGGGGTATTTTGTAGACAGATCTGTTGGTTTTGTGTTCTGCTTTGGAGCTCCACCGTTTTCAGAGCCCACGCACCGCTACTGCTAAGTATACAATACATGTCGTGCCCTCGCAGGCAGAAGGGCAATGTTTGCATATTTTTCGACTTTTCAAATGTAAAAGACCGCGAGAATCTAGCCAATCAGGAAGGAGATATTCAGGGGGAGAGGTGAACAGTTTGGGGGCGAAGTAGCAAGCAGACCGGCAGTGGGGCGAATGGTGCTGGTTTCAAGCCCTATGGCGTAGCCTAAAAAACGTGTTTATTCAAACAAACCATTGGCCCCATGGACAAAAACTAAGCCACAACGTACTGAGCAAGTAGCAAAAGAAGAAGAAGGCTTAGGAGATCAAAACTCTACAGGATGTTGTATATTGTGCATTATTTAAAATATTGTAGTTGTAGTTCATTCGTTACCAGTGGATTTTAATGGAAATCCTCTACCCTTCAGTATTTTTTGCCACTTGACGGCAGAAAAATGAGGGCGAATGTCACTTCACAAGTCAGCATGGGTGGTGGTGGTTGCAAAAGGGCAAGCATAACTTTACTTGAATTAACGATACTACTAATCCAAAGATATGGAACGATTCAGTAAATTAGAATAAATCTAGGAGTAACGATGGGTGGTTCAACTTTCTAATTCGCTAGAGAACATTTCTATTTTGCTAGGTTCGCCCTTCTGCTTGCAGGGGCACGATATAATACAGTGAAACTCCTCTTAATGGACATTGTGGGGTCGGTCCCGGCATAGGAGACGAGAAACGGGCACGACTTTCGAACCTCAATAGGTGACATAAGATTACGCCCCTCTAAGACGGCCACTAGTCGGCCAACGTGGATCATGTTAACGCTGCCTTATCACCATCAGGTCTGGTCATGTTCCCTTGCCCCTTCTTGTGCTCCCGTTGCCCGATCCGGGAGACAGTCAGTCGTTTATGAGCCGTCCCCACGATCCGATATAGTGCAACGCGAAACTACCGCTACACATGCCTAGTTATTTTTGGGGTTTAAATTGTGCTTCCGCAGGTGAACCATCAATAGAGTACCTAGGTAGGATTGCACCATCCTTTCCCTTTCTGCCGGCTTCCTTGATCCCTCATTTATTCCCTGCTTGTTATATGGTTTAAATCCCTGCGTGAATCATCCCCCGGAGTCAGAGAAGGTAAGGTAGCTGTAATTGTACTAGTAAATATAATTCTTTGTTCTGGAGCATACTCCAGTGGTCCTTTTCCTGGTATAATTTTGCAAACATATTTTTCAAGCTATCGAAGGTATTGCACATGTGGCAATAATAGATCGTGCACCACGAAAATGAACTATGTTTGTCAAAAATGAAAACACAGCCAAAGATTACATCATTTTTTGACAATAAATAGGTTTAAATAAGTTAATGATTGAGTTTGATTAAAAATGGTAAATTTGAATCATTATGGTTATTATTCAGGGCAAATAAAATTGTTGGTCATGGAGCAATAAATTGGTGTTTTTTTTTTCTTGAAACCTTCTTCCGGGGCCCTCACACCTCTATCACGGTCACCCACTATGCCGAAAAGACTGGACTGTTTTAGAGAGGTGACCTTCCCAAGACGGACACCCCTCTTAGACGGTCAGTTTTTTTGGTCCCGAGGGTTGGCCTTAGAGAAGTTTCACTGTATGTATTATTTATATACCAGTCAAGTAATTGTTCGGTTTCCGTTTTCAGAATTACATCACTTGGGTAGATGACGAAACATACAGTAAAATCACCAAACCGCGCTACGGCTCAGTTCATCCCTTCCCGCTCAACCACTGGCTCTGCTTCTCGAAGAGAAGGACAGTCCTCAAGCGGCTCAGCGCCCTCGGGTGGGCCAACAAATCTCTGGACAACGTCAGTATTTTGTTCACTCTTTATTCAGTTCTGCGTTTCGATGTAGAATGTAAACTAACGAAAAGGTAGGTAGGTTGCTAACATTCAATATCGTGTTTTTCACGATGAGCTGTTAGTGGTGGTCACCGACGATACTCCTCAGACTACTTCGTCAGTCGAGTACATCCTGACCACTAGTCACACCTTCTCTATGTTCCAGAATGCATCTCTGTTCCAAGCAAATTCAATCAGTTCCAGTGTGGAACCGTTCCAAACGTATTATTCGTATGACATTTTCAGGTTAGCTGTTGCTCACTGGAACATTTAGCCTGAACGAAAGAGAGCTGAAAAACAACCAAATAATAATGTTCAACATGCTCAAAATTTGCCGACATATTCGCTAAAGAAGTAACTTGGCGTTCACTGCTCTCAGTGTGCCCCTCCCCTATATTAGTGAATAATATGAGAAGTGGGTTTATTAGTGACTAATAATCGTATTTCTCGTTTGCTGTCACTTTAGGGCCCGATCCTCAAGAACCTCCAAACTGTAATCTTTATAATATAGGTAATGCAAATCTTTGTTGGACAGAGCATTTGGTTATGGTCTACGGAACAAGTGTTTTTATCTTTTCAATAGATAGAGGGTAGAAGTATACTAGATGAAGAATTATTTTGCAGGTATTCTGATATTAGTGTCTTAATTAATAATGATTTGAATTGTTATGTCAACAGGTTTATGAAGAGGTTGAAAAAGGCTGCAGTGCACTGAGTGATCGATTGGAAAAGTCTAAATTCTTCTTTGGAGATCAGTAAGTTTTGTTTATCAAGGGGTAGCAGTTCCCTAATTATATACTGATGACAGTTGACACACAAATTGAAGCTTAATCCTCGCCATAGGTAGTAATTTTGTTTTCTCATCTAACTGCTGCTTGTAGATCTCAAAGTGAAATCACGCATTTATGTTACATGTTCACAGCCTCTTCTTGTGTTGATTGTCGTTGTAATTTCAGAAATACTGTTAAAACTTGCAGGCTGAAAGGGAAAATGGCCTATGAAATTTGTTATGGTCTAACTAACTAGGAAACGTTGCTAGGAAGAAGAAGAATAAATACAATTCTTTCCATTGTGTAGGTAGGTTAGCACAGCTTCCATGGTCTATGTACCAGGCTGCATTATCACAAAACTTCAACATCCACACGTCTGTGCAGTAATTTTGGATGTGAAAGATAACGCCTGTAGTTTTCCACCATATTGCACTTTATTGCTAAAGCCGGCCATTCACAGTCTGATTATTAGGACATCGCTGTAGGCCTACATCTGATATCACTTGCCTACTCACTCTCCTACAGTGGTTTCCTATTCATGAAAATGTTTTCATTGTGATAGCGAAGCAATGCAATCATGGAAAGAAAATATGGCGGCTCTTTGCCTTCTCAGTATTGCTTTACTGGAGAAGAGTAAAAAGAAAATTTGGATGAAAAAAAATTGTTTTTTGGTCAAGTTAACTACTGTGATGCAAAGTTGTTGACCATAGTAGATAATGAAGGCTATACATAAGAACTGTGACAGAGTGTAACAGTGGGGGTGGACCCTCGAGAGTCCCCCTCCAAGACCAGCGAGATTATCGCCGGTTAAGGAGGTATATCGATTAGGCTTCCCCAAACCGATCCTGTCACCACAGGAAGAAAAAATGTATCGAGAACAGCCACACTGTTACACTCCTCCCCACATGACAGACTTCTGGGTCGCAGAAGTATGAGACGGAAAAGGGGGAATGAAAAGTAGTATGAAGTTCTGGTTCAGGAAAAGACATCTGAACAACTTCAAGGTGACTAACCTCCATCGTAATGGTACTACATCAATACTATTTTACTGGTGGAGGACAAAGCTCCTACATACGAGTATTGGCGGATAATGTTGTCAGAGGTTGTTGTCCAGTGAACTGTGCTAATCTGGGCTGCGTCTAGGTGATTAACCTCCATTGTTGGGGTGGAACAACTATTGGGACTTGTTAGTTGGGACATGGCATCAATCGCCTTCTAATGAGCTCAGTGTATTTTAATTATACTGACACTCTAAAGGGGGAAAAGGGGTGGGGAAGCCAATAGATGTGTGTATTATCAAAGGGACAGGTTGTTAGTAAAGGAATCCTTCTGGCAAACCTTTGGGCTTATCCTTCTGGTAAGCCCACAAAAAGTGGATGGAGTATGGTGAAGTGCTCAGCACATACTACCGACAGAGCTCTCTCTGCTACCATGTGACAGAGTGTAACAGTGGGGGTGGACCTCGAGAGTCCCCCTCCAAGACCAGCGAAATTATCACCGGTTAAGAAGGGATTTTGATTAGGCTTCCCCAAACCGATCCCGTCTCCACCGGAAGAAATAATGTATCGAGAACAGCCCACACTGTTACAGAACACAGTTTTAAATGTAATTAATTACACGAATTGACTACCTGACCACCTGTAGGAGTCAGTGACGGACTAATCCCCCCCCCCCCCCATCCACAATCCTGCCGTGCAATCGTGTAGGTCCAACTGGGTCAGAGTACAATCCGTGTGTAGTCCAACACCACCATTCACCGCCATACATCTGATCAATGGCTGTCTTGTGATGGCCGTCGTGTGTGATGGTGCCTTAATCTAAGGCACCATCAGACACATTATATTTATATACACAATGTAGACTAGACTGGCACTGACACAGCCTCATCTTTCTTTTCTGCCTTGGCATTCAGTGTGAACAAACATACCTATATCTTCGTGACTAGGTGGTGTCTGATGGTGTCTTAAATCAAGGTGAAAAGCTTAGGAAAATAAAGTGCAATACAGTGGAAAACTAAAGGTGTTATTTTTTATGTCTGATATGAGAGATTTCCACACCAAAAAAGATGATCCTAGAAGTACCTACTGTTGTGCAGCAACTCTTCATGATCAGTGTTCACATTCAGACTGGTTTTCCAGACCTTGCGAAATAGACGCTTTCCTGTTCGGGCATGTCGTTGCCATACTGACTATGTGCTGCATGCCGGCGGGACTAGGTCTCTCTGACGTCATCCGTCGCTATCCCTACATCGTCAACCACTGCAAAACGGTGATGGAAGTGGTTGGCTTGGCGCGGGACGTGGACACACCTGTTTACCACAGGTGTTGTGCCAGAGGCAACACCGAGAGTGACCTTACGGATGAATTCTCCTGTGTGATTGACGATGATGACAACACCGATTATCCATACACCCAGACGATTCAGGACTATTCCTGCATGATAAATGAAGAAAACACCATTTACGACGCTGTCTTTGGAGACGTCGCTGATTTGGAAGAAGATTTAAAAGAAGAAGTTTACCAGTCATAAAAACAATAAACCATTTTACTTCTTGAACGACCCATGTGGTTTTCAGTTACGTTAATAGATAAAATGCCTCGTAGTAGGTGATGTACGGCATTTCCCCTCTGCCAGGGGAAGTCTTACATGCTTGAGGCCAAGAGCTTCTGTCCTGCCCTTCCAGAGGTTGAGCCGTGGCATAGAATACAATGGGCAAAGTTCCGTGTTTGTTGCTCCCCCTCTACTTACTTCCTAGTGATCCTAGTGCCTAGTGGTGTAAATAATCGGTTATCATCATTAGTTTTTAATTATTCCGCATATTTTTGTAGAAATCCGTAGATTTCCGTAAAAATGCGTAGATTTGTGCTGAAAATCCGTAGATCTCAGGATAAATCTGTAGGGCTGGCAACGCTGGTTGAATTTGGGAATTCGGGGGGGGGGGGGGGGGGGTTGATCTCTTTTTGAGGCTTTTAAACATCAAGGTCTCATGAAAGAAGCAAGGAAAATGTGGCGAAAACTATGAATAGAATTGGGTGATACGTGTAACTGTAGCAGCACAGCCATTATCCTGGCATTGATGGTTCATCGATTCCCCGGATGATGTCACTTCACCCACGTCTTCAAAAGTAGTACAGTACTCCCTCTGTAATCCGGCATCTCAGCTCTCCAGCCCTCCCAGTAATACGGCGTTTTGTATTCGAGTATGAGCTCAACACTTGATTTGACTTTGAACTGGTGTCTGAGTAAAACGCCTCGTTTGACGCGTCAGTTGTCTGGGCCGAGGAAAATGGTGTCTCTGCTAACGATGTCTTAGTTTTAAGAAGGTTACAGGAACAAGTACTCAAAGTGTCTCTCAACAGTAAAAAGCAAAAGACAACTGATGAGTATTTTCAGCCATCTACTTCCAAGGAAAACGTGAGTTATATTATGTATTTTTCTACCTTTTTACATTGTACTGTACAATGTATGTAATTAAAACTGATTTTTCAATGATAACTGCGTTTTTCTCGATATTTTCCAATAATCCGGCATTTTCGGTAATCCGGCAGTGCTCTGGTCCGATGTCTGCCGGATTACAGAGGGAGTACTGTATTTGTTTTATGGTATACGATAATTGCTCAGTCCTCCACAATGAATGGCCTACGTTTCTCCCTCCACTTCGTAGGAGACCAGTTCAAGATGTTACAGGAAGGTCGTCTGCCGTGCAGTCAGTAGATGGGCACACGCCTTGGCTTATCATCTTTCTTGACGATGGTCTGTTACACGTGGTTTTCGCCATTTTTCCATAAGAGCGAGTCTAAGCAAGTCATCCTCGACCTCAAAGCTCACCCCTCTTCATTCATCTTCTCTCTGACTTTGGTTTTATTCTTCCCGACTATCCATCGGATAGAAATTTATCGAAGGGTATAATGATGTTTCTTTTCCTACATTTCCGTTGAGGCTGTATATTTCAGTGAATCCCGTAATCCTTCTTTCAGGCCGACCGAGCTGGATGCCCTGGTGTTTGGCCACATCTACACCATCCTGACGACTCCCCTCCCCAACAACAGACTCGCCAGCACCGTCAGGGGATACCCCAATCTCGTCGATCACACCAAAATCATCGAGAAACAACTTTTCGACTGTTACGGTAGGCGTAAAAATCAGATCGCTTCACCCACCAACTAACAGCAGACCGCTTCGACTAAAAACTACCAACTAACAACCCAGATAATAACCCAAGTAGTGAAAGAAATGTGTTTGTTTCACTAAAAATACTAACATAAATTATTAAAGCGCAACCAAAGAAACTGATTTTTTTTTCTTTTATAACGTAATTTTTTTAGCGTTGCAGAAAGTGAAACGTAGTAATCTGGACGAGGTTCTTGTACAATTTGTATCCCGCAACAAGTCCTTGGAATTGGCTGAAGTTTTGCTTAGTTTTGATGTGGCTTTGCTCGGCGCCCTGCTGGAACAACTTCAATCTTCAGATTGGTGGTTCGTTCGATCAGATGATTCTTATTTTTTGAAAACAGATAGTTCATCTATCAAATAATTTAGTATCTGAATTAGATTAAGGTATCAAATACCTACGAGTTTGTTTTAAAGCAGTTGATCTTTTCTTAAAGGGGACCCAATTTTGTGAGAAACAAAAAAGCATATTGTTAATGATATAACATCATTAACAGTATGCTAATGGTATTATAAGTACATACTAAGTGTTTCGAGCGTTTTAAAAATGTTCTTTATGAAGCTACTTGTTTGTAGCAATATGATAGTAGAAACTTCTAGCTATATTTAACTGAGCAATATTGAAGTTGTCTCTAAAAATTAACAAAGTCGCTTATAGCGTTTTTATATGGCGTAAAATGCTTTGTCCCTTCGTTTCTTGTTCAACTCTGTATGTGAACTTCTGTGGTATTCTTAGTTCATTCACCACAATGGTGAACGGTGACTTCTTGTGGTCTAAACCCAGTATCTGTGTCTGTCATAATTCTCGTATGAATCCGGTGCATTTGCCAACAAACTGTTGGTCTCACTGACTGGCTTTTGCAACTATTTTTTAGCATCGTACATTTTCGTGCGCAATTCACGAACTTTCTGATGTTCATTTTGTATAATAGTGTTGCCGTTAGAGGTCTCTGGGCGTAACAGTGTGAAAGTTGGGATTTCACTCGACGCTTTAATGAATTTCAACGCTAAACTAATAAAAAACCGTACATGACTGTTGCAAGGAGCGTACACGATACATTAGAACAGCAGTAGGTAATCGAATGTTACTTTGGACAGTCGCCGTCTGTTCTCAGAAAACACTCTGATGTTCCCAGTGACAAGACACATACTGATGATTGGCAACCCTGTCATGTGTCTGTTTATGTCCGTGTAAAGGGTCTCAGTGCTTGCCAGCAATCGTGAAATGATAACTTGGCTATTGTACTTGATTTAAATTGTGCAGTGCGTTCAAGTCACAGCTTTGTACCGAAATGAATGGAGGGATCCTTTGCCTGTGAAGCGAAAATGAGGTTGTCGGGATTTATTTTTTCCGCCATTGTGCCTCACTCTACCAAACCTTCCAATTGTAGTTTTGCATTCTTCATTAATTCATCCTAGTCATTTTATGTTCTCGTTAAGTATTACTTCTTAGTGCAATAGCTTTCCTTAAGCATTTATTTACTTTAATTTATTACTGTAATATGAAATTAATATTTATGACGTTCATCTAAGTCATTGTAAATATTTTAATGCGTTACTGAAGCACCAACATGATTTTTCATCCCAAACAATTTATTGTTTATTTGTTGATGTAGCTGGTACACAGTGCCTATGCCAACAATGACATGAGTTGAGCAAATAAGGTAGAAATGTTTATTAGATTTTGCTCTCTGTTTTGATTTTAGATTCGTCCAACTTTGAAGGTTACTCATTCCTTTGCTGTAGTTTCCTACCTAATATTGATTTGGCCGTATGAGGCCTTTGTAAACTCATCACTTAGTGATGATTATTTAGGAAGCAGTTCAAGTTTTGGCCCTGTGTTTATAGCGAGTAAATTTTTATATTCTCATGGTACATATTATACAGCTACTTGTAGGAGATCCCATGACTTCCAGAACGCCATCTATGAAGGAGCAGCAGTGAACATGCTTGGGGGGAACGTCAGATTACATTGGGCAGCAGACGGGAGAACATGGCTGGCACCGTTATGACATTAATTTCTTCTAGTTGATACCTGTCTTCAAAGAATCTCGACATCGTGGACAAAAATGTATTTGGGAAAAGCAAAGCAATTCTGGTCTAGGTTCGTCAGAGTGGACGCCAGGAAAATAGAGAATTCCTGAGAGATACAAAGATGGATAATATGAGACACCTTATCATCAGTATTACAGACTTATTTCACCATATACCTATATGGAGAGTTATTACGATCCGGCGCTAACTTATCTCTTCCACCTCATTGCAAAGCATCTGCACTCGTTGATTACAACCTTATCAGGTTAGCATCTGCTGTTTGCTCGCCCTAGATACGGATCTGCACTGCCTCTGTATTGAAACTGCCTCATATCTTAGGAACTGTCTAATAAGTAGGTACTGGTAGTAGTAGTAGAACTTGCTGACTTCAAAATGGCGATACATGACACGAGCAGAAGGAACTCTGTGTAGAAACAGTGGGCTGCATAATTATGTGCCCGGAACTCGATTTGGAGTGCACTTCACTCATCTGCAAGGAGAACTGAGGAACTGAGTAATCATGAAGCGGCTTGTAAATGAAGCGTTCGGCTTGGAGCGAGGGACACGTAGTGGTTGGTTGATCTCGTCAGAATTCAAATGTAACGTCATTTGGGTTAGCATCTGCTGCGTGCTCGCTCTAGGTGCTGTTACTCATATTTGGAATGATTCCATGTCATGCGCTGCATGCTGTCATGTCATCAATAATCCCCTCCCTCCCAAACAACTGTTATAAAAATTTGCCCACAACAAAAAAACATCATCAGTCGCAAAAAGGATTGGTATACATTTTTCCCGCCAAAATAGCATGCTCAGTGCTTCACACCTTGTTCTTTGATGTACATGTAGAAACCTGTTCCTTCCTGCTCTGTTGGATGTGTATAGAAACCGGTTTCTTCCCACCCAAACCATGAAATTTCAACGCTTTTAACAACGCTGTTAATTTGATCACTCTACGCACCACGAATCGGAATAACGTCGTTTGAACGAACTATTTTAGCACAACACGAGCACTGCCTGCCATGTTCATTCTCTAACTCGGAACCTGAGCTGCCATAGCGTTCGCTGCCATCAATGGTTCGTTTCGATGTTCGATGTGTTTTCCATCGTCAGTGGTTCAAAGTCGATGATTGATATCGATCTCGTCGGATCAGAAGTCAGAAAAATATTTTATGTTAGCGGGATGATAATTATCCAGTGGTTACATGAATATTATCCACTAAAAATCGACAAACTGTTACTCTTATGTTACCCTTTTGAGGAGGATGGCATTTAGTTATGTTGCTCGGTTGTCCGCAGCGCACACCTCATGACACGGAAGATATCCAGCTACTGTGGCTCCATAAAAAGTTCCTGTCATACAATTGGCGTAATGAGCAATTTCCGAACAAAACTACCCACTTCCAACCATTTTGTTCCCTTTTTTACGGATTTTCAATTCAGGTAAATGAAACTAGAAAACGTCTGTATGCCCCAAATTGGTTTGATAACAGATTTATTTTTTGAGGTACACCACCCACCCTTCTACCGTTTTTTGGTAGATTCGATTGATATGTACTTAGCTATTTTTGAAGATTTTTAACAATGCAGTGTTTTCTCATTGTGAAAAACGTCGATGATTTTCAAACATTGACGGTTTAGTAACGGTGGTTAATCCTAAGCTGCCAGGTGTCCTTTAATGTTCGCACACACACTGCTACTCCTCCTTGGGTGACATCTTGGAGTCAAGAACTCTCCCAAACATACCTAAATTGTTTGGTAACTATTAAGATTAACAACTTAATTTCTTCCAATGAAAAATAGGCAAAAACTGCTTGTTGCCCCAATAAACTTCGTATCGATGTAACGTATGAAAAAGTTCGAAGTCTGAGCATTTATTCGTTTGGCCCACAAATTACAAGGACCATTATCATGAATTCTGTTCGCATTTTTCTCAGTAGTTTATGATGTTAGTATCATAGGAGTGAATCGGGGAAATAGCCTCCTTCATATTTTGAGAGACTTTCAAAATGGAGGTGGGGAAATGGGGCCCTGGGGCTCGTTCCTCAATACTCTGCATTCTTCAAATCCACACTGCACTTTGATTCTTCAAATCCGCACTCTGCACTTTGGGAACGAATTGCCGTTCCTAAAGAACGCTCTTTATTTGAAGAGGAAGACTGAAATGCAAAGTGTAGAGTTGCAAGCGTTTTACCCTGTTTTCAACAGTTCCATTCGCTAAGTGCAGAGTGAAGAGTGTGCGTTTCAAATGAAGAGAAATGAAAAGATTTTTGCAGAGTCCCAAATGACTCAGGGGTAGAACGACATACTTTTCAAATCGGTTTTTGGGTATTATTTCTTCGTTAAATTCCATGTTTGGTAGTATCAATAAAAAGAAGAGAATTCAGTCTTTCGATTAGGTCTAAACGTGGTCCATTTAGTGTGAGGGCAAACATCTAAAATACCGACGAAGTTATCTCCACTGAGGCCATCAATATACTCAACATCTGGAAGGAAGGAAATGTTAGAAAGTGACAGGTTTTTGTTGTTTATGGATAAAAATTGACAGCCTACGTAATTTTGTTAAATAATGGAAACTGTCCGATACTTCTCATGAGAGGATGATGATGAGGATGTTGAGCGTGCTCGACCCTGCGTCGGCCACATTCTTAAAAGATGAACCAAAGCCAATTGTTGCTCCACATTTGTTTTCTGCTGTACACATCTCTGGTACTTAATTCGGGACAATCGAATAGACCTTACTTGTGATGGGAGACTGAAGAAAGAAAGACGGAAAACTGTCGAAAGCTTGATGAAATCGGAAGAAAACGATGGAAACAAAACGGTAAACTGTAGCAGTTACTAGAGGTTACTCCACAGAACTAAGGTTACTCTTCAGAACACTTCGTTTTGAGTAGAAGTGCAGAATGGAAACGCAAAGTCTTTCGAAACCGAAGTTCTTCTACTTTTCATAATTCGCAAAGTGAAGAGTTCAAATGAAGAATTGCAAAGTGAAAAGTTGAAGTCTTTAGGAATGTGCCCCTGCTGCTGCCTGTGACGTTGTACTGATATGGGTTCTGATTGGCTGGCCGGTTGCAGCAGGTGGGAGAGAGATTGCCTAGTCGACGCGTTTCAGCCGTGTGACGTAAGCAAGCGGCTTCTTTGAGTCGCCTTTTACGTGTTCTTCTTCATCCATAAAGCAACTTTTCTCTCAACTTTATCAAATGTGTAGAGGAGGGTACCAGTGTTCTTTGTGGCTACATAATAATTGCCCATTTTCGTGTCTGCACTTCTTTAATGGATATGTCCTTCTCAAGTCCATTTAATTAATACTCTGTTTAATTAAACTGTTAAATGTTAAATAATGTCATGTGTATTTAAGGGAAATTCTAAATTATTTCATTATTTTGTACTTACCTGACCCGGAAGTAGCTGCAAGAATCTCGTGCAAATTACTATCGAATGTACCTTACTTTTGATTCTCAATCATTACTTGCTCTTTATTGATTTAGCATATGATCTGTATATTTAAAAAACTATTCAAGCGCCTATGGAACGGTTGACTGTTCAACTAGTATAATTTTCTCTAACTCGCATGATAATGGTGACTGCCAAATGAAATACACGCATATTTGAAAAATCTCTAACTTTTGTGTCGAATACTGAAAGGTCTTTGGTTCTCTGTTCATGAAAGTATTTGGAGCCTTTTTCTTCTTTTCTCGTCTCTTTAGTTGGAAATGGTGCACCTAGCGAAGGACTATGTGATCGTCACCTGCTCTTTTCTTCAATATCTTTTTTTTTGTTCAACTTCAAGCTAAATAAAAACCGTAAATTATTCCAAATTTTTATCTCACAATTTAAAGTCTCGTTATACGTTTTGATTCTCATTCGTGTTTTCATTTTTTCTCTAGTTATTGAACTCTCTTGCATCTTTGAACAATATGTATTATGGGGGAGGATTAAGAGGAACTACGGTCAGTATCTTCAGTTTGTAACTTGTTTCTGTTCTGTCGATTGCACGATGTAGTTTCGTTGTTAAGTAGAAGTCCTATTTGAAAAAAACCTTTCGGATAATGTTCAGTATTTTGTTTATGTTTAACCAGCCTTGCCTTCCTTCGGTAGGTACAGTGATCTCAGGTAAATTACAGTTAGCACCCACAGGGGTAGCGATTTCGAGTCGCAAGGTCGACCCGATGGAGCTTTTAGTGTCTGGCTAAGTTCCTCCTAGTACTTTGATGTCTTATCAGGTAAGTGCTGCACGCTGTAAAGTGGTCACGTAGATGTTGCTGTATTAGACACTCAAGGGTTCCATAAAACGAGTCACCTGCTCGATTTCTTGCACTTACTTGAATGTAGCCTCTTGAAAATGTGCTTCATTAATGAAAAACGATGGTTCATCCTGGCAAGTTGACGCTAGGGATGGGAAAAAAACGTGAAACTGTTTCGAAGAAACAGTTTCTTGAAAAGAAACGACGAAATAGTTTCTCAAAACCTGAAACAACTGTTTCGAAAGAACGGCCACAGATGAAACGAAGTGTTATGGTCTTGATTCGATTTCGGGTCCCAAGGTTGCCAATAGTCCAACAGACCAATTGTCATGGTCTATTCCATTCCAAAAGGTTCACTATTGAAAATAATAAACCAAAAAACAAAAATTCTGTTGTAGGAAAAAATTTAAAAAAAAGACGGGCGATTAACCGTTGCCATTGGCGACAGCTTCAAAGCAGGACAAATGAAGAAACAGTTTCGTTTTAAGGGAGGGAAAAAACGAAAAAACGGGTATTACAAAACCGTTTCTGTTGCGAGATACAGCTTCGAAGCTGGAAAAACGGAGAAACAGTTTCGTGTTTTTGTTGTTTTGGCCGACAGCCAACATTTCTTGAAGCGTTATTGTTGCTGAAGCTGTTATTTTGAAACAGCTTTCCTGAAACTGTTTCATACAATAAACGAACTTTTTCGTGTCATTTCTCAAAAAGAACAGAAACGCACATCCCTAGTTGACGCATGAGAAGAAGCTAGGGAGTTGAGCGAGATAACAGCTTGCAACTGTCCCAAGCAGCTGTTGAACCAAAGGTTATGATTGAAACAAAATCTAGTTTGAACAGGTTGAGAAGAAGTCCGTACAAAAGCTTAATATATACAGTATCCAAGGACAATATTGTTTTTCCCTTTGAATATAAATAATAATGCATATATATTATATTTATGTATTTATATAGATTGGTAGCATCTTTGTCGCATCCAAAGTTGATGATCAGTGTCAATAACTGTGATGGTGGATACTATATAATCTATCCATGCTATACTTATTATAGCCAGGTGACGCTTATCATTCGGAGCCATGAAGTTTAAAGTGTGGACCCATGTTTTGTATAGGTACCTACTCTGAGTTGCTTCCTTCATGAGAATTCTAAGAGAAAGTGATTCCTAAAAAGGCCACTTGGGGCAGTAATGTGATCTACCAGCATCTCGCTTGC
Source organism: Leptopterna dolabrata (assembly GCA_954871275.1). NCBI lineage: Eukaryota > Metazoa > Arthropoda > Insecta > Hemiptera > Miridae > Leptopterna > Leptopterna dolabrata. Next base: position 5,574,667 of record OX940983.1, read on the forward strand.
TCCGTAGGCTTCCCTCGGAAGTACGAAATCCACATGTATTACTGTATAATGGCAAACGAAAAGCGACTTTACCTCATATTCTGACTACGTGTCCCTCTTTTCTAACAAAGATGTAATCACCAAGAAGTGGTGAAAAATAGTAACCCAAAATCATAAAATTTTGGACATTTCTCAGCAAATTTTCGAAGAAGAAATGCTATTACAATGGGTCCAACATTTTTGGTAGGTTCCCTACTTCAGTATTTTCGATACAAATACGTTTTGGTGCGTTCTGAATTGATTCCTTGATTTTAACAGTTCATTATTACATGTATCTGTGTTTAAAAAAAAAAAAAAAATCCGCCAAGCTTTTGTATTTCCTATCGAAAGGACGGGTTCCGGTCCGGTATGGTATCGGAGTTTTTGAGGGTGAAAAAAAGCACTAAAAATATCATAAATCACCATAAATTAATATAAAATCACCCCAAGTGGTTTAGAATGGTGGCTAGAAATGTTGTTATAAAATGGCTTTAAAAAAAAATCAAAGGTCACCAACAATAGGTACAGCCAAAAATTCATCGAAACTTAATGAATGGATGAATGGAACCCGAAACAGAAAAATGCTGTCGCAGTTGCCACAAATAATTTTTTTTATGAGACAGTCAAAAGTTGAGCTTCTTTTAGTTTAAATATTTCCCAAAATAAATAATAAATGGAATAAATTCATTCATCACTATGACATTAGCTGTAGCAGTAAACAACTTTTTTGATATTTTTGTTGTATTTGAATTTGTCGATAAAACCGTTAGTTTAAATAGACGTAAGTTATTTCGAAAATCCGCTCACGACTTGGTTTTTCAAGGTACCACAGAGCGAAGAAATATATACCGTAAAATGACCCAGGTTTATGTCTGTGTAATGCCGATTCGGGGTTGAATTGATAGCACCTACCTGCCTCCCTAGAAATCTGAAATGTTATGATAATGAGAAAAATTGTTCATTCTTACCTAATTATAAACAACTCATTTCTTGCTGATTTTTGTCCCTGTTGCGCTGGCGGTTTATGGCACTCTGTGAATGGTTTAATGTGCACCGGGCGTACTTACTTAGGTGCCGACATCATTTTTTAAATTTCGTCCTTTCACTCTTATAATTCTGACTTCTAAGAGAGCATTCGACGGTAAATGTATTAAATCGGCTTAATTCATCCGCTATATACTGGTCATCATAACAAAACATGTCTGTATTTATGCATAATGGGGAATTCTCGAGAAAAAAAATATATATCTTTTTTTTAAAAATTATTCAGAACTCTTGGAAATACGGTAATTTCAAGCTCGTTTTCCAAACTATGTGTATTTTTTATTTTTTATTTATTTTTTAATGCGGGTGATTAAAAATGGGCAAAAAATGACGTATCAGAGGCCCAAAAGGCAGAGAGAAGCCTCAGAGGCGAAGGTTCTCAGTGCTGCCAATAGCCCAACGTTAGAAATGACAAACCTTAGTGGCAACCTTCAGCAGTCTTTGCCGTTACCTTCCTCATGGTTTGATTTTGAAGATATGTTTTTTAGATTTATTTATCAATTTGCGGTTCCATCCTTCCATTCATTGCGGGTCTGTACGTAGTTTAAAGTGATACACTAGCGCTCTAAGCAGGGTTTGAGTTGAAAACCTCACTATGTGGTCAATAAGTGTTAATTAATTTCCGTTATTGAACAGAATTTTGCCAAAAAAATGGAGAATTTGTGACCCTCGAAAATTCCCCATTATATATCAATACCCGTTATTCATCCGCACGTGTTCATCAAGATGCGCATCGATCGTGCTTGGTTCTAATGCTCCAGTTTCATTCACATATAAAATACGCTCACTTTTTTTTAAAATCGATACTTTTGTAGTTCATTTTGATGTGTGTTTTGTGCAAAATCAGACTCGAGCACGCTTACTTACCTCACATTTATCACCTAGAAATTGTTCCTGGTATATTTTACTATTTAAATTAATTGAAATTTCGGAACTATAAATATGTTGATTCTTTGGGCTCATTTGAGTTGAAGAGCAGTAATGTGCGATCTACATAACGTCGAGCTGAGAGTGAAATTATGATACTGAAGTTACACTTTTCAGTAGGAACTGTTACGTTTGGGGAACTGCAAGAATATGCTACATATCTGGGCTCGTAACATCGTAAGGGTTGTGCTTCGTTTTATGCGTTTTGAAGGGCCCTCATAAGGACCATTAGACACTTAAATTTATGAGTGTGATATAGTTTTCTATTCTTTAACCTACCGTCCCATGATGTCCTTGCAAGGAATGAGGTTTTAAGTACCAAATATTCAGAAGTGTGTGACACGAGGATCCTCCACGGGCCAAGATATTTGAAAATGCACATTGAACTACCTGTTTTGGGTTCAAATTCGTACAAATTTGATGGTCACAGGCGGCCTGTGGTGGATATTCGGCAGATATACGTCCTTGGTTTAATCAGACGTATCCATGTGTCCTCGATATTGTTTCAAATCAACTTTACTGTGCGACTTTATTGCATGCCAGTAGATACTTATAGAACCGAATTAATAGAATACATTATTTCTCCTGATTTATTTGAGTTTCCTCATCTAGTGACAGCGTGAAAAACAATTCGAGGGAAAAAATCAATTTCAGTCCATGGGTCCTCCTTGACCATCCTCACCCAAAGGAAAGGCGCAATCATATCTCTAAAGGGGCTGCTATTTGTCCTGATGATGGTGATTATTTGCACCTGATGTGTGATTTGCGTTCTCTTGGAGCGTTCCTGACCAGCAGAACTTGCATATCCTCTCCTCTCCTAGTTATGGAGGAAACCATGTGAGGCTCTAGTGAATGGGGGGGGGGGGGGGGAGAGGAGGGTACAGTGGACTAGATCCCTGCCAGGAGTAGCAGGTTCAGCTCCCAGGCTGGTCCTCCACTGGAATCGATACCTAGCGATCAGGCGATGAGAGGCGATTTGAGGAAGCAACATGATGCGACTGGGGTCCTCCATTAGTGGCAGTGCAGTTCCGTGGAAATGGAGTGCGGGGTTGTGGTGGTGGTGAAGAGACGAGGGAATGGGGAGCTGAGGTCGCTTGAAAATGTGACCAATCCCATCAGGCGATGAGAGGCGACTTTGAGGATGCAACACGAGGCGACTGGGGTCCTCCATTAGTGGCAGTGCAGTTCAGTGGAAATAGTGCGGGGTTGTGATGGTGGAGAAGAGACAAGGGTATGGGGAGCTGAGGTTGACGTGACCAATCCCATCCGAATGGGATCCGTTGCTCATTGCTTGGTGTCACCCAAAGTCCACCGCTCACACATGGATGCAGTGGAGGCCGCCTAATGTACTTTACAGCAACGAGATCAGTCGCTCCTGTATAGACGAATACGTGTAGTCGCTTGGTCACTGGGTAGCGCTTCCAGTCAAGGTCCGGCCTTTGCCTTTTCTTCCTCCATGGTGATCAGTTCTACTTTCGTGATTCGGATATTGATGTTCCTAGTTAGACAGGTGATGAAAGAATGTGGCAGGAGTCTCCTGGGTGATATCATCATTCCCGATACCTGAAGGGGATACTGGTGCTATCTATAATAAGCAGTCTGCTCTAAGCTTGGTGCTCGAACAAACTTGGTTGTCCTGATTGTTGTTCTCTTACCAAGGCTATTTTCATATTGAACCTAAATATCAAGGCAGGGTGTTCCCAAAGGTACCAACAACCAGTCTTGTTACTTAGGGGTTGCAATCTTCAAGTTTCAGGACTGAATCGTGAAGGTGTTGGTCTCATTGTTTACAAGGTTCAATTCATCATCTGTTGAACCTGAAAGTTGCAAAATCAGAATATAGCGTTTAGATCGGCATTTTATTCCTTTTCCATTTGGTTCATCGCAAATTTTAGTTTCTTTGTGCCGAATAATGTCAGCTTTTCTCATCAAATGCGTTGTTAACCTCCCACATTTTCTCTTTGTAATTTTAAAATTTCTCATTCCATGCTTAAATTGTAAATTTTGGCTTTCGTCTATTTTTTTGCATGATTCCTCCAGATCAAGACGGCTTTGAAGACATCTACGACCCTCTGGACGTTTACCCAATTAACTATATCGAATGAGAACCCCCCTGTCTCCTGGGTGAGTATTTTCTTCTGAAACTAGGAAAAAGGTCCAAGTGAGGAAAATGTTGTTAGTCACAAATGAATTATGATAAAATTGTGCCTTTATCAAACTTCACAAGTACTATAAATGTACATTCAAGAAATACAGTAATTTAACCTCCAGTTGAGACTATTTTCATATTACGTGGGCATTCTAATGGTTTTGGTAAATGCCTTATGCACAGTAAAAGCCCACCTCCTTCTAAATACTTCATAATATGAGTGAGTTATTATACAGGTTCTATATCGTAGGGCCTATAAACACCAATATAACAATATAACACCGACTGAAAGTGGATGGTTTTTGACATCGTAGCATTTATTTTGTTAGTATTATTTTAGATTTATTTATAGATGTTCGTTTATAGTTAATATCCTTGTTTTACCTTCCTTATTCATTGTTTTCGAACTTACTTGATTTCATTTTGGCTGTCACCATGGTCCATCTGTGTTGTTTGTTATCACCTCGCAATGTTTGAAGACGTCTGTAGTGTTTGGTTGGTGCCTTAACAACTTGCTACGTTCAGAAGTTATATAGGTACCTACCTAGTTTGATACTTAACCTAAGTTATTGCCATTGAATTTAGGAGTTTGTGTGAAAGATAACTGAATTAGCTGTAATCACGTATGATGTTTTGTGAAATAGTTGTACTTAGTTGTTGCTATATTGTGTTGCTTTCATAATTTCTTGTTGAGCATCCTTGTTGATTTCATCGTTTTAGAGAGTAGCCGTGGTTATTATGATCCCTAGTCGGCAGCCTGTAGGTACCACCATGTTTCCCGACTCAGTTTCGCAGATTTACTGATGAGAACTGGAAGAAGTGAAATGTCGACTATATAACCTACAGAACATCCTTGCTTGTTAGTTTTATGTTAATTGTACTTCTTATTGTATCGTTATTTTGTAATAAAGACATTGTTATGAGAAATCTACTAAACCTGAAATTGTTGTCCTCATCTTCAAACACCTAAACCAAATTTTTTTGTTTTCAAAATCGAATCAAAATAATTTATTTGTTCAAACTGATAATAGTGAGGGAGTTTCAAGTGCATGTTAATATTTTCAACAGCATTGGTCAGAAACACGAGGTTTGGTTGCACTGACAGGAGACTCCTAGAAAACCTTAAGCATTGTAACCTTCCACATAATCTGAAGGTAGAAGCATCCATCGAATGAAATCTGGGGGACACCCCCAGACCCCCGGATTATAACAGTTTAGATCAAAGCGAGGAAACATGGAACATGTTTTTCAAATAGGTAGGTACATAATAACAGAGGATACATAGATATATGTAGAAAAACATCTGCTAATTCAAGTAGGCACTATAGCTTCCTCACTTGACTCACATGAACGTATAACTATTTGGGTAGGTTCGTTATGATACAGGGCCATCTGCGATCCAACCCGCGTGTACCCTCAGAATTTCAGCTACGCCTATTTTTCGCGTAGTTAGAAGCGTTACAAGGAAACGGTCAACATTTCATGTTTGCGGGGGAAGTTACAGCAAGACTCCAATGACATTCATATGGAACCATCAAAGTATTATACTGATCAACCCTCCAAATGTGAACTCATTTCAACGATAATTAAGGTAGTTATGGGCACTCCAAGTATTTCACGTTTGCGCATGCGCAGACTAAACGATTTTCATGATTTTGAAACGGGACCATCTGCGATCCAACCCGCGTATACCCTCAGAATTTCAGCTCTCTACGATTAATTATCGCGTAGTTAGAAACATTTCATGTTCGCGCATGCGTAGATCAAAGTCACATTACCATTCCAATGAAATTGATTTGGAACTACCAAATTATTATTCCTGACCGATCCTCCAAGTTTGAATTGATTTCAACGATATTTAGGGTAGGTCTGGGTGTTCCAATTATTTCACGTTTGCGCATGCGCAGACGAAAGTTACGGTACGTTTTCAATTATTTTGGTATGGGACCATCTGTGACCGAACCCGCACCTACCCTCAAAATTTCAGCCCACTTCGACCATTATTTCGGGTAGTTATGGGTGTTGCAAGGAATTACCACAGACAGACAAACACGGAACCAGATTATGTTCCTCAATGTCTGAAACGGAAAATGGTATTGGAAATTTTCATTTTGGAGGACATGAACTTTTTTTACTCAATCACGAATCCAAGGCTTCCCTGCCTTTCGTAGTGAGGAAGCAAAAAACTTCGTGGGATTTCCAAGCCTGGGACCAGCGACCTAACGCAATGTCATTTAATACACGTCCTCAGCTGCTTTTGGCGTTTTTCGGGTAGGTAGAACCCCCTCGGCAGTTTTCGGCAGAGTGGGGTCTGGCCATGCTCTCCTCGGAGTTGGTTGGCAGGAGTGGGGTAGAGGGAGAACTGTGCGGGCGACGGGGAGGGGAGCCGAGTTCACCTGGACTGGACGCGGACGTTTTCCAGCCTGGTTTACTCCCGTAAAAACATGTTCCATGGTAAAATCCAGGACTGCTAGAACTAGTCCCAAACGGTCCTGGACTGTCAGTCCAAACAGCCAACTCTCGATCCAGGATCAGTTTTGGTACTGTCCAAACACACAAAAAGGGGCGTGGTTTGGATAGAACGTTCAAGGACTCCCTGTCCGAACGAACCTATAGGTGTTACCGACTCAGGTGGGCTACGCTGTGAGGCCTAACTAATTATAGCATCCACAAGTCCATACATCTGTAAAGAGAAGCAGGGTTCACATCCATCCGGAAAGCTATCCGGAACGTGCGTACGAGCAGCTGATTGGTTGGACATCAGCTGGGGAGGGGGGAATATTCTTTCCGGAGAAGCACTTTTGAAGCGAACTGTACGCATCTGATTTTTCAGATATTTTCCGCTCCGCATCTGCGCAGTTCACTACTGCGCATACAGAATGGCGTCGGCAACCGAAACAGCTGTGGGAGGAAGCGCGGGAAACGAGTTGTCAGCCAAAATTCCGGATGGTTATGAACGCCTTCCCAACTTCCGCGATTCCCCTCCATCCCTTCCACTGCTTTTCACTAGCTTCCCCTATCCGTATTTCCGGACGGCTCCGGATGGATGTGAACCCTGCTAGAGACCCATGGTGTTCCAGGTGCCCCATGGAGTAGCCTACAATCACTGTGAAATCAACATTATGTAGGTATTTCATCTATCTATTCCTAGATTAATATTACTTATAACTTTGTTCAGCTTGATCCTGGCAGCAATGATGACTGCGTTGGTGTTTTCACCAGGCCCTAATTTACTTATCTGATAGTGCATTTGTGGGAGCTGTAGGTACAGCTGTTTCGTTCTTTTCTTTGGATTGAAATTATATTGCAGTAGTCGCTTTATTTATCATGAACACAGGATAAAATCGTTTCCTAATTAAAACGCTATCAGATACCGACCTGCTGAGCTATGAAGCAAAATCCGTATTTGTTAAGGGTTCGACCCTTATATGCTGGAGCCTGGGGCTGACGTAATGAACATCTCAAATGTGACGAGAGAAGATTTTTTTTATATAGTGAATTATCTAGTGCTCGGGTGCAAGTTCTTCACATTGAAGCAACTAAAGTCAAAAATTGATGTGTGGATACTCTCTTCGTGCTTTTTTTACGTCAAGGCTTTATAAAGAAGGTAACCACGAAGAGAGTACCCACACATCAATTTTTGGCCTTTGGAAAGGTTAGTAGAAACTCGACAGCCTACTTGTGAGATTGGAGAAATCCTTAGATCGCATTTGGTTTTTGAGTTAGAACTCCTAGGCAAATAGTAGAATCTACTTGGAATGCCTAGGGACTTACTGAATCTGCAGTATTATCTACAGAATCTTCAGTTGGAAAGTAGTCTCCACTGTGAGGAATCCCTGCTAACTGATCTCTCGATCAGCCCACTTCCTTTTTTCACGTATTTATTTATTTTTTGACGGTACCTATCTGCCAACTCGTTTATCGTTTTCAAGGTTCCTGGGTTCTAAGGGGATGAGAGTCCTCTGATTTCGCTCGATTTTTATCTGAAGGTTTTGCAATGACCGTCTGATGGTTATCTGTCAGAAAGGCTTTGGGCCGTTCACGGTGAACTTGATACTTGAAGATGATTTTGACCAAAGAGTGAAGAATTGAGGTTGTAACGAAGGTTCAGCACCTGAAATTCATTTTTTATGAGCCAAAAACCTGGAAATTGTCTGAAATCACCATAAATTTGTATAATAACACTAGAAGTTGTATTAGCAGGTGAATCAAGACATTTAAATGGCATTATCAATGTTCAAAGATAATCTGTCAAAAAAAAAGAAAGGATGCCGAGATTTTGGGGGGCCAAAATTGGCGGAGACCATCAAAAATAGTTAGGTACAATTCCTGCGCATGAAAAAAACAATAAATGAACAGCAATTTTCACTCCACAACAATTATTTCCCTTCAAAATTTCATTCTTTGTGTTTCTTTTTGCCATTTTAGCTACTGTTTGTCATCGACAGAATTATTTTAGCAACATTTAACTTGTGATTTAGGTAGGTACTTAGTAACGAGTACGGGGTTAGGTACTAACCTACGGAGGGTCTGCGATCTACATAATATTTATAGAACAGCACGTATATTATATAGAAGTTTTGTCTGTACGGAGAGCTGTAACTGAAGGGTGTTCTGTACAAAATAATAAACCGTCGTGTAGGGATTTGCAGCGTTTTTATGAGTCAAAAACCTGGGAAATGGTCTGAAATCACCATAAATTTGTATAAATAGGGGTCAAATTCAGATTGTGGTGGGGGGGGGGGGGAATCAGAAACGGCTATTTCGATTATTGCACATGAAAGAAACAATAAATGAACAGACAGCCAAAATTTCTCTACTATGTCCAGTAGAATGATAAGCCCATGTGACAAGGACTTCGCAGCGTTTTTCTATTGCACTCATCATTTTGAACAGTTTACTTACTGTATATACTCGATTAAGCATGATGCGTATATTGTAACAAATGCTTTAGCCGTTGAATAATAAAAATAAATATAAAAAAAATTTTGCCGAAAGACAAAGAGTAAATTATTCGGTATAGGTAGTAGGTACCTAATAATGTAGGTATTAGGTCAGTGGTTACGCCACGGGGACCCCCCCCCCCCCCCATTGGCTCGAAACTATCATCACAAATTAGGATAAAATCTTAAGAATGATAACAATCACCATAGTTACAAACAACAATATCGATTAAACGGTAAATCAAACATGATTAAACAGTTAAATAATTTTACGTTTATTTGATTACAAACCAATTGTTGACCCCCAAAAATCCTAATTAGACCCCTGTTCTGTGTAAAAAGCAACTGAAATGGTATGTTTCTCGTCCTTCCATACCACTTTCAGTGATTTTATACACCAATTTTAGCCGTTTTCACCAATTTTTGACCCCCAAAAACTCAAATTTGACCCCCTTTTCGAATTTTTGAAAACTGCTCATGTTTTTGTTTGGCAGTAAGAACATCTTGGCAAAATTTTGAATTTTTATCGAGTGCCCATGGTCAGACATCGTCTGGAGTGACACATGAATAAATATATATAATATACGTATACATATTGTTAAAATGTAGGGTTGAAATTAGGATGCAATGAAACGGATTTGCCTATAAAATAATTTCAAAAACTTATGTTCTGAAAATGTTGGACCCATTGCAATAACTTCATTTTCCTTGAAAATTCGCATTGTTGCCCAATAAATGTTTTATTGGGCACCGTGTGCACCGTTTTCAAAACCCACGAACCGCTCTGCTGTCTACAATAATCGATAATGAGCAAATTATCCGGTATAGGTCGTAGGAGGTGCCTAATAATGGAGGTATTAGGTACCTATGGAGGTACCTACTAGGTAGGTGGTATGTATCTATAGGTATTATTAGTAGGTACCTGCTAATACCTAGCATGTACCTAATTCCTAGGTTTGGTGTCCCACCGTTTTCAAAGCCCACGAACCGCTCTGCTGTCTACAATAATCGATAATGAGCAAATTATCCGGTATAGGTCGTAGGAGGTGCCTGCAAAGCTGCCTAAATGCAGCTCGTGAGTTTCCTATTCGTAGCGAGGATCCGCGGCGCCCAAACACCTACGCCGCCCTTCCCTCACCACCACCGGTTCGATTCCCGGAGCTCGCCCTCACCTGTCAGAGGGCGCCACTTGCAGTTCGGTGTTTCCGATCGACGGCCAACTCCAGACCAACCAGTCACAGTCGGTGAGGCCTCCTGCTCGGTTTAAGTGCGGTTGTTTACACTCGTTATCAGTAGCCTTCAATCCCCTCAGCGCAGATTTTCGTTTGTTCCAACCCTCCAAAAAATGTCGCTTCTGTCGATTCAAACTTCCGGTTTTACAAGGGACGACTCGGCCGCGATGTAAAGTGATATCGTGTTGACCAGTTTTTGCAACGTCCGTCTCCGAAAACGTAAATTGAATCGACTCCAGAACGCTTCGGTTTCTTTGGGATTACTACAGTCATCATAAACAAGCAAGTAAGTCTCGTCACACTTGTTCAACACTATCGCACTTTTCAACTTGATGAACGACATTCTACTTACCACATGCATCAAGTACTTATCCATAATCCTAAAACTTCCTGGAACATTCGAACAATGAACAACCTGTTGGTGCAAGGTGGTAAAACCTCCCCTTTACCACAGACTCCCCAAGATAACTCCTGCGTAACATCCTTGATCCCCCCGAGATTGTATCGAACCTGCCTTTCTGGTAAATAGGGACATTTCTTAACTATGAAAAATAATTAGTAATAATTAAGAATAATAATAATAATAATTAAGCACGGATAGGTTCATGTTAAACTGCCAACCTTCTTCAAACAACCAGTAACCAGTTCAGGCATACACCTATTCGGTAGCCTTCCGGGTGTACCTACATTATTGTTTATAAATTTCTTCTAGCTCTTCGTAGGAGGTACTCTAAAAATATACGTAAGTTGTACCTTTTTGTTTGCAGGCTTTCTTGTAAACTTGTAAACTTTATTATTTCAAAATAGGATTAAAATCCCGCCTTGGATTGAAATATAATAAGGGAACTAAATTAAAGGCCTATAAAATTACAACAAAAAGGATTTTTTTTAAATTTGTAAACTTTATTATTTAGGAAACTTTACTATGAAAAGAAACTTCTGATGTCTCAAAAAGAATAGGTAGGTACCTGCATGGTTGCTTCATCGCCTGAGTGAAGTTGGCCAAGGAAAAGATAATTAATCAAAAAGGAATTGGAGAAAATGAGTTTGCAGCCTACTGCATGTCTTCTTAGTGCGTTCAAGTCTTCGCAGGAAGACGTGAACACTGGGTTATTGAGTTCTTTGAAAATTCGAAATATTTTATGCGTAATATTTTATGCGAAATATTGTATAATACTTATTATAAAAGTATTAAAACCAGAAGAGTAGCAGACGCATAAAAAATATTTCGATTTTCTCAAAGAATTCAAACCCAGCGTTGACGTCTTCGTGCGAAGACTTGAACGCACGAAGAAGACATGCAGTAGGCTGCAAACTCATTTTCTCCTATTCCTTCTCGATTAATTATCTTACAAAATTTTTGAATGTCATTAACTCAATTTCATGTGTACATTGTCATCAACGATCAACCTCAGTTTTTATACTGATCCGGTTGTTATTTGTCATTGTCTTGCTTCCGAGCCTAATTTTAACGCACCCAGTAGTACTGTACCCACCCAGTATTAGTAGTACACACGCCCTAACTGTTGTACTCCTACGTCTACTTATATTTTGCACTTGAGGCCTTTGCCTAAGCGAAACGAACGTTTTCGTCTCAAATCGCGCCACCGTTTCATTTGTTGATCCATTTTGTGGAGTTCATAATATAATTTAGATAGGTAGCCGATTTTTGAGTTTTTCCAAATACCTTCCTATCGTAAATAATAATGTGTAGGTGTTGGTGTACCGTCGGCCCAATCATGATATTCGGGCGCTGTTTCATTAATTTATGAGTAGGTTCATGTACTTATATAATATTACGTATACAACTTACGAACTACTTGTACAGTAGTTCGTGTACTTCGTGTACTTATACCTATATATTACGTATACAAATTTATGAGTAGGTTCATGTACTACTTATATATTACGTATACAACTTACGAACTACTTGTACAGTAGTTCGTGTACTTATATGCTCAGGTTCGTGTACATACTTCGTGTATTATATTACATAGTACTGGTCGTGTACTTATCCTGTCTGGACATCTTTGTCTTAAAATTTCCCAATATGAGATCAGTGCAATTCTGAAGAAATGAACTGTTTGATTGTTTTAAATAGGCTGTTAAATAGGTTGTTGTTAAATTGTTTTAAATGTTAAAAAAGAAAAGCTATTTATATACACAATACACGGGGATCACAAGCGGGTACCTGTTGAATGTAGAAGTATCAGCTCGCTATTCGAAGGTGAAAGACGCGGTTGCCGATCGAGCCCACTTGAGCTCCAAAATCCCTTTCATTTCAAATCTACTGCTCACGAACGATTGTGCAACTTCAGGACAGTTCGCAGTTCCCCGTCCCCAAAGAAATCGGGCGTTGCAGAATAATCGAATTGTTTTCAAGACGTCAGTGGTCAGTTATTGAAAACAAATCGTGAAAATGTTTTTACTTTTACTTACATACCTTTACTTTTTACTTATAATTTTACCTATACTTTTGTAAACTTGTAAACTTTATTATTTCAAAATAGGATTAAAATCCCGCCTTGAATTTTACGTATGTATACCTATTTAGTACGAGTGTTGGGTGGTCAAGTTGTGTCGGAATGAATTTGTAAGGATATTATACTGTCTCATAATCGCTATGTTGTAAAGGATTTGTTCGATTGTAAAGCGTGTTTCTCATTGATCGCACATAACGTAACATTTTTGACGAAAAATCAATTGATTCGCGTAGAAAACGCCGTTTCATGACTGTTTTTAGAGAAACTGGTAGTCTGGAAAACAAAAAACCACCCTAATCAATAAATTATTTTATTCAAAAGATGCGTTGCAAACCGAAGAACCTAAATTTAGTGAAATTTCATGGATATATATACTCTACTATTTTTCATCGGACACCTATAAGGTACTTCAGTAGCATCGAGCAATTACATATCCTTGAAATTTGTTTACCTACGTATTGAATTTGCATTCGTTTCGCCATATCTTGTTATGCGAAAGAGTGGATGAGCAGAAATTTGGAAAGTTCCCAAATGGTCTTCCATAGACATGATTTATGATCCGACTGTAACTGGATGTGTAATCTTGAACCAAGAATCCTCGCATTTTGGGAAAAAGCGTTTCAAATTGAACCGGTCATCATAAATTATTGATTTGTCTCAATTTACTTGCTTGAACCGGTCATCATAAATTATTGATTTGTCTCAATTTACTTGCTTGATTCGTAGAGCACTAAATACCTACTTGAAAGTGTCGATACTTGCTTAAATGGTTTTAAGCTCTACAGTGTCCATTTTGAGTACCTCCTCATACCTATCACTGCTTTTCTGCCGAGAACGGTACCTACCTGACGAACTCTCCAACTATGAATAGGAAGTCGTATTGATACTTCGGTAGGTAAAAAATTCAGTTGGATTCAATCTGGAAATTTTTGAAGCAGCTACCTACCTGGGATACCTGTTATTTACTTCAAATCAATTTAAAAAAGCGCTGAGTACCGCTTCGCAGACTGGGAGGTTTATTATTCCGTGTATTCGCTCAGCAAACATTTTTTTGAACACCCCTCAAAATTGTTTCTTTTATGTTTCATTGACAAGCGAAAAATAAGTCTCGGTAACATCATCATCAGGACACAATTCTGATCGAGGAGCTGGTTGGTACCTAAGCTCAACGGTGTGCGAAAAGTCGTGTTAACCCAACGTTTGTTTTCATACAGCGAATGTGCGAAAAGGACTACGACCCAGACCGATGAGAATAATATTATTAGAACTGTGCGAATCGGTACGCAGCCTACAAAGGCAAAGCCTTACCCTCACCACAACCCCTCTATAGGTAAGGAGAACTTACTTATGTGTAGATCAGAACTGTTACTCATAGTCTGTTCACCTCGAGAACAGACCTTCATTACAGCTATGATGAATTCCCAACGTACAGGATACTTGCGTTTTTTTTTAAAGTGCCCATAAAGCACGTGATCGATCTTATTTCCTAGTCGGCTGTCTCCTCCAGTGAAACCGTTCAACACGCGATTTTATAATTCATTGTATCATCCGCGAGGGCCTTCACCTCAGACGGCTAACAATCGCGGAACAGATGCAGAGTTGTGGGCATGGAAGAGTGAAGTGAAAACCGTCGTCCTGCCACTCACATATCGCCCTCGCGTCACTAACAAAAGCACTTTCGATTTTCTGATATGATCACCTTCATCTTGTCACGCTGGTGATTCTCCTGTTTTCTTTAGAGGCCGTTCTCTACTTGGTACCTCAGAAAGGCGGCCAGCGATCAACTGATCGTTCCATACTTGTCATCTCAGTACCTACTTAATGGTTTTCCGTTGGGTTTCGAAGAAAAATAAGATACAATATGGAGCATCAGCACTTCTCATGCGCCGTTAGAGACCCCTTTTAATTCGATGTTTCCCCATTTAATTCGATGTTTGACTCCATTTCCCCTTTAAATTGGATGTTTGGAGTATAAGAAATAATAGGAGCATAAGAAATAATATGGAGCGTAAGAAATAAAAAAAATAATATGGAGCATAAGAAATAATTTGTGAAGAATAATTAATGATATCCAGCTTAAGAAATACGAAATAATATTGAGCATAAGAAATAATATGGAGCATAAGAAATAATAGGAGCATAAGAAATAATATGTAGCATAAGAAATACGAAATAATATGGAGCATAAGAAGTAAGAAATAATATGGGGCATAAGAAATAATATGGAGCATAAGAAATAATAATATATGGAGCATAAGAAATAGTAATGGATTTTAATATTGAATGTATTTAATAAGAAATAATATGGAGTATAAGAAATAATAGGAGCATAAGAAATAATATGTAGCATAAGAAATACGAAGTAATATGGAGCATTTATAAGAAGTAAGAAATAATATGGGGCATAAGAAATAATATGGAGCATAAGAAGTAAGAAATAATATGGGGCATAAGAAATAATATGGAGCATAAGAAGTAAGAAATAATATGGGGCATAAGAAATAATTGGAGCATAAGAAAAAATAATAACCCTGAGAAAACCCTGAATTCTTTTTTGTCACCTCACCAATTCAAGATTGAGGACCACAAAACAGTGGGGAGGTTGCTCTCGGAAGAAATAATAGGAGCATAAGAAATACGAAATCATATGGAGCATAAGAAGTAAGAAATAATATGGGGCATAAGAAATAATATGGAGCATAAGAAATAATAATATATGGAGCATAAGAAATAGTAATGGATTTTAATATTGAATGTATTTAATAAGAAATAATATGGAGTATAAGAAATAATAGGAGCATAAGAAATAATATGTAGCATAAGAAATACGAAGTAATATGGAGCATTTATAAGAAGTAAGAAATAATATGGGGCATAAGAAATAATATGGAGCATAAGAAATAAGAAATAATATGGAGCATCAGCACTTTATCTCATGCGCCGTTTGACACCCCTTTTATTTCGATGTTTCCCCTTTAATTTGATTTCCCCTTTTAATTCTATTCCCCGTTTAATTTGATCTCCCCTTTTAATTCTATGTTTGACACCCCTTTAAATTGGATGTTTAAAACAATAAAAATATGGAGCATAAGAAATAATATGGAGCATAAGAAGTAATATGGAGTCTAAGAAATAAGAACTAATGTGGAGCATAAGAAATAAGAAATAATATGGAGCTTAAGAAATAATATGGAGCATAAGAAGTAATATGGAGTCTAAGAAATAAGAACTAATGTGGAGCATAAGAAATAAGAAATAATATGGAGCAGACGCAATAATAGGGAGTCTAAGAAATAATAATCGATTTTAATATTGGATGTTAAAATAACAAATAATAATATGGAGCATCAGCACTTCATCTTATGCGCCGTTTGACACCCCATTTAATTCGATTTCGCCGTTTAATTTGATTTCCCCTTTTAATTCTATGTTTGACACCATTTCCCCTTTAAATTGGATGTTTGACACCATTCTCCCGACAAGTTTTAGGTAGGCATGTTAATTTCGTTATTAGAAGTTGTTGAATTCGTCGCCAGTAGTTCTGAGCTTCGCAGGTAAAGGGAAAGAACGATTGAACAGCAAGTTTATTGTCACCAAAAATGGTCCTCTGATACGTAGAACATTATCTTTTAATTCGAATGGCTCCCGTGAACTTTTCCCAATGTTTGTTTCTTATTGATAAGGCTCGTTGGGTGACACCATTGCCTTCAGAGTTCGTTTTTGCGCTACATAGGTAGGTATTATAATCTTTAAAATAATCCAGAATAATGTAAATGGCAAAATTTCGAAAATTCCAGATTTTGTACGGGAATTTATGTGTTGGGAAATATTCCCGGGAATTTTCAAAGTTCCAGGAAGGTTTCCGTGGAAATATTCCCGGTGCCCTTCACTGGGTGTAGGTGCATTAGTCTGAGGGCCGGTTTCACCAACGCGGATTATCCAGAGTTCAATATCGGCTGAGGTTTAAGCCACTGATTCTGAGAAACGACAGTTTCACGAACGCCTAATCTCGGAACAACTCGCGCAAAAGGCGCATTAAAGTTAATACATCGTTTCAGGTAGTTTAAACCTCTGATCTAAGGTTGATCTCCGATTCTCCGCCAGGCCATCGCCATTTTGAAATATATTTTATCAGTGTTTTTCATACTTATCAACTTGCATCAATACCTATTTAGCGCGATGAATAGGTAGTTTCATTTAAGTGTTTGAGTCATCCTCGAATGAAGATTTCAATGAACTTCTGGAAGTGGCTGTGCCCAGACGGTGGATAATTCGCGAAAGGGTCGAGCATTTCCACAAGTGGGATGACGGCGATTTTTTTCCGCCTTCCCAATGAAGGGATGAGCTTCGTGCTCAATGCAATAGAAAGCCTTCTAGTTTTCGAAACAGAAAGGTGAGTCCAACCAAAAATGTTTAATAAATATTATTTTACACCAAACCAGGAAGGCAACAACGTCGGACCCATCATTATTTATTTCCACGAGTAGGTACACAAACCTTCATAGTTTGTGGTAGGTACTTGCAGACTGGGTTAATAAGCACATGTATGGAACTTCTTCTGCATACAGCGAATTATTGTAAAAAAGTAGATACCTTTTATACAAGAGCCTAGGTAGGCTATCTATAATTTATTACAAGAGCAGTAGGTAGTTTGGTAGAATGGCAATCAGCTCTCTCGAAAGATGATCTTTTGTAGTAATGACAGAGTGGAGTGGAGTGGAAGTTCTCAGAATGGCAGAGGCATAAGTGAGAAAAAATCGCGAAACTTCCACACCTGGTTACTATTATACAGTTTAATGTCTCCACAACAATGGATGGCGGACAAAACGTAATTATCCATAGAAGAAATATCACAGATCCACCACTCACGGTGAGCATCTCTCCTCCATGTCATCTGCAATACGGGATTGGTGTTTCTGGGGATAGCAATGCTGATGCAAACTGAACATCAACAATGTTGGTGAGTCGAAGCTCTGAACCGCAGATCAAATTTGAATCCAGGATTTATTGATACCAGGTTTAAGCTGCGTTGGTGAAACCGGCCCTGAGACTCGCTTCGTACCAAATCCGAGTCGTCTGCTGATTCACAAGGTTTTACCCGATGTCACTAACCTCTCGATTTCGCTGTCTCAAAATTGATTGAACCTCTTCCTTCACCCAGGAAGGCAAACTGAACCTACTTGGGGTTTTTTTTCCCGCTTCCAAAACGGTACAATTCGCCCACACTAGACCGTCCTTTCAGGTCGGCTCGGTGTTTCCTCGGCTTGTTATGTGCTGACGAGGTGTGTGGAAACTTGGAAGACGTTTTGGAAGGGCAGAAACGGGGCGCGGGCGTGCGGTGGGCGACAGGGCCCACCAAGGTCACGTGATCCCGTGGGCCCCAGGGCCGCTGGACCCCCTACGCCTTCCACACCTCGTTTTTTGTCTGATTCCTTTAAAATAAAAGGAATCCCTTCTGCGTGGACGTGACGGCAGGGGACCTCAGTGGGAGGTTACCCATTTGCATTTCGACTATTGACCAGCTGGTCGCAAAAAAAAATTGCGCAATAACATATATATATATATATATATATATATATATATATATATATGCGTTGCATAAAAGGCAAAGAAGAAAGATAAACCAACAAAATTAAAGAAATTGACAAAATTTAAAATACCTCTATATTTCGGCGATTTGCCGTGATCACGAGTAAAGGTGAAAGCATCTTCATGGTTATGGTTATCCCATTCGAAACAGGAGGTGGACATTTTGATGTCTTAATTTGGGGGTGTCGTTATGGAGGAAGACGCTATGGTGGAAGTAGGTAGTAGTGAGTAGGTAGTAAGTTGTAGTAGTTGTTGTAAGTTGTAGTTGGGGTTGGGAGGTACCGAGTTGCAGTTTTAATAAGTACATATGTGATTTTAGGTCTAGTGTTTGGAAGTATTTATTTTGTGTCTGAACGTATTGTGGCAATTTATTTAATTTATTTATTTATTTATTTTTATTTTTATTTTCAAATTAAATAATAATTAAAAATTATTATTTAATTTTTAATTGAATAATTTCTTTCTTTAGGTTTTTTGACTGATTTTAAGACGATTTTATTCCTGCACTCTTTTCTCTAAAATGCTTCCTTGATGAGATAATATAAGCAATTGAAAATGTCAAAAAATCGATTTTAAATCGATAATATCTCATTTTTGAGGAAAAATTGCAGGAATAAAATCGTCCTAAAATCGACCGATAAATCGAAAGGAACATTTGTTTTGGCCAATAACTAAAAATCCTGTCATAGAATTTTTTTGTGCTTGTGTGTTTTGTTCAGAATCCAAAGGGCTACATCCCTGCAAAATATGGGAGCATTCCAGTGAAACCACTTTTACATTGAAATAGTGCGGGGTCCTTTGTGGTTTTCAACTGTTAATTTGACCCCCACTGCGTATAAAAGTTTACTTAACTGCACCGCGCACAATAAATTTTCGTTCAAGTGTGAAAATCCTTTTTCCTTTGGTTTTTCATACCAACCAAAGCAGTGATTGCTTGGGATTGTTCTTGGGCACAGCTGTGCCTCCTACGCAGCGGCTCTGGGGGTTGTATTGGATTGGATTGGACACGCCTTGAGTCGCGGCCTTGACTCCAAATCCGGGTACGCTCAAGAAGGATATTGAGGCTAACACTCAGCTCACCGTTCTACTGTTGCTGGCTTCTTATAGTATTAGGACTATTAGCTGTTCTAATTCGAGCTCTCGTTTCGCTCTGTATGCGAATCCTACGGCTATAATATTAAGTTTAGTAACAGCAGGAAATCTTGTGGTCATAAAGCTAAAGAGCAAGATCTTATGCGATGCAGAATTTGATTTTCTGACACTTTTCTTGAAGACTCTACAAGTCTACAAAAATAATAGTCTTAGTATAGTAGTAGGTCTTACTATAAGACCCACCGTCCGACTTTTCACCGATTGAAACTGGCTATTCTTTTTGTAGCCTGGTTTTTGTCTTCAAGAAAATTGTCAGAAAATCAAATTCTGCATCGCATAAGACCTTGCTCTGTAGCTTTATGACTGAGAGTGTCAATCAGTAATTGATGTTCCACGTCTGTATTGGAACAAGCTTAAATGTGGGGAGAGTAGGTAGACGTAAACATAGGAATACAAGCGTTTTTTTAATTTTTTGGTTTATTATTTTCAATAATGAACCTTTGGAATCGAGCATGAGAATAAAATTTTTGACCCCCTCAAAATTTGATGGTTTCCTTTCCGTTTAAAGGTATGTAGAATCCGAAAATGCAATTTAAAAATTTCTGTCCGTCCGCCGTACGTGGCACTTTTCTTAGTTACTATGAACCAAAATTGACGAAATTCGGTTTATAGGTCCCATTTGTGGTCTAGTTGGTCCTCGAAGCTCGGCGTTAATGTCAGTCATCCCTAAGGGGTTCAAAATAGGGGTTGAAATCTCCAGGACGCCGTTATCTCGAATTTTTTTACGGTTTTAAATAGTTCTCGAACTTGGGAGTTTTTAGAGACCACCCGGAGCATTGTACGTCCAGCCGTTCGTTCACAGTAAGGCCCAGAAGTTTGCACCGACAGGCTTTTTCAACAACAGGGCGAATGAAATCGTACATGCATTTATCCCAATATCATCACTAGGGACGCGCTAACAATCGGGAGTTGGCCCGAGATAAAAATCATTGCTAGGGATCACCTGATTATTATATTGACGGAGTATGAAGTCGATTTGGTTGTTCTGTGATATTATTTCAGTTGAAAAATGATGGCTCTTTTGGAGTTTGTAGATAGGTAGTGAAACTTGAACAAACGTTGAAGTGTTAGTGATGGGTAAATTATTACGCAACGGTTCATTTATACCATCTACGTAGAAGGGGCTGGAGTTTGTTGGTAGGTACGTTTGCAACTTTTTTCACTCCACATCAACAATTTCAGAACTTCATTAGGTATTTGTGTTTCTTTTTACCATTTTAGGTACTGTTTGTTATCGAAAGAATTGTTTTAGCAACAATTAACTCGTGATTTAGGTAGGTACCTAGTAACGAGTACGGGGTTAGGTACTAACCTACGGAGGGTCTGCGATATAGATAATATGTATAGAGTAGTACATACATTATATTAAGGGTTATACGGAGAGCTGTGGTCTGTAACAGAACGGTATTCTGTACAAAATAATAAACCGTTGTGCAGGGATTTGCAGCGTTTTAAAATATTATTTTAAAATGAGGGAAACAGTGGGAAAATCTTGAAAAAGACTTACGATTTGGAGAGTCCGCACTCCGCAGCTGTGTTAGGTTTCACTCACTAAAAACCCACTAACCGTCATCCTTTTGACCTAATCCACCCTGGAATCACTTGTTCAGCATTACTTCGGAG
The DNA here is from genome assembly GCA_954871275.1 of Leptopterna dolabrata. Lineage (NCBI taxonomy): Eukaryota > Metazoa > Arthropoda > Insecta > Hemiptera > Miridae > Leptopterna > Leptopterna dolabrata. Next base: position 5,595,827 of record OX940983.1, read on the forward strand.
TGGGGTCGATCACTGGGCGATGTCGCTCCCTCTTCTGATGTCTTCTTGCTGCCCTCGGTTTATCTTCAGGAATACAAGCTTGCTGCCGTCTTGTGCTGATTATCTGGTCGGTTTAAGCATAATAATCGAGCAGTTCATTAATTACAATTATTAGAACTGCTTATTCAAGGGAAATTGTGAATGATTCTCTTGTCAAGTACATAAGTGTGTATCTTTCTGTTGGCTCGAGAGCTTTCTTCAGAACGGTAGGTACGTACCTGTCTACGTGGAGTGCGTGCCTGCTGCATAATACTTGCTGCATACCTGCTGTCGGTCTTTTATGACCAGAGCCCTCCAAATGCCATGGCGCCACACAAAAATGCCATATTCTGACGATATTTTTGTAAAATGCCATATTTGGCAGATTTTTGGAAAAATGCCATGTTTGTGCCATGTTTTGCCTTTTTTTCGCCAAACTCCTTCAAAAAAATTTGAAGTGAAAATTTCTGAATGGCATGAGGTATCTCGAACCCTGAGGCCATTAGTGTAGAGGGATTACTAATGCCTCTAACTCTTTTGGAATGGGGTGCTTCCACGGGTCGCCACTCTGTCTGGTGAGGAAGCCACTCTGAAGGAAGGCTGGGAACCTGCTGATGTCCTCTATGAAATACGCCCCGGCAAGCTGATGTGGAGAGGACTTTCTCAAAAATGAAATACTTCCTGAGGGATTTTCAATGGAAAGCATTGCAGCGCACCTGATGTTGTTATTTAATAATAATAATAATAATTATTATTATTATTATTATGAGGCCTGGGGAGCGAAGGAGCTGCATGGGCGATTCCGCGCACAGCTCCTGTCCCCCACTGTCGACAGCTCTGCCTCTTGCAGATGGTTGGTGACTGGTTCCCTGTATGTCGAAACCGAAGGGTTCATGATCGCCATACAGGACCAGGTCGTGGCGACCCGCAACTACCGAAAGTATATCATCCGGCAAGCTGGAGTACAGGACGTGTGTCGCATTTGTCGAGCCACTGGTGAGACAATAGATCACGTCCTGGCAGGTTGCCCGGCCCTTGCTCCCACCAAGTACCTGTATAGGCACAACATGGTGGCGCGTATAGTCCATCAAGAGCTGGCCTTAAAGCACGCTCTCGTTCAGGACAGGACGCGCTACTTCCAGTATGAGCCAGTCAGGTACTTGGAGAATGAAAATTACAAGATGTATTGGGACAAGGAGCTACCGACTGATCTGCCAATCACCGCGCGCCGGCCTGATATTGTCCTTGTGAACAAGGCGGAGGGAACGACCTACCTAATTGACATCTCTGTACCTCTCACATCAAACCTCGAAGCCAAGCACAGGGAGAAGGTAAATAAGTATTTATCCCTTGCTAACGAGATAAGGACGATGTGGGAGCAGGAGGTGGTACGGATCGTTCCCTTGGTCTTGTCTGCCACCGGGGTGATACCCAAGAAACTCCATGAAAGTTTGAGGATTCTTGGGTTGCCCGGTGGACTTTACGAGGACATGCAGAAGGCCGTGCTGATTGCTTCGTGTAGCCTGGTGAGGGAGTTTTTGGGGGAGGCTATTATGCCCGACCACTGAGCCCTCCACATGCACTTGCGGGTGGGAATAGGCCCTTGGGCCCCCCACTCGCGTCACCCCGTGGCACTTTTTACCCCCCACGGGTGATGACCACCAAATAATAATAATAATAATAAATTATTTGTATATAGCTCTGTAAATAAAATAAATTATTTAGCATAAATAACTTGTATGTTGTGATATTATCGTCTCAGAATAGCTGGGTTGGTCGGAGAGGGTTGAAAAATAAGTGCCATATTGAGAGAAATAAGAGCCATATTTGGGCCAAAATAAGTGCCATATTGCCATATTTTTTAGGGCCCTATTTCACAAAAATAAGTGCCATATTGTGAAGGGCTCTGTTTATGACAAACTCGACCGAATTCTAAAATCGTGGCGCTTGCAGCGTTTTGGGAATAGAAAGAACACTGATGGAGCGCTGGTTATTCCGTTTGCGAAAACAAGGGCGGTCGGCCAATCGGCTGCCTGCCGCCCCGAGAGAAAAAAAGTAGCAGTTGGTTCGAGATCGGGAACTGGTTATTCGAGCGAAGTCCGCTCCGTGGGGTAACACACAGAAGTTATTTAACGAAGGTGACGTCATCAGGTCCCCCTTGGCCTCGTTCGGTGGAGCATCCTTGCCAGGGTTGGCCGTGGGCTTCGCCGATGCTGCGGCCAAGACGATCTCAAAGGACGGACGCCATATCGGGAGAGAGACAGGTGGTAACGAGGAAAGACATCTGACTGACCTAAAACACCCCAGCAACGACCTATCGTTGACCCGTAACGCCAAGTGTGGAAAAATCGAGCTTTATAGCCGGAAAAAATCATTTCTAAGGCCATAGGAAGCGCCAGGGGGCAATCATTGTTGGTGATTTCGATTCTGGCCCTGGAGAAACAGTAATTAAATGAGCAAAATTTCTGCTTAACTTAATAATACAAGATTTCAGTCGCAGACTAGGGATCTAATGTCTAAAAAATTTGTTCTTCCGCACACATGTTGCATTTGGGCCCTAGTTGTGTCCCGAAACTGCAGCCCGATCGGAATATACCCAGGGGTGTTATGGTGAAAAATGGGTATAAAATAAATGTTTTTTGTGTTTTAGTAACATGAGGTTTTGATGTATCGTTTTCCATGTTTTTTAGGACGAGAGGACCGAATATGAAGTCGAGTTTGACCGAAGGGTGGAAAATTGAGGTTCTAACGATGTTTCAGCCTTAAATTTACGTTAAATTTTGGTATAACATCGTCGTTCTCCCGAACACAGTTTGGGTCCCAATTTGGGAACACATTTGGGCCCTAGTTGCGCTCCAAAGCTCGGCCGCCCAAACGGAACACACCCAGGGGCGATATGGGAGAAAAATGGGTGTAAAAGTTGGGGTTTTCGAGGGTTTTTTGAGGTTTTAGTCAACACGAGCTAGTGATGTATCGTTTTCCATGTTTTTTAGAGCGAGAAGACCGAATGTGAAGTTGATTTTCCAAAGAGTGAAGAATTGAGGTTGTAACGAAGGTTAAGCTCCCGAAATTCATTTTTTATGAGTCAAAAACCTGGGAAATCGTCTGAAATCACCATAAATTTGTATAATAACACTAGAAGTAGTATTAGAGGGTGAATCAAGACAATTAAATGGCACTATCGATGTTCAAAGAAAACCTGTAGGAAAAAGGGGGAGGGGGGGGGGAAGGTCGTGCCTTGGGATGCCAATATTGGTGGAAACCATCTATAATAACTATTTCAGTTACTGCCCATGAAAGAAGCAGTACAGCAACATTTCTGTAGAATAATAAACCCAAGTTACTAGGTCTTTGCAGCGTTTTCTTTTTGAGAGTTGGGTATTTTGATCACTTGTAGACTTTATCGATTCCAAGAGTTTTCTAAAGAGCCACCTTTATTAGTGCAGTAATATTGTGAAAACTCAGTGTTCAACCAAAAATTCCTCGTCGATATAATTTACATGCCAAAACTTTAGTAGGTATACGTAACTTGATCGTTACCTCTGCGTGAATGCTACGTCCTGTCATGTCTTCTGACAGGAAATCTAATATCCAACAGTCCGGGCTTTATTACAGACAAATCCCAAGTTATTAAGCGCATTAAACGCTTGGGTTTCGAGTCACGACTGCTCATGATATCACGACCCAAGTGGCGGCCATGTCAGAGTCGGAGGCGAAAATATTTTTCTTTTCTTTTTTTCAATCCGATCACCGCCGCTGTTTTGAAGAGGCTGCGAGTCACGGACGGAGAGGGTCTTGGTTTCGAAAATGTGCAAAAATATTTGATACCTTATGAAATATTGGGAAGTCGGTGCGATGGTCTTGAAGGGGTGAATAGGTTGTTGTGCGGTGTCTTCTATGGGAAGGATATTATGAAACCTAATTGACATGGATATTATAAAAAGGTGCGAGAAAACGATTTTGTGTTCTACGATACTTTTGGCTAATGTTTCTTGATTTGATTCCTTTGATTCTCGATAACCTGGAAGCTTGCAACGCTTATTCCTTGGGCCTCAGTACAACAAAGATGTGCGTTGCGTTCATAAGGCCACTTGGGCCACTGCCGCGGCACCCAGAAACACAAAAAACTCCAATAAAATGCCAACCATTTGTTCAGTTCGCATTCGAATTTCCCTCCATATTGTTAGGAATCACGAAGACGAGCGAACTTTAGTGAATTTATTCAACGAAAAATTGACCAGAAAACTTTCTCGAAAATTCACACACACACAAAACTCTGCCCAACAAAAACGTAGCGACGGACTTTTTTGGTTGTCGCGTCCTCCCGATCACCTGTTGTCCAATCACCGGAGAACCCCCTAACACTTCTCCCGCCCACCTTCTTTGCTGGGGGCTAGCCGGTCCGCGTGGACCACGCACCTCTTGCCCGACGGCAGCCGGATCCGGTACACCACATCAGTAATCTTCTTGATCACCAGGCACGGCCCAACCCACGGGGATGACAGTTTTGGGCAGACTCCAACTTTCCGCTGCGGTCGGAAATACCAGACTTGGTCCCCCTCGTTAATGCTTGGAACTGCTGCTCGGGCATCGTACCTCTTCTTCACGGCCGCGGCCGCCTTCAGTAGGCGATCCCTCGCCAGCTGGTGGGCGACGTCCAGTCGCTGCGCCAACTGGGCGGCATAGTCCGTTACCTCGACCTGTTGTGGCACAGCGCCACAGAGCAACGTCATTGGCAATGTCAGCTCCCTCCCAAGCGTCAGCATCGCCGGCGAAAACCCTGTCGTTGCATGTTCGGTCGCCCGGTACGCCAGTAACGCCATAGGTAGGTGTTGGTCCCACTGCGTCTGTTCTCTGCCGACCAGTTTTGCGAGCAACTGCCATAGTGTGCGATTGAACCTTTCCACGAGGCCATTGCCCTGAGGGTGCATGGGCGTTGTTCGAGTTCGCGTGATTCCCAGGATTCGCAAGACCTCCTGAAAAACGTTTGACTCAAAGTTGGTCCCTTGGTCCGTGTGGATCTCCCGTGGGACGCCAAACCGAGAGACAACATGTCTGACGAACCCCTCGGCCACAGTTTCTGCCTTTTGGTCTGGTACTGCAAACGCCTCCGGCCACTTTGTGAAGTAGTCTACTACCACCACGATAAATTTGTTTCCTGCGGCAGAACGGGGCAGGGGACCCATGACGTCGATCGCCACCCTCTCAAAAGGGACCCCCACCACATAATTCTGCAGCGGCGCTCTCTTACGCTCCCCAATTCCCCTTCTCTGCCGGCAAGTATCACAGGAGCGGACAAAAACTCGCACATCTCTGTGCATTCCGACCCAATAAAAGCGGCAACGAAGCTGAGCCACCATTCGTCGTTCCCCGAAATGGCCAGACAGGTGGCACTGCTCTAGCACTCTCTGCGCGGCTGCGGCTGGTACCAACACCTGGTATATTGGCTGCTGTTCCCCCTTCTCGAAAACCCGAGTGAGGATCCCCTCCCGCAGCACCACGGCATCAAACATAGCCCAGTACGATTTCAGTTTGGCCGATTGTGGTGACACCTGTTCCCAGGATGGCCGCTGGCCATCCATCTTCCATTGCGCTACCTGTTTGAGCACGCTGTCGTCGCGTTGCAGTGTTTTCCAGTCCAGCTCCGTTTCCAGCGACATCCCGAACGCCCATTCTACCCCGTCATCGTTGTCCCAGCCATCCTTCTCTTCGGCCCGCTCACAAAATCTACACCCCTGGCCTAGACAGGGCCGTCGGGACATGCCATCGGCGTTTCCATGAGCTTTTCCGGAGCGGTATTGCAGGTCAATGTTGAATGGGGCCAACCGGTTGGTCCAACGCGCCAACTGCCCGTCAGGGTTGCGGAAATTGCGTAACCACGTCAGAGACGCATGGTCAGTGCGTACAATGAGTCGCTCCCCACTGTCCAACCCGTAGGACAAAAAATGCTCCAACGCCTTGATCAGGCTCAGCAACTCCCTTCGGGTCACGCAATAGTTACGCTCCGCTTTCTGTAAGCACTTGGAATAATAGGCTACCACTCTTTCTACCCCTTGCTGGTTTTGCGACAGGACAGACCCCACAGCATACCCACTGGCATCCACGTCCAAAATGTACTGTGCCCCTGGGACAGGATGAGCCAGGATTGGAGGAGTTGTTAAGGCCGTTTTCACTGCTTCGAAGGCTGCTTGACATTCGGCCGTCCACACAAAACCCTTCGAGGCATCCTGTGCCCTGTACAAGGGTTCTGCCATGCCAGCATAGTCCGGTATGAAGGTCCTGTAGTATGAGCAGAAACTAACGAACGACTGAACCTGCTTTGCCGACGTAGGTACTGGCCACTTTGCGACTGCTTCAGTCTTGTCCGTGTTTGGCGCCACCCCCTCCGCGGATATCACATGCCCAAGGTACTCTACTTCCCTCTTGAAGAAGCTGCACTTTTTTGGATTCAATTTGATCCCGCCCCGTCTCACCGTGCTCAACACCTCGTCAAGGTCTCTCAGGTGCTGCTCAAATGAGGGAGAACAAATCAACACATCGTCCAAGTAAGTCCTCACTGTCCCTGCCCTTCGCTGTGCGGCAAACAGGCTCTCCACAGCCCGTTGAAAGGTGGCAGGAGCGTTACACAGGCCAAAGGGCATGACCTTAAACTGCCAGAGCCCTTGGGGGGTACAGAACGCTGTCTTTTCTTTCGCCTCAGGCGCTAGCGGCACCTGCCAATACCCATTCTGCAAATCTAGTGAAGAAAACCATTGGCTCCCGCCCAAGGACGTTACTATCTCGTCAATCTTCGGCAAGGGGTACGAGTCCTTCTTGGTAATGTCGTTCAGTTTGCGATAGTCGATACAGAACCGAGTTGAACCATCTTTTTTCTTCACTAATACAATTGGGCTCGCCCACGGGCTTGAGGACGGCTCGATCACGCCCATTTCCTCCATCTGAGCCACCATTTCATTCACTTCCCCCAACCTGTGAGGAGGTAGCCTACGCGGGGCCTGCTTCAATGGGGCACAATCCCCTACATCTATGTTATGTGAAACACCAGCAAAATAACCCATAACTTTTTTATTTGCAGCAAAAATATCAGAAAATTTCAGTAACACATCAGTCGCCTGCTGGGCTTGTCCGACCGGCACTCGCTGAGCCACATTCTCCAAGACTGGGGCCAATTGGGCTGTGGTTTCTTCGCCCATCACACACAGCTCGTGCTCGCGGTCCCCCCGCACCTCAGGCCCCACGGTCCCTGCACCTGCGTTAATGACGTAGCCATGTTTCCTCAGGAAGTCCATGCCCAGCACGCAGTCGTCGACAATGTCAGCAACCAAGACCCGGTGAACAAACTCATCCGTCTGCCCCAGTCGAATCTTGACAGATGCTGCACAGACTACAGGCAGTGTTGCCCCCGAGACAGTCTTCAAGACACCTGAATGTGGCATACAAGCATGAGGACTCAGCTTCACCAGCCCGTCTCTCACCACTGATGCAGTGGCCACAGTATCCACCAGCATTGTGCACGTCGTATCGTTGACAGATCCCTGCACGCGAATAGATGGGTCATCACTGAGCTGGAACACCTGCTGCGCCTGCTGTAGGGGGTGTTTGTGTCTGTTGTTTGTTGCAGTGTCCCCCTTCACTGCAACTCCGAGCCGTTTCCCGTCCTGGTCGGGCAATCACGGGCTGCATGCCCTGGCTGGTCACACCGAAAACATTTCATGAGCCTCACCCTCGTGGGACAGTCCCGGGCAGAATGCCCCTTAGCATCACACCTGAAACACGTCCAGTTGCTTGTATCCGCCACCGCCTGTACCTGATCCTCAGGTTGTGGTTGTTCACCTACCTGGCGGGCCCGATGTGGGGGCTCAAACTGACGAGAGACCTTTTGCGCCCGTGTAAGGGAGACATCTGCCCGTATCGCCAAATCTACAGCCGCCTGCAACGTAGGAGGGGACCCGAACAACACCATTTCTCGCACCCTTTCGTTGCGCAGTCCCTCCTGGAACTGCCCGAGAGCAGCTATTCCAACAGCTTCTGCTCCAGCCCCAGGATAGGCTTTCTTTGCCAGCTGCTTCACCGCCCGCGCGAAGGCAGGAAAAACTTCCTGTGGGCCCTGAACCCTACCCCGCAGCTGCATCTCGTAAACTTGAGACCGATTGCCATCGCCAAATTCTGTCTCCAAAGCGTGAACTAATTCCCCGTAGTCCCTGCCGGGGGACTCATCTAACACACACTGCGCCGTTCCGCGCAGAGACGCCCCCAGAGCTAGGCCCGAGGACCTGTAGTCCCAACTATTGGCCTGTGCAACGGTGTCGAAATGCGCCTTGTACTCCCTCCAGGGCCTGGAACCGTCATAGAGTTCTGGCTTGAACCCGACCTTTACAGAACCGTGACTTGCCAGATCGTTCCGCGGTGCCGACGGAGCCCGGTTACTCTCCCTCCCAGCATCCCGTAACCCTAGTTCTTTCACCACGTCCATTACAAAAGCCCGAAGGGTCTGCTTGAACTCACCTGGGATGCTCGCATCATCGACTTCGACTTCTGGCGCTTCAGGTGCTTCTGGCGTAGTCGGCCTGGGTTCTTCTGGTTCGCGCGAGGGCGTTGGGGGAGGTAGCGGGATCCGTAAGGGGAGCGACGGCGAGTCGGGAATCACACGTACGCTGCGCCCACTGCGCAGGGTCAGGCCCGGTGTAGGAACGTCAGCCATCCCACTTCTGACACCAGTTGTTAGGAATCACGAAGACGAGCGAACTTTAGTGAATTTATTCAACGAAAAATTGACCAGAAAACTTTCTCGAAAATTCACACACACACAAAACTCTGCCCAACAAAAACGTAGCGACGGACTTTTTTGGTTGTCGCGTCCTCCCGATCACCTGTTGTCCAATCACCGGAGAACCCCCTAACAATATACTGTATCTAGCATTTTTCACGAAGTTCAACAGCGACTCGACAGATTTCTCTGGCTATGGATATTCAATATGTGTTTCCGTCATGTTGGCTCCCTGTAGCTCCATGGAGCATTTTATCGGAATATAGCTACACTAATCGATGTCTTGCAATCGAAATCGAAACCTACGCTTCTGCAACTGACAGGTCCTGGGACCTGGTGTCGCCATGGTAACCGAGAAAAGTGGCCTGTCCGCGCAAGCTTAGCCGAGTTAAAATTTGGTTAGCCACGCCCCTTTAGGGTCCGGGGATCACATTTCCTTTCAAAAATCCTTTGTGTTCACAATCGACTAGATTGTTTCAATTCATCTTGTCATCTCGATACGAGATGCTTGTCCTTAGATCTGTCCTCCCCTAAAAATTCTTATCACTTTCGCCATTCTGTTCCTATTCCTATGTTGAGTTTTCAATTTTCTGCTTACGTTTCGAATTTTGTATGTTCCCATTCGATTTCCCGGGACAGATTTGGATTTGCGATAATCAAGTGCGTTGTGTCCTGTTTGTGGTCTTGTGGATTGATCGACGTCAACATACACAGATAAGTACCTGGCTTCTAGTCTGATTCTCCATCCAAAAGTAGCTACTGGCCGGCGGGTCATTACTTCGTTGTATTTTAGTCTAGTTGTTGTATTTGGTTGTTGTTTAGTTTATTTGCTTCTGTATTTTTGTACCACATGAATTCGGTGGCTAACTTACAGTCGAAATTTTCGAAGTTTTCCTACGAGGATAGATAGAGTGATGATTAAAAGTTTAGGAAGAGATAGGCCTTTGCTGAGTATTAGTCAGTATGAAGCTATAGAACTTTTAGCTTCTGGTAATCCCGGATACTGGTCAGAACTACTGTGAACACACTGCTTACATTCTGACTTGCTAAGAGCTGCGGTTGATTAAAATCCACCCATTTCTCATAAGAAGACTCCACTGTTGGAAAACATTTACATGTATTTTGTAGAAAAAGCTGTTAATTTGTGTTCCGGTTTGGTGGCCCACCATTTTCAGAGCCCACGCACCGCTACTGACTAAGATCCTTCTAGCGTATCATATAAAGGCTTTAGTTTGTGACTGAAGGATTCGTTTAAAGCTAAATCCGCAGGGAGGGTGTCCAATGGAATCCTCAACTATTAACGAATCGCCATGGTCGTACCTAATTGTTGTTGAGTTACGTAAGCCCTAAAGTGAAGATGGCGTTCACTGGGGATCGCCTTTTGTTACGGTGTGAGAGGATCCTGAGCGTAGTCTCAGTTCTGACCTTTGTTGTTCGTTGCAGAAAACTGACTTCTAAAATCACTAAAACCAGAGACTAATCCTTAATAATGAGGTAATCTGCCGGTTACCTGTTATTTCAACGTGGCTGCCTCCGAACCCTATAATTTGGCAGAAAACTTCTTCAGTTGGACAAGACTACCTCCTCGTCCTCAGTAATTTGTGATTTGTGTGTTTTCTGATTTACCTTGCAACTATAGAATCTTCATGAGTGAATTATTTGACGTGTTCCAAAACCTATTTGTGGTCAGAGGCACAATTTGAACATGGATAAATGAAAAACTGGTTTTCAGAGAAACCTGGTTATTTGACCTTCTTGGACGTTGTCCCTATAGGAGTGCTAGTTATTCAGATTTTACTGTACCATTAATTTTCTGTAACATATACGAACCCGAACCTTCAAATCGACGGTAAGCGAGACAACCCGTAACACCATTTTTTGACAAAATGAGGTTTTTCAACCAATGGTCCCTCGTTTGCGGTTTTTCTAGCGATTCTGTCGCTCGTTGTGGAGAAAAGTAAACTAAAAATAATTTTTTTCCAATTACCTGTTTATTTTTTCCACATCACCAAAGGTGGAAAAATGGTTGGATATTCCTAGCAGCAAGTTGTGACTTACGTTATCTTCCGTATTATTGACATAACTCCAGTTCCAGAGACGGTTGGGGAATTTCCCCTTTTTAACATATTCGCCAGGAAAACTGTTATTTTGATTTTGTCAATTTATTCATATCTACTGATATTGGAGCATAAAATAAGCCGATTCCCATGCAAATAGGAACAATATTGTTTTGTGTACAATTATTCATCGTCTAGTGAACTCTTGGTTAGAGCAAGGTTTGTCTCTCCGGAAGTCACAAACCGAGTGGTGTGATTTTACCTGGTGATTCCGAATGTCACTGTGACTTTCAATTGGGTTTTTATGCCTCTGAAATAGCCAGTTTTTGATGGATAATTTGAAATATTTATCGAGGTCCATAAATCAACATGGAGATTGTGAATGAAGCATAATTTATTGAATCATATATTATAAACCAAGCTAGAAAGTAATTGGATGGATAACAGGACCGGTATTTGTACGAATTTGACGCACTCATTGGCCGTATTCGTTATCTTGCTCTCCTGTCCGGTACGGCAAGTCACTCTGCAATGCTATTGGACAACGCAACATGGATTATTATTGCAACGCAAGGCCATGAACAGTATATCAAAATTTCCAGTTATTTTCCACTGTCCGTTGTCGTATCTGCGCAGAGGTTGCTGCGCACACCTCTCCTGTTCGGTTGTTCATCCATATTGGAATTCGAAATTTCTGGTTGATTTTGCCAGTTAGATTTCGGTTATGGTCGAACGCGTTGCCATACCGTATTCCCGTCAGGAATTGCATCTCAATGTGAACCTGGCTTATAGCCCGACGACTAGTTCCAAAAGCCACCACCACGTGGCAGCACCAAAATGAGCTAAATTTATCTTCGCTCTCCTTCCGTTCATAATTGACCGATTTTCAATCTATAAATTGCATTGGATTTAGAATCAGCATAAAGGTAGGTCTTGAGTTCAGAAAACAGTGATCAACGCAGAAGGGGCATCTATTCAGGTAAATAACAAACCGTTGTATAATAATTTGTAGCGTTACTTATTATATTTTCGGATTCTACATACCTTGAAACGGAAACCATCACATTTGGTTGGGGGAGGGGGGAATTTTTCATGCTCGATTCCGAAGGTTCATTATTGAAAATGATAAATGGAAAACTGACTGTTTTGGTAGACACAATTATGGTTAGTTGGGTAGAAACGATTCTTGAAAGAGAATTACAAGGCAGGTAGCTGTGGGCCAGGGGGGCCTACCCCCATTCAAGAGCTGCCTTCCCCCCCAACCCCCTCGCCGATCACCTTCTGGACAAGAATTGATGGGGTTTTACTGGTCCAATTTTAAATTTGAAAAAACCCATCGTAATCAGGACACAACCCTCTAAAATTTGGGTAATTGGGATTTCCGAAAAAATAAACCAAATTCAAACACCAGTAATCCAAATGTACCAATTTTGAAATTTTGAACAACAGAACCAATTTGCGGAAATTCTATGCTGATTCTGAATCCAATGCAATTTACAAATTGAAAATCGGTCAATCAATAACGAACTGAGAGCGAAGATTAATTTGCCCTTGACGGTGATTGCCATCTCGAATTTCTTACAAGTTTTTTTCGGGCTATTTCCCCTTAAAGCAGCATTTTTGGAGTTACAGGTTGTATGTCACCCACCGTCGAAATTTAATTTGTGATTGAATTTAAATTTCGTTCTACTGTCGAAATTACTCGTCACTTTCACGGTTCCGTAGGTTAGTATCTGTTAATATATTACTGTACCTATAATTTTTCGTTATTGAGCCAATTTTAGAGTAGTAGTAACAGCTCAGAGTTTCATTTTTGGTCTTTGCTGGACAGTGTTTCACAGTAATTGGGTGTATCCAATGAAGCGGAATGGCGTGAGGCTGATCTTACGAAGAAAAGCGCAACAGAAAACAGCCTGCAGGAACCGTCAGGGTCCACGGATGACCAGCTCCAAGTGGCCAGTCCCAATTACGGGCCGATAACTTACAGAAGTGGAGGGAGAGACGTGACTGGTGGAGAGCCCTCGTATGCATAATGGAAAGGAGGCGCATCAAAGGGGAAGATGCACATCCTGGTGAGGGCATTGTGAACCTGGAAGCGTTCGTGTCCTCCCGATCACGCTTCGGCCCTTCAGGGAGGAGCCGCCTGTGACATTGGCCTCGAGGAATCCTCTGCTGTGTGGGGATTTTCTACACGACACCTGCTCCGCCGGTATTCGACCAACAGCTCGTAGAAATAAGCAAAAAACGTCTGCCAATTGGGTAGGCTCGTTTTGGTACGGGACCATCTGCGATCCAACCCACTTGAACCCTCAAAATTTCAGCTCTCTACGACTATTTTTCACGTAGTTAGAAGCGTTACAAGGAAACGGACAACATTTCATGTTATGCATGCGCAGACGAATGAAATTCTTATGGCACTATCAAAGAATTATTCTTGATCGACCCTCCAAATCTGAGCTCATTTCAACGATATTGACAGTAGTTACGGGCGTTTCTAGTATTTCAGTTTGCGCATGCGCAAACGAAACGGTTTCCATGATTTTAAAACGGGACCATTTTCGATCCAACCCGCGTGTACCCTCAAAATTTCAGCTCTGCACGACTATTTTTCGCGTAGTTAGAAGCTTTATGAGGAAATGGCCAACATTTCATGTTCGCGCATGCGCAGACGGAAATTACTGTAATATTCCAATGAAATTCATTTGGAACTATCAAAGTATTATTCCTGAGCGACCCTCTAAGTTTGAACTCATTTCAACGATATTTAGGGTAGTTATGAAGTTTTCAAGTATTTTACGTTTGCGCATGCGCAGCCGGAAGTTACCGTACTTTTTCAATGATTTTTGGTATGGGACCGTCTTGTGACCCAACCCGCACCTACCCTCCAAATTCTAGCCTATTTCGACCATTATTTCGTGTAGTTATGGGCGTTACAAGGAAGTACCACAGACAGACACGGAACCAAAAATGTTCCTCGATGTCTGAAACGCAAAATGGAAGTGGAAATTTTCATTTTGGAAGTCATAATTTTTTTTTTACTCAATCACTACTTAAATCACTCGCGAAGAAATCGTGGAAACCCATTTCAAAGAAAAACGGAGTTATTGAACAAATAGTCTATTTCCACCAATACACGAAAAAACGCGAAAAACACTGTTAACCGGTTTCTGTAATCAAACCATCGTCAGTAACAAACAATAACTAATAAGATATTGTTTAATAAGTTAGTGTTAACAAATAATAAGTTATTGTTTGTTACTGATAATGGTTTGATCACCGAAACCGGTATAACAGTGTTTTGCGCGTTTTTTCGTGTATTAGTGGAAATAGACTATTTTTTCAGTAACTCCGTTTTTCTTCTAACAGTTGGGTAGGTCCTGCCGGTGGATAGATTCGACAACGGACAAAAGCAACAAGGATTTTTCGTTTGCGCATGCGCAGACGAAAGTTATAGTCTGATCTTGATGGAATGCATTTGAGACCATCCAGTACTTCACCTCCATAATGTCTTCCAAATTTCACCGCTTTGCGATGATTTGCAGGGTAGTTACGGGCGCTACAAAGATCTGATTCTTGCGCATGCGCAGATGAAATTTTCGGTACGATTTCAATGATTTTCTCGAGGGACCATCTGCGATCCGACCCGCGTTTACCCTCAACATTTCAGCTCTCTACAACTATTTTTCGCGTAGTTAGAAACGTTACAAGAAAATGGTCAACATTTCATGTTCGCGCATGCGCAGACGAAAGTTACTATACGATTCCAATGAAATTCACACGGAACTATCAAAGTAATATTCCTGATCGACCCTCCAAGTTTGAACTCATTTCAATAATATTTAAGATAGTTATGGGCGTCTCAAGTATTTCACGTTTGCGCATGCGCCGACGAAAGTTACTACCTACCCTCCTAATTTCAGCCCATTTCGACAATTATTTCGGGTAGCAACGGGCGTTACAAGGAATTGACCACGGACAGACACGGAACCAAAAATGTTCCTGGATGTCTGAAACGCAAAATGGTAGGGCAAATTTTCATTTAGGAGGACATACTTTTTTTACCCACTGACGAATCCAAAGCCCTAAATAACATGTTCGAGCTTTACCTGTTGTAATACAACAACCGGGGCTGGAAACCCCGTCAAAAATGACCTCAGGTACGAAATTGCAATTTTAAGAGCTGTGCTGAAAGGTCCAGAAGGTGGTGTTAGCGATGATAGTGATTGAAATAAAATTTTAAATGGATGACTGTCATTGGCTAGAAAACAGCTAGATGCAGTAGCTGAAGGACTCAAGTTCCGATCCAGTTTTATTCAACTTCTACTCTTCTTTCCAATCTTGCGCGTGTGTAAAATTAGGAGGTAATGTGTGGGTATGTAATTAAAGGATGCTGAAGGATGCTGTTATGGGTATGGTACGTCCTGCCCTCATATTTTAATGATGCCCGTAGCATGAACAGACCGGTAACCAGAGGAATCAACAGCTGTAAAAGTCTGCGCGAGTGATTTAAACAAGAGGAATTCCACGGTCCGCCATCATCGAAATGAATGATCGCCTGGTGTTTGAGAGGTTTTATTGCATCGTCCTCCCGCTGTAATTACCTCGTTAAAAACCTTCGTTCTAAATACGGTACCTACGGAAACTTTGTTGTAATAGTCGGCTCAGTAACTTTTCAACCCTGTCGCTATTTTTTTCCCCCTTGATTTACAGTTCATTACAGTTCCCTTGATTGAGAATTCCAAAAAGCTCATTCTTTATGGCACAACTTCACCCAGAACGATGAAATGTCGTTTTAACATTTTAACCGGTCACCTCTGCTTTTCGGGAGATCTTCATAACTGACGACAACAAAATGTCGCAGAAGGTTCTTTTACGTAACGAGAAGAGTTTCGGGGTTTCAACCTTTTGGCTGAGCCCGAACCAGTTTTCCGTTAAAATACGGTGGCGAGGGAGTCCTGGGCGCCTGATTTTGCATCGTGGGCGAAAATTGGTCCCACGCGAAGTTGATTCGTTCAGTTCCAAGGTGAGCGAGCTTGTTCCTTCGAAATGCTGAAAAAATTTAGGTATTTGTTATTGGCTAAACAAGGCAGTATACAAATAACAAAGGGCTGGTTATTAAAATGTAAGCATAGTGGGACTACGGGAAAACTTGTGTTACCTGATGGAGTCTTGCATACAATAATACTATCGGTACCTATCTATCTAATAATCAATCCATTAAGCACAACACTAAATAATACCTGATAGAACAATTGTGTTGTAATAATAATGATATGTTTCTTAAAACTATGAAAAATCCGGCAGAAATTGTATTACCTAATGATATCTCTGTAATAATAGCGTACCGGATTAAATTGTTCGTTTCAGCAAAGAAACACTTCAGTAGGTTTTTAGTGTGTTCGAAGGACCAGCGGTGTTGGAATTCATTTAGGAACAAATACAATATACAAAGTTCCAGTCATGCAGCATGGCTGTAAGAGCGAATTTTCAAAGATATAATTGTGCTGTTGCGTAAAAAATTATATAACGAGGAACACCACTTTTCTTGAAATAATATTTTTTTGTGATTTTTTCCCGATGTTGTGAGCCATTTTTTATGTTTTATGAGCCATTTTCCTATTTTTGACCCTTATAAAGTCAAATTTGACCCATTCTTTTTTGAGAGAAGTATTTTCATTATCGAATTTGTCCCTCCGTCATGAATTACCATCCCACAGTGGTGAATTAATATTGATTTTAGCCCTTAATACCAATTTTTGACCCCCAAAAATCCAAATTTGACCCCTATTCTGTCTGAAAATCAACTGAAATGGTATTTTTTTTTGTCTTTACTCACCCTTCCATAGTACTTTCAGTGATATTATATCAATTGTTCGCAATTTTAGCCGTTTTTACCGATTTTTGAACCCTAAAAACTCAAATTTGATCCCCTTGTGATTTTTGAAAATCGATCATCTTCGAACTCATCCTTTTGTTTGGCAATGTGAACATTTTGGTTGAAGTCTATGAATGAATCAGGGTGCTCCGAAACGGATTTGTCTGTAAAAAAATTTCAAAAATTCGTGTTCTTAAAATTTTGGACACATTGCAATAGATTCATTTTTTAAAATTCGCTAAAAGGCGCTCTTTTTGTCTTGAATATGATCATCTGTGAAAATTTACAGCGTTTTTACGTACTTAAGAAATTGTCGTCTGATGTCGCTAGTAAGAAACTGTCGTCTGATATCGCTAGTCCGTGAGTCACTCATCAGAATTGTGCGTCATATAGACTAGACGTAGATAGTAGTAGAAGAAGATAAGCTAAATCCATGAAATGATTTGCGTGGTCTGCTCGTCCGACTGACAGTTCCTTGCATTGTGATCTTCAGGGCTTTTGGGGGAAGCTTACAGCGGTTTTGGCAGCTCAACAAAAAAGATATTTGCAGAGCGGATGAGTAAGAGGACATTTGCATTTTAACATGCGAAGATGCAAATGGGGGTCCATTGCTTGTGTGGGTTGGCCCGTAGCTGGGGTTCTCGGGTGGATATTTATTGGTCGAATAGGACAAGGCGTAGGTGACAGAAGGGAGCGGGGGTGACTCGAGGGCGTTGTCCTTTGAGAACAACCACAAGCTCCAAGGGGACTGGCCGCTTGACCTGTGCTTCAGACCGGCCCCTACCCGCAAGTTCACATCTCACATGAACCTTGTGGGTGGAATGTGGACGAGCACAAAGGAAATCATAAGAGCAGGATTGGAAGGATTTCATCCATCTGGTGCTGATTTCAAGACTTCAGAGTTCAGATTGAGATGCTGGAGATTGGTAGCCAGGAATTTTCAGTGTTAAGTACTTCTTATTTGAAAGAACAAAGAGCTATTAATCTAAAAAAGTAGGAATGCGGAATGTGGACATGCTGTATGAGAATTGGAAGGGCCACAGCTGGATTATCCTCCTCTAATGGTGGATTTCACCAACTTCGAGTAAAAATGCGGGTTAGCAAACACTCGGAGTCAAGAGGATCTTCGAGTTAGGAGAAGTTCCATTTCACCATGGGTTTCAAGGTGGGAGTTAGTCTTCGGTTAGCTTCGCAATGGCTAGCCCCAGACCGGTTTTCCCACTGATAACATCGATAACGCCTCTTCTGTCTTCCCCCATGAGTTTCAGTTTGTTGTTTGATAAGTTGAGTTTTGTCGTTCG
The DNA here is from genome assembly GCA_954871275.1 of Leptopterna dolabrata. Taxonomy (NCBI): domain Eukaryota; kingdom Metazoa; phylum Arthropoda; class Insecta; order Hemiptera; family Miridae; genus Leptopterna; species Leptopterna dolabrata. Next base: position 5,613,845 of record OX940983.1, read on the forward strand.
ATTATTTATGATGGAGAGCCAGAAGAGAAGGAGAAATGTAAACTTTTCGAAGGCAGAGGAGAAGTTGCTGGTTGAGTTGATTTTAAAGAGGAAGGAAGTAATAGTACACACTTGGTGTTCGTATCGACAAGCTGAGGATGTACTGACACCACCAAAATCAGCTGCTGACAACAAAAATGAACCTGTGCCCAGGTATCTCAACGCCTTGTACAGTTTGGATGTTGAAGGTATTGCATTGTTCCTGATCAATTTTTTCAGTTCTCTAGAATCAATGTGCATACCAATGAAATTATTTATCGAGATGTATGGAGGGACCATGTTCTTGATGATAAATGGAAGCTCAGTTTTGCATAGATATTACAACCACTAGTATCGTTGTCATATAAAAATACGAATTACTTGCCTCTGAGAACGCTGAGTTAGTTCTTCACTCATTCCCAAGACAGTTGTGAAGGTTGCTTTCGACAGCCGAAATCGGTCTCTAAAATCTAAAGTCTTTGTAGCTGGATGATCATCTCGATTTCATCGTCGTCATCCTCGAATGTTCTACGATATGCCATTCTCGCAATTTTACGCGAAACGAGTATTATATATGAATAAAACAACACGACGACCGAAAACTGACAGTTTTTAGGGAGAAGTATTGTCAGATAACACTAGAAAGAAACGCGACCAACAACAGCTCAAGCGGTAACTCTCGGAGTCAACACGCTATTCCCTATGGATGGAGTAGGGACTCAGGTCTGGGAGTTTACTCGCTCGGTAAACCGGGGGTTAAGACTAACTCGACTAATCTTCGAGTTACCAGTAGTTCGAACCTTAACTCGAGGTGGTGAAATCCACCATAATTTTGATGCTGGAGGTTCAGCGTTGTGACAAAGTGTAACAGTGGAGGTGGACCCTCGAGAGTCCCCCTCCTATGGTGGATTTTACCACCTTGAGTTAAGGTTTGAGTTACTGGTAACTCGTAGATTGCGAGAAAAATGCGTTTCACCACCCCCGAGTTAGTCCTAACCCCAGGTTTACCGAGCGAGTAAACTCCCAGATTTTAGTCCCTACTCCATCCAGGGAATAGTGCATTGACTCCGAGAGTTACCGCTTGAGTCGTTGTTGTTGTTGGTTCGCGTTTCTTTCTGGTGTTATCTGATAATACTTCCTCCCCTAAAAACTGTAAGTTTTCGGTCGTCGTGTTGTTTTATTCATATATACTCGTTTCGCGTAAAAATGCGAGAATGGCATATCGTAGAACATTCGAGGATGACGACGATGAAATCGAGATGATCATCCGGCTGCAAAGACGAACGCGGGTCTTCAAACAGAGAGTAAATTATATCGAAATGTACGACGATCTCGATTTTATAGACCGATTTCGGCTGTCGAAAGCAACCTTCACAGCTGTCTTGGGAATGATTGAAGAAATAACACCGCGTTCTCAGAGGCAGGTAATTCGTATTTTTATATGACAACGATACTAGTGGTTGTAATATCTATGCAGAACTGAGCTTCCATTTGTCATCAAGAACATGGACAAGAACATCTCGATAAATAATTTCATTGCTATGCACATTGATTCTAGAGAACTGAAAAAATTGACCATTTCTGGTTTCAGGAACAATGCAATATCTACAGCATCCAAACTGTACATGGCGCTGATATATACCTCGCCGCAGGTTCATTTTGGTGGTGTCAGTACATCCTCAGCTTGTCAATACGTACACCAAGTGTGTACTATTACTTCCTTCCTCTTTAAAATCAACTCAACCAGTAACTCCTCCTCTGCCTTAGAAAAATTTAAATTTCTCCTTCTCTTCTGGCTCTTACCTTATCAAACTACAAACTGAAACTCATGGGGGAAGACAGAAGAGGCGTTATCGACGTTATCAGTGGGAAAACCGGTCTGGGGCTAGCCATTGCGAAGCTAACCGAAGACTAACTCCCACCTTGAAACCCATGGTGAAATGGAACTTCTCCTAACTCGAAGATCCCCTTGACTCCGAGTGTTTGCTAACACGCACATTTACTCGAAGTCGATGAAATCCACCACCAGACCAGCGAGATTATCACCGGTTAAGAAGGTATATCGATTAGGCTTCCCCAAGCGATCCCGTCTCCACCAGAAGAAAAAATCTATCGAGAACAGCCACACTGTTACAGCGTTAATAATATTGGAGGGTCTATGGGAAGTGGAATTTTTCATACACTGAGGGCATGTCCGCTTGTTTGATCTCATAGCCTGGCTGCTATGGAAAACACCAGAGCCCAGGATGAGGTGGTTGGTGGCTGCTGTCGACAGGCGTGGCGTTATAGGCAGGAAACGATGCTGCTGTACAATTTCCGAAGCGCTGTGCCAGAGCAAGAACTAGCGAAATTAAACGTTAAATAAGACCGCGGATATGGCAAACCCACCTCATTTATACCGATTAACTTCATTTATTCAGCCTAATCTACCGGATTTGACATCTCTCACTATCGGCCGTCTCGGGGCCAAACAAAAGCGGCGAACTGGAGCAAATGGTTTTCAGAAGGGGGCGCCCACCTTGTGAACCAATTGCAGTCCGATTACCAAACAGTTGTACAATCCCCGAGTGCAACGGCGACCGCTCGAGCGGAAGAAAATATTCCGAATCCTTTTTCCCCACTGTCCCTCCTGTTCGAAGGTTCTGGGAAAACAAAAATCAGATGCAGATCGGGAGGCTGAGCTGTAGAATTTTTGCAAGACTGGTCACACTAAGTGTGGGTGTCAAATGCGCGTATATATGACAATTTTTTCGGTCAAAATCGCCGACAACTGACTTCTGCTGAGGTAAATGACGCGATTAATTCGGATTATGAACTGCGGTTTTGTAACGTTGAACCAAAAAGGTATAGCAAATCATAATAAAAGGTGCATTGCCGTCTTGTTCTACGAAGGTTGAGAGAGCGTGTTCAGCTGAGTGTACCTAGTCACGGCATATTGCTACAGGGAGTATCTCGTATTGAACTCGTCACCAATTCGATAACAGATTCGCGTTATGGGCTCCTTTTAGAAAATTCTGTTTATCGTGGATGTTATGTAAACTGAGTGACATCCACATCCAGTCCTACGTTACTAGTGTTCCACGTTAAACGTCTTCTTTTCTACCTTTCTAAACCACTTTCAGTGTCCAGTGAAATGTTGGAAATGTACACATCGTTAGGTAGAAAAAAAATCTTGAAGCATTGATCCTCCACTGGAACTATCTAAATGAAGAACAACAACTTTCGTCGGGAGCTCCGCCGCCGCTTCCCGTTGCTCTGATTATAGAGGGGAAATCGCTGTGATTATGAACCCGCTAGCCGGGTATTTAAATCTGTGGAAACGAGATGACCCTCTTGATTTTCTAACCCTTGCGTCGTCTACTTCACCATTGTGAATCGTACACCGTATCACTGTAGTTGGCGAAATGTTAGATATGAATAGATGAACCCAATCTGTAGTGGGATTAATACCTCTGGACAGTACTATTGTTGTATATGTTGATCCAGGTAGAACTAATAGGTTTGTTCGCAGTGACCATCTGACGGTTATCTGACCACCAGGAAGGCGTTTGGCCGTTCGCGGCGGTTCTCTGGCTCTTTTCTGACTGTATAGTATCCATGACTGGCTGTTCGCGGTGTTTCCGTTAGTTACTAACTTTTTGTTGTGTACCAGTGTCAATTGAGCTCATTACAAGAAATATAAATAACTAAAACATGAGACATGAGGAAATCAGACTACCCAGTGGTAGCTGAAACAAATAATTTAGACAACCCCACTCCAGATAATCTCGTGGCATGCACATGCAAAGCTCCAAGAGGTACTGGACTTGTAGCATTGGCTTTAATTAAGTTGATATTCAGAACAAAATTTTACATACCCACGTGACCCATTTTAGCGAATTTTCAAAGAAAATGAAGCTATTGCAATGGCTTCGAAATTTAAATAATATAAATTTTTGGAAATTTTCTTCATAGAAATCCGTTTCAGACCATTCTAAAACGATTCCTGAAATTTAACACTTTTTTATATGTATATATATATATGTGTGTCACTCCAGACGATAACTCTCGATAGAATTGAGATAAACAGCTCAAATTTGCACAAAAAATCTATCTTGGCAATCGAAAGGCTAAGTTCGAAGATGGGCGAAATTGGCCTACTCTAAGGAGGGTTTTGGCGCATTTAAAGTGCGCAAAAATTACCCAAAAATCCCCAAAATGTTATTTTCCAACAAGTGACCCCTCATTTTAAAGGTTTTTGCACGCTGAACACGATGGTGGAATCGGATTTTAGATATCTTGATCCGTTCTCAAATTAGAGCATTTAAAGTGCGCAAAAATTACCCAAAAATCCCCAAAATGTTATTTTCTAACAAGTGACCCCTCATTTTAAAGGTTTTTGCACGCTGAACACGATGGTGAAATCGGATTTTAGATATCTAAATCCGTTCTTAAATTAGAGCATTTAAAGTGCGCAAAAATTACCCAAAACTAGGATAATCTTTAAACTCTTCCCCCCCCCCCCCCACCCCCTTAGAGTGGTCAGATTGAAAAATGTGAGAAGTATTAATTGAAGACGAGAGTTCGAAGCAAAAAAGGGGGAGGCAAACGATTAGTACAACTCCTTGAATTTCCCATTTGACATATAATTGTTATGATACCTTCATAGATAGAGAGTACCGGCCCACGTATTACTAGAAGGAAGACGAAAGAAAAAATCTATTTCAAATTATTCAATTTAGGTACTAACAGTAGGAGGAAGAAGTTTTCCTTTATTCAAAACCATAGCCATTAATTCGAATATTTCTTTGAAAATTCGCTCATTAAGTCATGCTGCATGACTGGTTTTTTTTTGGTCCAAGTTCGGGGTGTCGAGTGCTTAGCTCAATTCACTTCGTGCCATTGTCACAAGTTGGTCATGCTCGCGCAGCTTTCTGTCGTCACGTTTCGATAATGATGGTTAATGATGATTGTATGACCTGCCGAAATCATGACAGCATCAAAAAACGTTTTGTCTGTTTGATTCGTGACATTCTCAAGGCCTCAAGACGGGTCACAGTGTCAAGTATCTAACTAGTAACTGCCTCCCCGAAAATAAGCATCAAGGAATTTGTGCATCAAGGAAAAGTACAAACCGAAACACCTGAAAATGAGTCAGGTGTCTTGTCAGATATTAATTTTAAATTTTGAACTGCAGACTTGGTGTTCACTGTTCTTTGATGCGCAAGATCTGACAATCCTACGGTTTAGCGCACGTAGGGATGAGTACCTAACCGTTTTACCTTCATCAGAGGTGGTCTTGTTAATGGCCTTGAAGTGATGGAGGCCAGTGATGAGCCAAGTTCCCTTTGCTGGGCCTGCTTTTAGTCGGCTCACAACAAAGACACCGAGTCGTCTCTTTCTTCAGGAAAGTCTCTCGGGGCCGCTAATGAGGTGGTGCGCTGGAGATGAAGATAATTAAAGGACGACGGATAAAGACGAGGCGTCGTGACGCGAGCACCTGCGCAGCTTCCAAGTGTTTGGATCGAGTGTAATGAACTTGTTTCTAGACCTCGGATCACAAGGATTTTAGCAACCTTAACCTTAGCTATCGGACGAAATTAGGGGTAGTGCCTGATCAGTCCCTGTTGTGTATCAGCCATTGTATATATGGGGAGCGTGTTTCTAGAACTCTGTTTACATTGAGCGGTGTTTCTGAAAGCCCGGGCCTTATACTTTGGCTAGAAGGTCTGCTTATGAAGGCCCTTTCCCCCGTCCACAATCAGCCGTTATGACTGTTGAGGGCGATGGCGGTTGATGGAAGGGACCCCCCCCCCCCCCTTGGCGTCACCCGGCTCGTCATTCCTTCGTTTATTTGGTTAAATCTTTCTATATTACCACTACAATGATCTTGTTGGCTTCGCGATCTGAATAGGTTCACAGTGCACGACCGTCCCGGTTACTGTACCCTAATTGAATCTGCATGCAGATGTCTCTTGAATCGATCCGCAGTAGTAGTCAGATGTGTGTGGAAAACTGACACTGAAATCTCTGAGACTGAGATCATCACCCGGAAGGCCTCTTGGGTCATGGGTTATACTACGTGTACGCGGAAACCATTGGCAAGGTCGATGGAGTCATCGAGCCGGCAGTTTTCAAAGCTTTCTGTTCCGAGTCGTCGCTTAGCACTGAGTTACACGCAGAGTGAAGTCTACCGGATTCTGATTTTCAACAGATGACCAGATGCAAATCGCTGTTTTTAGCGAGAAGTTGTTAAACGAAGTATTTACAGCCTGTTGGCAATAAAGGAAGGCAAGCTTCCTGGACTTCTCAGGAATCTCGAGGAGCAGGAACAGGCAGGTAATCAGGGGGATCCGATCGAGCGTTTATATCCCTGGGCCCTTGTAGAGGCATCTGCATGGAAATGTGTTTCCCCACTTCGGGGTCGCGACCTCGGGACGGACTCGTGTCCACGTGCTGGTCTGCACAACGCTGCACGGCAGGTGTAACAATACTGAGAAGGCGTTCAGAACAGGGAACACCTAATACAATAAAACTTGCAGAAAATGTTTTTAAAAAACGCTGCAAATTATTACACAACGGTTAGATCACTGTGTTCTGTGGTCAATACCCTCGAGCTTCCGCCAGGAAAGCCCTAAATCGAGAATTTGAGCAGGCCCGGGAATTACCGTTTCATAAAAACCAGTATGTAAAATGACAGAATTCCGATGGAGGTCTGAAGGTAAATTGTTGATGTGGAGTGAAATACATTCTTTTGGCCCCGGCTGGGATTCGAACCTGCGACCTTCATCAGCACGGGACATCGACCCCGAGCCAACTGAGCTATGGTGCACATGGATAAGAGGTGCGTGATGCGCGCTCTCAATCCAGGTTGATGCCTGCATGCAAGCTGCTGTTTACGTCAAATTCAATTTTACGACAACATCGCAGAATGCTCCAGCTGGTCTCAAAAATTCAGAAAAAATCAAACTGTTTAAAAATGCGAGAAAAACCACGCTTCAAAATAAAATTTTCCGAGATAGGGATACTTTGGACATTTCAACCCCTATTTTTCACCCCTTAGAGTTGAGTGACAGTAACGTCGAGCTCCGAGGACCAACTACAGCCCAAACGGGACACTTATACCAAATTTCGTGAACTTTGGTTCACGGGAACTAAGGAAAAAATCCCCACGGCGGAAGGACGGATTTTTTAAAAATTCGATATTCGTATTTTACGTCCCTTGAAACGTAAACCGTGAAATGTTGGTGAGAGGGGGGGGGGGGGGATTTATTTATTTATTTTTTTTTTTTTTCAATGGTCGATTCTAAAGGTTTATTATTCAAAATAATAAATCAATAATGACCTTTATTGTTACAAGTGTGTACCTACGAATCTAGCAGCTAAACTCTGATAGTGCTATATTGGGGAGAACACGGCTGGGGACGACAGGATAAACAACGTTGGCAGATATGGTGAAATCTTGCGTTGGAGGCCCCCCAACAGTGCACCTCAAAATCCCCAGTTGTGCTTCCCCGGACATCATCACTTCAGCGAGCTGTCACCAGGTCCAAAGGTCCCTTTTCAGTCTTCGTAGATCGCCGCTGTTGTTCCAGAGGTTCAATCTTCGGTACTTTGACGTTCTGTTCCCTCGTCTTGTAACGACTTCGTCTATCATCTATTAACTCCGAGCTCGGGACAGAGATCATCAGTTTGGACATACCAGAGGGCATTTACGTGAAAAGTACACTCAGAAGTACGTATCGTCTACTAAGGAGTCAGGATCATAAGCCGAGGTAACATAAGGACTTGTAGGTATCCAAGTACTCGTCAAGGAAGAATGCCTACGTGTCTCAGCCTACGAAAGCTCTATACATGTACAGTCAGAGGTGTTCTTAGGACGTTGAGGGCCCTGATGCGTATAGTATAACGTGATTACAACCTGCTATAGTAGTATTCCACGTAATTAGCTGCAGTTCAGCCAGATCTGACCTGTTTGCACTGGGCACCGCGTGGAGTTATGTAGATAAGCCCAGCGTGTGCAAAATGTACAGTGCAGTGTTGCATATTTTTTATAAATTTTAGAGAATTTCATTTATTTTTTTGTGGTCAAAATAAGGAAAAATTGTGTTTTTTAATACCGTTTTCCTTTTTTTCTGTCAACTTCAAATTTGGGCAAAAGAACAATACATTCCAAAATAAAACTCAAGAAAGGAAATCAACTTTTCGCGCTTTAACACTTGCAAAATCTTTAGCTATTAATGCCGCGTAATCAAGCGATCGAACGAATCTCGCTCAATGGCCATTAACGTGTGTGTGAGCTGGACGTAGATTAGGGGTTTTTTCCGTCCTTGCTGTGTTATATCTGTTTTGTTTTCATTATTTATGTGTTCAGCATTTGTTACCACTGCATGTAATTTAAAGTCTGTTATTTATATAAAGGACAGTTATTTATATAATTTAGGTACTGCTGACTGTTTGATTGTATGTGTATGAATAAGTAGTTTAGTCATTTAATTTGTATTGAAATTGGGCATTTGCCCGTGCAATTTACAATAAATAAATAAATAAATGAATAAATAAATAATGCTGAAGCATTAATAACATAGTTGTAACATAGTTCTTGTAACACAGTTGTCCTGAGATAATTCTTGATTAGCGTTAGCTTAGAAAAGCTGCGTTCCCCAGCAGCGACAGTACTGCTGTATGGTTCCCTGTTGCAGCGCCCCAGCCTGGGAGAAGAGTAACCAATCAGATACGTAGTTTGCGTCGATTAGGGGGGGGGGGGGGGGGAATCGAACGATGGGCCCCCGGGTGACTGCCTGAACACAGGAAAAAGAAAAGAAAAACAAAAGGAAAGTAAAAAGGAAAAGTAAAAGAAAAAGAAAAGAGTGATTGAAACGTTGTCTATTTCTACTACCTAATACTAACTATGAAATGGGTTTCCACGATTCCTTCGCGAGTGAGTTAGTTCTGAACATGGGCTTGGTACAGTCGTGCAAAACTTTGGATCCGCAATGAGAACAAGAAGTTACTGATCCCAGGTTTCATCACACCTGGACCTCAACCAAAACCACCAAAATTTCCACAGAAGACCAAAACGTCGATCAAAATTTGATCAGAAGACATAATTACTAGCGTGGTTTAGTCAATGACGATAAGTAGGTGACGAAAAGAATAAGTAAGTACCTAATGTAAAATATGCGGATGCCACATACTACCTGTTTAACCTAGAAACCTGTTTAGCAGAGCAAAATAGGATGCTTATCATGGAGAAGTGTATCTTCATAATTCTTCTCTATGATCAAGTATTCCTATTTTTCTGTTGGTCTAGTAGGCCGATTTACAGTAACTGAATAAGGTAACTCGAGGTAGGTAAGTGAATTCAGGTAACTTCTCATTTGGATAAGGAACATGGCAATATGAGTCAAGAGAAAATCTGGAGCTTTAAAGAAAGTGGTGTAATAGGAGAACATTGCAACAGTGGACAGAACCTGATCCCCGACCAAGTAGGTCACACTCGGCCAAATCCCCAGGGCAATATCATTCGCCCAGGGAGTCGTTACTGCTATGTAGTTCATCAGTTCCTTCCTCAACCGCAGCAGAATTTCGAGGGACTTCCTGATTTACCCGTCGTAATGATAAGCTCGAAATTCGCATAACTTCCTTCTTCATTAGAACGCGTTTAAATTGACGGAGCGGTTGTTTTCAAATAAGAAGCCGGTTTGCGGGTTTTGGCGTGGCTTTGACCCAGTTTGTAGAGGGGGTTCTTCGGCTTTAATGTAAACGTCTGACATACGAGCGAGATGGAGGATATAAAAACAGAACCGGAGCGACCAGATGGTGGGTTCACGCGATGTCTTGGCCACAAGAACACCCACGATTACAAGGAACGACGAACAATAACATGAGGAACACATAACGCTATATGAAAGCAAGAAAAGCACAATAAGAGAAGAAGATACATCACGTAAATAGATGTTCAATACAAGAACTATCAAAATTACAGTAGAAATCGCTTATAGCAACCTTCAAGGGACCGGTGTAATTTCGCTGTTATAACCGATAGTTACTATTACCATATTCCTAGGGTATAGGCCCAAAACTGATGAAAACACCTGGGTAGGAGCACACATGACATACGACAACATTGTACTGATGTAAGTTAGGAGGTTCCCGAGGTTCGGTCAGTGAAAAAAGATTGATTTTTCTTTACGCCAACGTATCGGTGAATTTATTCAACATCTTCAGGGCTTAGATATTATGATGGTGATTCTGATGATGATTATGATTATGATGAACAGAAGTTGATGGTTATGATGGAATTTAAGCAATTTGCTGACAATAATAATATTATGTTTTGAAACAGGCGTTGGAAAGAAAACAAAATGGTGTAGTTCCAACGCCTGTTTTAAAGCACAATATTATTGTCAGCAAATTGCTCAAATTTCATCATCACCATCGACTTCTGTTCATCATAATCACAATCGTCGTCATAATCACGATCATCATAATCTCTAAGCCTGAAGATGTTGAATGAATTCAACGAAACGTTGGCGTAAAGAAAATAATCCTTTTTCACTGACCGAACCTCAGGAACCTCCTAACTTGTTTATTCCAGCGGTCAAGAACCTCATCATATTGTACTTACGAATTGGAATATCAATTTTTATTTAAAAAGTCGGTGATTTTTTAATTTATTTCATCAGTAAAATTCGGCGAGGAGCGGAGTTCGTCGTCTACAGTCTACAGCATTAAACTGTTCGAAGTCGAAGTCACCATTCAGTTGTCCAGGAAGTTTGATGTTCGATGCCCAATCTCAAGTGATTCACCAGGTTCATCAACTGTTTGGGAACCCATTTCCTGACAAATCTGACATCGAAATCCTACATGACGAGAGCACTTGGCGAAGTCTTAAGAATATTAGCCCCACGTGATTACCCGCCGTCCAGGAACGAAATGGTACCGGAAAAAGCTCCATTCGCCCTGAAAACGGACTGTCGTGGTATCCTCCCAGAACCACTCCCTGTAAAATTAATGAATTAAGTAATTGTATCTCGCCAATAAACACAGAAGTGGGGACGGAAGACACAGGAGAACCGAGGATCCCAGTGGGGATCCCCACCATCCTCCACCAGTTGGAGGATGGAGGGAGATAGCCCTAAGGGCTATAAAAACTCTCCTCCTTCGCCTTTCCAACCATTCTACGCACTCCTCTAGTCGCTGACTATTCTCTCTCTCCTCACTCCTCCTCTTGTTCTTCTTACCTAAAAGATCCTGGGCATGGTGGTAGTCTCCCACTATAACCAAACCAGGCGCAAGCTTCCCAAAAGAGCCTGGGCATGGTGGTAGTGTTTCACTACAACCAAACCAGGCAACGCCTCCTAAAAGATCCTGGGCATGGTGATAGTCTCGCGCTATAACCAAACCAGGCACATATCCAAAAAGATCCCGGGCATGGTTTTAGTCCTCGCGTATAACCAAACCGGGCACACATCCAAAAAGATCCCGGGCATGGTGGTAGTCCTCGCGCTATAACCAAACCAGGCACGACCTACCCTAACGCCTCTAGTGATGAATTCATGTCACCCATGTATTCACTACACGGACGTTATAACGTCATCTCGCACCCCGGAAGTACGAAACGTCCACTGAATTAAGGGGGGGGGGGGGGGAATGCTCAGTTGCTTTCTAGCCCAGCTCTTCATTCGACCGATCTCGCTCTTACCCATGACTTCTCTCTCGCCTGACCTACACCTCCTCTTTCTCTCTTTCCTTCCTTGCACCTGTTTTGGTGAAAACCGCGGGGTACTCCCTCTTGAATATGCGTTGTGATGAAAACCGCAGGGTATTCACTCTCCTGCTCTCAGCGTCTGCTGTGGTGAAAACCGCTGGACGCGTCTCTCCTCAGCACAGGCTGTGGTCAAAAAGGTGTTAGCCTCCATCTTCCCGGTGTCTGCTGTGGGGAAAACCGCGGGACACCTCCTTCTCCTCTAGTTCCTGCTGTGGTTAAAACTGCGGGGTACTAGCCTCCACATCCCAGGCGCCTGCTGTGGTGAAAACTGCGGGGAGCCACTACCTTTAGAACGTGCTGTGGTGAAAACCGCGTGGAGCTAATCTCCTCTCCAAACTAACGCCTGCTGTGGTGAAAACCGCGGGGCGTTAGCAAAAGACTCCTACGGAGCACATCCTTCCTCGAAACCTCATCCAAACTCTCACTTCACTCATCCTTCACCTCACCGAAACCTACCTAACCATTAGGAGCCACAACAATAATTATTTTATTTATTTATTTATTAGTACGGCTAAGCCAATTTAAAATAAAAACAGCCAAACTTCACTGGCATTGAACACCGTGATTTTGTGCCATTTTGCCCGTGATTTTGTGCCATTGTTTGTATCGTGTTTGGTAGGTACCTGTTGCATTCGTTCCGTGTAGTCATAAGCCGCTGGTGAGCGATATTGTTCCTCTATTGTTCGAGATGGCCATTGAGTTGTGGATTTGAACGTTATATAATATATATATATATATATATATATATGTACATATATAGTAGGTGTGTACCCCGTTACGCCTCCGACCCTGCAGATGGCGTCTTCGCTGGCTAACGATTTTCAACTGCCGGACACTTCCCATGTAAGGAAATGAGTTCTGATGACTGCATAGAGTGGTGAAACTATGGCAGAGATTGCTGGCTATCGAACTGATTGCGGTCAGTGACGGGGTGCTAGAAACTCGTTACGTAAGGCCAGATGAAGGTTGCCAATAACGTTTGTCATTAGTAGACTGATTGGCTGGCTCAAATGAAAGAAGCATAATAAATTTTAATCTTTCATCATAACCTACTACGTATGCCATTCTAATTAGAAGAATGTCCGCTTTGGGTGATCGCAGCTGCCTGGATATTCTTCCGAAAAATCTGTTCGGAAAATGCTGTCAGGTGGCTGAAATGGCCCATTTGAAGATTCTGCTAGTTGTTACCAGTTTTAAAGTAGTTCGTGATTTTCATTTAGTAGCATGCATATTATTCGATTATTAATTATCGATTATTCGATGATTAATTTATTATTACTAAATTCGAATCACTAATTAAATGTGTGAAATTGGCCATAGATTTCCTGTTTGATTTCTTCGTAAATTGACATTCAATTTCGTCCATTTCCGGTTTTTTGCCGGGACACATACAATTGATGATCAACTAATATTCCAGTTATTAAAGAAATTTCCAATACAAGTCCAATTCTGTACTACCTTTGTTCCTTATTCCGATTGTTCGAAGAGAACGTGACAGCTAACGATAAAATTATCGTAACCATCTTTCCGTTAGGTACCCACGAAGCTAATGGTTATTTTATGTGTTTCAGGAATGGCCGCTACTGCGCTCAGGATTTTCTTATTATCGGTAAGTTGATTTGATTTTGTTATTAAGTATAATTTGTTTTAGATTCACTCGGTCTTCACCGCCAAAACTGGTGCGTTTAATATTATCCTCTCGAAAATACGTTCATAGATTGATAGCATCTCAGTTCCAGGATTTTCCGGGTGTTTTACTAGCGCGCCGGGGGTTCAAATCATTCGACTCGCTAATGACAGACTTGGGTTCTTGGTAGAACTGCGCACGGTATAAGTTGTGCTAATATTTACTACCTACGAGTACCGCCAATAAATTACGCTCGATGATCTCAGCTTGAGTAATTTTCTATTTTTGTGATCCTAGCGGAATTCTACATATTGTTGACGTCATCACCACTGTTTACCTTGATGAGTCACAATTATTCAAGTTCGGTGGGTTTCATCTGCTATGAGTTGTTTCTGTTATACAGGGGCGTCTCAGCTCATGATCCCCCCTCCCCCCTCCAATTTTGTAAAATCCATTTTAGACAAGACTTCCGACAATTGGTAACTTGCCTTATTTTTTAGCGTAGAATTCGAATACAACATCTTTGTGCGCGTTTTCTCAAATGAGAACACCTATTTTTTTATTGTGTAGGTGTGTAGGTTGTTTTTATTGTGTAGCAGCCAAAATTGTTTATTAGTCGGCGACGTTTCAATCCCCAAGTAGTGGGATCCTAATCATGCCTTATTGCTAGAGTGGAGTATTATTTACAGTATCAGGTTGATGAGCAGGTTTTAGCATGAGGAAACCTGCTCATCAACCAGAAACTGTAAATATATATTGTAAGTAGTGTAAATATATTAATTAAGAACGTGCAATAGATAATACTCCACTCTAGCAGTAAGGCATGATTAGGATCCCGCTACTTGGGGATTGAAACGTCGCCGACTAATAAACAATTTTGGCTGATGCTATAAGGTGGTATTCCTTGAATCCAAATCTTACACAGTGAACATTCACAATCAGCCGGGAATTAATCTCTCAACCTCCACCTATTTTTTATTGCAGACTTGAATATTCTGTTGAAGATTCGATGAACAAATATTAAAGATTTGAAGATATTGAAGATTTGATGAAAAAATGACTTTTCACTCGAATTTTTGAGTGCGCAAATACGCTCAGAATCTTGGCTAAACGAAAAAATCGAGTCTTCTACCAAGTTTGAAAAATGATTTTAGTTGGTTATTTTCGCGCTGAATAACGTGGCGGTGTTCATTTTTCGATTGGCACAATACTAGTTTTAGTCTAAGTCTTAGTCTCGTCTAATGACCCCCTTTCCCCTCTCCTGCCCCTTCTAATTTTGTAATAAGACATTTTAGATAAACTTTCAAATGATAAATAACTACCCTTAATGTTTGAGTAGAATTCAAATATGGAATTTCTGCTCGTGTGCGCATGCGCAATACACACTTTGTTTTTTTACATGAGAATCCACACTCGCATTGCGCAAATCGAAAAATGAACGGATGACCTATTCGAATTTCCAGTGCGCCATTACAGGCTTTACCTAAACTGATTTGGCTGGTTTTGACCTGGCGTGTGATTTTTATTATGAATATCAATCAGCACAGGTACAGGTAGGTAATAGGTACATGAAATCATGTAGAACTGTGTGTAGGTAGGTATAGCGCGTATATGCAACTATATGTATGTAGCACTGTACTGATGTTAAAACCCAACCATCAAATCAGTATCAAAATCTGGATTCACTTTGATAATGCCTGATGTAAGCTGGTGTTTTACCTACTGTGATTATACATAACGACGACGAAATGAAGTTGAGCTTCCACTGACTGCCCAACTTTGGATTTTGGATAGCTCCAGTTTTACATGTTTTGAAAGTTTTGGGCCACTCGGTAGAAATGCGCGAAAAATGTGGTTCACTACTCTGATGCTTGAAGCCCAGTATCGTGAGATTTCTTTGTATTTCCCAATGTTTCCCCATAGATTTTCCACAGCCTCCTTCGGCTCCCCGGTTATTTCCACTGGATCGACAGACATCCACGCAGTGATAGGGGAAAGCGGTCGGGTAAAACGGAAAAATAAAAGCGGAGCTGTCAGGATTTTACGTAAGATCGTCCTTGTGAATCCTCCGTCCAGTGACATCACCGGGTTATGGCAGACTGCGAGTGTCGGCTATGACAGACGACTGCTTGTCGCTGTGGGCGTTCGCCTACTGCTGTGTCACAAAGGATTTCTTTTACTTCGTGCTTGCTTTTTACGTATCGTGGTTACGAAATTGGCGGACATTTTTATTGAATCCGAAAGTGTGCCCGACTGTCTGGAAGACGCCTGTCACAAAAAGCACACCGTTGGCAGCGTTAAATATTTGAATCGAGGATTTTTTAAACAACCTATACGCCATTTACCACATTTTACAGGAGAGCAAAAAACTATTTTTTGTTTGTTGTTCTAAACGTTTTGGAAATTTTACATTTGGTACTTGGAACTGCACTACTTAATAAGCACAAAAATGGACTCACTCATTTGCGCAGTTTTTTTTAAATTGTTGGATTTCGGTTGTTTCAAAAATCAACAATTTTTTTGTAGCAATAATTGAGTTTGAAATGAAAATGAAGAAATAGAAACATTGTACTGTTAGGGGAGACTTTATTGAATCAAAACTGCCAATATAAATTCTTGGAGAGTAAAGAAACAGTTTAATACACCATTAGGCAACCTTACAGAAAACCTTTCACAGAAAAAAATTATTATGAAATGTCTTCTTAGAGTAAAACTTGTTTAAATCTTTGTATTTTTTAACCAACTCAGTGAAAATGCATGGAGCTTTGACACTTCTTTTATGTGAATTTAAAAAAAAAATTCTCGTTTAATTCACGTTACCCATGAGTCATGGGCCATTAATCATCCCGTCTGAATGTGTAATAGTCCTTACAGTAAATCTCGTTGATGGTGAAGTCTGTAGTAATACCTGTGCATATTATAGTAGTACCTCCATATGCTTTAACTGGATATAATAATTTCAATGCTTAAAAAAAAACTAAAGGATAAAAACCGAATTGTCTATTTCCACGTAAACTAACAAACTGTAGACCGGTTTCGGTTGTTAAACCATCATCAGTACACAATAGAATGAAACTACTGGAAATTTAGCTCCTATTTATACAACACGAGTGAATGGTAGTGCAATCTCATTGGCTGTTAAGGCCAAGGACGTGAAAGGGAGGTGGAGCCTGATTGGCTGGAATACAACACAAGTGATTCTGATTGGAAAGGAGGTAGGACAAAAGGAAAAGAAAACAAACGCCATGAGGTGATACTAACCAAGCTTTCAGAAATAAATCAATTGAAGGTGAATGATTTTGGAAATTTATTTCATTTACAGAAGAGCCTAATGAATTTTCAATATTTCCAATTGTTCCAATGCATCCAGTTTCGAACCTTTATTACAAATATGAACTATCTCAACTGATGAATTGTTCCTATCAATACTGAAGTTAAATCCACGACCCTCCTCCCTTAAATGATTAGCAAAAGCCGAACTACCAGAATCATCCCTAAAACATCGTTCGTGTTCCCTTAACCTTTCCCTGAATTTACGTCCCGTTTGACCATAATATTTAACTCCACAATCGCATTTCAAAAGATAAACCCCACTCCTATCCTCTACCGGAATTTTATCTTTTACATTACCCAGCATTTTCTTTAGAGAATTTTGAGAGCTTTTTTTGGTACTTATCGGTTAACGGGAGGCCACTCATCTATTCAGAAGTCCCAAACAACCTGCTCATTCACGGGATAGTTTCTGGGATTGTTTATCTTTTTTGATCCAGATCGCTTGACAATGCATTCCACTAATCTATTCAGAAGTCCCAAGCAACCTTCAGCTTTTTTTGTAAAACAAATTTGAAAGAATTGTAAAAAATCGCGTCTTTACCCAACTTGGTACCGCCTGCCACACGTTCCACGTTTGCCATCATTCGACACTGACTGAAAACACATCCAGACAACGAACGAAAGCGATAACTAATAATTCAGAAAATAATAATTTAAATAATTTTAAATCGTTAAATGAGTGGCCTCCCGTTAACCGATAAGTAGGTACCCTTTTTTTTAATTTAAAAAAATTAATTTATTGGCTTCGAAACTTATTTGGTTATTATTTTACTGAGAATGAATTATTGTAATATTATTCATGCTGTTGTGAAAATACCACATTTCTTCATAGCTACCCCTGTACCTGTTCGTTTCCTGTATGATGGGAAGTGTCGCCTTAAACGGGGGGTATAAAAATCTTTGTTCGTGTCAGATGACACGTCCTCCTTATATTCATGGAACTGCTGACAGATGTTGCTGGTGTACCTGTACATATTGTGCCATCAAACCCACGTCTCTTGCTGCATGCTCTTGGCTGTGGGCGTCAGTAGGTGATTGCGCATCCTAAAAAAACCCTGACTTTTTTTCTTCATAATCATTTGCATGTTACTGGACGCCACCGGAGTGTAATACTGCGCGAGCTGATGAATATTAATTCGGTCTGTTATCTGGTTCATGTCGAAGGCCGCGCACTCCCCAAGGACGGCGAAGAGGTCCGTTGCCGGCAGCCATCCCTCCCGGCTCCCAGGATCGTCCTGGCCTTGTTCCAGGACTCGGCGGCTCCAGAGCGACCCGCGAGGGGTTTCCCATGAAGAGGAAGACCCCTTCGTCGCTCTGCCCGTTCAATTGTTCGTGTGTGTTCGCATGTGAAAATGACCCGGTAATAGCCGAATTAAAAGTTCTTTTATATTTTAGCCTTCGTTGTCAGAACCCGTCCTGGGGCCGTTTGAACCGTGACGTCTCCGAGTCTATTGTTTCCGTGTTTAAAGCTCCCTCCGGTCCGGAGAATAATATAATGGAAGGCCCTTAGAAGGAATAACAGGAAGAAAAAGAAAAACGGAGTTATTGAAAAAATAGTTAATTTCCACTAATACACGAAAAAACGCGAAAAACACTGATATACCGGTTTCGGTGATCAAACCATCGTCAGTAACAAACAATAACTGAAGGCACATTGGAGAGGTGACCTTATAAATGGTCAAAAAGTGAAATGTGGTCGATTCTGATTGGTTGTGATGAAGAATGGCGAAGGGAACAAAGGAAGGAGGGATCGATGCTGATTGGCCCAGGAAGAGAATGTCAAAAAGTGAAAGGAACATAAGGTGATGGGGGGGGGGGGGGGACCAAGCTGTTACAGAAATGAACGCAATAACGGAGAAAAACTTGAAGGAATTACGTCATTCAAAGACCACCAACCTCCAATCCAGTCATAAGTTCAATTTTGATCTTGCAGACAAACAGCTCATTGAATATCTTAATTTCTGCCCAAAAGAGAGCATGTTGGATGTACTTGAAAAATTCGAAATTATTTAGATTGATAGGTTGGGCAAATCTTTGAATGATGTAATACCTTGAAGTTTTTCTCCGTTATTGCGTTCATTTCTGTAACAGCTTGGTTCCTCCCCTACCCCCCTTTCACCTTATGTTCCTTTCACTTTATGGCATTCTCTTCGTGGGCCAATCAGCATCGACCCCCCTTCCTTTGTTCCCTTCACCATTCTTCTTCACAATCAATCCCAATCGACCACATTTCACTTTTTGACCATTTATAAGGTCACCTCTCCAATGTGCCTTCAGTTATTGTTTGTTACTGACGATGGTTTGATCACAGAAACGGGTATAACAGTGTTTTTCGCGTTTTTTCGTGTATTAGTGGAAGACTATTTTTTCAATAACTCCGTTTTTATTTTTCTTTGAAATGGGTTTCCACGATTTCTTCGCGAGTGATTTAGTTCGAATAACAGGAAGTTGAGACGTAGGTAATTGAACAGGTACCTACACGTGTATTCCTCAAACAGCCCTTCTCAGTTTGAATGTTCGGAGATTTGAAGCTGGATATGAATTTATCATGTGTAATGGATGAAACTTCGCCGCCCTTACAGCGTAGTTTCCCCCTCTCCATCCTCAAAAAAGGTAAGGAGGCAGTGTGACAGATGCCTTCAGCCGTCCCTTCAGCCGCGTGTCAAAAAGGTCGGGAAGAGCCAGGTTCCAATATGGACGGGATTCCCATATACCGTCACACTCCTCCCCTTAAGAACATAATTCTTTGAAGAAGAAGTACGCGAAGTTAATAGTGACACGGGACTGAAAGTAGTATGGAGTTCTGATTCAGGAAGGTTCATCTGAAAAACTCCAACGCTGATAGCTTCCGTCGTAATGGTACTACTGAGAATTGTTTACTGGTAGAGAACTTGGCTCCTGACAAACATCACTTGGCGGACTTTGACACAAGTAGAAGGAGACAATTAGTCAGAGGTTCTGGTTCAGGAAAATTCATCTGAACAACCTCTGCGTGACTATCTCCCATCATAAGTTGGAACAACTGGAATACAAAAAATACAAAGGAAAAAGATACAAGAAATACAATTGGGTGGCATTGAACGCCAGGCATTGAGCGCCTTAAGAATAATATCTCGATTTGATGAAGAATATTAATAGAGAAAAATTTAGAGCTATAAAAGAAAATTGAATGGCCAAATTGTATGTTCATGAAACAAAGGGATATACAAAAGAGGATTCCTTCTGGAAAACCTCAGAGCTCTTCCTTCTGGAGAAGCTCTCAAAAACAAAGTGGAGGGGGTACCGAGGATAAATCCAGCACTTACCCACCAACCACGCTCTGCTACCATGTAATGGATGAGGGTTTAATTTCGCCGCCCTTACAGCGTAGTTTCCCCCTCTCCATCCTCTAGAAAGGTAGGGAGGCAGTGTGAAAGCTGCTCCCGGAGACACTGGTTTCATTATGTAATCTGAGCTGAAGGCCATATAGGGCGAAGAAAAGCAATGGAAAAAGAAAACAGGTAGGTAAAAGGAGCTGTTAACGTAGGCATATTAATTTATTGATACCAGTTCCCGACGTAATTTTTGGCTTCCATACTCGGCTTCAGTGGTGCCACATCTCCAGAGAAGTTACAGAATCAAAACTTCCCATTTCGTTTTCTGAAAACTGGAAAATTTGCGCATACTTCATCCCTTTAAAAAAATTGAATTTTCTACATGGAGTTTCTAAACGGGAATGTCAATTCTGGTATGGGAAGGGGAATTCCTGGGTGATAACACACAGAAGAGATAGTTGGCAAGTGGAAAGACCAATTTCTTCAACGTGGATTTTCTCAGAGCTGTCAGCCAGTTCGGATCTCATTGTTGATTGTATTCGCGGCGGGGAGTCCCATACGATAAGACGAGCACATTTTCATTTTCAGAAAAGGCGTTCCGCTTGTCATGTCAGTCTCATCGTTTGTAATGGGGTGTCAGCACCTGAAGAAACGGCCTTCCGTTTGTATTCCAATTTGTTTGTTACTTTGAGAACAGTCCTACTGTTTGGAATATAGCTATTATAAACAGCAGTAGAGGTAATAACATTATGACAGGCCTTCAAGGGCTCATATGGGGATGATACGTTGCATTTTGATTGAGGTTGGGGTAGATAAGGCTCGTTTGCACTGTGTTAATGTTAGCTAAGCGGTTCGACTGGACAAGAAGTTTTGGTTGTTGAAAATCAGCAACACCCGCTTCCTGGCTTTAAAAAACGCTGCAAATCCCTGCACAACGGTTTATTATTTTGTATAAAACACCCTTCTGTATAGATCACAGCCCTTCCGTAGTTTAGTACCTATTCACCGCTACAAATTAATATCATGCGTTGAATGTTCAAGCAGCAGCTAAAATGGCAAAAAGAAACAAAAATGTAGTTCTGAAGGGAAATTGTTGATGTGAAGTGAAAAATATTCGGTCCCGGGATACGGACCTCTGATTTTAGGGGTAAGAGCCCGACGCCTAGACCACTCCGCTACGGCAGCCACCTGGCCGAGAGACAAGTGATGCGCGGTCTCAGTCCAGCTTGATGCCTGCTTACAGGTCTGTAAGTTGTTACAATTAAAGAAAAAAAAGAAAAAGAAAAAATTATGGCGACTTCGTAGAATGCTCCGGATGGTCTCAAAAATGCAGAAAAAAAATCAAACTAATTAAAAATGCGAGAAAACCCACACCTCAAAATAAAATTTTCCGAGCTAGGGATACTCTGGATATTTCAGCCCCCTGTTTTTCACCCCTTGGAGTTTGGAATATTTCACCCCAAATGGGACCCATGTACCAAATTTCGTGAATTTTGGTTCATGGGAACTAAGGAAAAAGCCGTGGACGGACGGAAATGTTTTTATTCGATGTTCGTATTGTACGTCCCTTCAAACATAAACCACAAAATTTAATGGTATGGCGAGGGGGGGGAGGTTAACTTTTGGTTTATTATTTTCAATAATGAACCATTGGAATCGAACATGAAAAAAAATTCTAACCCCCCCCCCCCCCCCCCCCCCCTCAAAATTTGATGGTTTACGTTTCAAGGTATGTAGAATCCGAAAATGCAATAAAAAAACTCCCCCTGCACCCCCGGATGACTTCCGCTTAAAGCCTGACGGCTAAAATGTGGTGTACCTGACCCTTCAGGTTTTTGTCCCCCTCGCTGTATTATATAAGATCGGCTGTTTCTTACCTTACTTCACGCGCGGCTCATACTAGACTCCACCTTTTTTGTTTTTCAGTAAAAATATACTTATGTATGACTTTATAAATACGGATTATTATGTAGGTACCCAACTACTATTGCTATCGTTATATTGATCGAGTAAACCGCTTTGTATAATTAGGTAGGTAGGTAACTATATAAATACTTGTAAGTGTTCGTTTATCTAAGTAAATTTCCTTAGCAACGTTCGGTTTATAAAATACGCGCTACTTTTGTCTCACTATTTGGTCTCACTTTTTCCTGTCGCTTTTCGGCGGGGGGTCCCATCGCAAAAACCTGAAGGGTCAGGTTAATATTTCTGTCTGTCCGCCGTACGCCGTACGGGCCACTTTTCTTAGTTACCATGAAACAAAATTGATGAAATTCGGGTTATAGGTATCGTTCGGGGTCTAGTTGGTTCTCGAAGCTCGACGTTACTGTCAGTCATCTCTAAGGGGTTCAAAATAGGGGTTGAAATTTTCAGAACGCCGTAGCTCGACAACTTTCGATAGAAGGGTATGGTTTTTTTTACGTTAAGTATTAAATTTGTCTTGAGCTAAACAATTTTTTGAGACCACCCGGAGCATTGTACGTCCAGCCGTTCGTGTGCACCAAAATGCTTCGTCAACACGATCGTGAATCAAACGGTATAAATCCGGCCGGGATATCATCGCTAGGGAGCGCCTGATTATAATCAAGGATGGCTGTATGAAGAGTTGGTTGTTCTGCGATATTATTTCATTTGATAAGTGATGGACTATTGGATTTTGTTGGTGAAACCAACTTGAACAACCACTTGACCAACGTGAACTTGTGAAACTTGAACAAACGTTGAAGTATTATTGATGGGTAAATTATTACACAACGGCAAATTATTACACAACGGTAAATTATTACATAATGGTAAATTATTACACAACGGTAAATAAGCGCACAATGGCAAATTATTACACAACGGTACATCTACCAAGATGGGGCTGGATTTTGTTGATCGGTACTTTTGCAACTTGAACAACCGTTGAAGTATCATTGATGGGCAAGTTATAACACAACGGTTCATTATAGGTATTGACCACAGAAAACAGTGATGTACGCAGAAGGGGCATCTATTTCACTCCACATCAGCAATTTTCCTTTAGAACTTCATTATTTGCGTTTCTTTTTGCCGTTTTAGTGAGGCTGTCTTATTTTAGCAACATTTAACTCGTGATTTAGGTAGGTACCTAGTAACGAGTACGGGGTTAGTTACTAACCTACGGAGGGTCTGCGATTCACATAATATGTATAGAGTAGTACATATTATATTATATAGACGGGCTATGTATACAGAGAGCTGTGATCTGTAAAACAGAAGGGTATTCTGTACAAAATAATAAACCGTTGTGCAGGGATTTGCAGCGTTTTGGTTTATTATTCTGTGAATAATACACCTATGTATTCGCTCAGCAAAAAATTTTATAACACCCCCTCAAAATTTTTTCTTTTCCGTTTCAAGGTGCGTAGATTCCAAAAATGCAATGTCCGTCCGCCGTCCGCCGTACGCCGTATCACGTGTACAGGCTTCATTTTCGATCTAAAAAAATCGTTCTTTCGCACACATGCTCCATTTGGGCCCTAGTTGTGTCCCGAAACTTTTCAGCCCGATCGGAATATACCCAGGGATGTTATGAGTGAAAATGTGTGTAAAAATAGGTACTTTTTGCGTTTTAGCAACATGTTAGTAAAATGAGCTTTTGAGGTATCGTTTTCCATGTTTTAGGGGACGAAAAGACCGAATATGATGTCGATTTTGACCAAAGACGCGGAAATTGAGGTTTTACCAAAGGTTCAGCTCCCAAAATTGGTTTTTTATGAGTCAAAAACCTTGAAAACTGTCTGAAATCACCATCAATGTGTATAATAACATTGGAAAAAGTGTAAACAGGTGAATCAAGACCATTAAATGCCACTACCAATGATCAAAGATGATCTAAAAAAAAAAGAAAAAAAAGCGTACCGATTTCATGTTTTGGGGGTCAAAATTGATGGAAATCATCAGAAATAGCTATTTCAATCATTCCACATGAAAGAAACAATAAATAAACAGCCAACATCTCTGTAGGTATGTCCAGTAGAATAATAAACCCATGTGACAAGGACTTTGCAGCGTTTTTTCCCTTATGGTCGATTCCGAAGGTTCATTACTGAAAACAATAAACCAAAAACCCTGTTGCTTCCTCTACAAAGACCTACAAGACCATGAAGCAGGGAATTTCAGAATAATGCACGCCGCATATGTAAAGATCTGCTCTTCTGAGCTCGACCTGGCGAGATGAAAGGTGTGTCCTGTTCTTCCTGAACTTCGTAGTTTGTGAAGAGCTACGGTGGGAACTTCGTGTAGGTTTGAATAACCAGAAATAATACTTCGTCAGGTCGCGTAGGTGGACCTTGAAACAGCGTTCGACCGTTAAGGGAGAGCAAACGAACGATTTCCACTGGAAACACACTCATCATGTCGCCAATCATTCTTTACTGTTCGGTTGAGACGTGGGAATCGATGTCGAAGGATAAAAGCTCGTGATGGCCCAGCGGGCAGCGGTGGAAGATTCACATGTTTAACGCGTGTTCCAGGGCTAACATCATAACCGCCATTGTTTTTATGCGAGTGAAGCTCTTTGCAAGGATTTCTGAAGAGGGTTTGAGGGTTAAACAAAATGGATGAAGTCTTATTATCGGTGATCCTTGGCTGGTGGACGCTTCCAAGGTCCGCTGGAGGTGGAAGGCTCTTCGGATCGGGCGCTCGCATGATGTCATCTCCTCGTCGGGCTTCACTGCCGGGTTCGGCAGATGATTCAACTGCTTAGTCGACCTCTGAATCATCGTCACGAACTCCCAAGGGAATCAGGGGTCGGCTACAACTCATCTGTCAGGACGAAAATACCTTCCAATATCGTCAACAATTAATTGGGAACTCGAAAAAAAAAACGCTGCAAAGTCACATGGGTTTATTATTCTACTGGACATACCTACAGAGATGTTGGCTGTTCATTTAATGTTTTTTTCATGCTTAATAATCGAAATAGCTATTTCTGATGTTTTTTTTTAAATATATAAATATCTTTGATCATTGGTAGTGCCATTTAACCGCCTTGATCCACACTTTTTCCAGTGTTATTATACAAATTGATGGTGATTTCAGACGATTTCCCAGGTTTTTCACTCATAAAAAATCAATTTTGGGAGCTGAACCTTTGGTAGGACTCAATTTTCCACTCTTTGGTCAAAATCGACTTCATATTCGGTCTTCTCGTCCCCAAAAACATGGAAAACAATACCCCAAAAGCTCATGTTACTATCATGTTACTAAAACGCAAAAAGTACCTATTTTTATACACATTTTCACTCATAACACCCCTGGGTATATTCCGATCGGGCTGCAAAATTTCGGGACACAAGTAGGGCCCAAATGGAGCATGTGTGCGAAAGAACGACGTTTTTAGACCAAAAATGAAGTCTGTACACGTGATACGGCGTACAAGGGCGGATGGACATTGCATTTTGGTTTATTATTCTGTGAATAATACACCTATGTATTCGCTCAGCAAACAATTTTATAACACCCCCTCAAACTTTTTTCTTTTCCGTTTCAAGGTGCGTAGATTCCAAAAATGCAATGTCCGTCCGCCGTACGACGTATCACGTGTACAGGCTTCATTTTCGGTCTAAAAAAGTCGTTCTTTCGCACACATGCTCCATTTGAGCCCTAGTTTTGTCCCGAAACCTTTCAGCCTGATCGGAATATACCCAGGGGTGTTATGAGTGAAAATGTGTGTAAAAATAGGTACTTTTTGCGTTTTAGCAACATGCTAGTAACATTGCAGAAGTACATAATTGAGTATGGAATAAAGATTTGGATATAAAAATTAGCACAGTTATGATATGAAATGTGAGTCCTTGAGAATAATTACCTACGAGAAAACAAACGGTGAAGAAAAAAATTAAACTTCTTAGAGGAATAAACTTACTATGGTGGAATGAGAACGGTTTTGGGAATTGTGTAACTGTATTTCATGTTCTTGTCCTCTGCAATTTTCGGTGGGAAGTTTGGTTGGTGAACCTGTAATAATTATTGTCCAGCTAAGGACTGCAGAGCTGCTGAGCTACTGAGGTGATTCCTCTGAGCAGCTCGGTGCACAAAAATTGGACAGGAAGTCTGTCGCAACTGTTAGAACTGGCTGCGGCGCCCAAACGAAGACGAACTCCCCTGGGTCCCTCCTTTCCAGGCCATTATCCCGGATCACTGTCTATGACGAGATGGGGAGGGTCCTCCCAGTAGTGAAAGTGACTGCAACGGGCGGTTTGTGGAACGCAAAGATCCCTGGCCGAGGATAAGGCAGACCGCAGGGCACCGAAGGTTGTGGGGTTGTGTGAATCCCTGAATATCAAGTAGGTTTTCTTCTGTGCTTCCCGCACTTCCCTGCTATGAGTCGTCCACTCCACGTACATGCTCGTACGCACTCACGTAATCCCACCACGTCTGGTACCACTACGATCACATATACACACACACACACCAGCTGATCCATTATCAGCATTTCCAAACAGGGATAATTGTAGGGAACGTTCCTATATTTTCCGGTGTCGGGTCCGTTGCCATATCTGCGCAGAGGTTACTGCGCACACATCTCCTGTTTGTTTGTTCAGCCATCTTGGAGTTCGACATTCCTGGCTGATTTTGCACAAACGTCTACTCCCCGAGTCAAATCCCTAGTTTGATTCCCAGCCGCTAGCGGTTTGTGGCGCTGCAGTCGTCCCTCGTATTTTAAAATCCCCGCTCTTTTCTCTCCTATTTTTGAAATCCCAAAACAGCTGCAGCCGCATTCCCCTCGTATTTTAAAATCCCCGCACTTTTCTCTCCTATTTTTGAAATCCCATAGCCAGATAGAGATTTGGTAACAATGAAGACGTTTACCACAATAAAGTAAAAAGGACTTTTGGAAGTTAGGTAGGTACTTACGTAGTAATGCTTTTTATACTTTTATTACAAGGAATTTGCTCCTTGTAAAGAAGAAGAGTGTCCTGAGGTAAGTAGGTACGTTTACGATATTGAAATTATATATTTTTTGTGTAATCAATTATTATTTTCTTGCAACTCACTGGTACCCAGGGGTTGGTATATTTTCTACCATGACTGGTACCTACCAACCATAGAATTCTCATCTTCCTTACCGATCTGCTTATTTGACATCCTATCTCTTTATGCTGTTATGTTTCACTGGTCAGCTTCTCACGTTCTGGTAAATTCTTTGAATGTTTATTGGTACCTATGTCGTTCCTGCTATCAACTTCCTATTCCTCTTCTATGCAGCTGAGGACGACTGCAGCGCCACAAACCGCTAGCGGCTGGGAATCAAACTAGGGATTTGACTCTGGGAGTAGACGTTTGTGATTTTGCCGGCTAGATTTCTGGTTATGATTCCGCTGCCGTGTGAACGCCTCTGCGGCAAAAATTATGGTGAACGCGTTGCCGTACCAGATTGCCGTCCGGAACTGCGTCCCCATGTATGTGTGCGTGCCTGTTGGTTTATTATTTTCAATAATGAAATGAAATGAAATGAAATTTATTCCTCAATGAATTACAGAGGTAAATTATAAATTCAAATTGTTTCGGAACACTCCCACCACAAGGTACACAGTACCGTGCTGGGTGGGGGAGTTGGCCGATCTATTTTCTACTTAAGTAAAATACAGTATTAAATAAGAAAAGCTATTATCACCTTAAATTTCTAGTTATTTACATAATTTTTTAATTATTGTTCTTCAATCTGTTTTAAATTTAAATTAAATTATATGTATTATATCCCACTCTATGCATTATTAACTTATGATTTAACGTCATACAGCATATGCACTTGAAAATAAGTTTTCACAGGCATTTGCTCCTTCAACAATGAGCCAAGAGAACACTTCTTTTTTAAATTTAGTCCTACTTGTGAAGTTGGGGTTTACTAGTTTTTCTGGGAGGATTCTCAAAAGGAAGGGCAGACTGTAGTAGAAATGTCGCGAGGTGCATTTCAGCCTAGTTCGCGGTGCTGGGAACACGGCCTGAGTACTTGGACGAATATCTCTTATGCCACTGCGAATAGGATATTTGAACATTTCAGGGTGCTTGTGGTAGAACATGATACAGGACCTGATATATAGTTGGCTCAACGAAAAAACTGGTACTGCTTTAAAAATCTGAGAACTGGGGAATCTTCTAGACTTCCCTGCCATGACTTTCAAGATTGATTTGTGGGAAACAATCACAGGCTTTAGGATGGTAGGATATGTTCCCACCCAGACTATAACGCCAAAACTTATAATGCACTGCACTATAGATTTGTAGATACGTATTAGGGATGTTAGGTTTAGACAAGACCTCAGCTTATAGAATACATAGTTGAACTTTAGTAGCTTTTTTGTGAGGCTTGCTATATGCTGTTCCCACTTGAGGTTTTCGTCTATTATGACCCCTAAGTATCTGGCCGACGTCACTCTCTCAAGTCTTGGGCATGCACAGGACAGGGGGCCATCATTTTTGCAGAAACTGTGCAGCCTGATCTCTTGAGATGCTGTATCCTTTGCACTAGATTTCGAAAAAATCAAATATTTAGTTTTATCTGCATTTAGGCTGAGAGTATGAGAGCAGAGCCATGTATACAGCAAGTCTATGTCTCTGTTTGCGGTCGAGAACACCTCATCCCACTCGTCACCCTGGCACAAAACCGCAGTATCGTCGGCAAACATATAGACTTTACCTTTTAGGGGAAGCTTTCCAATTTTATCTATATATATTAAGAACAACAACGGACCTAGTGTACTACCCTGAATCACCCCGTAGTCGACTGGCGCTTCTTGACTGCTGACATCATTGACCCTTACTACTTGCTGTCTATTCTCCAGAAAACTTCCAAACCACCTCAATTCACCCCCCGATATCCCATTTGCTTCGAGAGATTCAGCGAGCTGCATTCTGTCGATTGAATCGAAGGCTTTCGCCATATCGAGCAGAATTAAGATGCCCTTCTTTCCCCGGTCCGCAGCATCATGCAGATCCTTAGTGAGGGAAAACAAGGCTAATAATGAACCTTTGGAATCGACCACAAACATTTGTTTAAACCCCCCCCCCCCCCCCACTCCAAATTTCAAGGTTTACATTTCAAGGGACGTACAAAACAAATATTTCCGTCCGTACGCCGTTTTCTATTGCAGGGCATCGATTACTGTCGCTATATATTCCGATAACATTGGTCTACGGAGCTAACATGAAGGAACCACCATGGATGCTCTACTAGAATATTGAATATCCATAGCCAGAGAAATCTATCTTTTAAAATTCGTGAAAAAAGAGTACAATGTACGGAGGGAAATTCGAATGCCAACTGAATGCGTGGTTGGATTTTTTTTCTCTCCTGTTTTTGGGTGGTGGGGACGATAATATAATTCAGGGACGATAGTAATATATCGTCCCTGAATTTTGGAACGGCAAAGGGCAAAATGCATAGCCGAACAATTCTTGAATACTCCCTCGTTTCATTCGAATCGTATTATCCAGCTGGTAGGTTAAAAATCCGAATCTTAACATTCCTATGAATTATTATTTTCACGTAGGATTATTCTCAAAGTATTGAAACATATCCAGAAAGGTTACCTATTTTACTGCAGTAAACTATTTCTATTTAGTCAGGATAGTTCAAGATTAAGATTCTCCTTAGCGGTGATAACTGGTTAATTATCCTAAAAATATCTCCCCCTCACCCTTTCACATTTCCCTAGACATCCTACATTCCCTGAACCTTTGCTGCGGCTTTTTGTGAACCTCCTCTCGGTTTGATTTTGACGACGGTTTTTAAATTTATTTATAAATTTGCAGTCCTATCCATCCATCGCGCTCTAAACGGGATTTGAGTTGAACTACTCGGCGATTCACCTGATAAGTCATTTCTGGTGGGAACTCGGAAATTTAAATTTCACACCCGTTTTCTTCACAGACTTTCCGTCGTAAACACCCCGTTATGTTTCAGTAAGTGTTAATTTCCGATATTGAACAGAAATTTGGCAAAAAATTGGGAATTCATAACCCACCATATGCTTAGGTATTATTTATCCATTCTACACTATGTTGTGCTCTTGAAAATCAAATGATTTCGGGGGTCGTCTAATTGTGTGTATTATAGCTGAATGTCACTTTGTTCAATGCAGCAACTCTACGTACGCCCATGTCTGCAAATATGGTGGTGAGACGTAAGATTACATTGTGTTGACGTGTGGTGCATAACCATGATTACAGTAAAATAACTTGAACTTTTAACTTGGTTTCTTATTACGCAAACTCCTAGTAGGTATTAGGTATACGGACAGCGCTGATGCAACTGATTATGAAAAATGTTGAACAAAACAAGCATTAAAGTCAAGAAAAGCATTAAACTCTTAGATTTACTTTCATATTATGTAACTGTTGGGTGACACAACAGAATGACAAGTACCACTGCTCATCCTTGGCTGAATTTTCATCCTTCTTCACAGTTATAATACCAGTAAAATTGTCTGACGACACAAGGGAATCAATAACCAATTCAGTAAATTGCTTGCATGTCAGGTGCCCTCTATTGGGGCCTGCACTGTTATAGTACATCTTTCATGGCGGACCTAATCATTCCAGAATATTTCTGCTTCTTCTCACAGTTCAGTTCGCCCCATAATTAACAAAATTCAAATAATGTGTGTTCTACATTAGGACATCGTAGTTGTTTCATTTTGCAGTCTTAAACTGGGATCACATTGACGAGTAATCGACGTAAAACGCGCAAAACTCAAACGCGACATTGAATTTAATTTTCTGAACAGGTTTACGCTCTTTACGCGCGACGACTTTTAAACCAGAGTGTCCAAGATAAAAAAATGCTGCAATGTTACACAACGGTTTATTGTTTACATGTGCAGATGCCCCTTCTGCGTAGGTCACTGTTTTCTGTGGTCAGTGCACCCTCCAAGAAAGCCCTAAATGGAGTGCTGGAGCCGGCCCGGGAATTGAAGTTTCATACAAATGCGCTGGATTCAATAATTCAATAATTAATTATTTGTAGTTATTAATGATGCATAAGGTATATAATAAACCGTTGTGTAATAATTTACCTGTATAGATGCCCCTTCAGCGTAGATAGTACAATAAACCGTTGCGTAATAATTTAGCGTTGTGTAATTTACCGATGTGTAATCATTTACCCAATAATACTTCAACGTTTGTTCAAGCTGCTATCAACCTACCACCAAAATCCAAAAGAGCCATTATTTTTCAAATGGAATAATATCTCAGAACAACCAACTCGACTTCATACAGCCATCCTTGATTATAATCAGGTGCTCCCTAGCTATGATATCTGGGCCGGATGTATACCGTTTGATTCACGATCATGTTGACGAAGCTTTTTGGTGCACCCGAACGGCTTGTCTTACAAGATCAGTTCAAGATCGATTTAAAAACGTTAAAAAAACCATACCCTTCTATTGAATGTTTTCGAGCGACGGCGTTCTGTTCACCTGTTGTTCACCCTTAGAGATGGCTGACAGTAACGCCGAGCTTCGCGGGCCAACTAGACCCTAAATGGGACCTAAAAACCAAATTTCATTAATTTTGGTTCATGGTAACTAAGAAAAGTGCGAAGTACGGCCTACGGCGGACAGACAGAAATGTTTTTATTGCATTTTCGGATTCTACATACCTTGAAACGTAAACCATCAAATTTTGAGGAGGGGGGGTTAGAATTTTCGTTTATTATTCTGTGAATAATACACCTATGTATTCGCTCAGCTAAAAATTTTTATAACACTCCCTCAAAATTTTTTCTTTTCCGTTTCAAGGTGCGTAGATTCCAAAAATGCAATGTCCGTCCGCCGTATCACGTGTACAGGCTTCATTTTCGATCTAAAAAATTCGTTCTTTCGCACACATGCTCCATTTGGGCCCTAGTTGTGTCCCGAAACTTTTCAGCCCGATCGGAATATACCCAAGGGTGTTATGAGTGAAAATGTGTGTAAAAATAGGTACTTTTTGCGTTTTAGCAACATGTTAGTAAAATGAGCTTTTGAGGTATCGTTTTTCATGTTTTTGGGGACGAGAAGACCGAATATGAAGTCGATTTAGACCATAGAGTGTAAAATTGAGGTTGTACCAGATGTTCAGCTCCCAAAATTGATTTTGTATGAGTCAAAAACCTGGGAAATCGTCTGAAATCACCATCAACTTGTAGAATAACACTGGAAAAAATATCAACAGGTGGATCAAGACGATTAAATGGTACTATCAATGATCAAAGATAATTTGAAAAAAAAAGGAGCGTACCTAATTCGTGTTTTGGGAGCCAAAATTGGTGGAAACCACCAGAAATAGCTATTTCAATTATTTTATATGAAAGAAACAATAAATAAACAGCCAACGTTTCTGTAGGTATGTCCAATAGAATAATAAACCCATGTGACAAGGACTTTGCAGTGTTTTGGTTTATTATTCTGTGAATAATACACCTATGTAATCGCTCAGCAAAAAATTTTTATAACACCCCCTCAAACTTTTTTCTTTTCCGTTTCAAGGTGTGTAGATTCAAAAAATGCAATGTCCGTCCGCCGTACGCCGTCCGCCGTTTCACGTGTACAGGCTTCATTTTCGATCTAAAAAAGTCGTTCTTTCGCACACATGCTCCATTTGGGCCCTAGTTGTGTCCCGAAACTTTTCAGCCCGATCGGAATATACCCAGGGGTGTTATGAGTGAAAATGTGTGTGAAAATAGGTACTTTTTGCGTTTTAGCAACATGTTGGTAACATGAGCTTTTGAGGTATCGTTTTCCATGTTTTTGGGGACGAGAAGATCGAATATGAAGTCGATTTTGGCCAAGGAGTGGAAAATTGAGGTTGTACCAGATGTTCAGCTCCCAAAATTGATTTTTTATGAGTCAAATACCTGCGAAATCACCATCAATTTGTAGAATAACACTAGAAAAAATGTCAACACACGTGGATCAAGACGATTAAATGGCACTACCAATGATCAAAGATAATTTGAAAAAAAAAAAAAAAAAAGATCGTACCTACCTAATTTGTGTTTTGGGGGCCAAAATTGGTGGAAACCATCAGAAATAGCTATTTCAATTATTTCACATGATACAAACAATAAATGTACAGCCAACATTTCTGTAGAATAATAAACCCCATGTGATAAGGACTTTGCAGCGTTTTTTTTTCCTTGCTCGATTCCAATGGTTCATTATTGAAAATAATAAACCAAAATCCAGATATTTACGCGCTTCACGGATCTGCGCGTCGTGTTCTGCGCAGTCGGAGGCTGGAGCACAGGCTATATCTTGACATTTTACGCGCTTTACGTCCGTAACTAGCGTCGTCCATGTGAACGGTTTGACGTTTTTACGACCTTTGCGTTTTACGTCGATTACGCGTCTATGTGAACCCAGCTTTAATCGTTGATCTTCTCACAATTTCAACAAAACATTCGATTTCTCAACGTCTAACTCACATTATTTTTTCCACCCTGATTTGCGACATAATATCGATCAAAACGGTCATTCTAGCTTTAATTCCTTGGGAAAACCTTTCGATATAGTTGCTGAGATTTTTTTTTTTTTTCCGAACAACAAAGTCATTGAGATTATTACGGTGACCCCGTTTCCCATGCGTTGCGTCAGGGCGTTCCCAAGAACGTGCGTACCCGGTTTCGAGCTTTTCACATATGAAGAAACTTCGTTGGAACTAGGACAGCCGTGCACCTACGATCTGCAATAACTTCATTATAATGCGTCAACGTAGAATTATTATTTATTGACAGGAGACGGCGTTTTGACGACTCGACGTTCAGTCCACAAACCCCGGCCCCCCACTCCGCTACCTCACAGCGTCACAGGTGTAGTACTTAACATCGATTAAGGCACATCATCGACCCTAAATCGATCGCCAAGGTCGATAATGCGCGTCGGTACTATCGATCCACCAGTCCCGCTATTTTTCAAAATTCCTTCGGCTTTTTGTTTGTCAGGTAGAAAAACATTAGTTAGGCTTACGTTTATGTTTCAAAGTAGAACGTCCTTCTTTTACAGCTAAAACGACTTGGTCCCTCCTTCCGAAGGTACGGCTATGTAGCTATTGAATTGAATTTAATTGAATTGAATTGAATTTATTGACAGAAAGAAAGAAAGTAAAACACACACAAAATGGCACATACATATAAAATATCGTACATAAAAAATATCATACATAAAAACACAAAAGAATTTTAGCGAATTTTTGAAGAAAACTTAACTATTTGTCTCGTTGGCAGCTCTGGAAGGGTAGTGGGTACTCTTCAAAATTCTTTTTTGTGCACCAGAGAACGAAATTCTAGAGCTTTGATTTTATCTTATTTTATATGTATCTAATCTATATATTATTCTATATGAAATACATTTAATAGTAATAATAATACCGTCTGTTATAATTATATATTTATTCAGGTATTTATTTACTTGTCCTTTCGCATAATAACGCCTTTATAGTGCACGCTAAAAATGCTTTCTTGCGCAGAAAAATCCTTCCCCAAGAGTTATTATATTGAAATCAGTAGAGCTGTCGTTAGATTCACCTTGAAATCAGTGTTGCCAATAAATTCATTGTACGTGAAGTTTCCTCTTGTTTTGGGGTATTGTAAAAGAGTTTACGTGTAGATGTTATACTCGGTACACTAGGAAAAATCACGGCTTGTCTCTAAAACTCACAGTGGAGGAAGAATATTATTCTGCGTGTTTCATTTGTTTGGCATTTTCAGGAGCAAGATGCCAAAAACAAGAGCGAACGGTCCGTCAAGTTGCCAGATCGTTTTTCGTAAAATGAAAAATATACGACAAGAACAAGAATTTATTGCTCTGAAATTTGGAGAAAACCACGATTTTACGATAACGTCGTAAAATAAACGGAAGAGCCGTTGGTGTCAATAAAGTTCTAGTGTGAAGTTTGCCACACAATACTAACGTGTGGGTTTGCCACACAATACTAACCTAAAGAATACAAAACTGGAGCAATTTTTGCTTCCATTTTCCTATAATGGAGGAATAGTATGGTGATTCCATCAAAAATAGGTGTTCGAGAACACCATGGAACGTTGTTCAGAAGCGCTCAAAAAGAGTTTCTAAGACTGTTTTCCGCTTGATGTCGCTTATTTTGGAATTTCAAATGGTCATAACATCCTCAAAATACAGATTTTCAGATTTTCTTTTTGGGTTTTGTTCAGCTCGTTAAACTCTTCAATTTGAGATGAGAACAAGCTTTCTAGGTTTGTGACGGGTTTTCCTATTTTTCAATTTTCAACGATAACTGCCGCAAAAATAGACGAAAAGTGGTGCGGTTGGCACCAGAACGTCCGCCCGATAGCATTTGACTGGGCTAATTGACACCAAAAAATATGTCAATGGTTCTAAATGACGTTGTTGTGGGTGTCAGAAATTGGTTGAAAGTGAAATTTTTATGCAAGTTTACGAACTTTGACCGAAATTGGCGGCCCCTACCGCCAAACTCGTATCCACACTATTATTAAGGACACGTTAGTATTGTGTGGCAAACTTCACACTGGAACTTTATTGACACCAATGGCTCTTCCGTGTATTTTACGACGTTATCGTAAAATCGTGGTTTTCTCCAAATCGCAGAGCAATAAATTCTTGTTCTGCGATTTGGAGAAAACCACGATTTTACGATAACGTCGTAAAATACACGGAAGAGCCATTGGTGTCAATAAAGTTCCAGTGTGAAGTTTGCCACACAATACTAACGTGTCCTTAATAATAGTATGGATACGAGTTTGGCGGTAGGGGCCGCCAATTTCGGTCAAAATTCGTAAACTTGCATGAAAATCTCACTTTCAACCAATTTCTGACACCCACAACAACGTCATTTAGAACCATTGACATATTTTTTGGTGTCAATTAGCCCAGTCAAATGCTATCGAGTGGACGTTCCGGTGCCAACCGCACCACTATTTTTGGGGCAGTTATCGTTGAAAATTGAAAAATAGGAAAACCCGTCACAAACCTAGAAAGCTTGTTCTCATCTCAAATTGAAGAGTTTAACGAGCTGGACGAAACCCAAAAAGAAAATTTGAAAATCTGTATTTTTTGGATGTTATGACCATTTGAAATTCCAAAATAAGCGACATCAAGCGGAAAATAGTCTTAGAAACTCTTTTAGAGCGCTTCTGAACAACGTTCCATGGTGTTCTCGAACACCTATTTTTGACTGAATCACCATACTATTCCTCCATTATAGGAACATGGAAGCAAAAATTCCTCCAGTTTTGTATTCTTTAGGTGGTGGTTCGGGAGGGGGGCATCGCGAGCTGGAATTGGAGCATACTGTTCTCGACGCTGTTCCTTTTTAGCTTAATAGGCCCGCTTAATTGTTATCTGTGCTCTGAAAGTGAACATATGCGATACGAAGGTATTGAGTGGGTCTGAAAGTGTCAAAATATTTGGCTTGTGTAGGATTTTGATTATCCGAATGAACAAGGATTGGCGAAAACATCAAGCTCAGCTCTGGCGGGCACATATTGTTTTAATGAAGCCCTAATTGGTTCTGGGTTGTTGGAGGCGCGTTAGAGCTTGTATTTAGGTGTTGTGCCACTGCAAAATCCAGCGTGTGGTGTGAAATCAGCGAACACGACCCGTGATTGTTATTACAGTTCATCCCCTTCCCACTATGTAGTTATGGGTGCACTATGTATTTCCCACTGGTTCTCGTTACTTATGAGTAGGGACTGGAATTTGCATATTTTGCATATGTGTTTTTTATCGTGTATATATCGTTCTACTTTCCCGTTTTGAGGGTATCTGAAGCGTTTAGCGTGTGCTAAATTG
Source organism: Leptopterna dolabrata (assembly GCA_954871275.1). Classification (NCBI taxonomy): domain Eukaryota; kingdom Metazoa; phylum Arthropoda; class Insecta; order Hemiptera; family Miridae; genus Leptopterna; species Leptopterna dolabrata. The sequence goes on from OX940983.1 coordinate 5,650,688, forward strand.
AAATTTAAACGGCATATTTTTGCATATTTTGTTCGATTTCGGAGTTTTTGTGTGCATATTTTGGCCACTTTGTGCATATTTCTGCATTTTTAATCGAAATTGGGCCATTTCCCTATTTTTTGACATTCTAATTGCAAATCCTCCGAGATAATGTGTGTTTGAAAAGGAGTCACGGATATTCTTAGGCCATTCGCCGTTTATTCCGTGTGCCTGGCTTAGGCGCGCCCTTACCATTTTTCCCTGATTGGGATTGCCTTACACTTTCGGGCTATAAATACGTCACAACTGACAATTTGGAAAAATCAGTTGTGATCCAGTGCTATAATTGTGTTAGCAAGTGACTTTTTTTGTGTAAATATAAATATTGTGTAGTCGAGAAAAAAAGTTGTGCACATTTTCATTCCATCGTCTTCCTTGATCCTTTTCTACATATTTTTAAGGACGCCATAATAACTGGAACATAACGTACAGACTACCTGCACGTCTCACAGCAAAATTTAGTTCATTTTAGAAATATTTAAAAAAAATTTAAACTTAATTTTCCTTGGGGTGCATATTTTGCCCATTTAGAGTGCATATTTTCGCCACATTTTGTGCGTATAATTCCAGCACCTACTTACGAGGATTGCTCTGGCGGTGACAGGTGGTTCGCCCACGTTCATCGCTCTTGAATCTTGCAACGACAAGAGCTCTTTCTGTTTTGCGAAATGTTGAAAAGGAGTCGAGAGAACTGACCTTTTCAGAAGCGGACTGAACGGCGTATTAGGGCGTGTTGAACTAGTTCACGCCTCTCAACCTCAGGATGGTTTCTGTTAGAAGTTTATTTATTGACTGAACTACCGCGTATTTAAGATTGCTGTGACTGTAGTTTTATAATATTTTTAATGCTGTCAGTAGAGCGGTAGCTTTCTACATTGCCTATAAGTAACATTCTGAAAATGTTAATCATCGTTGTTCGAGATTTGTTGTCCATGAATGTGGAATGTGCATTTCTTTCCAGTTCATGCCATTTCGACCAAAATTGAACTTGAAACATTTTACTCTCCACCTGGTTGTAGTTACGATCTTGTTTATTTCTGATTTGGTAGGTAAGAAAGCATGGTTCCCGACGATTAGTTCGTTCAGAGAATTTTTGATTAGCCTAAAGTTAGTGAAATATAGGTACTAGGCACACTTTTTTCCAAATATGGCATAGGATTGTATACAGCAACTTTTGAAAGAAAGAAATTTTTCATTTGTACATAGGCCATTCGGGCCTCATAGCGTACAATATTTACAGGAGTGGTGGGTAGCGAATACAAAATTTTTAAAGGAAACAATATAAAATTGAAGGGAATAATATACAAATTTGAAACAAAAATATAAAATTTTCGATTACGTACCTACTAGCTGATGTGTGCTGAAAATAATGCAAAGAAAGAGGAGGTAGAATATCAGTAAACAGAAGAATGAAGGGAGGATGTAAGGAAATGAATGAAAGGGTACATCTTCACGTGCAAGAAACGATCTTACAGCGTTCTGAATTTTGCGACGGACTTTCGAGGTTTTTATAAAAGTCCCTATTCATTTCATTGTGTGTGGCTTCCAGATCACTCGTACATAAACAGATTACTACATAATTTAATTTCAAATCCAACCCCTACCGATGACCCACCTATTGGAAACTTCAGGTTGTTTGCCTGATAGGGGTAAGTCTGCAGCAGCCACAACCAAACAGGGGTTTTTCCTCGTGCTTGGAATCCTTCTTATATGGTGAAGACGCATTTTTACGCCGTTTTGTACTCGTTTCAACACTGCACGCTGCTAGTTCGACAAACGTAAAGCCTCCGGCGTCGCAAGAAGTCCCAGAAACGCTGTCACGGAGGTTGGCACCCCCATAACCCACATTCTCCCTCTTTGCTCGTCCTTCTATGGAAACAACCGTCGAATTTGGACTCCGGCAAAGTTCAGGCATCCAGAAGAGCGACGAAGCCTGGTTTCACCTGTCTTAGACCATTCAGTCCTCGCTGGAACCTGTAAGACGTCTACCCTTATCCGGTCTCTGATTGGTAAATGCTTGGAATACATCAAGCTCATGTAACTGATCATGCTGATGATGAGTAGGGACTGGAATTAGCATATTTTGCATATGTGTTTTTTATCGTGTACATATCGTTTTAATTTTCCGTTTTGAGGGTATCTGAAGCGTTTAGCGTGTGTTAAATTTAAATTTAAATAGCACATTTTGCATATTTTGGCCGTTGTCGGCATATTTCTGCATTTTTAATCGAAATTGGGGAGTTTCCCTATTTTTCGACATTCCAATCGCCAACATTCCAAATACCTCTGAGATACGTGTTTCTGAAAAGGGGTCACGGATATCGTGTCCTGTGATGCCGAGAGGTCGTTTTCTGCCTTAAAGTTGCTCCTCAGTGACAACCGTAGGAGATTTACGATTGACAATTTGGAAAACTCAATTGTGATTCAGTGCTGTAATTATGATAGCGAGTGACTTTTTTGTATAAATGTAAATACTGTATAGTCGAGAAAAAAGGTGTGTACATTGTCATTCCATTTTCTTCCTTGATCCTTTTCTATAATTTTTAAGGACGCGATAATAACTGGAATATAATGTATAAACTACACGTACACACACGTCTCACGGCAAAATTTAATTCATATTAGAAATATTTTAATTGTTCTAAACGTAATTTTGCTTGGGGTGCATATTTTGCCAATTTCGAGTGTAGATTTTCGCAATTTCGAGTGCATATTTTGGCCAAATTTTGTGCATGTAATTCCATTCCCTACTGATGAGGGTTACACATTTCTATTCTATCTTTCTTTTTCTATTTTTTATTTTTTTATATATTTTTTTAATGAACGTAGATTCCATCCTGAGAATTTCGGCACCAACCGCACTCCCCTACGGGGAGTAATTTTCATTCTGTGATTTTTAGGAGTTTTCTGCTCTGGTGACGTCACAGCGGGCAAGGAGTCCCGCCCAGATGGGAGGACAATAATGACGTCACTGGTGTAGAAAGAGTGCGGTTGGTATCGAAATTCTCAATTTAATTTTTTTAAACGCTGCAAATTATTACACAACGGTTTATTATTTACCTGTATAGTTGCTCCTTCTGCGTAGATCACTGTTTTCTGTGGTCAATACCCTCGAGCTCCCTCCAGGAAAGCACTAAATCGAGTACTGGAGCCGGGCCGGGAATTAGAGTTTCATATAAATGCGCGAGATTCAATAATTCAATCATGTTTCATCATTTTTTGTAGTTATTTATGAAGCATAAGGTAAATAATAAACCGTTGTGTAATAATTTACCTGTATAGATGCTCCTTCTGCGTAGATAGTATAATAAGCCGTTGTGTAATATTTTATCGGTGTGTAGTTATTTACCGTTGCGTCATAATTTACACAATAATAAACCGTTGTGTTATTTTCAAATAATTTACCCGTATAGATGCCCTAAATCGAGTATTGAGCCAGCCCGGGAATTACATTATTTCTTAATATTGTTGTTAATCATGAAACACAACGTTTAAATTCAAGTTACGAAAGTACCTATCAACAAATCCAAGAGCCATCATTTTTCAAGTGAAATAATATCACAGAACAACCAACTCGACTTCATACGCCGTGAATAATCAGGTGCTCCCTAGCAATGATATTTGGGCTAATTGTATACAATTTCATTCACCCTCCTGTTGAAGAACCCTGGCGGTGGAAACTTCTGGGCCTTACTGTGAACGAACGGCTGGACGTACAATGCTCCGGATGGTCTTAAAAATCTCCCAAGTTCGATAACTATTTAAAAATTTAAAAAACTTCGAGATAATCGCGTCCTGGACATTTCAACCCCTATTTTTCACCCCTTAGGGATGACTGACATTAACGCCGAGCTTCGAGGACCAACTAGACCCCAAGTGGGGCCCTATAAACCGAATTTCGTCAATTTTGGTTCACGGTAACTCAAAAAAAGTGCTAAGTACGGACAGACTTTTTTTTATTGCATTTTCGGAATCTACATACCTTGAAACGGAAACTGTCAAATTGGGGGGGGTTAAATTTTTTTGTGCTAGATTCCAAAGGTTCATTATGTAAAATAATAAACCAAAACGCTGCATATCCGTGCACAACGGTTTATTATTTTGTACAGAATACCCTTCTGTTACAGATCTCACAGCTCTCTGTATAGATAACCCGTCTATATAATATAATATGTACTACTCTATACATATTATGTAGATCGCAGACCCTCCGTAGGTTAGTACCTAACCCCGTACTCGTTACTTGGTACCTACCTAAATCACGAGTTAAATGTTGCTAAAATAATTCTGTCGATGACAAACAGTAACTAAAACGGCAAAAAGCAACGCAAATAATGAAGTTCTGAAGGGAAATTGTTGATGTGGAGTGAATAAAGTTGTAAACGTACCTACCAACAAACTCCAGCCCCTTCTACGTAGATGGAATGAACCTTTGTGTAATAATTCACCGTTGAGTAATGATTTACCATTGTGTAGTAATAATTTACCCATCAATAATACTTCAACGTTTGTTCAAGTTTTACAAATACCTATCAACAAACTCCAAAACAGCCATTATTTTTCGAATGAAATAATATCACAGAACAACCAACTCGACTTCATATTCCGCGATTTTGATCAGGTGATCCCTAGCAATGATTTTATCTCGGGCCAATTCCCGATTGTTAGCGCGTCCCTAGTGACGAGATTTGGGCTAAATGTATACAATTTCATTCACCCTCCTGTTGAAGAAGCCTGTCGGTGCAAAATTCTGGGCCTTACTGTGAACGAACGGCTGGACGTACAATGCTCGGTTTGGTCTTAAAAATCTCCCAAGTTGGATAACTATTTAAAAATTTAAAAAAATTCGAGATAATCGCGTCCTGGAGATTTCAACCCCTATTTTTCACCCATTAGAGATGACTGACAGTAACGCCGAGCTTCGAGGACCAACTAGACCCCATGTGGGGACCCTATAAACCGAATTTCGTCAATTTTGGTTCACGGTAACTAAGAAAATGCGAAGTACGGCGGACGGACAGAAATTTTTTTATTGCATTTTCGGAATCTACATATTTAAAACGGAAGCCAACAAATTTTGTGGGGATGTTAAAATTTGTTTTTCATGTTCGATTCCAAAGGTTCATTATTGAAAATAATAAACTAAAAAATTAACTGAACCCGTGGGTAATGCTCATTATGTTGATGATTGGTATTAGTAGTTGATTAGGCACCTATGCACGAAGACGACATCACCACTTGTGTACAATTTCAAGGAGCAAATGTCTTATTATCCTTAGGTTCAACACCATTTATTCTATTCTTCTTACTTAGCCGTATTTCTTGTTGGGCATAGTCTCATTTCTGGTGGTGTTTTGTTCCTAGTAATTGCAGTAAAAATGAAAGAGGCACAGACTGAGTTGGAGTCTAGCGGCGTTTAATGGAACATTCAAGTTCGGAATTAAATTCCTAAAATGACGTTTCGGTCCCGAATTCGCCTAGATAACGACTGCCTACTAAAAGATTATCCTCAATGCCCTCCACTCTGTATTAGTGGAATAGCAGCGTTGAAAGGTGATACGAAGCCCATGAACTAGCGTGAAATAATCCACCCGTGGTTACCGTTAATAATGATGTCAGTTCGTATTTTTCCATCCTATCGCAATTCTTTTTCCGCTCCTAACCGCCTCGATTAGACTCCTCCTCTTGCAACCAGATTGCGCTCGACTCAACGACCCGTACCAAATTGTTGACCTTGCAAAGAGCAATTTTGACATCGGCAGATAAGTGGGTACCGTTAAGGCTTTTAAAAAAAAGTTTTTTTTTCGTTGTTCTTAAGTGCAGTTGGATGCGGAGTGGATCAGGAGATTTCTGGGGGCGTCAAGGATTGTGATGCCCGAGAGGAAATTGCTTATGGTTCTGGACGATAAGGCCCCTCCGTTAGGACTTCCACGTAACGGCTCGTGGGAAGATGGGTTAGTTTCATCACGACCAAATGAAAATGTTTGGATTATCCACTTTACACGGTGTAATAGAGAAATCTTAATTTCTTCTACGAAAGAAAAAAAGTTGTGTTTAATGTATTCGTGATCCTGCTTAATGGAATGAAGCAGATTTTTGAGATTCGTTGTTATCTTACAACGATATTGTACGTAGAGCAGTCCTTTCGTGAAGTAAGTTCCTTCTGATTAGGTATTAGGATGCTCTGTCACACATTCCCATATCTCCTCCTTATGCCCAATAGACACATGTCAACATTATTGAACGATCCTCTAGGTGGAAGAAAGAATATATGTCGTATCTACTTATACGTACCACCAATTTTTTATTATTATTTTTTTTGGTTTATTATTTTCAATAATGAACCTTTGGAATCGAGCATCAAAACAATTTTTAACCCCCCCCCCCCCCCCTCCTCCCTCAAAATTTGATGGTTTCCGTTTCAAGGTATGTAGAATCCGAAAATGCAAAACGCTGCAAATCCCTGCAAAACGGTTTATTATTTTGTACAAAATACCCTTCTGTTACAGATCACAGCTCTCTGCATAGATAACCCGTCTATATAATATGTACTACTCTATACATATTATGTAGATCCCAGACCATCCGTAGGTTAGTACCTAACCCCATCAAATCTTGAGGGGGTTTAGCTTTTTTTTATGCTCGATTCCAATAGTTAATTATTGAAAATAATAAACCAAAAATCGAGTAATCAAGCCCTAAATTAACTTCAAGAACTTGTCTGACTTGAAAAACGGGGCACTTAACACTCCACAAGTCGCCTACGGGAGCTTACAGAGTGAATTAAATGTAGTTATGGCTCATTACCTAATGGTGAGGTAGAATTTGAAAAAAGGATGTAAGTAACAAATTATATTAATTATGTTTCTAGAAAGTTCCTGGCAGTACATACAACGCAATATGTATATCAGTTCAAAATAGGGGTTGAAATTTTCAGAACGCCGTATCTCGAAAAATTTATATGGAAGGGTATGGTTTTTTTTAACGTTATTATCATTTGTCTTGTGCTAAAGAATTTTTTGAGACCACCCGGAGCATTGTACGTCCAGCCATTCGTGTGCACCAAAAAGCTTCGTCAACACGATCGTGAATCAGACGGTATAAATCCGGCCGGGATATCATCACTAGGGAGCACCTGATTATAACCAAGGATGGGTGTATGAAGTCGAGTTGGTTGTTCTGCGATATTATTTCATTTGATAAGTGATGGGCTATTGGATTTTGTTGGTAGACTTGGATTTGTTGGTAAACTTGAAGAAACGTTGAAGTATTATTGATGGGTAAATTATTACACAATGTTAAATTATTACAAAACGGCAAATTATTACACAACGGCAAATTATTACACAACGGTAAATTATTACACAACGGTTCATCTACCAAGAAGGGGCTGGATTTTGTTGATCGGTACTTTTCCAACTTGAACAACCGTTTAAGTATTATTGATGGACAAGTTATTACACAACGGTTCATATAGGTATTGACCACAGAAAACAGTGATCTACGCAGAAGAGGCATCTATTTCACTCCACATCAAAAATTTTCCTTCAGAACTTCATTATTTGCGTTTCTTTTTGCCGTTTTAGTTACTGTTTGTCATCGGCTGTATTACGAGTATTTTAGCAACATTTAACTCGTGATTTAGGTAGGTACCTAGTATCGAGTTCGGGGTTAGGTACTAACCTACGGAGGGTCTGCGATTCACATATTTTGTATAGAGTAGTACATATTATATTACATAGACGGGTTATCTATACAGAGAGCTGTGATCTGCAACAGAAGGGTATTCTGTACAAAATAATAAACCGTTGTGCAGGGATTTGCAGCGTTTTTGGTGTATACAACCGTCGTTGTAGCGTTAATTTGCGTGGAAATGTGCATTGCTTCGAAATGAAATCCATCATAAGATCCAGTCATTCATACCACGTTTTCCTATTCTGCGGAAATTGCCGGGGTTGAACGAACTCCCAAATTTCCCGTCTGTGCATCCACAGACTGTAACTAAACACCAAGTACGTCCTGGCAATTAGACGTTATGGAACGGTCAATTGTTACCTTGGTTGCTTCCAGTATCGCCTGGTCGACGCTCCAAAAAAACAATCATTTCGGAGTCTTATAATTTCCGTGACCATCGGCTTTTCCATCCGCTTGATGTTCTTTGTTCATTTCGTCGTTGTTATTCTTTGTTCAACCAAAAAATAATATAATGGGAAGTACTGAATGGAAGGTGGCATCGTCCCTTCTCCTGGATTCGGGTGTTTCTGAAGTGTACTACAGCCGTACCAACATCGTACCAACCGTTCGTTTGGCGTTGGACTTTTAATAGATGTCGATCGGTATATATGTATCGGTATATATTGTAATATCGTTGTCGACCGTTGATATATACAGAAGTTCTGTGGTTATTGGTAGGGGCGTTGCGTCCATAAGGCCACTTGGGCCACTGCCCCTGCACCCAGAAACACAAAAAACTCAAAAAAAATGCCAACCATTTCTTCAGTTGGCATTCGAATTTCCCTCCGTATACTGTACCTAGCATTTTTCACGAAGTTCAACAGCGACTCGACAGAGTGGCTATGGATAATTGTGCATTATTGTTGTTTTTTGGAAGAAACTCACAGCTCTGTAAATACACATTTCTCATAATTCTTTCAGGTATGGTTTTTATTGTACACCAAATTTTAACCCTGAACCCTAAGATCTTTGCCATTAGACACCGTACGTTAGATAGTCTCCTATTTTAAGTCCGAATTGTTTATGTTTCTGTTGTAGCCCATGATAATGGCTAAATAAATGGCCGAAACGTTGGGACAATAAATCGTTTCATTCAGACAGAACCTCAACAATTTATATGGAATACGGTCGATAACGTCATTGCACTATAATATATGCACTATATAACGTCTAGTTTGGTCAAACTACCTCTCCCAACTTTACTTCTACTAGACAGGAAAGAACACTCAATATATTTATATATATATATATATATATAGCCTAGAACTGTATAGAGATAGAGCTCTTTGTAGATCCTACAAAGAGGTAAATCTATGACTACCTGTCATGGATTTATAAATAAAATACCACTTCAGCTTTGAGGCGGTTCAGGAAGAATCTCTTATCCCCAGTCTCCCCATCAGTCGTCGAAAGCTATTCTTGACGAGCGGAATGGGCGACACAAAAAATTCCAAGATCGCCCGTAGAAAAGAAAGAAAAACCGGAAAAGTCAGTTTCGAAGCCGACGTAGCGGGCACTTCACCAGTAAATGGTGACAGTGGAAGTGAAGGATCGAAACTGCCCATCCAGCTGCCACCGCAAGAAAGGTACCTTGTGAGCCTCCGGTCTGTTTTCCAGATGGTTTTTTTTTTCTCCCTTCATTTCCTATAAAACTGCTATCTGGGTCTGGAAAAATAGAGTTAGAGTTCCACTTATAGAAGTTGAAACGGGTTTTCACCGTAGACATTGCCTTGTGGATCCTGCGGTAGTTTTTATAGCCTAGTTGTAGTTTCTTGGAAAACGGTTGGGTGGAAATTTTGTATTCACTTTATTTTTATATTCTTTCTATGTATAGGTATGTCTCTTGAAATTGAAAAAAAATCGCTGCAAATCCCTGCACAGCGGTTTATTATTTTGTACAGAATACCCTTCTGTTACAGATCACAGCTCTCTGTATAAATAACCCGTCTATATAATATAATATGTACTACTCTATACATATTATGAGAATCGCAGACCCTCCGTAGGTTAGTACCTAACCCCGTACTCGTTACTAGGTACCTACCTAAATCGCGAGTTAAATATTGCTAAAATAATACGGCCGATGACAAACGGTAACTAAAACGGCAAAAAGAAACGCAAATAATGAAGTTCTAAAGGAAAATTCTTGATGTGGAGTGAAATAGATGGCCCTTTTGCGTAGATCACTGTTTTCTGTGGTCAGTACCTATAATGAACCGTTGTGTAATAACTTGCCCATCAATAATACTTCAACGGTTGTTCAAGTTGCAAAAGTACCGATCAACAAAATCCAGCCCCTTCTTGGTAGATGAACCGTTGTGTAATAATTTGCCGCTGTGTAATTATTTACCATTGTGTAATGATTTACCCATCAATAATACTTCAACGTTTCTTCAAGTTTCACAAGTACCTACCAAAAAAATCCAATAGACGGTCACTTATCAAATGAAATAATATCGCAGAACAACCAACTCGACTTCATACAGCCATCCTTGATTATAATCAGGTGCTCCCTAGTGATGATATCCGGGCCGGATTTATATCGTTTGATTCACGACCGTGTTGACGAAACATTTTGGTGCACACGAACGGCTGGACGTACAATGCTCCGGGTGGCCACAAAAATTGTTTAGCTCAAAACAAATTTAATAACGTTAAAAAAATTATACCCTTCAATCGAAAGTTTTCGAGCTACGGCGTTCTGAAAATTTCAACCCCTATTTTGAACCCCTTAGAGATGACTGACAGTAACGCCGAGTTTCGAGGACCAACTTGACCCCGAACGGAACCTATAACCCGAATCCAAACTAATAAGCAAGTTCAGTGACAACCAGCCGCTGGACGAGACCTTAGGGGCCCATTCATGAACTTGGTTTTCTCATAAAAAACGACAATAAATAGTCTAAAAATAGTCTATTTCCACGTAAACTAACAACGCTGTAGACCGGTTTCGGTTGTTAAAACATCATCAGTACACACCAGAATGAAACTACTAGAACTTGACCTACTATTTACACAACTCGAGTGAATGGCAGTGCAATCTCATTGGCTGTCGAGGCCAAGGAAGTGAAAGGGAGGTGGAGCCTGATTGGCTGGAATACAATACAAGTGAAGGGTGGTAGGTACATTCTGATTGGAAAGGAGGTAGGACAAAAGGAAAAGGAAACAAACGCCATGAGGTGATGCGAACCAAGCTTACAGAAATAAATCAATTGAAGGTGAATGGTTTTCGAAATTTATTTCATTTACAGAAAGAGCCTAATGAATTTTCAATATTTCCAATTGTTCCAATGCATCCAGTTTCGAACCTTTATTAAAAATATGAACTATCTCAACTGATGAATTGTTCCTATCAATACTGAAGTTAAATCCACGACCCTCCTCCCTTAAATGATTAGCAAAACCCGAATTACCAGAACCATCCCTAAAACATCGTTGGTGTTCCCTTAATCTTTCCCTGAATTTACGTCCCGTTTGACCGCAATATTTAACTCCACAATCGCATTTCAAAAGATAAACCCCACTCCTATCCTCTACAGGATTTTATCTTTTACATGGGCGTAACCCGTTTCGGCAAATGAGTTTGGGAGAAATTTCGGCGAATGACAGCAAGTCAGTGTACAAATTCCTGCCGCAGCATTTTGTTTGGTTTCACCTGGTTCCTCGTTCATCGTTCGTATTTAGTATCGTCGTGTAACTATTATGTTGTGTGGGTCGAGACGGTTCTGTGAGATATTGGAAGTGGCGATTGACGAAAAATATGAAAGGTGTTCCTGCAATGATTATAAATTAATTCACATTCACGCGTAGGTACGTGCATCAGGATTAGCTAGTAACTTTCCGATGTTCAGAAAAATAAAAGGCTTCCATAGTTGCCAGACGCCAATTTTTCCCGGGTAATATAAATATGCAATGTTCACAATCACGATCCAAGACAAGTAACTGGGAAGAAGAAGAAGAAGAAGAATCACGATTCACTGCCATTTCAAGTTCCTGAGAGGGAGAAGTTGAGTATTTTACTAAAAACGCTGCAAAGTCCTTGTCACATGGGTTTATTATTCTACTGGACATACCTACGGAAATGTTGGCTGTCCATTTCTGTTTCTTTCATGTGAAATAATTGAAATAGCCGAAATAGCTATTTCTGATCCACAATTTTGGCCCCCAAAACACGAATTAGGTACGCTTTTTTTCTTTTTTTCTCTAGTGTAATTATACAAATTGATGGTGATTTCAATCGATTTTCCAGGTTTTTGACTCATAAAAAAATCAATTTTGGGAGCTGAACATTCGGTAGAACCTCAATTTTCCACCCTTTGGTCAAAATCGACTTCATATTCGGTCTTCTCGTCCCCAAAAACATGGAAAACGATAACTCAAAAGTCATGTTACTAACATGTTACTAAAACACAAAAAGTACCTATTTTTATACACATTTTCACTCATAACACCCCTGGGTATATTCCGATCGGGCTGAAAAGTTTCGGGACACAACTAGGGCCCAAATGGAGCATGTGTGCGAAAGAACGATTTTTTAATGAAGCCTGTACACGTGATACGGCGGACGGCGTACGGCGGACGGACATTGCATTTTGGTTTATTATTCTGTGAATAATACACCTATGTATTCGCTCAGCAAAAAATTTTTATAACACCCCCTCAAACTTTTTACTTTTCCGTTTCAAGGTGCGTAGATTCCAAAAACGCTGCAAAGTCCTTGTCACATGGGGTTTATTATTCTACAGAAATGTTGGCTGTACATTTATTGTTTGTTTCATGTGAAATAATTGAAATAGCTATTTCTGATGGTTTCCAACAATTTTGGCCCCCAAAACACAAATTAGGTAGGTAGGTACGATCTTTTTTTTTTTTTTTCAAATTAACTTTGATCATTGGTAGTGCCATTTAATCGTCTTGATCCACGTGTTGACACTTTTTCTAGTGTTATTCTACAAACTGATGGTGATTTTAGACGATTTCGCAGGTTTTTGACTCATACAAAATCAATTTTGGGAGCTGAACATCTGGTACAACCTCAATTTTCCACTCCTTGGCCAAAATCGACCTCATATTCGATCTTCTCGTCCCCAAAAACATGGAAAACGATACCTCAAAAGCTCATGTTACCAACATGTTGCTAAAACGCAAAAAGTACCTATTTTTACACACATTTTCACTCACAACACCCCTGGGAATATTCCGATCGGGCTGAAAAGTTTCGGGACACAACTAGGGCCCAAATGGAGCATGTGTGCGAAAGAACGACTTTTTTAGACCGAAAATGAAGCCTGTACACGTGATACGGCGGACGGCGTACGGCGGACAGCGGACGGACATTGCATTTTTTGAATCTACGCACCTTGAAACGGAAAAGAAAAAAGTTTGAGGGGGGGTTATAAAAATTTTTTGCTGAGCGATTACATAGGTGTATTATTCAGAGAATAATAAACCAAAATGCAATGTCCGTACGCCGTACGCCGTCCGCCGTACGCCGTATCACGTGTACAGGCTTCATTTTAGATCTAAAAAAGTCGTTCTTTCGCACACATGCTCCATTTGGGCCCTAGTTGTGTCCCGAAACTTTTCAGCCCGATCGGAATATACCCAGGGGTGTTATGAGTGAAAATGTGTGTAAAAATAGGTACTTTTGGTTTATTATTCTGTGAATAATACACCTATGTAATCGCTCAGCAAAAAATTTTTATAACCCCCCCTCAAACTTTTTTCTTTTCCGTTTCAAGGTGCGTAGATTCAAAAAATGCAATGTCCGTCCGCCGTACGCCGTCCGCCGTACGCCGTATCACGTGTACAGGCTTCATTTTAGATCTAAAAAAGTCGTTCCTTCGCACACATGCTCCATTTGGGCCCTAGTTGTGTCCCGAAACTTTTCAGCCCGATCGGAATATACCCAGGGGAGTTATGAGTGAAAATGTGTGTAAAAATAGGTACTTTTTGCGTTTTAGCAACATGTTAGTAAAATGAGCTTTTGAGGTATCGTTTTCCATGTTTTTGGGGACGAGAATACCGAATATGAAGTCGATTTTGACCAAAGACGCGGAAATTGAGGTTTTACCAAAGGTTCAGCTCCCAAAATTGTTTTTTTTTTAGTCAAAAACCTGGAAAACTGTCTGAAATCACCATCAATGTGTATACTAACATTAGAAAAATTGTAAACAGCTGAATCAAGACCATTAAATCGCACTACCAATGATCAAAGATGATCTGGGGGGGAAAAAAAAAGTGTAGGTACCTATTTCATGTTTTGGGGGCCGAAATTGGTGGAAATCATCAGGAATAGCTAATTCAATCATTCCACATGAAAGAAACAATAAATTTAACTGCCAACAAGAATCTCTAGAACTCCAGTTGAATAATAAACCCATGTGACAAGGACTTTGCAGCGTTTTTGGAATCTACGCACCTTGAAACGGAAAAGAAAAAATTTTGAGGGGGTGTTATACAAATTTTTTGCTGACCGAATACATTGGTGTATTAATCACAGAATAATAAAACAAAAGAAAAGCCCAGCTCAGGAGTTGGGGACTGCCAATACATCAAACCTGGAACACTCGGACCTGAGATTAGTTCGGAAAAGTATAATATGCCTTGTGGAATAAACACAAAATAAATAAACCTTTTCTTCACCACTAATTTATTAAACGTACAAAGCTTTTCGCTCAACTTCTGAGCATCATCAGGTAAGTACTCACATAAACACCAACGAAATTCGATGAATATAATATGCCTCCCTTAGTAGCGGTATTTGTGTGTGTATGCGTAAACGTGAAATCCTTCAAACGCCTTGGATTACTGTAGGCTGAATGTTTTCCTTTCACAACTATTGCATATTTTCCATTGCCGAGGCCGTCCCTGTCCCCGGACTTATCCGTTGCCGCAATGGGCGCTCTTTTCGCCGAAACGGACTGCTGTCACTTTCGAAGCCATTCGCCGAAACGGGAACCTGCCTTTTACATTACCCAGAATTTTCTTCTTTCTTTCCCTGGTTTTCTCATGTTTCTGTATTTATATTCTTCATTATTTACTAAATATTTTATTGAATAAAGAATTGAATTGAATTGAAATTGAAAGTTTATTTCGGTAAGCTAACTTCTGACATCATCAGTCTTTGTTGTGGGTGAAGAAACCCAATGCTACAGTCGTGCATATTAAGGCCGCTCCACACATGCGGTACTCGCCAAGTACCGAGTCGATACTTGCCGATTTCCTAGTAGTGTGGATGGGTTACTCGGTACTCGCCGAGTCACGAGTAACCGTACTTGGGGAGGCTCCGTCCAGAGTCGGGTTTTTCCCCGCTTCAAAGGAGACAAGTACGCGCCAAGTAGCGAGTAACTGCCCCGCTCCACACATGCGGGCCGCAAGGGGCCGATGGTCGAGGTATTTTTCTGTGAATCTTGAATCACATCACCCTCTGTCCCTTCGCTGTCTAGTAGTGATCCACATAGTTCTCTTAGGGATGGGTATCGATGAAGAAAACATCGATGTTTGCACATCGATGTTTTTTCTCAAGAAACATCGATGTCTAAAAAACATCGGAGAAAAAATATTGATGTTTCGATACATCGAAACACCATTTTTTTTTTAAATTGGTATTATTTTAATTTTTCAACACAATATATTCTCAAATGAAACCAACTGCGACCCAGGCGACTGTTAATTCCATAGTAAATTACAATTATAATTAAAAAAATAAAGTAATAAAATAAAATAATAATAATAATGAATAAACATTTTAAGGTTTGATGGGGGGGGGGTTAGATTTTTTTTCAATACAGGAAATAAGGTTTTATTATTAGAAATAATATATTATGTCAATTTAGGAAGCAAACAAGACACTTAAGACTGCGAGTGACTCGCCTCTTTCCCGAGGCGAGTCTTGCGCGGGACGATCCACGAATGTGTGGAGCAAGGAGTAGGGACGTTACGATACCATCTGAGTATCGATACTCCTTTCGATACGATACTTTCCCCGAAGTATCGATACTCGATATTATCGGTCAAAAAGTATCGATATTCCGATAATATCGGATCAAAAGTATCGATACTCGATACCGATACCAAGTCCAAGGGCGAAAATTCAGAAAACCCCTTTCCTTTGATGGAATTTAAAAAAAAGGAAAAGAATTGAGAGAAATTGCTGCTATGTGAAAAGGATGCCTTAAAAGTGACCAGCATATTATTATAATTATGCATTTATACTAAGGTGGTTGTACCCATCTTCCTAATATCTGTATTATAATATGATAGATTTTTCAAAATTCATCAAGGTTATTCATTAAAACAGACTTTATCGAAATGCAAGAGTTATAATTAGATACCTATCAGAAAAGTACATAAAGATGAATGATACAAGTAAAAAGAAAGTTATTAGCACAATGCATTTTTTTAAAAATCATCTTCGGAAAGGGATCCCATGAAAATTAATTTCTGGAGATATTTTGGCGAAAGCCTGTTGCGGGATTGCGAATAAATTGCCCCTGCTTTTGAAAAAAGGTGTTCGGAAGGAACTGACGTCGCCATTACAACAAACCTCTTGCACGATATCCGTGAAAAGTATAGGTGGACAGTATCGATACTATCGATACTCTCGGACGGAAGTATCGATACCACGAAAGTATTGAATGAAAAGTATCGATACAAATATCGGAAATGTCGGGAGCAAAGTATCGATACTCCGATATATCGGAAGTATCGGAACGTCCCTAGCAAGGAGCTCGTCACTCGCCAAGTAACTTGGCAAGTACCGCATGTGTGGAGCCGCCTTTAGGTATTACAGGTGTGGGTACCTACTTGATGCAGTAATGTAACGCCCATCACTGACTCCCAGCACATGCGAAGGATTCAGTTTGACTCCCCATCGCATTCTGATGCCTGTGGGAACTGGGGCCGTGGACGGTGATGTTACCTAACGAAGGCCTCTGTACCTGAGGGATTCCGTGATTTACTCTTTCAGTCGAACATCGAGTTATTCTATCGTGCTGGCGGGTCCTTGGGGGGTTTTTAGTATTCTACGAGTTGATCTTGTCGTCCGGGACACGTCATGGGAAAGTACGAGGCGACAGGAAATCCTCGAGATCGATAAACGATCGAATAGTTGGCTCTGGCTCCGGGACCTGTGGACATCCCATCGCTTGTCCTGGTCTTTGCCTGTACACACTGTGCAGTAGGAGCTTTTTGAAGTATAATTGTGCCTCGGACATTTTCTGTCCTGTTTCTAAAAAAGTCGTTCATTCGCGCACATGCTCCACTTGGGCCCTAGTTGTGCACCGAAACACGGCAGCCAAATCGGCATACACCCAGGGGTGTTATGGGAGGAAAATGGGTGTAAAAAATATGGTTTTTCGATGTTCTTTTGAGGTTTTAGTGAACATGAGCTTGTGAGGTATCGTTTTCCATATTTTTTAGGGCGGGAATACGGAATGTGAAGTTGATTTTGACCAAATAGTGAAGAATTGAAATTTTAACGAAGGTTCAGTTCCCAGTTATGAGTCAAAAACCTGGGAACCTGCCTGAAATTACCATTAGTACCAACAGGTGTATCAAGAAAATTAAATGGCAGTTGCAGTGATCAAAGATAATTTGTATTTAAAAATAAAAAAATAAAAAAGAATTAAAAAAAAATAGGAGCGTAATTCACGTTTTTGAGAAACAATAAATGAACAGGTTACATTCCTGTGGTTACCCAATATAATAATAAACCCATGTGACAAGGATTTTACAGTGTTTTTCGCAGCAAATTCGATTTCCCACCAACACTCTGAATGGTGTCGCTTCTGGCCTGACGCTGTATTATTATAGGTAAATAACGTCTGGGTTACTGACCAAGGGATATTTTTGTGGTTAATCGCTCGAGCGAGATGAGGTGGTCAATGGGTGCCCGTTATCCCAAAAGAAAATGTTCAGTGGACGGAAATGTTGGGATTCCTGGGAAAATATTGACCGACCGCAATTCTCCGTGGAAGTCATCGATTTGGGAAGTGCCCGATGGAGCATTTCGTTTTTCCGCACATCCCAAGCCGTCTTCTTTTACGTGGCCGTAAATGCAGTACGTACTGAGTCAATATATCAAAATATTGAAGGTGGTATTTATCAAGTAAGTAGTTGGTACATGCCTAAAGAGGTATATTTCTAGCCTATAATGTATGCCACTCCAGATCATATCCGTCCTTGCGTGCATGATAAACATTCCAAATTTCTCCAAAACGTTTGTGTTGTCAAACAAAAGGATGAGTTCGAAGATGAGCGATTTTCAAAAATTCCAAGGGGGTCAAATTGGAGTTTTTATGGGTCAAAAGGCGGTGAAAACGGCTAAAATTGCAAAAAATTGATGTAAAATCACTGGAATGGTATGGAAGGGCGAGTAAAGACAGAAAAATACCATTTCAGTTTTCTTTCACACAGAGTAGGGGTCAGATCTTGATTTTTGGGGGTAAAAAGTTGATTAATGGCTAAAATCAATATCAATTCACCTGACGTTGTGTGAAAACATTAATCACGACGGAGGGACTGTTTCGTTGATCAAACTATTTATCTCAAAAACAAGTGGGTCAAATTTGATTTTATTAAGGTCAAACATCGGTAAAAATGGCTAAAATCACGAAAAATCATATAATTTTAAGAAAAGTGGTATGGTTTCTCGCTATATCATCTTTTTAAACGATAGCAGGTACATTTCTTTGAAAATTCGCTCTTATAGCCATGCTGCTTGACAGGAACTTTTATCGATGTCCGATAACCCCCCCATTCAACAATCCTGGCTACGCCACTTGTAGTATTTTGAGGACGAAAAAACGGATTTCCCTATTTACGACCACGCCGAGCACAAATCCATCGAAAAAATAAGAAATTTGAGCTCTTTCAGGTACCCAGTTGAGTATGTGTGTGTGCGCGCGCGCGTCTGTGTACGCACTTCTGCGAACCGCCATAACCCACCACCGAATGGCCCAAATTGGCTCAAATTTTGGTGGTTGTTCAGCGTTAGGTCGTAGTTGGTCCGATTTGAATTTTGACGCATTCGTGTCAGTGTTGTCGCGAACAGTAGCGTATTAGGTCCTAGTTGATCCTGTACGAATTTCATCACATTTGGTCAGTAGGAGAGACTGTGCATGCGTTAACGTGAAAACCGTTGAACCGCCATAACCCACCACCCAGTGACCCAAATTGGCTCAAATTTTGGTGGTAGTTCAGGGTTAGTTCCTAGTTGGTCCCATATGAATTTCGTCGCATTCGTGTCAGTGGTAGCGCAAACAGCAGCATGCGCAAAACTTGAACACCGTTGAACCGCTATAACCAATGGTCCAAACTAACTATCTTTCTTTAATCTGGTCCAGTAGTCTCTAGTGTTCCGTAATATATAGATCGTTCAAACGTCAATACGGGGAGTGTAGTTTCTTAATTTCCCCAATTGTTAATTTCCCCGGATTGTTAATTGAAAAAAATCCTCGCTCTTTAACTATCCTAGAAATTATTCTACAAAATGCTACCTATCATGAACACGGACAACTATTTCCACCCATAGTACCAAGGCCGAGCCGTGTAATCCATGGATTACTGTAGGCCATATTATGTTTTATCGCTCTATGATTGCCAGTTACAATCTTCATCATTACTTTCACCTGGTCGTAACAGCTATTTATCAACTGCATGCCGTAGTTTGGGACGAGCTCTTCCCCTAAAGATGGTTAGAAAAGGTGACTCCTGAACATATTATTAAGGTGCCATTATCCCACGAACGGGGATAACTGAAAACTACGCAGCAAGATCGAATTGAGCCGACAAAAGGATCGAAAGGCTTTGTCCGAAGCTATTACCGACCGATTTCTCTGGTCAGCCGATTGGTCAGTGTCTGTTGACACGCCAACGCCAAACTTGGCACCCAGACCGCATTATGCAAACTATATCTGGTCATTATTCATTTGTTATACCTTATCAGTGTTCAATGGCTTTTCCTAACCTCTCACACCTTGGCGCAAATTGTACTGTTATAATAATTTCGTCGCAATTTTACAAACAAATATGAAAATGAAATTGGAACACTGGTATGTACCATAGGATTTTAGGCATGTTCGATTTTATGGCATCAACAAAATGGCATAAAATCGTGTTTATCTAACCAAATTTTAAATAGTTACCTATGGTTCCTCACAACCGAAGTTATAAATTCATGCAAGAACCGTAACAAGATCTGCCATGGCAGGTGTATGAAGATTCATACCGGCTTAGTACATAATTACATAATAATAACTTTATTGTAGGTTTATACGGTTGATTTATTACACGTTTACAAAAACAAACAAAAATCTCGTCAAACCAATGTTAGTAGATGTGTCCCCATAATGTGTCCAAATTTCAACTCGTTTGGATTGTTTATTCGTTGAGATTGAGATTGAGGATAATTACTATCCGACCTCATTAGGAAAGTTCAGGATTTTCGTTTGATGGTCGGTCAATTCCTTGGTAACTACCACAATCTCAATGAATAAACAATCCAGACGAACTGAAATTTGGACACATTATGGGGACACGTCTACCTAGTAATGGTGGTTTGTGATGAGTTGAGATTTTGTTTTGGTAAACGTGTAATACATAATAAATTAATAATAATAATAATAATAATAATAATAATATATTTATTGGCAAAAAATCAAACATAAATACAAAAACGCTGCAAATCCCTGCACAACGGTTTATTATTTTGTACAGAATACCCTTCTGTTACAGATCACAGCTCTATGTATAGATAACCCGTCTATATAATATAATATGTACTATTCTATGCATAATTATGTAGATCGCAGACCCTCCGTAGGTTAGTACCTAACCCCTTACTCGTTACTAGGTACCTACCTAAATCACGAGTTAAATGTTGCTAAAATAATTCTGCCAATGACAAACAGTACCTAACAAAAAGAAACACACATAATGAAGTTCTGAAAAGAAATTGTTGATGAGGAGTGAAAAAAGTTGCAAAAGTACCTACCAACAAACTCCAGCCCCTTCTACGTAGATGGTATAATGAACCGTTGTGTAATAATTTACCGTTGAGTAATGATTTACCGTAGTAATAATTTACCCATCAATAATACTTCAACGTTTGTTCAAGTTTCACTACCTACCAACAAACTCCAAAAGAGCCATCATTTTTCAAATTAAATAATATCACAGAACAACCAACTCAACTTCATACTCCGCCAATATAATCAGGTGATCCCTACCAATGATTGGCCGTATTCACAAATTCCTATTGTGGGCGCGTCTCTGGTTACGAGATTTGGTTTGAATTGTATACAATTTCATTCACACTGGAGTCGAAAATGCCTGTCGGTGCAAACTTCGGGGCCTTACTGTGAACGAACGGCTGGACGTGCGATGCTCCGGATGGTCTTAAAAAACTCGCAAGTTCAAGAACTATTTAAAACCGTAAAAAAATGGTATAGGCGTTTTGAAAATTTCAACCCCTATTTTGAACCCCTTAGAGATGACTCACAGTAACGTCGAGCTTCGAGGACCAACTAGACCCCAAACGGAACCTATAACCCGAATTTCATCAATTTTTTTTCATGCTAACTAAGAAAAGTGGCCCGTACGGCGTACGGCGGACAGACAGAAATATTTTTATTGCAGTTTTGGATTCTACATACCTTGAAACGTAAACCATCAAATTTTGAGGGGGGGTAAGAATTTTTTTTTTCATGCTCGATTCCAATGGTTCATTATTGAAAATAATAAACCAAAAGTTCAAAATGAACTTGAGATAGCCGGTGGAGTTGTTACAAAAATAAGCAACTAATCTTTATCAAGAGCGCCATTATACAAAAAGAAAGCGAGTTAAGTATACAGATACATCAACATTAATATCCTTTACAGTCTCTTCATGATTTGAAAATTCCAACAATATGTTCCTTAAGCAAGTCAGGGTTTGGAAAATCCTTTAAATTGAGTTTATTATTAAACATAAAATTAATAGCTTTATTGTATGGATTTCTCTTAAAAAATTCGGTCCTACAAACAGAGAGTTTCAAATTAGATTCGCTGCATGTTCTACTGTGGCTAATACTACAAAAATTCTCCTTTTTTTCCTTTTTTCCTTTTCTTCTCCTTTTTTACTCCTGTTTTGTGAACATGTAGGCACCAGTTAAGCATCAGAATTTGTTTGACATCAAGTACATCAAATTCCTTATATAGAAATTGATAATAAATCAATCGTATAAACGCATATCAATCGTATATTATACACAAATCTTTACCTATTTCTCCATTGCTCTTTTGTTGTGCACTGTAGATAATATAATTCTGCAACAAATTGGTTTTTTTAAATGTTCCCTTTCCAACAGTAAATTAGTGAATTATCACAGGCTTGGAATATTTGGACGCTGGAAAATTTTAATGAATTATAGAATATATGACTAATCTCACACAATATTTGGAATATAGTACCTTGGATTACCTTGGCATCTCTTGGCGTCTGGTTGTATGTAGTGGCCTAAGTCCTGCATCACTTCTGTATGTGGTGGCTTAAAACCCTGCATCACTTCTGTATGAGATGGCCTAAAATCCTGCATCACTTCTGTATGTGGTGGCCTAAAATCCTCCATCTCTTCTAAATGCACAACTCAAGGAACTTGCTTACCTGAACATGATTCTGTCCACAGTGTTAGTCCTAGTCTGCGCTCTGTTATTATATTCTATATTGGAACTCTCGAATATATTTATGATATAATAGTGGTAACACGTAGTAACAGTATTTTCGTTTCTTTTTCTGTCTTCGACCGTTTTCCTCTCGCATACCTTCTTTTCATAAGAACCTTTAAAACCCCATTTTTCACCATTGGACCATCGTGTCATTACGACACAAACGTTTGTCCCTCAACGACATCTGTCAGTCGAGTTTTTGTTCGCCGTGACCGAGCGAATCAACTGTTATAATAGTTTAGGTAACAGCCTCCTCTGACCTAGTGCTTTTCATTCCACATCTGGAGGCCGAGAAATTTCTGTACCTCTCCCACTATAACAAAACAATCCCGGTAGCCAGTTATCACCAAGCGTTTCGTTACGGTATTTAGGTATGTACGTAGATGTACCTCATATGCACGTATTATTCTCGTACATTTCTGTGGACAGATGTTACGGGTATTTTCTTATCATTATTGTAACTTACCCCTCGGTAGCTGATTGTTCCTTCCTCACTACCGGAAGATGGGGAAGCCTAGGATTCGTGATCGAATAAAAAAAAATTATGTCCTCCAAAATGAAAATTTCCACTAACATTTTGCGTTTTCAGGCCGAAATAATGGTTGAAATAAGTTGAAACTTGGTGGGTCGATCAGGAATAATACTTCGATTGTTCCTTATGAATTTCATTGGAATCGTACTGCAACTCTCGTATGCGCATGCGCGAAAGTGAAATGTTGAAAAGTTTGATTGTATTACGCCTAATTAGGTAATTTATTACTACTCCATTTATTGCTATTCAATCATTTTGACTAAACACTTTTTCACGAACTGATATACCTATATATATATATTTTTTTTTTTTTTTGCATCCATGATAAGAGCGAGCAGCTGTCCTTTCACTACCTGCCGCCAGAGGGTGGCCAGAGCCGAAGCCCCTATTTTGACGCCCTTTTTCAAAAATCGTTGAAATTTATTAACAATTTTGCTCGCTCATTTTACAAGTTATAACTGCGTTCATTGAATTTCATGATTTACTAGCCTTCCAAAAATCCCCCTACATAAGGCATTTTCATTTTTTTAAATTTGGCCCAATTTAAAATTTTATTTTTGTTCAAATTTGATGAATTTTTGTGATCGGTTGTCGTAGGGGTTATTTCCAACTTATATAGTGAACTTACAATTTTTTTCCAAAACTGTAAGTAAATCACAGCCTGAGAAAACTTGTAAATAATTTTCAACACAGGGTCTGCAGGCCCTTAAGATGTGGTGTTTGTCAACTCTTTCGTTATTATGTGCGTGTTGTCGTTTATATAGAAAGTCACAAAAAAATGTATCGGATGTTAATCACCTCATAAAAAACATTCTATGATTATTTGTCGACCCCTTTTCCCTCGCAGACTTCTCTCGCTCTCTCTTCAGCAGAGGTGCAGTTGTGTATTTTATTCCCCCTGTAGTGAGTAATATCGATATAAGTCATTGTCATATTTATCGATACACAAAGAGGTAACATGAATCAGGACAGTGGATAAGGCAGGCGTGTATGTGTCTGTGGAATGTTTCTCGTATTTCGAGCGGGATATGATTTATCCCTCCAGGCCGAACGAGCTATACTTACTCTCTATCCCAGTCACCTGAGGCATGAAGGTCGTCTTGGATACAGTTCCTGGATTGAATTATTAGACGCTCGCAACTCCTTTACGTAACTGTCTCTATAATAACGACTCGTTTATCAGAGTGGAATACTTCTTGAGCACCATATGGGATAACGGGCTGTCTGCCCTTGAGGGTTTTAGCTGCGGGATGGAATCCTTTGATATGAGAATTCAACTCTCTGGTTGATGGCTTGTGGGGGGAGATGGTTTGATATTTGATTATCCCTCGAGGGCTTGCGTGTGATTGTAAATCTGGTTGTGAGAAAACAAATTATAAGACAATGGGTTGATTTGTGAACTTCGGTAAGTCTCAGATATTTTCGAAGGATGGTTCATAGCCTTGGAGAAACAGCTTCTGTGCTTGGGTCGGTAGGGGAAGGGCTCCATATTGGGATGCCAGCTCTTCAAATTGATATTTGATTTGATGTCGCGTGCTACGACAAAAGGTCGCCTAATTCGGGACACAGGTGATCACAGTTTGGTATACGCACTACACTCTAAAAGTTGATCGAATTGAAAATGTATGCTACACCTATAACGCATCTTGCATAGCAGTAGAGGGAACATGTGACATCTGCAAGACATGTGATACTAAACCCGCAACACATCACGATTTATTTATTTTTCAAAAATTTACAAAATTTTCGAAAATTTCGTCATTACCTTAAAAAAAATTCAAACCAATTTTTCAGAATTTACGAAATTTATTAAATTTTTCAGAAAAATTTACATTAGGTAAATGTCGTAAATTTTTGAAGGAAATAACGAAATTTTTGAAAATTTTCAAAAAATAAATAAATCGTGATTAGTATCACAGGATTAGTATCACAGGTCCGGGAGGGTGGCCCCTGCGCCAGATGTCACATTTTCCCTCTACTCATGGCAACTCCTAAAAAAGAGAGAGAAAACGAACCATATTAATACTTGCATTAAGTATCAGGTAGATTCTATTAGGATCTAAGAATCCCGTTGAAAATCAAAGTTTAGGGTTTACAACATCTAACAATAGAGTTTTTTAAATGTTCTTATTGTCTTGATCTGTTGATTGTTTTTGAATCCGAATTTATTGCAGCGGAAAATAGAATTCTCCAGTCAAATGGGAAATTTTCATGGGTTCCCTCCGCCTCCTTGGGCTAACAGCCAGTCACATGTCAATAGACCTGGTGCGTCATTTCTTGCCGCATTTTGGTTTATTATTCTGTGAATAATAAACTTTTCAGCCCGATCGGAATATACCCAGGGGTGTTATGGGTGAAAAATAGAGTTTTTTGGTGTTTTAGTAAGATGAGCTTTTGAGGTATCTTTTTCCATGTTTTTTAGAAGGGGAAGACCGAATATGAAGTCGATTTTGACCGAAGAGTGAAGAATTGTGGTTGTAACGAAGGTTCAGCTCCCAAAATTCATTTTTTATGGGTCAAAAACCTGGGAAATTGTCTGAAATCACCATCAATTTGTATAATAACGCTAGAAAAAATGTCAACAGGTGAATTTAGACAATTAGATGACACTATCAATGATAAAAGATAATTTGAAAAAAAAGAGCGTAATTGGTGTTTTTGGGGGGTCAAAATTGATAGAAACCATTAGAAATAGTTATTTCAATTATTGCATATGAAAGACACAATAAATGAACAGCCAACATTTCTGTAGTATGTCCAATAGAATAATAAACCCATGTGACAAGGCTTTTGCAGCGTTTTTACTTCTAATCACCTTCATTAAAAAAATACTGCTATCATCTTCCCAAGAGTTCCAAATTTTTTCTCCCAGTATAAGAATTTGACGAAAATCCCAGCTTTAGTTGGAAGGGGTAATTTGGTCGGATCGATGATTATTAGTTTATTATTATTATCATCGTCAATTCGAGTAGATAATGGAGGTCACTGTATGAATAATTATTATGAACATGACTGTATTTGGGCTGTATGAATGAGGTCACGGCTTTGTTGGCCAAACAGGGGTCAGTATTTCAGGCGAGTATTCGTGAGATCCCCTTCGAAAAATCAACGTTAAATAAGGAAATTCAGCGTTTGAGACTTGCAAAATGGACGAACCTTATTCGGCAAAGAAGCTATCGATAACTCTTCACCGTAATTCCTTCAGACTGTAGAAGCAGCCCGTGTTTTCGTGATTTGCCGCGTCATTTTGAACCGGGATTTATTGGAATGTCCGTCTATGGATCGTCCACTCTCCAGACGGTGCCGATCAACTTACGTCACGTCTCCGGGCCCCTGTATTAGTGGTAATTGGGCCGCAACTCGTCGCATCACGACTCCCCTGATGAGGTACCACCTCCAGTCGTCTCCCACTCCTTTGAATTGTGGTGGTTGAGTGTCCCCGCAATGACCGAAATCATTTGGCACGAGAAGGCACCTACTTATATAGCCATTATTCGAGAAATAGCGATGGCAATTTTTTCCAATTTCGACCAGGATGTGGTAACAGCGATCAGTTTAGGAGAGCTTCTACGCTTTCTTAGCGGTGGAGTTGCTGTACTGAGTTATACACATCGCGATCCCTCTGCCGAGGGTGTTGAAAATCAATCTAGCTGTACCATTCAATTAATGAATCCTACGTATTACCTACCAGCTTATATTAGCTATGCACCTGAACGTCTTACCCATTACATGGGCTTAATATTATGTGATTATAGATTTGCTACTTGTATTGCACAGAATTTTAGTTTCCAAATAACTCGGTAGTCAGTCTACAGAAAATAAGGGGGAGATTCGTATTAGGTAATTTATGTGAACGAATGAAATTAGTACATTTATTTATTCACGGGCATAATGCCCAGTTCACAGTATAGGTCGCGCCAAATAAGTTGAACCTCACCGTGGCAAAATACTGTTACCTGTTCTGAAAACATCTACCGCGAATCAGCAGACCTCAGCCAGTGTACTATTATGCTCATTTTTGCATAGTCTGTTAAAATCGCTCCCCACATTATGGCTCTGATCAAAACAGGTGTGGCATTAATAGAGAGAAGTTTCTGCAAGGATTCCAACGATACCAAAACGATTTTTGTGGGATAAGCGGTTCGGGATTTATAGACCGATAGTGACTGCCAGGTCCGTTGACAAAATTTTACTTCAAATGGGTAGTATACGAGATTGACCAAACAGATTGGATATTTTGCAGATTTCGTCAACAGGTGGAGGTTCAACTCAGTTGGTACGGACCTGTTCATACATTACAAATATAATTTTCATCAGTCCGAGTAAGTATCAATAAATCTAGTAAACAATTGATTAGGCTTAGGTAGGTACGTAATAAAAGAACACGTAATGTACTGTTTTTCGTGCCATTATATTAGTAGTTCCAGTGCCCTAGGAACTGATAGGTACCTACCTAGTATTAAGGTTAATGGAAAAAATAATAACCAGCAAGTTAATAGTTTATAATCTCTTAACTACTTAAAATACTTAAACACAGTAATCAATTAGGAAATTGTGTAATTATCATCGAATTCTAATGGTATGACAAACCATTTTGAACAGTGGGAGTCCGTAACATGCGGACGCAGTGTAAATGTCTAATTTTGCTTGTTAACATAAAAGGTCATTATCATTGTGCTTCCACTTTCAGGGTCATCTGTGATAACGTTATGCAGAATTCCAGCTGAAACTCCAAATAGTTTAACCCGGAAAAATAGAATGAACGACGCTGAAGCCCGACTCTCCTTAGCTGACTTGGCGTAGCTCTCTCAAAGAATTACGACCGTTCTGTACATCCGATTTTGATTTTGAAAAACTTTCTGTACTCAGTACAATGCCTCGTTTATTGCTGAACCAAAAATGTGATAAACCTATTTTGGAAATTAGAAATTTAAAAATTTCTAAATTGAAAAAATAAAAACGACAGTGAGCTTCAGTTTTATGGGAATACATAGCCGTTTTCGTAATGAAAATCGGTTGATTTCTGGGAGAGTAATAAATAAATTTAAAATGACCTAATTTTGAATCACAACGTGGGGGCCGTTTTTGGAACTATTTGGGTCGGCCAGAATACGATTTTTGACCCGACTCGCCTCGGGCGACTTTCAAGCCGGTAGGCCCAAAATCTTGGCTACCAAGACTGGCGGGAAAAACCAAAGAAACCACTATTGCAATAGGTACCTACTAGGTAGGTACTCTTGGTACTCATAGGTACCTGTGTATTGAAATTTGAGGCGTCATTAACTAAATGAGCGTAAACCTCAGTCACCTTGCTGGTATGCCCGACCAACCTTACGGACTTTTTATTAATTTTTTATTTTTTTATTTTTTTTTATTTTTAGTAATTTTTATTTGACGTTAGCAACTTTTTCCAAGATGAAATGAACATCCACGTGTCTCACAAAATGATTTAGTATTTCACAAATACAAATTTTCTTTCCTGAATTCGATTTTCTCTTACTTTTCAATATGCGGACAAATAAATATATTGTGCTATATATTAGCTCCCGCGTATATAGTTCAACTCTGCGTACTGCAACGTATGTACCTACATGATTTCACTACACGTACACTTTATGTGCCTGCGTGATTTTACTACATTTACTCTCCGTGTCTCTACACTGTATGTACCTACATGATTTTATACAATAATTGATTTGAGTATGGGCTTACCATAAACGCCTCTTCCACAGATTTAGGTTTCTTGCCAGTTGTTGACTCACTAATTCGCCTGATCATTTTCCGGAGTGGGCTGATAAAGTGAGGTTTGTACCAATAGCTCTCTGTGGCGAGTTGGGGTATTTCCCAGTGTGGCAAGTCGTGGTGTGTCTCTAAGAATAGGCAGCAGCAGACCGTGGCGAGTCGGGTTACAGCCGATGAAAGAATGCGAATGACATCATTGGAAAACCAGGCCCGGTCTACGGATATGGAAACTTGATATGAAGGTTTGAAAAAACCGCAGACATCTGTTTGTCGGTTCAGTCTCAGAATTGAATCTGTTTTCAGTCGGGCTTCAAGAATAATTCAGAACACTGATACCGAGGTTGACGCTTCTTCTCATTTAGTTTTTTTTAGCTTAAAAATTGGTACTGTCCAGTGGCGTAGCCGGGTGGGGAGGGGGATAGTGGGGGTCATAACTCCCCCATTGGCTCGAAAACTTCATAACAATCACAAAAGTAACAAACAAATACAACAATAACAGGTTAAACGGTAATCAAACATGAATAAACAGTTCAATAATCTGTCCCAAACATTTGACCCAATCTTTTTGACAAAAATGCTTATCTAAATACCTGCACCGTCCCCTCAAAGTCCCTCACGTCACCATCCCACACTTCAGGTGAATAATATTGATTTTAGCCCTTAATACCAATTGTTGATCCCCAAAAATCCTAATTAGACCCCTATTCTGTGTGAAAAGCGACTGAAATGGTATTTTTCTGTCTCCACTCAACCTTCCATGCCACTTTCAGTCATTTTACATATATATCAATTTTAGCCGTTTTTACCAATTTATGACCCCTAAAAACTCAAATTTGACCCCCTTCGAATTTTTGAATTGCTCATCCTTTTGTTTGGCAATAAGAACATTTTGGTGAAACTTGGAACTTTTATCACGTAACCAAGGTACGATATCGTCAGGAGTGACACATAAATAAATATACAATTTAATATATTATGTAGGTATACATTTTTGTTAAAATCTAAGGATGAAATCAGGAGTCTCTGAAACGGATTTGCCTTCAAAATAATTTCAAAAACTTATGTTCTGAAAATTTTGGACCCCTTGAAAATTCACGAACATTGTTGCCAAATAAATGTTTTATTTCATCACATTTAGTGCTTTGCTAAGTTTAATTTAAATTCAGCTTTGTAATCTCAAACCTTATTAGCGAATTTTCAAAGATAATGAAGCTATTGCAACGGGTAACATTTTCACAACCTGAATGTTTGAAATATTTTTATAGGTAAATCCGTTGCAGAGCATCACCAGTTCATCCCTAAATTTTAACAAAAATTTATATATTATTATGTATATTTATGTGCCACTCCAGATAATATCTGTCCTTGGGTGCATGATAAAAATTCCAAATTTCTCCAAAACGTTTGTATTGCCAAACAAAATGATGAGTTCGAAAATGAGCAATTTTCAAAAATTTCAAGGGGGTCAAATTGGAGTTTTTAGGGGTCAAAAATCGGTAAAAACGGCTAAAATCGCAATATAAAATGACTGGAAGTGTATGGACGGGTGAGTAAAGACAGAAAATACCATTTCAGTTGTTCTCACACAGAATAGGGGTCAGATTTTGGTGTTTGGGGGTAAAAATTGGTATTAATGGCTAAAAATCAATGTTAATTCACCTGATGTTGTGTGGGATGATTAATCACAACGGAGGGACTATCTCGATGATAAAACTATTTTTCTCAAAAAACAAGTGGGTCAAGTTTGACTTTATTAGGGTCAAACATCGGTAAAAATGGCTAAGATGACGAAAAATTATATAATTTTAAGAAAAGTGGTATGGTTACTCGCTGTCATTTTTCTACACAATAGCAGGAGTACTTCTTTGAAGATTCGCTCTTATAGCCATGCTACATGACAGGAACTTTTCCCCCTCATTTCCGATAACCCCCCCATTCAGCAATCCTGGCTGCGCCAATGGTACTGTTGTAATGACTTAGATTGAAAAAGAGATATATACCCCAAGGGGACCTAAATTGACAATATGATTGTACTTGTTCTGTAACAGTTGTGGAGACCAAAGATGAGATAGTGGATTGTGATTGTAAACTTACTTTACGACGTTATGCGTATAAGTAGGATTCATGCAAATGTAAAACTTCTCGGAACGGCAGATCCCGCTAATTGACACGGGAAGCGCGAATGAAAAATGTTACATCCCGTTAAGTCATTGCTTTCTTCGTGGATTTACGTAGCGGAAAAAACGAAGAGGATGAAAGTCGTTGCGCAAAGTGAAATTTGGAGGTGCCAACGGCCGAGCTGCGCCGGAGAGGCAATTAGACGCTATCTGCTTATGGGCTTTTTACAACCAACGGTCTTCAGATCTGTTTCGTTACGGTAACGACCAACATCTTAATCTGTACCATATAAAGGTTCAGTTCCCACACATTAAGGTTCGTCATACCCCCATTTACCTCATTTTTGGATCTCCAGGTTCGCCTTCATGTAATCAATAGGTATTATTTATATTTAGTATCCGGCGTGCAGTCGGGCGACATATTGATGGATAGGGTCAAGTGACCTGGACTGAATTATTAACTGAAAAGACCCAGAGAAGAATTATTAAATGACATGGAACCAGATGACGCTGATGACGACAGCGACGTTACCTGTTCATTTTGTTCCAAAGGATTTTCAGATGATTCAGGGGGAGAAGAATGGCTTCAGTGTAGGAAGTGTTAGTGGTACCACAGATTCTGCGATGCAGCTTCTGCTGAGCCAAAAAAACGCTGCGTAGTCCTTGTCACACGGGTTCTATTGGACGTTGGGTTCTATTGGACATACCTACAGAAATGTTGGCTGTTCATTTATTGTTTCTTTCATGTGAAATAATTGAAATAGCTATTTCTGATGGTTTCTACCAATTTTGGCCCCCCAAAACACAAATTAGGTACGCTCTTTTTTTTTTTTTTCAAATTATCTTTGATCATAGTAGTGCCATTTAATCGTCTTGATCCACGATCCTAACGTACTATATAGTTTGACCTGGTTCTCAGTCAGGGTTCGATTTAGTGAGTTGGTAGTTGTTGTTATGATGGAATATTTTTCCCAGCTTGCTGTGACCTTTGTTTACATCATTTTTTCAGTTTTCAAGTTTCCAGTTTTCAGTTTTCATGTTCACCGACTCATTGATTCGTCTAAATCAAGCGTGAGTGTGATGTTTGCTGCATCAGGCGATGGTACCGTGCTACCCCCAATGGTTCTGTACAAAGCGAAGAACACATTATGAGTCTTGGCAGGAGGGAGGTGTTGAAGGAACGGTCTACCGTGCGAATTCCTCTGGCTGGTTTGATCTGAACTAGTTTGAACATTGGTTTTTCCACGTTCTGTTGCCATACATTTGGCGTTTGACTGGTCGCGTTTTCATCCAAATGTTCTCCACTGAATTTGATCTCATGATATTGAGCATTATTATTTTGCATTTAAATAAAATTTGTTATTTCTTATTATTTAATTTGTATTCATATTTTTTATTACCTAGTTGGAAAATATTAGAATTGTAGGCTGCTTAAGTTGAACAGAGGCTGAATGGATGATGAAAAGAGCAGTTTTACTCATCGTTCAACTTTGGGACCAAGTGTGGGTTAAAGTTGAACACTTTCAAATTTAAAAAAAGATCAAAACATGGTTATAAAATTTTACCTTCTATCTGATATGACTCCTGAAATGTGTAGTATTCATATAGATTTTTTTTTCAAAATTTTTAAACGAATTAGTATAGGAGTTATTCTCAAAAAACCTTAAAAATCGTTCAACTTTAGGGCATTCTACGGTAAATATTAGTATTTCCATTTTGCAGTGATTTGTGGCCCATAGATTTCTCACTATAAATCCTGGAAATCTCCCTAAAATTCGGCTGAACCTAAAACATCGGGGAACTGGAAGAGGCTTATAGACGGAGTGCAGCAAAAACCCCTCATAAGGCTTACTGAGTTCCCATAATTATTATTAATTTCGACTCCATTCGGTTATATAGGCCTATCGTATTGCTTACGCTTGTATGTGGCATGGTACGGTTTGTCCAGCTTCAAAGCTTCATTTTTATTCATCATCTACCAGACTACTGGTAGAACAGTCCTATTTATAAAGTTGGGTAATGGAGGTTGATCATTTCGTAAGATTCCGATGCCCTGATGCAATAATGTCATGGTGTCTCAGTAAAGTGAATGTTTATGGCTATGGTTATGCATTACATTAATATTGTGCTGTATTCTTCTTGTTCACAGGTGGGTACTTCCGTTCCGTCCTCTTTATCGTGCGTGAGTACCTGGGTAACCAGTTGTTGAAATAA
The DNA here is from genome assembly GCA_954871275.1 of Leptopterna dolabrata. Taxonomy (NCBI): domain Eukaryota; kingdom Metazoa; phylum Arthropoda; class Insecta; order Hemiptera; family Miridae; genus Leptopterna; species Leptopterna dolabrata. The sequence goes on from OX940983.1 coordinate 5,683,775, forward strand.
GCCTACAGATCAAGATTCCCTGATCCAAATACCTTCAACTGCTGACCTGTAGATAACTGTGTTGCACTATTGTGAAGGCTTATTTTATCTGTATCACTTGTTCCATTCATGACAACTGGAGCGTGACGCGGGAATCTATAGACGAGTGCTCTATAACAGATTTCTATCCTACACCCGGCAATATGTCATTCGTCTGGATGTGGTTTTTCCCCCCATAAGACCTGAAGAGCCGTAAGAAATGTTCAACTAGAACCGATTGTCCGCTTCAGTCTATCAACACATTACGTGCCTATTCTGTTCTGTCATCAAAAATCAAAGTTCTCTAAATTCGTGGGGATAGTGGTCCTACAAAAAATGGTTCAGTCTTATATCTTCCGTCAGGACACAGTCAGGATACAGTCTTCGTGTATGTATCTGTTTTCAGAAATATGCAGGATGTTAACCATGACACCGACGAGACGAGCAAAAAGTGTCTCTAGCTAATTTGTTAAGACAGCTTATTTCCCGATTTTTTTTATGCTTTCGTTCTTGTCGGTAAAATGGGCATAAATTCCTTAACTTACACCGTAAAATCCAAAAAATAAGGACTGGAGAGAGCGTATAATTTCCTATCTCCTTGAGGCTTACTGGACGGAGGCTTATTAGAGAAAATCAGCTTCAAAAGTGAAATTTGTCAAATTTCGAAAATCGCCAGTTTTTAAACGCCTCTCAAACCCAAATAATTTGGAGCCTGTGTTAATTTTTTCCTGTAGGCTCAAAAGATCTCAGCTTTGCAGCGGTGTAGACAATTTTTTTTCCCAAGTCAAACTTAACAGGAGAAAAAACGTTTAAACGCGAGAAAACGTGGAATTTTTTTTCAAGAAAAACCAGATTTTTAGCGTATTATAAAACTTCACTAAGCCTGACCGTAACGTGAGGAATTCTGTACAGTTCTCAACCTATTGTTTCACGCTGAATCGAATGGTGGTACTTTTGAGGCATTTCCAATTAGGAAAGGTGGAACAATGTGAGCTGTTCTCGATACATTTTTTCTTCCGGTGGAGACGGGGTCGATTTGGGGAAGCCTAATCGATATCCCTTCTTAACCGGTGATAATCTCGCTGTTCTAGGAGGGGGACTCTCGAGGGTCCACCCTCACTGTTACACTCAGTACCAAGGTGATTTTTTGATCTCATGAACTTATTTTTTCACCATATTTTTTCCTCCTGGGTAGATACTACTCTGGGATCCACCTCGATGAAACAGCGTCTCACGTCGTAATTTTTAATATTTTTCAAAGATGAATCGTGTAGCAGCATTTCCAAAAAACTTATCAGCCGATAATCAAATTTTGAACTTTCAAAATCGAAATCACATCAAATTTTGAACTCGTGCTTGGGCTTTAGTGTGGTATTTTCGAAATAAGCAACGACCCATTTCACCTGATCAGTCCACGAGCCTGGGTCTCTTATTTCGAATGAAATGTACGTACAAAGGTGTACCAGGTTGTTAGGTAGGCCTGTCTGAAACAAAAGAACTGAGGTTGTGAATAATCCATTGGTTTGATGACGGAGGAGGGAGAAGTGTAACAAGGCCGACATATCCTTGCGAATTCATCAGAAGGTGGGCTTTTCGCCTTATGGTTCAGACCCGTTGACATTTCTAAAACAAGGCGTGTGCCCCGCCAACGTCTCCGGTGGCCGCAAGAACGAGCAGGACCTTCTCTCAGTTCAAGTCTACCAAGATATTCGCGAGGGAGGGACCCGGGACAGACTGTGACCGTGTTCCGGGCTGCTGGCTCGGCGGGGGGTCTGGGGTCAGCTCCGAAGGCCGTTACGTCACAAGTCCGACCTCAAAATGAAAGGCGGGGTTTCACTGATAAATCTAAATCGTATGCGGGAGCACGAGAGCGTTATGGAACTGCATAATGGAACTGTAGGTACTTCACCAGGGCCGTTAACTTTAGACTGACTGCCACTAGAGGCAAAACGTGCTCCGGGTTTGACAACTGGACTAACAGTGCACAATTTGACCTTTTATCCTTACAAATGGCCTGAGTAGCCAGCAAATAAATACCACCTGCCTAACACCTCATTTTTTGAAAGAGCAGCTAGTTTACGTGGCTTGCAAATAAATGAAGAAAAGACTAAGTACATGCTTACCTCCCTCACCCTCCCCTGCAGCTGAACGTGGTTGACCTCAATGGTCACTCTTTCCCCGGTTGTGACGAGTTCAAGTATTTTGGAACGATAATGACCAGCAACAACGATGTGACTACTGAAATACGGGCTAGGATTGCTGCAGGAAGTCGCTGCTACTATGCCATACAAAAATTATTGAGCTTCAGAGGTTTGTCTAGGCACGCAAAAAAGGTCATCCACAAAACGATTGTCAGGCCTGTCGTACTGTACAGCCCAGAAGCGTGGGCCCTAGCAGAAGAACAAAAAAGAATGCTCATTGTATGGGAAAGAAAAGTGCTACGGAAAATCTATGGACCAGTCTCCACTAATGGACATTGGAGAATTGGGACTAATCTGGAACTGAACCGCCTCTTCAATGAACCAGACCTGGTTTCCATAATTAAAAGTTATCGTTTGAAGTGGCTAGGGCACGTTGAGAGGATCAAGACTTTGAGGCAGACCACGTGCACGATGGCAGGAACATGTTGAGAACGACCTGAGGGGGCTGAAGTAAGAAGATGGAGACAGTTGGCATTGGACAGGGATCAGTGGGAAGGCGTTTGTGGAGGCCAGGGTCCTTACAGGACTGTAGCCCATGGGGGAAAAAAACTCATTTATTCAAAAATTAGTCAGTTGTTGAAAATATAAGATAACGGTTGAGATTGTTTCTGTGCTTGCTGAAATGATGAAGAATAAATTGCAATATGCGTTATTTTGAAGCTCAATGAAACTGCTGAATGATATGTGCGGTTTCTAAAATAACTATTTCAATTATTGCGCATGAATGAAACAATACGTGAACAGCCAAAATTACTGTAGTATGTCCAGTAGAATAATAAACCCATGTGACAAGGACTTCGCAGCGTTTTTTGTGTTTTAGTAACATGCCCTTTTGAAGTATCGTTTTCCATGTTGTTTGGGACGAGGAGACCGAATGTGAAGTCGGTTTTGGCGAGCGAGTGGAAAATTGAGGTTCTAAGGAAGTTTCAGCCTTAAATTTACGTTACATTTTGGTCTAAAATTGTCGTTTTCCGCACACAGTTTGAGTCCCCATTTGGGAACACATGAGGGTCCTAGTTGTGCTCCGAAACACGGCAGCCCGATCGGAATACACCCAGGGGTGTTATGGGAGAAAAATGGGTGTACAAATAAGGGTTTTCGAGGATTTATGAGTTTTTAGTGAACGTGAGCTTGTGAGGTACAGTTTTCCATGTTTTTTAGGGCGAGAAGACCGAATATTAAGTTGATTTTGACCGAAGAGTGAAGAATTGAGGTTATAACGAAGGTTAAGCTCCTGAAATCCATTTTTTATGAGTCAAAAACCTGGGAAATTGTATGAAATCACCATACATTTGTGTAATAACGCTAGAAAAAGTGTCAACAGGTCCTCTCGGTTTGATTTTGACGACACATTTAAAAAAAATTTATTTATAAATTTGCGTTTCCGTCCATTGCGGTTCTGTACATCTTTAAAGTGATGCACGAGCCCTCTTGAATAGAGAGATATGAGTTGAACTAGTCGGCGATTTACCTGATACGTCATTTCTAGTAGAAACTCAGAAATTCAAATTTCATACTCGTTTTCTGCGCAGACTTTCCGACACCTCGTTTATGTGTTAGTTTCCGTTATTGAACAGAATTTGGTTTGTTGGTCAAGAAAAGGAGAATTTGTTACCCTCGAAAATTTCCCAATCAGTTGATATCAATACCACCATTTAATAATCTGCATTAATTAAATCCTCTGTATCCGATTAGAAGCAAATAGATACAGTAAATAGATAAATACCTTTCAGTTACGGTTTTAAACAAACCTTCGTGGCTTTAGTCATATTGTTCGACAAGTCTGATAGAGTAAGATGTGAATCATAACAAGAACGAAATAATAATAAAGGTTAGAGAACAGTCGGGATCCAGAGCAAGGTTGGCCACCCACACCTCCGACCTCAAGTTCACTTGAAAGAGCCAAGGCCTCTTTCGTTATGAAAATGAGAATTGAGGTAGGTACAAGCTAGCGCAACTGCAAAGGAAAAAACTGCCAGCTGTGCAATATGAGCAAATGAGCAAATTTTTGAAGAAACCTGGTGTCTATTAACGTAGGCTGGTTTTCGCTATTTCCAGACCTGGTGTAGATTATTACGTCTCATAGAAATTAGAGGAAGAGGTTTGAAGCTTTTGAAGCAGTTGCTTCATTAGGTATTTCAGCATTTTTCATTGATTAGAAACTGTTATGCAAATATGTAACAAGTGCGAATTACCCAACAGATATTGGTATGAATGTTAGGTGCTTTGTATTTCACTATCTTCTCCAAAGGGTCAGCAACTGTTCACATCACTTGTGATAGGTGCGTAATACATAATAACAATTTATTTATAAAGTAAAAATAACAGTTACCTTTTATCTAAAGCAAAATAGCAGGTACCTACCACAAACAACCTACAAAAATGAAAATCTAAACCTAAAGTACAACAATAAAGTACAACAATGTAAATCTAAATTTAAAGTACAAAAAACAAAAATGTAAAGTAAAAATAGTTTAAAACTCGGCGCTCCGCGCCTCGCCAGGGGGCAAGCCCCCTGGACCCCCGGTTACCTCTATTTACATACTTCGGACGAAATTACAGAAACACAGAATGTGTTTTAGCTCACGCGTTTCACATAAACCCGTCTTCAATCTTCGGTTGAAGATTGGTTAACTTCCTCCCACTAATGTTTCGTCGTAACTGGCGGTGCCATATACACAGCTTCTTATATACACACTCACGAGTGCACTTCATAAAAATTTTGTTAAACATAAACTAGTCCGAGCTTCATCTCCAAGACTCGTACATCTCCAAGAGATAATTCGTTTATCGGTTGTTTGGTCTTAAAATTATGTCTTTACTTATATAAAGCTTGCAATCGTGTTCACAATATAAATTATTGAGAATGATCACCTGTGTGTAAACAATTATTTAAACAATCACGCTCATACCGCAGCTTGTCGGCCACGCACTCCGCAGTGGTTAACGTAATATGGTTAGGTAAATCGAGAGCTATCCAACGAGTGGTGAACGATTTTTGTACGATGATAACTGGCGAAGTTAAAGTTCCGTAGCAACGAATCGGTTGTACGTGAAAATCATTAGAAATGTTGTCGTCCCAGATTTCGTTACGAAATTTCGTTAGCTTTTTTGGCTAGTTAGTCCATGGCTAAAACACATTCTGTGTTAATTACAGGTTCTTACCACAAACAACCTACAAAAATGAAAATTTTTGTAGGTTGTTTGTGGTAGGTACCTGCATCTTGCTTACATCTTACAGCCATTTCATTTCACAATATCAAGAATTAAGACGAGATCTCTTTGTTTGAGTAGTTTAGTGTCCAACTAGTTTCGCCTAGCAAGGCCTCTTCAGGGACATGTTTATGACTTTTGTGGTTATACATTGAACTGTCGGTAGGTATTCACTATTTGCCCCCTCTCGTCGTTTTAATTTGCCTTATCTTAGGTCGTCAGGTCATTATTTTTAAATAGCGTGATAATTCTTGCTTCAAAACATTTCGAAAAATTCACTGTCCTTTAGAATAATGTCCATATTTTGTAATTTTCCAAATTTTTGTGCTCTCTTTCTCTTTATTCGCTGATTTTTTTGACATTAATTTAACTATTTAACAATAATTATCTGACGTGAAGAGAGAGGACACGGTGAATAATATCGACAGTTTTATGACCGTAAAAATCATGTAATATGTCCCCTGAGAGGCGTTGAAAGGCGAAACTAGTTGGACAGTAGAGTATTCAAACGAAGAGGGACATCTTAATTCTTCCCCCGACCCACAAGTCATAATGAGTTTATTGTTAATTTATTATGCCCATTATTCTGTGTAGTAAAGTACATATGAACCTGAATAACAGGAGCAACCACTTTGAAGCTATCGTGCCATTCAGTTGTTGATTGAAAGGATTTTGGAGAAGTTGAATTTGAATTGTAAATTGATTTTGGAGAAAAGTAAGCTTTAGGCCCGTTTGGGGGCCCTGATGGAAAATAATAATATAAAGTTGTATCAATATAAAGTAGGGAACAGAGGCATCTCTAAATGTTTTTGACACGTCTTACATTTTCTTGTATCTAAAGGTCGATAGATGTGGTAGTAGGCACGGTTTACAGTGTTCTGAAGCTTAGTTATGCGATAATATTGTTTGCCTACGTTGCGGCGGGGCGATCTAATCGGGAATAGGGAAGTGACGAATCCTCTGCTGATCTAAATTCTTTATTTGAGATTTGAGATACCCAGATATTCTTTTTTTGGGATTTGAGATACCCAGATATTCTTTTTTTTGTCCAAAATTCGGAAGTTAATAAAATTTGGACAAAAAAGAATATCTGGGTATCTCAAATCCCAAATAAAGAATATCTGGGTATCTCAAATCTTAAATAACCACAGTAAGAGCCAGAAACATGACTGTGAGGCGCTACCTTGAAGGTAGGGCGCCTAGTGAACCGGCACCAAATTATGTTGTGCACAGCAGTTGTGTTGTGTGTTATGTGGTGCAGTATTTTTCAATAGGTACCTAATCATAATTTTCATTTAGTTTATTTTTAACTCTTACAGACTGATTGTGGGTAGATAAACTGGACTCAAATAAATCATTTAAATCAGCAGCCTCACTCTGTACTCCAGATTAGTTGTGTGTCGTCTGTCATCAAGTTCAGAATCATAAGGAATCTCAAGTGTTGAACTTGTTTTGTACGAATGCAAAATAAATACTGTTACTTTATTAACTGAACCTGTTACGATGAGGTTGGTGCGAACGCGGTTGTTAGGCTGTTCATTCAAGTACATCATGCAGTGACTTGTGAGATGGCGGGACCTGCCACTCGTCTTGAACTTGTTTATCTTTTTCCGTTCGCACAAGACGCTGAAGAAGGCAATCGTGACCGTTATTCAGTGGAAATCACGGCTCCAGGTTCGCACCATCACGATCCCGCCATCCTCATTACCGGCATCTGCAGCTCGGCTGGCTGCACGTGCTGTTAGTTGAGAGCTGCCGGATTCCGTTTGATTATCGATACTTCTTTATACCTACACCGGATTGAGTAATTAGGGATCTCTGCACCTGCAATGCGCAAGCGCCTTGTATGAGCGCGATCTCAAAGATCTCTCTCGACAAAGATAATGATCGGGTATTTTGTCAAACACTTGGTGTCCACGTTGCGATTTCGTAGTTTTATGCACATAAAGCTTCGATTTTCGCGACTTGTGCGCTGTATAAAATATTGATTAAACGAAATTCGCCTTCAAGGTGTGGCACACGACTTCTTTTGTACCCATAACCATAACATCATTACATAATTACAGTTATTGGTTAAAACGAATTTTTAACGACGAACTGTTCCACATCCATGCTGCAGACACGTAGGAAATAGCTCAGAGGAATCGACAACAATATGCGTCTCTATAATTCTCTATCAATAAAGCAGATTAGACAAGGGCTTGGATTTCTTTTCATTCTCAGCCGGTGACAGGGAAGGCAAGCCAGGAACTTCCGACAGAGAAGAGCTGGAACGAATCTACAAAGTCGACATTCTGAGACTCAATTGGGGCGCAAGTGGATTGCTCAATAGCTCGTCTGAACGACGGTATTCATTTTCAGATAAACCATTTAATATTGACGTCTCGAATATTTTTGGATTAGATTTCTTGATTCTGTCTCTAGTAAATGCATATTCGTAGTAGCAATTCCGGCACGCCCGTAGCAGGTCCCCCATTATACCCCTACCCATATACACAAAATACTTTAATTTCAGTAAGTATTCAACTATCTGTACTTTTCAAGAACCTTAATCAAACCCCTGTCTAGTTATTTATAACAATTTCTCAAAATTCAAAGATTTTGTGAGTGTTCTTGAGGTGCGGTCGAGTGAAAAAATCATTTTTTCCGACGTTTCGAACGTTTTTCGTTCGATCTTCAGGGAATCTACAATATAAAACATACAGACAGAGTGCGTTAGCCTTGGGCTACTATTACTATGATACAGCATAATATTGCGCTAAATTAAGCGTGAGTAAAGACAGAAAAATACCGTTTCAGTTGTTTTTCTTCAGAATAGGGGTCTAATTTGGATTTTTTTGGGTCGAAAATTGGTATTAAAAGGGCTAAAATCAATATTAATTCACCTGACGTTGGGTAGGATGATGATTCACGACAGAAAGAGGGAGTTTGACGATATTTTTCTCAAAAAGAGAGTGGGTCAAATTTGACTTTATAAGGGCCAAAAATCTGTAAAATTGCTAAAAACACGAAAAATTGGTGTGGTTTCTCGCTATATCCTCTTTTTACACACGTATATTTCTTTGAAAACTCGTTATTGTTATATTTTTAACCGACTTCAAACAAGGAGGAGGTTCTCAATTCGATATGTTTCTATGTTCTTTTTTGGCCAATTTTCAAAGAAAAAGAAGCTACTGCAATGGGTCCACGATTTTCAGAACATGAGTTATGGAAAATTCGTTACAAGCAAATCCGATGCGCTGTGCCATTTATGTGCGATTTATATACCGATCACTCCAGACAATATCTGACCTTGGGTACATGCTAAAAATTCCAAATTTTGCCAAAATGTTTGTATTGCCAAACAGAAGGATGAGTTCGCGGATGAGCGATTTTCAAAAATTCTAAAAGGGTCTTCTGGTTTGCAATTGATTCGAAAATGGCCACAAGGAGGTAAGAGTTTGACTTCAAGACGTCGGCAAAGTGGTCTTTGATGTAATGAAAGGGTAATGTGGGGGGGGGGTGGAGAGGGGGGTAGTTGTGCTGAATTGAGTGACATGTAGCATTAGTTATTGGAAGAGATGAATTATAAAAATTGATAGTGTGTAGGGGGTGTGGGAGTAATACAACACTAATAACTAATTAATACAACACTGTTATTTGTGTATTTTTCGCGTTTTTTCGTGTATTAGTGGAAATGGACAACTTTTTAATAACTCCGTTTTATTCGATTTAGTTCGTATCCTATCTGGTTCTTCAGCTTACCTGCTTTCTTTACACAGGTGGTTGCAGCTTGAAAATGTTCGGTTTTCTATGTACGTACACGATAAGGCGAATTTTCGATAAGACGAACTGATTTTTCACGGTCCCTTGAAATTCGTCCTGTCGAGTCTCTACTGTTGTACATGTAATTGGTGTATCACGGTGATCAACTGGAACTCATTGTGAATTGAAAGGAGTAGCAGTTGATGAGGGCATTAGAGTTCGTTATGGAATAAAATTTAAAGAAAGTGCTATTTAATAAGAAGCACTTTCTTGTATCGATCACATCATATCTACTCAACAGTCATGTCTTGAAGTAGGGTGGTGGATGTCTTGAGGTGGGTAAAAAAAAATAGCCGAAAAATCGCCTCTGGCATCTGTAGAAGCATTCGCTTTGTGTTGCTAAAGCATTCGCTTTAGGTTGCTGCATCCGCAGCAGAACTAGATTATAACCTTGGAAATCGCCTCAAAATACACCAAGCTAAATGGACTTACCTGTGTAACAACGTTTAGGTGAGGTGAAGCAGCTCCGGCCTTGCTACCAGGTGTAAGCCTGCCTGCAAGGCGTTTGGTTCTACATAACAACTCAAAGTGCACAGATAAGGTCAGAAGGTTCCTTTAAAAATTGCTGTGGTGACAGGGAAAATGCCAATTCCCTCTGCCCGGTGTTGCCAATTCATTTGAAGGCAGGAAACCAGTCAAGAAAACACTTGAAGCCACCAATCAAAAAACTACACTTCGGCGACCCCCACCTACTTCAGTGATCGATCCAGGAACGTGTCCAGGTCGCTAACTGTGACGCTTCTTATCCTCGAAGGACGATTCAAATGGCCAGGTAATGGCAGACCCAGCCTTCCAAAGGCCTGGACGCTCTAAACGAATTTGTTTGAGTGTACATTTGACAACGTCAACTCGAATGTAACTATCGGTTCCGATTCAACAGTTCCATCGAACTGGCCTTGGGCTCATTTGTTATCACGATCACTGGGTAGCTGTCCTCCGATCGCAGTGGTCCGTTCTAGATCTCTCATTACTAAGACCGGAATATTTTATGTGAAATTTGAACCGTGTATGCAACATTATATATTTAAATTCGCGTTTTTATGCGCGTTTTAATTTATTATGTATTTGCGAGTAGATGTTTTTTCTTCTTTTGTTTTCTTCCTCACTACCGAAGGTAGGGAAAGCTTTGTATTCGTGCAAGTGTCGAAAAAAATTTATTTATTTCCGTGTCTGTCTGTGGTCAATTCCTTGTAACGCCCATAACTACCCGAAATAATGGTCGAAATGGGCTGAAATTTGGAGGGTAGGTGCGGGTTGGGTCACAGATGATATCAAAATCATTGAAAAAATCCAAAGACCTCGCACTCTGCGCGAAAGATGTGGAAAGTCGACAGACAAATCGAAACATTTTACACATTACGAATTTCTTTATGTACAGTACAACCTTTAACATTTTGGGACATATTTATACTTTATACACCTCGTATTTATGTACAGTAGAACCTACAATAAATTCGTAACGCAACTTTTGTGACACCTTTATACTTCTAACCTCGCTTATCGTAGTCTGTCGACTACAAAAGTACGGCAACTTTCGTCTGCGCACGCGTAAACGTGAAATAATTGAAACGTCTACCTTAAATGTCTTCGAAATAAGTTCACACTTGGAGGGTCGATCAGGAATAGTACTTTGATATGAATTTCATTGGAATCGTAGTATAACTATCGTCCGTGCATGCGCGAATATAAAATGTTGACTGTTTCCTTTTAACGCTTCTAATTACGCGAAAAATAGTCACGGAGAGCTGAAATTTTGAGGGTACACGCGGGTTAGATCGCAGATGATCCCATTCCAGAATCATGGAAATCGTTTCGTCTGCGCATGCGCAGACGTGAAATACTTGAAACGCCCCTAACTACCTTAAATATCGTAGAAAGGAGTTCAAACTTGGAGGGTCGATCAGGAATAATACTTAGATGGTTCCACCTGAATTTCATTAGAATCGTACCGCAAGTTTCGTCTGCGCATGCGCGAACATGAAATGTTGACTGTTTCCTTGTTACGGTTCTAACTACGCGAAAAATAGTCGCAGAGAGATGAAATTTTGAGGGTACACGCGGGTTGGACCTCAGATGGTCCCATATCAAAATGAACCTACCCAACTATTCTATACGTTCATAAGTGAGGAAGCTATACTGCCTACTGGATTTGCAGACTTTTTAATGGGCTTGTATGATGTCATCAGGGTAAACTGTAATAACCGGGAAGATGCGTGGTCGAATTTCGCATTTTTCATGTCGAAATGGGATTTAGCACCATTGAAACCCTACTGTGCCGATTTTTAGCTCGAAATACCGTTCGGGTAAGCCGTGACTAGGCTAGGAAGAAATTTTGTGACGTCATAGATGGTACAGCGCTGTATAGGCGGGATGCTGATTCCCCACGCGTAGGTTCCCCAATTTCAAGACCAATTTTTGGACTTTCATATCGAATGCCCTCCATATTGCGCGCATTTGGAAGGATGCAAAAAAACCGTTCAACGTTTTTGGATTGAAAATAACCGTTCAAGTTTCCCGTTGAGGCTATGAAGGATCTGGGAGTCAGTGCGGCAGTCACACAACGTCACAAGAAGGTAAATAATGTACTATGGGAGAACAAAAGGCTCGTTTTACCTTTCTCAAGAGCCGGCGCAAATATTTTGGCACTGACGTGAGTCGTCATTCAGCTGTTCGGTCTGATTATGAGAAACCGCGAGAGGAAGAACCGCTACGTTCCGACTCCGAGTGTCTGCAGATTCCACACGAGCTCTCCACGGCACTTTTGCAGTTCATCAGAAAACATACTTTGGTTGGAGAATAATGGAGTAGGCCTGTTATTTCAGTTGTTGCAGAGTGATAATACCATCTATTACGAGTAGGTATATTATGTAACCTACATGTTGATCCCAATGTTTTCAAATTCGTCATCGTTATGTACCATATATATGACAAATTTGAAAACACTGGGATCAGTATGTACTAGGATACATGTATTATAATCGTAATAAAATGGTATTTTCACTAATCTAATAATATCTGCACTCTGCAACAATAGCTTAAAACAACACATACCTACTCAATTATTCTCCAACCAAAGTGTTAGTCAGTCATATACCTACCTACTCACTATTCAAATATGAAGCAGGTAGGTACTTACCTTTCAGCGATAGGTATTTGTTGATCCACTGATCCAGACTCATTAAGGTTCGGCACTGTTACAATTAGCATCCATTGAGAAGGTATCGGTATCTAAACGGGGTCCATGATTGGTAAATAGCCTGATTTAAAATCAATTATGACTATTATGAATGGGATATCGGAAATAAATAGGTATCGATATCGATATCGGTGAGAAAAATCGACAAATATCGTATTGCCTCTATTCCTTGATGTCGATAGTCCATAGGGAAGGAATAGCTCGCCAGACGCCAGTTGTTAGGTACTTTCGCTTTTACCCCAATGAGCTAGGTTTCTGGAGCTAGTTAACTTATTATCTTCCTATCCCTCTTTCATTCCAAGATATGCGCGTTTACCTCGACTTTCGATTTTTCATAAATATAATTTTAGCGTGAAAATGTTGATATCTCGGCAGTTCTGTGGTTTTCCGTCGCTGTTGCATGAGTTTAAATATTCGGTATTATTTGTGTGTGTAGCCTACCTTTATTGTACCGGGATGTCAGTTGCGTGCCTACATACCGAACATTCTTACGAAGATAACAACACGGTTGCCTTATCGAGTCAATTCACAACGAGTGGTTAACTGCGTTGAATTGTTAATGGATTCAAGCCGTGACTCGTGACATTGAAAATTAATTCAGGTTTTGTTGAACTGCGATGGGCTATTCAGGGAAATCTCATGAGAGAAGGTCGTTGACTGATGCGGGAAGGTGATTTTTACTCTCGGGATCAGAAGGTGTAACGCGTTTCTACCACTTTTACCGTCAGACTTGGCCAAGCGCTACGCATTCTACGAGTCTGCCGTCTGCTTGTGGCCTGTCAGGTAACTTCTCACCATGTTAAGAACTCACTTGGCAAGAGAAGATTGGATAGCTTCTTCATCTGTTGATGTAACAGCCTTTTTTCCGAAGACGAAACTGATGTTCTAGTAAATAATAAATTCGAGTGATGAAAATTGTTATTTGATTGCTAGGTATGTGATAATGAGCTTCCAAAAGACTGGATTTATTTTATACTAGCTGTGTACCCGCGCTTCGCAACGGTAGAACAGACACCCCCTGTATCCCCCCCTCCCCAACTGATCAGAAACCTTCCCCAATGCCAACCCTAACTGCCTCTAACCCCCCCCCCCCCCGTATCTTATGAACCCTCCCTACTACCTGGTTAGAAACATTCCTCAATGTTCACACAACAAATTCCCAAAGTTGCACTCCAATTGGTCAAGTAGTTTTGGAATTTCTGTAGACCCCCCCCCCCTCTCGTAACCTGTACCCCCCTCTCACTAACATCCTGATTGAAGTACCACTTGAATGTACTCGTCGAGCTGAATCCAGAATCTAATTACAATCGGATTTACGTCCAACCGTTCAAAGTTATTATGAGCATAAACGTCCTCATAGAAGTGATTATAACACGTTTTTTAGTAGTATTTCATTCATAGCGTTTCAACGGATGGACAGATTCAAATGCGGATTTTTCATAAACCTTCCCAGATAAATTCTGCGTCAAATGGTACCAGCCGCAACTTTCTACGTTCAGCCGTTCTCAATTGATGCCGAGACATTATAAGCATAAACGTCCTCATACTCGTAGAAGTGATTATAACACGTTTTTTAGTAGTATTTCATTCATAGCGTTTCAACGGATGGACAGATTCAAATGCGGTTTTTTCATAAACCTTCCCAGATAAATTCTGCGTCAAATGGTACCAGCTGCAACTTTCTACGTTCAGCCGTTCTCAATTGATGCCGAGACAAACAAACAAACAAACAAACAAACAGACAGACACTGTTTTATTATATGTATAGATTTTAATGATATTATTGAATTTTCAAGTGACAGGATTTATTTCCCTTATTTTTGTGATAATAGGTATAGTGAGATACCAAAAGACTAGATTTATTTTCTATTTTGTCATTAGTACCTAGTATTGAGTTTCCAAGAGACCGGATTTGTCTCTATTTTTGGTTTATTATTCTCTGAATAATACACCTATGTATTCGCTCAGCAAAAAATGTTTATAACCCCCCCTCAAACTTTTTTCTTTTCCGTTTCAAGGTGCGTAGATTCCAAAAATGCAATGTCCGTCCGCCGTACGCCGTCCGCCGTATCACGTGTACAGGCTTCATTTTCGGTCTAAAAAAGTCGTTCTTTCGCACACATGCTCTATTTGGGCCCTAGTTGTGTCCCGAAACTTTTCAGCCCGATCGGAATATACCCAGGGATGTTGTGAGTGAAAATGTGTGTAAAAATAGGTACTTTTTGCGTTTTAGCAACATGTTGGTAACATGAGCTTTTGAGGTATCGTTTTCCATGTTTTTGGGGACGAGAAGATCGAATATGAGGTCGATTTTGGCCAAGGAGTGGAAAATTGAGGTTGTACCAGATGTTCAGCTCCCAAAATTGATTTTGTATGAGTCAAAAACCTGCGAAATCGTCTGAAATCACCATCAGTTTGTAGAATAACACTAGAAAAAGTGTCAACACGTGGATCAAGACGATTAAATGGCACTACCAATGATCAAAGTTAATTTGAAGAAAAAAAAAATATCGTACCTACCTAATTTGTGTTTTGGGGGCCAAAATTGGTGGAAACCATCAGAAATAGCTATTTCAATTATTTCACTTGAAACAAACAATAAATGTACAGCCAACATTTCTGTAGAATAATAAACCCCATGTGACAAGGACTTTGCAGCGTTTTAATACCTAACACACCTAGCATTGCGTTACCGATCATTATACCTAGTATTGAGTAGATTCATTTTTATACTATTCTCTATACCTACAAGTTCTGAATTTTTCTTCTAACTGACATGACTTTCAATAAGTTACCAAACTGGTAGGTGCTACGAATTTTCATTCAATTGATAATAATAATTTAAGTAGATGCCTTGTAATTTTGATATTAAAGTGTTATAAACTAATAAAAACGCAGGCTTACAACATAATTAACATAATTTATAAAAGCAAATGAGCGTTGATAATGTAAACTATAGGTATTTTTCGGGATTATACTATAGTTTTTATAATTTGGGTCAAAATATACTATAAATTGTACGAGAAATTCTGGCAACCCTATCTGTGGCCCAAAAAACACTAGGATACAGATAAAGAAAGCTTCTCGATTTTTGTTCACCTAGATTGGGTGGAGGCCTGTTTGAAACCCCTGTGCAGTGTGCAGCCCTTGAGGTCAGGTAGTCTGTAGATATGACAACGTCGCTTTTTATCCTCACCGTTCAGTACGATCGTGGTTGAAAGGGGATTTTCGGGGAAAATTCGAAGTGGCCTCCGTGTTCTTATGGGTTTCTTATTAAAAGGAACTGGCGAATTTCTCCAAACAAGAACTAATCGGCACGTGGCAAACTACCTGGGCCCCTCAGGTCCCCCTCTGAAGAAGGCTTCAGAAATATTATCATCCACATTTTATTTTTGTTGGTTGGGTCCCACTGGGCTCGAAATGTTTGAAGTAGATGGCAAGAGGCAACCAGGCACTCTGGGAGATGGGCACTAATTAATTTTCTCCTAGGGAGTTACAGCATCCAGAGAGAGCCAACCATACTTACTCCATACATCACACATGCCCAAAAATGGCTCATAATATTCAAAAACTAATTTTTTGAACAGTGTTAACAATTTGATGTTACATACGCAATCATTCTTATTTTATCATAACATTTAAGAAAACCTCCTTTTCGTTATGAGCATGAACTGACATGGAGAGAATGAACACCTCTACATTTGTATTATTTGTAAATGTTCAAGGTTAGCCTCATCCATCACACATCATTCCACTTTCACGAGGAAGATCACCTCGTAAACTATCAGTTAACATTATTTATCATTAAAGGAAATAAAGTATAATTATTACAATAAAATCAAATATTAGGTTTATTGGTTACTGGGGATGCTGCTTTATACACTTTTCATTCAGGTGGGTCTTCATCAGAGTACATTTCTCCAAAATATTGTAGGTAGGTACTCTGTTTTCGGTTTAGTACTTTTCAAGTTCCCAAAGTACAGTCCTCTCTTTCAGTGGTATTTGGCGAAATCTTTCTCGAAACAAAAAACACATTTGAACACTTATAGCTTAGAGGTAGGGTGACCGGAGACGGTAAACTACTTTCTTTCAATCCCTGGTCCTGCTGCCCTTCAGACCTGTTGAAAGGGCGACTGAAGGTTTTTCGGGAAAAAAACTTCCAAAGGACCATTCCGACATGAAAATGAATAAAAATTCGCCAAAGGTTGTAACATAACAATTTTTTTAAATATAAAATTTCAAGGGACGTCCCTTTAGAAGGGGAAAAGAAAGCTAGCTTCCAACCAGTAGCTAATATTATTATTAATACTGTAAAGTCAGGCTTCTCAAAATATGTAAAACTTACTATGCTGAGCAGGTGATAATGACTATAGTCAAAAGTTTTTCTTAAATTGTTCACAAAAATATACTTGTAGGTACCTATATATATATATGTTTATGATCAAAATGCCAGATTTCGGCAAAATGTTCGTATTACCAAACAAAAATATAAGTTCGAAGGTGGGAAATTTTCAAGAATTCTAAGGAGGTCAAATTTGAGTTTTTAGGAGTAAAAACGCTGCAAATCCCTGCACAACGGTTTATTATTTTGTATAGAATACCCTTCTGTTACAGATCACAGCTCTATGTATAGATAACCCGTCTATATAATATAATATGTACTATTCTATGCATATTATGTAGATCGCAGACCCTCCGTAGGTTAGTACCTAACCCCGTACTCGTTACTAGGTACCTACCTAAATCACGAGTTAAATGCTGCTAAAATAATTCTGCCGATGACATACAGTACCTAACAAAAAGAAACACACATAATGAAGTTCTGAAAAGAAATTGTTGATGAGGAGTGAAAAAAGTTGCAAAAGTACCTACCAACAAACTCCAGCCCCTTCTACGTAGATGGTATAATGAACCGTTGTGTAATAATTTACCGTTGAGTAATGATTTACCGTAGTAATAATTTACCCATCAATAATACTTCAACGTTTGTTCAAGTTTCACTACCTACCAACAGCCTCCAAAAGAGCCATCATTTTTCAAATTAAATAATATCACAGAACAACCAACTCGACTTCATACTCCGCCAATATAATCAGGTGATCCCTACCAATGATTGGCCGTATTCACAAATTCCTATTGTGGGCGCGTCTCTGGTTACGAGATTTGGTTTGAATTGTATACAATTTCATTCACACTGGAGTCGAAAATGCCTGTCGGTGCAAACTTCGGGGCCTTACTGTGAACGAACGGCTGGACGTACGATGCTCCGGATGGTCTTAAAAAACTCGCAAGTTCAAGAACTATTTAAAACCGTAAAAATATTTACGTAAAAAAATGGTATAGGCGTTTTGAAATTTTCAACCCCTATTTTGAACCCCTTAGAGATGACTCACAGTAACGTCGAGCTTCGAGGACCAACTAGACGCCGAACGGAACCTATAACCCGAATTTCATCAATTTTTTTTTCATGGTAACTAAGAAAAGTGGCCCGTACGGCGTACGGCGTACGGTGTACGGCGTACGGCGGACAGACAGAAATATTTTTATTGCAGTTTTGGATTCTACATACCTTGAAACGTAAACCATCAAATTTTGAGGGGGGGTAAGAATTTTTTTTTTCGTGCTCGATTCCAATGGTTCATTATTGAAAATAATAAACCAAAATCTGTAAAACCACCTTTAATCGCGAAATTTTTTTTATAAAATCACTTAAAGTTGCCTGGAAGGGTGAGTGAAGACAGAAAAGTACCATTTCAGTTATTTTTCGTACGGAATATGGGATTTGTATTTGGACGGGGGGGGGGGGGGGGGGGGTGGAGTTAGTATTAAGGGCTAAAATCCATATTAACTCACCTGACGTTGTGTGCGATGGTGATTCACGACAGCAAGATATTTCGATGATAAAAATAATTTTCTCAAAAAAGAGTGGGCCACATTTGACTTTGATAAGGGTCAGAAATAGGTAAATGTGGCTAATGTCACGAAAAAATTATATAAGTTTACGAAAAGTTGTGTAATTTCTCGCTGTATCATCAATAGCACGATTTTTTTTACAATTCGCTCTTACAGCCATGCTGCACGACTGTTTTTTTGTTTTTGTTTTTTTTTTCCTCTTTTAAACAGATCAGATAGACAGGTACCTACCAAATTAGCCTAATAATTGACTGCAGGTAACCAATTTAGCTATGAAGCCAAATAAATAGTACCGTTAATTGCAATGAACTCCACAGTCCAGTGGTTTAGTATAGTAGCTGTTCGAAGATGGAAGAAAGATACTACCATATAATATATATCCCTCTTCAAACAGAATTATGCAGCTAAAAAAACTTGTATCGTTTTGTAAATGAAGTATCTCACATAAATAACAGCAATGCATTCTCAGATGTGCGTGGAAAGAAAAGTTCACACAGCGCATCGACAAAGCTGAGAGTAAACCGACTGGTTTCGGATCGCGAATCTCAAGCGCGTAAATTGCTGTAGCTCGAGAGTTGAACAACGTTCTTCCCCTGACGTCTTCTAAAAACGCGAAAATCCCTTTAGGAATCTCCACGAGTACGTTTCACGATCCGATCGCGGTTTTGTCGAGGCAGACTCGAAAGAATGTCAGTTCCTCCGTGTTCGGAAGGGTCGAAACAACAAGAACGGACGCCATCTCAGGAATACAAATAATTGTGACAGGTTTTGTTCTGTACCTTCAGTTAACGCATCATACGGAATAATCCGCTGGAACCAGCCACTGGGGAGTAGAGATCAACCTACCGACACATACCATCAAACTATGGAGTTAAGTTCCATTTAAAATTTTCTTGTCTGAGGAATGATGCCGATTGCAATTGTATTTTGCTTCCATATAGTGACGACTGTAAATATTTGGGAGTACAAATTGATAACCACTTGAGCTATAAGAAGCATATTGATGCAATTATAGTAAGATTGCGTAAGCTGTTTTATGTATTTAAGGAGACACGTAAGTTCCTTTCAAAAAGCCAACTTAAAACTGTTTATTATGGTTTAGCTTTTTCTATTATCAAATACGGAATAGTACTTTGGGGTTCAGCGTGTAAATCAGCCATTAAGAAGGTACAAATCGTGCAAAATAAATTATTAAGAATTATATTGAATAAGAACTCTAGATATTCTTCCTCACTTTTGTTTAAATCTTTTGAAGTTAAAAAGATTAATCAAATTTATCATCTTCAATCTTGTTTACATCTTTTTGGCACTGGAATTGATTCACGACATCTTTCATCTGCTTTTGTTACCCGTAATTATAATAATTCTCGTATCCTTCTTCCTAGTATAAATACCGAGTTCTATAAGAGAAATTCTTATGTTACTGCTCTTAGAACTCTATATCAAAAAGAAATTAATATTTTTTCGTTTTCCAGCCTGTCTAATTTTAAGAAACTATTAAATAGCTGTGTATGATACCTACTGCTTCTGTTGCACTCTAGTCACATTTTAATGTTCCACGTTATTTTTTCTTGTTTAGTACTTATTAATAATTATTTGATTTTCTTGTTGATTTATTCTTTACATCGTTAACATGATAATATATTGTTAATTTACGTTGTTCTTTTGGTTTATTATTTTCAATAATGAACCATTGGAATCGAGCATGAAAAAAAAAAATTCTTACCCCCCCTCAAAATTTGATGGTTTACGTTTCAAGGTATGTAGAATCCAAAACTGCAATAAAAATATTTCTGTCTGTCCGCCGTACGCCGTACGCCGTACGGGCCACTTTTCTTAGTTACCATGAAAAAAAATTGATGAAATTCGGGTTATAGGTTCCGTTCGGCGTCTAGTTGGTCCTCGAAGCTCGACGTTACTGTGAGTCATCTCTAAGGGGTTCAAAATAGGGGTTGAAATTTTCAAAACGCCTATACCATTTTTTTACGTAAATATTTTTACGGTTTTAAATAGTTCTTGAACTTGCGAGTTTTTTAAGACCATCCGGAGCGTCGTACGTCCAGCCGTTCGTTCACAGTAAGGCACCGAAGTTTGCACCGACAGGCATTTTCGACTCCAGTGTGAATGAAATTGTATACAATTCAAACCAAATCTCGTAACCAGAGACGCGCCCACAATAGGAATTTGTGAATACGGCCAATCATTGGTAGGGATCACCTGATTATATTGGCGGAGTATGACGTCGAGTTGGTTGTTCTGTGATATTATTTAATTTGAAAAATGATGGCTCTTTTGGAGTTTGTTGGTAGGTAGTGAAACTTGAACAAACGTTGAAGTATTATTGATGGGTAAATTATTACTACGGTAAATCATTACTCAACGGTAAATTATTACACAACGGTTCATTATACCATCTACGTAGAAGGGGCTGGAGTTTGTTGGTAGGTACTTTCGCAACTTTTTTCACTCCTCATCAACAATTTCTTTTCAGAACTTCATTATGTGTGTTTCTTTTTGTTAGGTACTGTTTGTCATCGGCAGAATTATTTTAGCAACATTTTTTTAACTCGTGATTTAGGTAGGTACCTAGTAACGAGTACGGGGTTAGGTACTAACCTACGGAGGGTCTGCGATCTACATAATATGTGTAGAATAGTACATATCATATTATATAGACGGGTTATCTATACATAGAGCTGTGATCTGTAACAGAAGGGTATTCTATACAAAATAATAAACCGTTGTGCAGGGATTTGCAGCGTTTTGGCTTTGCATCAGCCGTTTGTTGCTTTTATAATCTCAATGAGTCAATGTCACTTGAACTCCTCCGAAGAGCACAAGTTCTCTCGAACTTATTCTTCGGTGGGTAATTTTTGTAATATTACCTAAAATTGTTTATATATTTTGCCAATAAAGTCAAATAATAATAATAATAATAATAATAACATACCTACTGCGTAGCATCCAGCAATGTGTACATCATTATTCAAATTGTCAAGTAGTTTGGATTGGACTTGATAATTAGTGTACCACACCGCTCTGCCAATTAGTAGAAACTATAATTTACATCGTGATAGAAGGGTACAGGGGAAAAAGGTTCAGACTCCACATTTTAACGATTTAGAGCTTATAGCGTCATCTAGTGGCTTTCTGGGAGTAGTTTCACGTGGTACTTCGACATTGGGGCAAAAAGATTCCATTGCTTCAGAACTATCGGAAAAACAAAACCCGTACAGGGGAAAAAGGGTTTCCTTCCACGTGGTGGTCGGGAAGAAATGTCAGACTCCAATCTCCCCTCTCTTCCCGTGAAGGCCAAAAAAGGAGCCGATGACGTTTGCTCAATGCTAGACCATTTTTTTTTTTAAACAAAAATTCTCTCGGCTAAAATCCGTCAATTAGCAATATCTTGCGATTCATGTGCCGGGCAAAACAAAAATTATACAGTTTTGAGATTTTTATATTGCCAGATCTCAAAAGGAAATCGTTACAAATCGGTGGAAATTGTTTTTTCCAATCAGAGGGCACTCATACCTCGAGTACGACCGAAACATGGGTCTAGTAAATGCAAAATCTTACACTGAAACACCCGAGGACTGGCGAGAAGTGTTGCGGACGAGCAGAGTGAAACCTTCTCCATTTACAGTAATTGATTGCGAAAAGGATAACATGATTTTGGTTTATTATTCTGTGAATAATACACCTATGTATTCGCTCAGCAAAAAATTTTTATAACACCCCCTCAAAATTTTTTATTTTCCGTTTCAAGGTGCGTAGATTCCAAAAATGCAATGTCCGTCCGCCGTACGCCGTCCGCCGTATCACGTGTACAGGCTTCATTTTTGGTCTAAAAAAGTCGCTCTTTCGCACACATGCTCCATTTGGGCCCTAGTTGTGTCCCGAAACTTTTCAGCCCGATCGGAATATACCCAGGGATGTTATGAGTGAAAATGTGCACAAAAATAGGTAGGTACTTTTTGTGTTTTAGTAACATGTTAGTAACATGAGCTTTTGAGGTATCTTTTTCCATGTTTTTGGGGACGAGAAGACCGAATGTGAAGTCCATTTTGACCAAAGAGTGGAAAATCGAGGTTCTACCAAATGTTCAGCTCCCAAAATTGATTTTTTATGAGTCAAAAACCTGGAAAATCGTCTGAAATCACCATCAGTTTGTATAATAACACTGGAAGTAGTATCAACACGTGGATCATGAAGGTTAAATGGCACTACCAATGATCAAAGATAAATTGGAAAAAAAAGGAGCGTACCGACCTAATTCGTGTTTTAGGGGCCAAAAATTGTGGAAACCATCAGAAATAGCTATTTTGATTATTTCACATGAAATAAACAATAAATTAACAGCCAACATTTCTATAGGTATGTCCAGTAGAATAATAAACCCATGTGACAAGGACTTTGCAGCGTTTTTCGTTTCGTAACTTATCCAGACAATTAAAGAAATGTGTAGGTAAGGTAGGTAGGTATGTCTACGTGGCATGGGGTGTGCCACCAGAGCAACGATTCTCCTGATTCAGACAGGTACTCGGAACTATGGGAACACAGTATAGGTCCCTTATCAGTAGTTTTTGGAAATTCCAGATCGTGTTAACCACGAAGTTCAATGAAATAGTAGAAACTCCCAAGTAGATACCTAAATTCGTAATTTTGCTACTCTCCTCTTTATAGTTATAAGGAAATATGACTTACAATAAAGGGAAATAACAAAGTTGTACTTACCTTTAGTAGCGGATGATCCGGGAATGAAGGTGGTAGAACCCAAATCGCAGCACTAATAATCAAAACCACAATCGCTGATAATACAGGCCAACCTGCACTCACGTGAGGTATCGGATAGCCCATATTTCTCGTGGTTATTCGGCGGATAATAACGAGGCAATTCGAGGAGAAAACACACAAAACTTTATAATCTAGTCAAGGAATTATTGTTTAAAGATGAATTTTGACGAAAAACTACCGCATACCAACCAGCTGCGGGCGATCTAGGGACTTACAAGAAAGTATCAGCAGGGTGGGCCTTGGTAGGTATATTTACTTAATATTTTCCCCTTTCATTTACCTGAATTCTCAATCTATTTTTCGGTTCGTAACTTATCCAGGCAATTAAAGAAATTTGTAGGTAAGGTAGGTAGGTATGTCTACGTGGCATGGGGTGTGCCACCAGAGCAACGATTCTCCTGATTCAGACAGGTACTCGGAACGATGAGAACACAGTATAGGTCCCTTATCAGTAGTTTTTGGAAATTCCAGATCGTGTTAACCACGAAGTTCAATGAAATATGTAGAAACTCCCAAGTAGATACCTAAATTCGTGATTTTGCTACACTCACGTGTATCTTATAAGGAAATATTGCTTACAATCAAGGGAAATAACATAGTTGTACTTATCTTTAGTAGCGGATGATCTGAGAATGAAGGTGGTAGAACCCAAATCGCAGCACTAATAATCAAAAACACAATCACTGGTCAATACAGGCCAACCTGCACTCACGTGAGGTATCGGATCACCCATATCACTTCTCGGGGTTATTCGGCGGATAATACTGATACTGAGGCGATTCCAGGAGAAAACACACAAAAATGTATAATCTAGTCCAGGAATTATTGTTTAAAGATCAATTTCGACGAGAAACTACCGTACCAACCAATAGCGGACTTACAAGAAAGTATCAGCAGGGTGGGCCT
Source organism: Leptopterna dolabrata (assembly GCA_954871275.1). Lineage (NCBI taxonomy): Eukaryota > Metazoa > Arthropoda > Insecta > Hemiptera > Miridae > Leptopterna > Leptopterna dolabrata. Next base: position 5,707,820 of record OX940983.1, read on the forward strand.
TGGTAGGTTTTTACTT